>CM030358.1:258894477-259514477 GCA_017893485.1 Hemerocallis citrina
ACGGTTCTAACCGGACCGAGGTGCCGAGGTACCGACCTCCACATCTGGATAAAAATTCTGCCGAGACCGAATCGCCGTCGGATCGTTCCAAAATTCGTGTCAAAACTCGATGGACGGTTCAGATAGCACCACGCTCACAAATCGATAAGATAACATTTTCTTGTAATCTGAACCCCGTCCTCGTGATTCACGCCTTGATGGATGCTCCAGATTTAGCCACGCGTACCTTCTGAGCTTCCGGCCACCGGTGTGCCTAGCCGAGCTACCGAACAGCTTGGCTAAGCAACTGAGCTACTGAGTCGGAGGGTGGCAACGGTTCAAAGCCAGAACTCTTCAAAGCATTTAACTCCATCCCTCGGCAAACAACGCCTCGACTTGCCACCGAACTACTGTTCTAACCGGACCGAGGTGCCGAGGTACCGACCTCCACATATGGAGAAAAATTCTGCCGAGGCCGAATCACCGTCGGATCGTTCCAAAATTCGTGTCAGAACTTGATGAACGGTTCAGATAGCACCACGCTCACAAAATGACAAGATGACGTTTTCTCGTGATCTGAACCCCTGTCCTCGTGATTCACGACTTGATGGACGCTCCAGAACTAGCCACGCGTACCTTCCGAGCTTCCGGCCACCGGTGTGCCTAGCCGAGCTACCGAACAGCTTGGCTAAGCAACTGAGCTACTGAGTCGGAGGGTGGCGACGGTTCAAAGCCAGAACCCTTCAAAGCACCTAACTCCATTCCTCGGCAAACAACGCCTAACTGTCGAGCCGAGGGGACGAGGAACCGACCCCTACATATGGAGAAAAATTCTGCCGACCCTCCTCCGCCGTTGGATCTTGTCAAAAAACGTGCTCGACGTGATGGACGACTCAGATCTTGCCACGTTCATTAAACGAAAAGATAGCATTTTTTGGGGATCCGCGCTGAGATGGATGCTCAGGATCTTGCCGCGTAGTTTCGCAGATTCCGAACTAAGTGCCGAGCTACCGAACAGCTGGGCTGGACCACCGAGCTAATAACACAGTAGATAAGGAATTGAGCCACCGGAGCGCTCAGCCGAGCTAACGAACATCTTGGTCGAGCCTTCGAGCTACTAGGTCGAACCGAACGTCCTATCGGAGCACTTATTCGGCCCACAATGCCGAACTACCGAGCCGAGGGGACGAGGAACTGACCCCCACATATGAAGAAAAATTCCTCCGACCCTACTCAGCCGTTGGATCTTGTCAAAAAAATGTGCTCGACGTGATGGACGGCTCAGATCTTGCCACGTCCACTAAACGACAAGATAGCATTTTTTGGGGATCCACGTTGAAATGGACGCTCAAGATCTTGCCACGTAGTTTGATAGATTCCGAGCTAAACCCCGAACTGCCGAGCCGAAGGGACGAGGAACCGATCCCCACATATAGAGAAATAACTCGCTGACCCTCCTCAGCCGTTGGATCCTGTCAAAAAATGCGTTCGATGAGATGGACAGCTCAGATCTTGCCATGTTCACTAAATGACAAGATAGCATTTTTTGGGATCCGTGCTGAGATGGACGCTCAGGATCTGGCCACGTTGATCGGCAGATTCCGAGGTAACGAGCCGAGCGACTGAGGCACCGACCCTCTCAAACGGAGAAACTATTTGCCAAGCAACATGGATCGTCCAATTGCCCAGAAAAATGTGCTTGACGCTGATGGAGGGCTCAGATCGCGTCACGCCATAAATCGGTATTAAAAATTAGTTTTTATTTATTTTAATCGTTTTATTTATTTAAAAATTGCAAAAAAAATTACTAAAAATTCGGAAAAATTAACTAAAAATTCTAGGAAATAATTATAAATTCGGGGGCATACTTTTGAGCCCCTGAACGAACAATTATTGCCTAGAACGAGTTGTTAAGACCCCCGAACGACCGGTTAACACTTCGCAAAATTAAATAAATGATACGAAAAAATAGATAAAAATCATCAAACATCCGGAAAAACTCAAGAACAACTTAGAGTGCAAACAACTTGAAAAATCACCACACTACCTCCTTCAAGATTCAAAACCTTCCATTTGGACTCCGATACAACTCCACTAGCCATTAAAACAGTAAAACTACTCCTCAAAGGCTGATCAAACTCAGTATTCGGGAGTGGGGGGCTTGTGATATGGCTAAAAATGGGGTTAAATCGGAACCGTCCAAATCGGGCACGAATCTTGAAGCCCAGGGGTAAAACGTTAATTTCACCTACCAATAGGTCTGAAGCGGGTACCGGTTCTCCTTCTCAGAAACCCACTAACCCGCGAACGGATCCACCTCAACTGGGTGTGGGTTTCAACCCGCAGCAAACCCGGTCCAGAAAGGATAGAATTAGGGTTTCTGATTAATCCTAATCAACGGCCCTGATTCATATCTATCCTTTCACTGGGGATTAGGGATTACATTCCTTATCTAATCATAGGGATTACATTCCTAATCTGATCCCAGCGGTGCCTATAAATACCCCCCATCCATCTCCATTAACGGGTAATCAATCTTTTGCCAGTTTTACGCTCTCTTATAATCACTTCTGATTACTGACTTGAGCGTCGGAGGGTGCGTCGCCGGGAACAACCCCGGTGTCTCGCACTTTTTGCAGGTGAACGGCAGGAGCAATGGTCAAACTCTGGTGGAACAGGTAACAGGTTTGCTATTCAAAGTTTTCCAAGAATCCACAAATACTGTCTGTTTGCCCCCACACCAGATTCAGCGGCAACAACAGCTTATGGATGATATGAGTTGGCACACTTATATCATTCGTTGGGCCTCAATTGCATGCCTGTGTTCCAGTGGAATGGGAAGCGGGGCGTGACACCAGTTCATTTGGTGAAGAAGATGGATTAGGTAATACCTACACCAACAATACACAATAAGCGTCAATTTAACAAGAACCACTTTATTGATGCAAACTAAAGATGATCGAAGAAAGATAACTCAATCTTACGTTTGTAGGTCCGGTTCCACCACCGCGACCACTACTAACCGAAGGTCGTCCATCAAGAGTTCGTGGTCCCCAGCCTCGGTCACTTTCTGGTACTCCTTCATTCAACGTATTCTTCAAAATTTGTTATTATTTATTAATTGCATAACAAATAATGTATTCATAATATAACTAAATGAATAATATGAACCTAGTCGATCATTCTTGAAGATTTCCCCGCATTTGTGACATAAGTAATAACGTTTGGTACACTGCAATTATGATTGTTTTAATATAGTATATTTCAATACTTTAAACTATAAAATTACATAACAAATACAAAATCCCAGATTTTTTCACATCAAGCCCACTAACATATCAACCCATTCAACGCCCTTTGACAAACTCAAGTTAGATAAACAACAACTCATTATGAACAATTCAATCAAGAATGAATAATTATCAACAATTCATTGATCCCACAAACCCAATCCAACAACTAATCGATCCGACAACCTCATTTATCAACATTATCTTTATAATAAATTATAAAAAAAGCTATCAAGTGGCTCACAATCAATCCCCCCCAAAATCAAAGGTCATATCAAACCTCACAAAACACATTTTCTCTCCAAAATTTCAAACCCCAAAACCAAACTTTTTCCCCTAACTCATTACTTTATTACTATCTCTCTCTTCTCTCTTTACTTTTTCATATTTCTCTCTTTCTCTCTCTCTCTCTCTCTCTATCTCTCTCTCCCATTCTTTCTTTATTTACTTAGAAATTTTGATTTTAAGATTTCGGTTTTGTAAAATTTCAGAATTTTTAATAGCAAATATCTCTTCAACAATTAAATTTCATTATTTTTCACACTTAAAATTCTAAGAAGTTAGATTTTATACCCCCATTTATAATTATTTTTCAACATATACTAATGGAAACATAGACTTTTATTTTTTATTTATAACTAATTATTGTCATACTATTCAAACTTGAGCTACATAATTATTGTTTTATTGTTTACATGGCTTTTCGTGTTTTGTATCGTTCCGAAGATATGCCGTAAGCACGTGCCCACGGGCAAATCTAGTATTCTAACATTCTAACAATGTACATTAGCAAGAATTCAATAAACAAGCTACTTCATCCCATAAATCCAATCCGACCATCCAATTCCGAATACAACAATCTGAAAATTTCAATCTAACAACACCATTTATCAACATTAACAAACTCACTCTCAAAATTATTCCAAATCCAAAAGAAAACGAATGTATAACGTACAATAGATGGAGCAATTATGAGTATTGGCCTCAGTGGTGTAGAGAATGTGGATGAGATGAATGCACTTGACTGTGGATGAGATGAATGCACTTGACTTCGTCGCTATCCTCTTGACAATTCTTGAAATCAATAAATTTAGGAGTTTTAGAAGATGAGTTTAGGGTTTTAAGAGTGTGATGAGAGAGGGTAGTGAAGGAAAGTAAATTGGAAGAGATTTCGTAGGGATTTTGTGGGTAAGAGGTTAAATTTGGGAGCTAGGATTTTGGGTTTCGCAGATGGGAGTGGAAGTGGGGAGATGATGGAGAAAGATTTTGTGAAGAGGTAAGAGAAAAAGAGTGTGTTTTAAAATAATAAATAAAAAAATAATAAATAATAAATAATAAAAAACAACTCGCTGCTGGTGACAGCGAGTCTGGTTATAAAGTTTTACCACTTCGTGAGATTTCTCCAAGTGTTTGAGAAATCACTAGACCTAGACTCTTCCTTTCGAACAGGGAGAGTATTTTCAAATAATTCACTGTCTGTTTGAAGTAGTAAGTGTCATTTTGATAAATAGTTTCGAAAGTGAGTCAGTTTGGTAAATATTTTCAAAAAATTGGATCATTTAGGGGGGAAAATGTTAATTTTTTGCTTTTTTTTTTTTTTTTTTTAATTTTTAATTTCTTTCCCTCTCCTCTCTATCTTATACTATAATAAAATTGTATCTAAGTAAACTATTTTTTTAGAATTCATTTTCAAAATTTTATTTTTCCTACAACAATTTCAAGGGGTTTAATATATTTGCAATTAACCAAACACCTCTTAAAGTCAAAAACTCCAGAAAATAATTGAACATTGAAGTTCCAAAACAACCAGTGTCTGAGTGTCGGATCTCATCAATTATGCACCGCGTGACCCTAATATTCTTCTTCTTAAACCCAAGTTGCAACCAAACCAAACTAAACCCAAACCATCCAACCAAGAACTAAATGCAAGAGATTCCATTTTGGTCTTGTCAAATTAAGACGAAATAAAGACATAGGGAAACGAACCTACATTTAATGGAACCGAGAATTCTTCTAGGTTCATATGATTCCTTCCCTGGGTTTAATAATCTCCATTACTCCTTAAACATTCAAGCTCTATTTTGTCTGGAACATACAATTAATCAACCCCATTGCATTGGTTTCCCTTCTTCTTTCTTCTCTATTCCCTATGTACAGAGTTGACGTTGATTATGACTTGAATCTTTTCTATTGGTGGGGAGTGCAAAGCATCACTTAGATATACATCTCTTTGTTTGTATTCAGATCTATCACCATTAAACTATGTATATATGCTTCGAAGTTAGTAATACATCAGCCTCAATTCAAGTACTCAGTCTTCTAATTTTGTAATTTGTCACTACCTTCTAATGTATTTTCTTCATAGGGATCCACATAATTGGTGTTTCATTACTAGAATTTTTGGGGGGGATTACCATCAATGAAAAGAAACTATGTAGTGTTTATCAAAAGTATAGAAATTGGGGAAGTAGGCGCTTAAAAAACATGCGTAAAGGGCACGTGAGGTGTGGTATAGAGGCTACAGAAGAGTAATGTTATAGTCTCAATCATTTTGTTCTGGTGCGATTACCATTATATAATTTTTGTTCTGATTTAATCCATTTTATTGTACTAATTCTAACCTGATAAAAGGCAATAAGAATATATCTCTAATCTCTAATATTATAATAGGAGAAGGTCTTAGTATTATTTGTCAATCTACCAACGCGTGTATTGTACGTGCATGACAAAGACAGGCCCTGAGTTTTCGGCGGTCCTAGACGAACTTCCGAAATAGGGCCCCTAATAACATTTTTTTTACGCGCGAAATACGTGCCTATATTTACAAGGGAAGTTCAAAATTGGGAACCCAAAAATCGCAAATTTCGCGGGGGTCCGAGGCGGCCGCCTTACCCACCTCCATACTGGGGCCGGCCCTGTGCATAACTAATATGAAAGATGTCTCATAATCGAGTCCTCACAAACGTCAGATTTTTTACTTTAATTTTTTTAATATACATTAAATGTGCATCACACATGTAAATTATTATCTATCTATCTATCCATCTATCAATAATATAATATATAATAACTATTATAATGAAAGAGTTGGAACTGTAAATCTACCTACTTACGTATAACGTACGTGCAACTCCAACTCTTCCATTATAGTCTTCATATTTACTTTAAAAAATATATAATCATATTTATGAAGATATTCATCGCATGTATAAATCAGAATTTTTACTTTAATTTTTTTAAAAAAATTAAAACGTGAATCACACGTATATATTACTAGTTATATTAATTAGTCCAGCACTTATTCTACTCCATTTTTTCAAGTAAAGAGTAGGAAATCCAATTATATTTTGTTCATAAGAGATAACGAAATATAAATCTATCTTAATCGAAAAAGAATGACAAGAGATACTAGTAAACACTGAAAACTACATTTAACTCATCGCTATCGGCAATACCAAAAAAAATGTGAGTTTATTTTCTATATTTCTATTAATGTAACATCTAATTAAAAAAAAATGTGAGTTTCTTTTCAATATTTCTATTAATGTAACATATAATTAATGCTACCCTTATAGTGATTAGATACACTATTACGGTTTTGGGGGGTGGGTGGGTGTGCGTGTGTGTTGGTTGGAAGTTATTTAATTACCAGTCTATGCATATAGCTAGGCAATTTTGACAATGGTGTCAATGAAAGGACCCCATGAGGTCATGCCCGCGGGGCCAATATGAGGTTGGAATGTGATGGAAACAGGGGGCACTAGAACCAAAGGAACATACAAATTTTGAAAGCATTAAAAACTACCAGACTTCTCTGTGTGAGTATTACTCTTTCTTATATCTATACTAGTAAATACACGCGCAATGCACGTCCGAACAATATTTTTTTATATTCTATTCATCTATATTATAATGGGAGAAGTCCATGCAGAACACGCAAAATAATAGACTGACATTCACTGTTCATGATCATTCTCCCACGAGACAGGTGTAGAGAGAGAGGGAGATGAAGATGGTAGGATTTTTGGTTTTCTGAGAGATAGGGAGATGGTAATAAATTTGAACGTGTACTGTACGTATTTCATTGATTTATATTGTAGAGTTTAATTAAACGTGCAACGCACGGATTGGGATCTGGACAAATTACACTAATGCATCCTCCCATTATAGTAGTAGAGATAGGGCTCATGCATGTTAGACATGTTCCTACTTCCTACCTAGCAAAAGACTTGCGAAAATAAAAATAAGGTCATGGGTTTGATTTGTTGGGATTGTATGTCTTAAATATTTATGTTCAATTAAAAGAAGAGACCACGAAGCGAGAAGATCGAAATTTCGAAGAGATGAAGTCAGAAAACAGCAAACAACCCATGTTTTGAAACAGAGAGCATGGCGGTCGACTACCCCATAGGGCAGTCGACCGCCCTCAACAGTTGGCATTGTTTTGGATCTAGGTTTAGGTGATCGTTTGGGCTCATCTTCAACTCCAGATTAGATCGTATATCACATGGCTTCTTCTACATTATAGGATATATCAGACGGTTACTGTATCAAGACTATAACTTAGGGTTTCTTTAGATCTCTATATATTATAATAGTCTCCATTGAGAGAGACAAATACTTCATTGATATTTCTGGAAGCACACGACTGAAACAGAATCTAATATCCTTGAGATATCTGGAAGCACACGGCTGCAGGTACACAACTCGATGTGGAGTTTTGTCTGTTTGGGAAGGTCGTCGTAAGGTGGTGTTTAGAAACATGCCTGTTGGAATCCGAAAACTTGCGCAATTGTTTATATGCCCGTTATTCCTGAAGAAGCGTCATCTAGTCTACAACAACTAAAATCATCGAAGCATGACCACCACGTTCAAATATCGTTGAGATATGGAGAGTGCCTCGAGATAGGTGGAGTTTGTGTGGAGAGTGAATCCTCCATTTTAACACCTACTGGGGTGTACCCTTGACACTACAAAAGATACTCGATTTACCGGCGAATCTTTCCCGGCGTTTTACTAGTAGCGCCGGGGTAGGGAGCGAATAGGAATTGGGCACCAGATGGGAAGGTTATACACCGGCGGCCGCTTTAAACCGCCGGGCAATATTCGTATTCACCGACGTTTTTTTTAAAAACGCCGGTGAAGTGTATTATTCACCGGCGGTTTAATAATAAACGACGGTGAATATACCGATACATTCACCGGCGTGTCTAATTGAAACGCCGGTGAATAACCTTCGATAAATCCCGCGAATCCTAATCTTTCGCTCGCCATTTTTCGAAACCCAAAAAAAAAGGGGACGCTTCGTTTTCCCTCCTTCCTCGCTCTACTTCCCGCGCGTTTGCCTCCGCCGCTTCGTCCTCTTCGATAGCCTTCGACCTTTCGTCATCGTCCCTTTTTCCCTTCGTCATTTTCGATTTCCCTCCTCCCTCTCTCTATTTGGAGGTGAATCGGCGATCGGAAACCACCGTGACGCTCCGCTCTCTCTCTATCTCCTACGCCCCCACGCTCGTTGCCCCGCTCTTTCTCTCTCTCTTCGGTATCATCTCTTGATTTCCCTTATTTTTCAAAAAAGGCATGTTTTTTCAGATTATGCATCTTGATTTTCTTAACATGAATGGTTTAGTTGGGATGAAGAATGAATAGAAAAATATATGCTTAGATACTAGAAATTTTCATCTTCTTTTACTGTTAATGAAGCTTATTTCATGCATCTGATTATCATCTTGGCATGTTTTTTTGACCAAAATGGGTTCATTGTGAACTGAGGATGGTATAGCTGTATGCCAAAATCCTCCGGATATGTACAACAATTGGGTTCTAGATTTAGTTGGGCTAAAGAATTAGTAGAGCAACATATATGCTCAGATAATGGAAATTTTCATTTTCAGGTACTGTTAATGAAGCTGATTGTCATCTTTGGCATGATTTTTTAACAAAAAATGGGTACACTTCCAAACTAAGTACGCTGCTAGCATCCTCATCTTCTTTTACTGTTAATGAAGCTTATTTTCATGCATCTGATTGTCAGCTTGGCATGTTTTTTTGACCAAAATGGGTTCACTGTGAACTGAGGATGGTATAGGTACGTATGCCAAAATCCTCCGGGTATGCACAACAATTGGGTTTTAGATTTAGTTGGGCTAAAGAATTAGTAGAGCAACATATATGCTCAGATAATGGATATTATCATTTTCAGATACTGTTAGATAAACTGATTGCCATCTTAGGCATGATTTTTTAACATAAAATGGGTACACTTCCAAAATAAGTATGCTGCTGGCATCCTCATCTTCTTTTACTATTAATGAAGCTTATTTTCATGCATCTGATTGTCATCTTGGCATGTTTTCTTGACCAAAATGGGTCGCTGTGAACTGAGGATGCTATAGGTACGTATGCCAAAATCCTTCGGATATGCACAACAGTTGGGTTTTAGATTTAGTTGGGCGAAAGAATCAGTAGAGCAACATATATGCTCAGATAATGGATATTTTCATTTTCAGATACTGTTAGATAAGCTGATTGCCATCTTAGGCATGATTTTGTAACAAAAAATGGGCTCACTTCCAAACTAAGTATGCTGCTAGCATCCTCATCTTCTTTTACTGTTAGTGAAGCTTATTTTCATGCATCTGATTGTCATCTTGGCATGTTTTTTTGACCAAAATGGGTTCACTGTGAACTGAGGATGGTATAGGTACGTATGCCAAAATCCTCCGGATATGCACAACAATTGGGTTTTAGATTTAGTTGGGCTAAATAATAAGAAGTCTCAACATATATGCTCAGATAATGAATATTTTCATTTTCAGATACTGTTAATGAAGCTGATTGCCATCTTTGGAAAATTTTGATTGGGCTGTAATTGGATTGTTTAGTGGCTGTTGTCTATGTTCTTAATTGGGCTGTGATTAGAAAGAGTGGGCTCGAGTGGAGATCTGGAAACCCATATAGAGACATCTTGTTCATAATAATTTATTATTATTGTTGTTCTTATCGCTCTTGCTGTTGTTGCTGATGTCTCTTTGTGTTCATGTGCTGAAAGGAAACAAGGGATGAGAGAGAGATGAGAAAAATGCCGCTATGTTAGCCTGGTGTATCCAAAGTCTCTACCATTCTTCTTTCTGTTTCTATTTCTGGCTTCTATATTTGGTTTCCTTCCACGATGACAGTTCCCTAAAAATACACTTGATATGAGCCCTATCTTATTTTTCTTATTTTTCTTATTTTTCTTATTTTTCTTATATTTGGTTCCCTTCCACGATGACAGTTTCATGGATTGGCTGAACAATCCATGAAAGACATGCTTAGATACTGAATTTTCATTTGTTTTACTGTTTTAGATAGTGGATATTCCCAATCAGAGGAGAATATTAAGGTTTCAAGTTAAATACTGAATTTTCATTTGTTTTGTTGTTTTAGATATATTTAAAAACAAAATTAAGTACTAGATTTTTAGCATTGCAATGTAATTATTTTACCTCTGTATATATCATTAACAATTCCATTTGCAATTGGCACTTTGATATTATAATTTAAGATACAGGTAGATCTTTTTGCAAGTTCAAAAAATATGTATATTCTGTATTGTGGTCTACTGTTGAATTAAACTATTGTTTTTTTTTTTCACAGAGCGGTCGCCCAGATGAAGGAAATTCTGATGATCAGAACTGAAGCTACTCGAGGGGTATGAATCTGCGGTCCTCCTTACTGTTCTTATGTCCTCCTGTTGTATGGTTGTTGTTCTTATGTCCTCCTCCTTGCTGTTGTTATGTCAGACTGGTTTTTTTTTACGCGAGTTATGTCAGACTTTTAATTTGGGATATTTGTCAGACTGGTTTGTTTGGATATTTGGGATGCTAGTCCCTATATTAATTTGTTACTTATGACACTGTTAATTAATCAATGAATTTGGACGTTGATATGACACGTGTGAAACTTTATTATCTTTAATTATTCTTGTGTTTGGTTGTGATTTGCGCAGTAATATGCAACGAAATTGGTTGAATCAGTTGTGAATTAGTTTACAGGTTTTGTAAATGAAACTGTGAATTGAAATCGAACGGAAAACCGGAGTATCGAAAATAAACGGGCATAGCTAGACCGGCGTTTCAAAAAATGCCGTTCTATCTAATCAATTTGTTGGAGTGTGCGTTATACCGGCGTTCCCACACACGCTTGTGTATGTCGTCAGCTGTAACGGCACCGAGGAACACCGACGTTTTACAAACGCCGGTGTACCTAACTGCACCGGCGTTTTTTGGTCGTGCCGGTGATTGTAAGCAGGGAAAACCGGGCACTAATAAACGCACATACACCGGCGGTCTATGACCGCCGGTATACTTTCATTCTACACCGGCATTTATGGAAGCGCCGGTGAATGAATAAATACCGGCAGTTTACGGCCGCCGGTGAATGTATATAGGGTGTAAAAGAACGGCACTCAGAGACCCCCATACACCGGTGTTTTCTGACCACCGGTGTAGTTTTAACATTTACCGGCGTCCAGTAAAACCACCGGTGTATACCCCTTCCTTTCCTCGATGCTCGCTTCGGCGGCATTTGGACCGGCGCTATTATAAATGCCGGTGTAAGTTTTACCGGCGTAAAAAAATGCCGGTAAAGACGTAAAAAACCGCCAGGAAATCGAGTATGTTTTGTAGTGTGAGGGGCACACTAATTGGTGAAATAGGGTGAAAGATTGATTTAACTAGTTGAAAAAACTACTGAAGCAAGTTCTTTTACATGTGGAGAGTAAAAGACTCTAGAGGTGATTAATCACACAGTGTTGATAGCCTGCATATGCAATGCAATATGGAGATTATTGGGATTATTTGTCTTGCATATTTGTGTTTGATTAGAAGAATAGATGATCAAGCAAGGAGGTCAAAGCATCGAGAAGACAGTCAGAAAACAGCAAACAGCAGTGGCAATAATACAGTCGATTATCAGTTGACCGCATGAGACCTTGTTTTGAAACAGAGAGCATGTCGGTCGACTGCACCCTATGGCAGTCGACCGCCCTCGGTGGCTGGCACTTTGGGCCTAGGTTTAGGTGATTGTTTGGGCCTATCTTTAACTCTAGATTAGATCGTACGGCTCCTATCGTGTGGCTTCTTCTATAGGATATATCGGACGGTTATTATTGTATCAAGACTACGAGTTAGGTTTTCTCTATATCTATATATTGTAATAGTCTCCATTGAGATAGACACGTACTTCACTGATATTTCTTCCACTATAAGTGAGGCTTGAGAGATAGTTCTTGGTGAGTGAGTTTATAACTAACTCATTATAATCTTCTCTAGTTCAATATTATCTCCATATATTTTTCCCCGGATTAGGGTTCGCCCAAACAGGACACATCTTTGTGTGATTGATGTGATCTATTTGCTTAGTTATTCATCAAATCTGTTTGTACTCCTCACTACCTTAAATAACAACTCCACTGCACCACATTTTTTTTCTAACAATATTTACTATACATTCAACAAATGCTATAAATTATTATAAACAGAATTTTCCCAAAGTATAAGCCTTTCACACAAAAAAGTAACTCTGGTAAATTTGATAAATTTCCAACAACCCATTTATCTTCGTTTTTTTTTCCCGAAATGACCCTCTTTTTGAAAGCTTTTCCCAAACTGGCCTATTTTTTTTTTAAAAAAAATCCCAAACCAACATACTCGCTGTCTCAAAAAGCGAGTTTGGGAAAAACTTCATCGCTTTTTGAGACAGCGAGTGTGAGGCTTGGGTTTTTTATTTCCTGACCAAGACTCGCTGTCTCAAAAAGCGATGGGGTATTTCCCAAACTTGCTTTTTGAGGCAGCGAGTATCGTTCGGGGGTTTTCTAATACCCCAGGCTCGAATTTTGACCCCTCCTTATCTCCATTCTTACTCTTTCTTATCTCCATTCTTACTCTCTCCTTCACTCCGAAACCCAAAATCCTAGCCTCCCAAAATCGACCTCCTACCCACAAAATCTCCTATAAATCTAAATATATTCACTTAATATTTCTCAACCCTCTCACCTTCCACTCTCAAAACCCTAAATCCATCTTCCGAAAGATCCATAGTTTAGAATTTTGATAAACTTCAAGAGGATAGCAACTTCAACTCTTCAACCCATATATCTACGGCTATATCCTTCCAAATATTGTTGTGAAAGTATGATTTATATCACCTATTATTTTGTACAGTTTTTGTAGGTTTTGTTTGTGGCTAGATGATAACTCGTATTTTCGTATAAATATACATAGGTATGGATTACGAAATTCCTATTTGGTTATACTTTGGTGGTGAAATAATTCGTGATCCAAAGATAGATTGTTGTTATAGTGCCGTTGATCCTGAAATAGTTTGGGCACCTCGTACCATTACATTGGCAGAAATAGTTGAAAAAATTTATGAAGTTACTAATTGGGATAGAGCTCAATGGAATGTAAAAATTTTAACTTGGTACGCAGTAGGAAAAGGAGATGTTCAGTATTTTATGACAGTGCCCATATCTACTGATAATGCTATGAAGTCAATGATTGCTAGGACACTTGATCCCAATTGTACTTGGTTTATATTGGAGTTATATATTCAGTAAATCCGAATTATGAATGCTCAGCCACATGATAATCCTAGTTCAAGCTTCGTACGAGAAGTACCGACACAGCATATGAGGTCTAATCATATTCAAACTTCACAAGCAATCTCACTGTCCCCACACGAAGACACATTCACAAATACAACAAGTCCAGATTCTACAGATGTTGAGTTGCCACGTCAACCTAGTCCGGTTCATGACTATATTCGAAATGACACTTTATTTGAATTATTTCAAAATACTACAATTAATAATGACCTATTAGACAATGCTGAAGAAAAGGAAGAAACGGATGATGAAGTTGATGAGAGTGTAGAAAATAATGATGGGAACGAAGATGATGAATATGTAAATGTAAATACAAATGAGAGCAGAACTAACGAAGTGAGAGCTACTGATAGCTATACCAATGTTAACGCTCATGTTACCTAGGAGATGATACTGAGTCGTCCGGTTCATCCAATGTAGACGAATTGTACATTGGAAAAGAGTTTATAAGTACAGAGTCGATTCAGCAGGCTGTAAAGCTGTATTCTATCAAGAAACATCATGAATTCGTCACATTGAAATCAACACCGACACTGTACACCGTTAAATGTAAATTGACACCTAGAAAACGTACAATTGAGGAGATTGTATAAATTCCCTCAGTAGTAAGTGATAGTGGCTGCCCTTGGGGATTACGAGTAATCATTCCAAAAGGCTGGACAAATTTCGTGGTGAAGATATAGTTGGGCCTCATACTTGTATGAATCCCACGTTGAATCGGGACCACTGTAAAGTTGATTCTATCCTTGTTTGCAATTTGATTGTGGGTGTGGTGAAGTCTGAGATAGGTTTAACACCGCGGGCCATTATTGAGATAGTGAAACTACAATATAATTATCAAATTTCATATAAGAAGGCTTGGATTGCAAAATAAAAAGCAGTTGAGAGGTTGTTCAGTACTTTCGAAGAAGCATATATGAAGTTCCTTTTTCTTCTATCAACAATACAAGCAGCAAATTCAGGAACCGTTATCCACTGGAATAAATATCAGTCTGTTCCTGGCGTGAAAATATTCAAAGAAGTATTTTGGGCATTTGGTGCTTCGATTGAATGTTTCAAGTCTTGCAGACCTGTTATTAGTATTGACGGAACTCACTTGTACGGTAAGTACAAGGGTTGCTTGTTAATTGATGTTTCCCCAGATGTGAATGATAGCTTATTTTTCTTTGTATTTGCATTAGTTGATGGAGAGAGTATAAATACTTGGATATGGTTCATGAGTTGCATTCGGTATTTTGTCACCGATTGTACTAAGTTGTTTGTTTTCTCTGATCGTCATGCTGGTATTTTGTCTACTATGGAATTACAAAATGGAGCTTGGAACGAACCTAATGCATATCATCGTTATTGTATGCGTCATTTCGCTACAAATTTCTTCAGTAAATTTTGCAGTAAGGCAATGAGAAAAAAAAAGCAAAAATTATAGCGTGTCAAACCAACCCAAATAGTTCAGTACCAAACTCGCTGAATTTCAAGCCATCAATGTCGAGGTGGCTAATTGGTTGAAAGATAAACCGGTTGAGAAATGGGTACTTTATGCAGATGCAGGTCGACGATACGGCATAATGGCTACGAACCTATCAGAAGTCTTCAATTCAATCTTGAAAGGTGTCCATAGTTTACCGATAACTGCGATTGTGAAGATGATCTTTTATCGTCTAAATTCTTACTTTACTACTCGTCGACAGGAAGTCAATAAGCTTTTATCTGAAAGGAAAATTTTTCTCAAAGAGTACAGGAATTGATCGATATTCGGCGTGAGAGAGCAAACCGACATGTGGTTATAATGTTTCATCATCAACCTGGAGGTTTTTTCCCTCAAAACGGGTCTACGAATGGTAGGTGGAGAAAGGAAGGGTGGGAACTTGCACACTGTTAACTTGGGTACTAAAACATGCACATGTATGAAATTTCAACTATACCATATTCCATATTTTCATGTATTAGCAGTTTGTGCATATCGTGCAATCGATTACCAGTCTTTTATTAATAAATTTTACTTAGTTACTGCATTAGCACAAACATGGGCTCCCCTCTTTCATCCAACTCTAGATCCAGCATATTGGCCTACTTTTGATGGACCACGACTCGTAGCTGATGCAAGCCTGCGACGTTCAAGAAAAGGCTAGCC
Organism: Hemerocallis citrina; assembly: GCA_017893485.1. NCBI lineage: Eukaryota > Viridiplantae > Streptophyta > Magnoliopsida > Asparagales > Asphodelaceae > Hemerocallis > Hemerocallis citrina. The sequence continues at coordinate 258,910,523 of CM030358.1, forward strand.
AAGATCTACGAGAATTCGCAACGACATGGATGCGAGAGATAGTTCTAGCAGGGGTATGGAAAAGAAATGTTCGAAATGTGGATTGCATTGACACAATAAGCGGTGATGTAGTAATGGAGGATCTCGAAACATTTAAACCATGTCAAATTTCAATGTGTTTGTGTTCGTTTTGTCAACTTTGAAGTAGTTTGTAGTTGTATTATGTGATGTGGACTTTCTAGTAATTTGTATGCGTTTAATTCTGAAAAAGCGATAATTCACATTTGTTTCAAAATTATTGGAAGTTTAGAAATTGTGAATGAATTTATAAGTCGCATGATGTTGGAGTACATATGAATGTACAGGGCAGACTGCATATGCAGCTTAAATTTGAAAAAAGTTTCCCTAAGTATGGTTTAAACCTCCTCGCTTTCTGAGAAAGCGACTGTTGAGTTGAGAGATTTCCAGAGCCTAAGCTGGCTTCTGAAAATTTCTCAACTCAACAGTCGCTTTCTCAGTAAAGCGATTGGATTTTGCCTAAACTCGCTTTCTGATAAAGCGAGTGTAGGAAAAACCACATCACTTTCTGAGAAAGCGACTGTGGTGTTGAGAAATTTCCAGAGACCAGCTGTTCTCTAGAAATCTCTCAACTCAACAGTCACTTTTTGAGAAAGCAAGGAGGTTTCGCCTACACTCGCTTTATCAGAAAGCGACTGTTAAGTTGAGAACTTTCCAGCAACTAACTAGTCTCTGTAAATCTCTCAGCTCAACAGTCGCTTTCTAGAAAGCGACGAGTTTTATCCGACACTCGCTTTTTCAGAAAGCGAGTTTAGGCAAAATCGAATCGCTTTTTGAGAAAGCGACTGTTGAGTTGAGAAATTTCTAGAAGCCAATTTAGGCTCTGGAATTCTTTCAACTCCGAACTCGCTTTCTCAGAAAGCGAGGAGGATTGGTTCTACTGAGAAACACTCTATGCAGACTCTAAACTCGCTTTCTCAGAAAACGAGGAGGTTAATACCAAACTCGCTTTCTGAGAAAGTGAGTTTAGGCAAAAAAATATTCCATTCAAAACTAATACTGCAGTCTAGCCCTGTATACAACAAGTCCACATATACACTTCAACCTTTCAGTTCACATCAACTTGAACAACCCATCAAATATCTCAACTGCACTTCACCAATTCAACTGTTTCCAACATATACACTTCAACCATTTATAATCCATCAAAACTTGAAAATTTTTCTAATTGATCAACATATTCAAATTATACATCAACACTAAATAAATATCAATACACACAAACAATCACACTCACACTCCCCATACTCAATAACATTGCTCTATACATTCCAAAATTAAAAAAGTTCACAAATCCACTTCCTTCACCATCACCTACATGAATTTATACAAGCACATATATACCCTCCATGGATATATCTTTCAAGAGTTACAATCAAACCTTGAAAGCTCAGCTACAACATGATGGAACAGTGATGATGAATGGATACCTTCATGGATCGGGTGTAAAAAAAGTGGGGGTTCTCCTTTGCCTTTTAGCACGTGAAGGAGTGGCATGGGTTGTTGACTCCTAGTTTGGTGTGCACAAAACGTGCCTATAAATACTAATAAGTTTGAATTGAGTTATTCAGATTTTCAGGATCAAATAATATCCATAAGAGATTCAAGAGAGAATCAAGAGTATTCAAAGAAGGAAAGTCATAAAGAAAGATTGAGAAAGCAAGCAAAAGAAGAAGATATTCAAAAAGAAAAGTTGATTGATTAATGTCCAAGAAAGCTATCAAACCAGCTGCTATCATTCTATATTTGTGAGATTTAAATCTGTGTAAAATTTATTGATTGATTGATTGATTAGTTCTTTGGGTAAGAATATAAAGTGGATTCAGTATCAATAGCGTGATACCAGTCAACCGCACCTCATGACGGTTGACCGCATCGAAGTCGACTGCAACTCTCAGTTGTGTAAGATGCAGTCGACCCTTCATCTCTCTACTTTACGTCAAAGAGATGAACGGTCGACTGTACTAAGATTGTGGTCGATCGTACTTTACGCTGTTCACATTTTCAGAATGTGTCATTTCCAATTTTGATCAATACACTTTCCAATCTATTTAATTGGCCGAAACCACTAAGTATTCCTCACGTATTACTTCTGAGAAAAATCTTCTGAACTAATTTTTCAGTAATCAATCCAAGTGTGTGTGTGATAATTTTTTGTATTCTTCAGTCAGGATCATTTAGGATCTTGAGTTTTTCTTTTCTTCCACTTCGGTGAGATTGACGGAACTTGTGTTAGAAGCCTTGTGGGTGTAACAGGTCTCTTGGCCCTGAATCCGAGAATCACTGTACAAGGGTTTTGAGTATAGTGGAACGCTTTTGGCAGAGAATTGCTACAAGTAGGAGGTGTGGACGTAGACCTGAGGTCGAACCACGTTACATTGCTGCGTCACTTGTGCTATCTACGTTTGCTCTTCTTAACTCTTTTTATTTACTCTGCACTTTATTTTAACTATTTTTTATTCCGCATAATCACCTTATTTACCCCCGCTAGGGTGATTAACAGTGGTATCAGAGCGAGCTGATTATCGAAAGCTTAAAAGCTTAAGCAAAAGGTCCAATGGCCGAAATCCTTCCTCCTGAAAACTTGTACTCATCGGAGCCATTCGTCTCCAATGGGATAAGCCTTACACGCTCACTATTTTTTGATGGAAAATACTATGATGTTTGGAAAGTTCGTATATCTCATTTTCTACAGATGCTTGGAGAAGAAGTATGGAATGTGTGCATCAATAAAACAGATATTTCAGTCAGCAATGGAAAGACAGCTTTCTCAAGATATCAAATTCCAAAGCCATGATGACTCTCTTTAAATAACGAAGAACTAATGCAATACGAGAGAAACTGTAAGACATCATACGAAATCTGGAACAACATGCTGAAGTGGCATGAGGGAACCACTTCTAAGGTAAAAGCTAAAGTTAATTTATGTTTTTATAAGTTTGATATGTTTCGCATGTTTCTAGGAGAAAATGTAGATCAAATGCTCGCCCGTTTCGATATCATTGCCAACGAACTTGAGAGTTTAGGTAAGGAGTTGGATGATGACCGAAAGGTCGAAAAACTCATAAGCTGTCTCACGCCAGAGTTGGATGTAAATGCTACTGCAATGAGGGAGACCCTCGAAGAAAAGGGTTTCGACTACTACACATTCCAAGGAAAGCTGAAGACATACGAGATGAAAATGTTGGAAACCAAAAGATACAGACAAAACATCGGGATTGAACCAAAAACCGAACAAAAAACTATTGCACTAAAAGTAGAAAAATCCCAACCATCAAAAGCAGATTCAGATCGTGAGGAGTCAGATGAGGACATTTCTCTATTGACCAAGCAATTTCGTAAGTACCTCAAACATAAAAAATATGGCAGGTACCATAGAAAAAGGGAGAGATAAAAATGACGTGTGCTATAAGTGCAAGAAGCCTGGACACATCCGTGCAAATTGTCCCATCTCACAAGACAGGAATAGGGACTACTACCGCTCAAACCCAGGTCTGAAAAAGAAGTCGCTAAAGGCAACATGGTTAGACTCCGATTTAAGTGAGGGAGAGCAAGGCTACGATGACGTCGGCTTCATGGCTCTTGTGAATGGTGAGGTGCAATCACCATCTCAAGAAGAGGTAATCGAAGAACCCACTTATGATAAGCTAGTAGACATGTGTAATGGTTTTAAAAACTATGCTAAGAAACTAAGTCGTGAACTTAGGCAATATAAATAAATTCAATTGAAACACATGACCCTTGTATTGCAAAAAATCAAAAACTGAAAAATAAGAATGCCTTGATCTTGGAAAAATTTAAGTCATTTAGAAAAGATCATGATGTATTGCTAGAGGAAAATGAACTTTTAAAACAACAAATTCGAGAGTCCTTAGCAACACATGATGATCACTTAAGAGAAATTCATGAAAAATCTGTTTATATCGCCAAACTCACAGATGATTTAAAAAAATGCAAAAGAAAATTTGATGAGGTAGTGGAAGGATGTAATGAATCTCTTGAACAAAAATTGATTCTTGATGCGACACTAGATACTCTTCGTTGGAATACAAAAGACGATGAGATGACTAGGAAAAGAATATGTGAAAGAGTAATTGAGCTTGAAAAATTGTGGAAAAATATGAATGGCCCAGTTATCTTATTACAAAAAATTCAATATCCTATCATGATAATCGAGGGCTTGGTTACTAAGAGCCAATACACCATCAAAAATTTAAATAATCATGTCATACACACTTGCACAATCACCAACATAATCACAAACCAACTCGAAACTATGCAAGTGTGCATGACAAGACATAGTCGTATCACATGTTATTACTGTTGTAGATTAGGACACATTTCGTATAACTGTTTATTAAAAGGGAACACTAACTTTGTTTGGGTAAGAAAGAATGTTAATGCAGGATTAAAACCCACTTGGACTCCTACAAAATTTCATGTAGGTAGTCGATGCTCTCAACTTAGAAGATCGCAGACACCTTGATAGAAAACGCTCAAGAGGCTCAGCAAGTTATACTAGCAACCAGCATCTCTATCAAGAAAAAAGGAGAAGGATCATGGTCCTTCAGATAAGTATAGCACCGTGTAAAATCTACACTAGCTTGAACTTATATTAAATGTGCATCTATTAACTATTTCTGAAATACATGAAAGATGCGAACTTTACAATATCCAAACATAAAATCACTATTCAAAAATTGAATGATCGGTCGACCGACCGGTCGACCGTACATCCCATTTGTTCTTGATCGGTCGAGAATGGACCGGTCGACCGTATGGTCGACTGTACGGTCGACCGTCCACCCCTCTATCACAAATCACCAAATTAAAACTTCCTATTTCGTGCAGTGCGGTCGACCGTATTTGTGAACCGGCCGACCGACCAAGTCGGCTGACTTGCTTGTTCCCCTTCTAATATAAATACCTCTTCACCCCTAATCTCTCTATCATACAAAAAATCCTAGCCTCCAACCCATCAAATAAACTTCTCATCTCTCAACACTCTCCTCAAATCTCTACGGTTTTTCTCTTTCTCTGTCTTAATGACATCTTCCTCACACAAATCAAAGGGCAAGAAAGCCATTGCCTCGAAATCAGTCACTAGGGATGGTATAACCTTTCAAAACTCTCATTGTGCTGATACTTACTTCTCTTCTCTTTATAATGCCTCTGTTGTTGCCAATCGGGTAATTAACCTATCATCCTTAGGGGGTCAATTTTCTGTCATGGTTAGAATCCTTAGATTTTGGGTGGAAAAACTATCTTGCTACCTCTAGCACCCACTCTGAGTCTCTAACTTGTCAATTCTATGCAAACCTTGAGGCACTTCAAGATGATGATCTCACCCTTTCGTCTATAATTCTTGGTATAAGAGTAAAAATAACTCCTGAATATCTTCGTGGGAGATACGAATTTCTCGAAGGAGAATTTGATGCATATCATCTAGATTTCAAAACCCTTAATTATAAACCTGGTCATGATCAAAACACTGTCAAATCTATGATCGTCCAATCCGAATTCTCTCGTCTTCCTCGTCCCACTCCCACAAATTTCACTGATTCAGCTCGAGTCCTAAATAAAATCGTCAATGCTGATATTTGACCCAAAAAGAATGACAAAACAGAAATTCGGGTCAATCAGTCATTCATTATTTTTCTTATTCTCGGGGAATACAAGTTCGTTCTTGCTACATTCATCATTTGCATGATGAATTATGCAACTACTACAAATCGTGGTCTCGCCTTCAGCTCTCTCATATACAACCTTGCTATTGATTCCCCTATTGTTGTTGGAAACTTCTTGCTTACCAAAAGCCCTATGCCAATCCTCCCTCAACAAATGGGTATTAATGTGCCATTCAATCAGCGGGCTCGTCGTCGTTAAGCCCAACAACAAGTACTCCAAGCCGAACAAGCACCACAAGCCTCTTCCTCCTCGCGTCGCAAGAACGCCACTCCCTCTTCATTATCATTCGTGACTCATGAGCAGCTCACTGCTCACCAAATGCAAGTGTATGAATACTATGTTAACATGATTGAGTACTTGTAAGGAAAAGAAGATTGGGAAATTCTTCCTCCTCCGAATGATGAGGAAGATGATGACAGCGATGAAGATGATAGCAGGGATGATAAGGAGTAGATATCTTCTTGTAATTGCAAATTATAATGTATGATCTTTAAAAGTTATGTAAACTGCTATAATTTGCTATGAAAGAATACTTTCATGCTTATCTTGATTATCAGTTTCAGTATTTTGGTCGACCGTGCGGTCGACCGGTTTCTCTCCTAGACTCTTCAATATGTATCTACACTTCGAAACACACTGCTTAGTCTTCAGTAGTTGCGGTTAACTGTGCGGTTGACCAGTTTACTCTCGGGTAAAATTTGTTTTATACTCTACTTTCAAAATATTGGCTTTCAGTATTTGCGGTCGACCGGCTCATCCTCTGTTTTATGTTTTGGTCTTTACAAGATAAACGGTCGACCGGTTCACCCTCTGTGATTCGTTGTGTTTTTAAAATAGGAGTGTGGTCAACTGGTTTGCTCTCTGGATTTTTTTTTTTTGACTGATTGGTTTTGCGGTCGACCGGTTCTCTTTTTGGTTACAAGTTGCAAATTTTTTTTGAACTCTCTACTAATTTTCCTATAACCTTAATTTTTTGAAATTCATTCTTCTTATCCATACTTCGCATCTGCATTGGAAAAATCTCAAATCTATGATACCATGAAGAGCTCTCCCTGTATATCAAAGTGTCTCGCTATCAACGGTATCATGTAAGTAAATTTTCCTCCGTTATTTTTTTTTAACTCTTATCTCTCCAAACTTTATATTTCTTATTATACTTAATGAAAGTTTCTTTTCGTTTACAAATAGTTTTCATGAGCACTAATTTATACGTGTCTTTTGCCCCCCTATTGGTGTGTTCCAAAAAGGGGGAGAATATTATGAATATTATGAATGCATGAAAGTAAACATAAGTAAACAGTTTTTATTTTCCGTGAAATATTAATTTAAGGGAGGGTATTTACAAATCTTTCCTACCCTATGAAAATCTGTGTTACAGGAAGTACTGAATTCAGGGGGAGTATTCTTATGCCAAATTGTTTAACCTTTTTTTACTTTCAATATTCAAAGGCATGTTTTGTTCGCATCAAAAGGAGGAGACTGTAGACTCCTAGTTTGGTGTACACAAAATGTGCCTATAAATACTAATAAGTTTGAATTGAGTTATTTACATTTTCAGGATCAAATAATATCCATAAGAGATTCAAGAAATATTCAAGAATATTCAAAGAAGAAAAGTTATAAAGAAAGATTGAGAAATCAAGCAAAAAAAGAAAATATTCAAAAAGAAAAGTTGATTGATTAATATCCAAGAAAGCTATCAAGACCAGCTGCTATCATTCTATATTTGTGAGATTTAAATCTGTGTAAAATGGACTGATTGATTGATAAGTTCTTTCGGTAAGAATATAAAGTGGATTCAGTATGAACAGCACGATACCGGTCGACCGCACCTCATGACAGTCACCGCATCGCAGTTGACTGCAACTCTCAGTTGCGTAAGAAGCAGTCAACCTTTCATCTCTCTATTTTACGTCAGAAAAATGAACGGTCGACTGCATCAAGATTGCGGTTGACCGCACTTTGCACTGTTCATATTTTCGAAATGTATCGTTTCCAATTTTGATCGATACACTTCTCAATCTATTTAATTGGCCGAACCCACTGACTATTCCTCACCTATTACTTCTGAGAAAAATCTTCTGAAGTAATCAATTCGAGTGCTGTGCGTAATGATTTTTTGTATTCTTCAGTCAGGATCATTGACGATCTTGAGTTTTTTCTTTTCTTTCACTTCGGTGAGATTGACAGGGACTTGTGTTAGAATTCCTGTGGATGTAATAGATCTCTCGATCTGAATCCTAGAATCAACGTACAAGGGTTTTGAGTATAGTAGAATGCTTGTGGTGGAGAATTACTACAAGTATAAGGTGCGGACGTAAACCTGGGGGTCGAACTACGTTACATCGCTGCGTCACTTGTGCTATCTACGTTTGCTCTTCTTAACTCTTTTTATTTACTCTGCACTTTATTTTAATTATTTTTTATTCCACATAATTACCCTATTTACCCCCTCCCCCCCCCCCCCAGGGTGATTAACATGGGTGACACCGGATAAGGAAATTTGATCCTCTCCATGTTGTTGTGTCCCTTCAACATTTTCTTCAATCTCATCACCTTTAGCTTCTTCTTCGGAGTCGTTTCTCGGACGATATGGTGGTCTATAGACAACTTTCTTTCGAAGAACACAACGCTGACTGGTTCGATGTGCAGGAATAGTTAGTAGAGCATCTAAAGTAGCTCCCTCGCCCACAATATCAACTTGTGCACGACACGACATAATAATCTCGCGTGCGAAGTCCTTCATCGGTTCGCGACATTACTCTTCAACACAGCAACACATTTTTTTCGCCTGAATTCCAGTCTGGGCCATCTACACAACATGAAAAGTTGGAATATTAAGTGAAGTGCATATGTATATATAAACTAAAATTTTAGAAAACAATAAAATAAAACAACAAAACTTAATAACTTACGATTTTACAAAGAGCCGATGCCTTCGGTTGGAACAAAGGCAATTTCATTGAATGGTCATTTGCTGATTCGGCAGCTGGTCGACGAAGCGGGACTTCTACACCAACAGGAGTCTACACTGCAGGAGAGATATAACGTCTAGTCATCCTCTCATACCAAGCCATGTAAGTTGCATGCACCAATGCATCGAACGGAGGATTGTCACCAATGATTTCTTCGAACCGGTGCGCATTCCATCTCTCAACATATGAAACTAAGCATGCGGCCCAATTGTGACCAGGTTGTTGACCCATTCTAGTATTAGAATGCATATCGGCATTGTACGGTTCAACAAAAGAAACATTTTGAAGCAGACCAAACTGACGTAGCACTCTATTAGCGAAGTAGAATTCAACTGTACCAAAGTTGATTAGAGGTGCATTTGTCAATCACATCTTGCGTCCTATACAAGTAAATAGGTGGTAGTCGATCCAAACGCGCCTCCGTGTAGGACTGCCACACGATGCAATCACCTGCCAATCTATCCAATTCATCTCGAAAGTACGTCAGGCATCTGTTGGGATTGGCCTTCCATGTGAGATTGTCAGACCAGTAAATACCTAGTGGAGGTAACATCTGTTGGTCCTCGGGACATGCATCCAATTGGGTGATTGCCTATGCACTACGGGCCAACCAACATAAATACGCTCCCAACTCCATACTTGAAGCAAGATCATTGGTTCATTTATCTGCACTGAATAAAGATTGCAGTTGCACAAACTTCTGTACAGAGATGCTAATGCGCCACTACCCAACTGTATGCTCTGACTTTTCACAGATCAACAATCAATGGCAGGTACATCAACGACACTGAATGACCAGTCGAATTCGGGAACATAACGCCGCCAAATAGTGTCAATATGTACACCCTACAATAGCACTCAACCTCGACCTCAGTGGAATCTTCATTCAACCTATTCTTGAAAGTTTCCTTCAACCACTTCAAGCGAATGAACTTTCCATTTACTGCCCACATTTCGACTTTAACACCGAGGTATTATTCCATAAGATATATCGGCTCGAAGTCCATCGTACCAGTCACTGTCTGCCCATCGAGTGGAAGACCTGTGAGTACGGAGACGTCCTGTAGTGTTACGGTCATCTCCCTGACCTGGCAGGTGGAAGGTATGGGTTTCAGGCTGCCGTCTCTCAAGAAATACGGTAAGAAGAGGCCGATCACATTTAATCGAGTTCATCAGTCCAATAACATATAAGCCGAAGTCTCATAAAATCTCGTGAATTCGTTGGTGCATAGGAAGTGGATGACCCCCCCCCCCTAAATGTACACTCCTTAGATTTGCCTTCCCACACGGCCTTCGAACGGTATTGCGATTGGAGAGCAAGAGTGTAGGGTCGAGGGGACCTGGACCACTAGGAGGAACATAAGCTGATGAAGCAGGGGCTGATGAAGAAGGGCTCGCTTCATTTGGTGAAGCGGTAGGATTAGTTGAGAGCTACACAACAATAAAATTTAAATCAATACACCGATATTATATTGTATTGTATGATAATTAAACTAATCGAATACAAACAATTATTCATTTACATTAGTACGCTCAGTCCTACCACGACCACGACCACGTCTACCGCGAGAAAGTGGGTCAAAAGAAGTACGTAGTCCGTCGCCTTGAGTATTTGGAGGTCTATTACTCATTCCATCCCCCACATTACTCATCGTGTGTGCTATTTATAAACAAGAGTACCTATACTTAACAATATAAAAATATATAACTACATAAAAACTATATACAAACTATATAGCAAAAGTTCTCAACATTTCCCAAATAATTCTACACTATATACCGACAAATATTATCAAAATTTCTATTCAACATTTGTCAAAAAAAATTACACTATATACCTACATATATAACCAATCATCCAATATTTTCAAATTAACAATCATCCAATATTTTCGAATGATAGAACTATTCTAATACTGTTCGATTGTTCGTCGAATATCAATCTATTCATCATTGTACTAATGTACAACTAAAAAGTATTGTCAATTCAATATTTTTCAAAAATTACAATATATTATCAAATTCCCTATTCAACAAATTTCAAAAAAAAAAAAAAATCAACAATATGTTCCTTCATATATTATCAAAATTCCTATTGCAAAATTTTCAACATTTCAATTCAAATTCGCTAACAATTTCTAAATATATACCATTAACAATTTCTCGACATATCTCAAAATTAACCCGAAATTAAAAATGCAAAAGTATGGAAAATATACCGTTAAAGTTGGGTGATTGAAGAGGTAGATAGTGAATAGGAGGTCGAAGAAGCTCCTTCAACCGCACTCTTTTTTCTCAAATCCCCGATTGAACGATCTCTTGGATATTGGGGTTTAGGATTTTCAGAGCGTGAATAGAGAGAGTTGAGAGTGTGAGGAGAGATCGTAGATGAGAGATGTGGAAGATCGAAACGGCTAAGGCGAGGATTTTTGGGTTAATCGACGATATGAGATCGACAAAATAGGTTAAGGTTTCGGGTTAGAAGAAGAAGATGGAGATAGAGAGTTGAAAGAGAGAGTGAGGTCGAAATTCGAGCCTGGGGTATTAAAAACCCCTAAACAATACTCGCTGTCTCAAAAAGTGAGTTTGGTAAAAACCGCATCGCTTTTTGAGACAGCGAGTCTTGGCCAAGAAGAAATCAAAAAACCCAAGGCTCACACTCGCTATCTCAAAAAGCAGATGCGATTTTTTCCAAACTCGCTTTTTGAGACAGCGAGTAGGTCGGTTTGGGAATTTTAAAAAAAAGTAGATCGGTTAGGGAAAAACGTTCGAAAGAGGGTCATTTTGGGAAAAAAATATCTTATCTTCTACCATTTTGCAATTCCAGTTGTAGGAGTTGCAATAGCCGACCAAATTGATTACAACAATATATCTTTCTCTTAGATATACTTAACCTATCATCTAATAGCATATCATCCATTTTCTATAACCGCAAACGTCTGCTTCCTCAGACCAAAAGAACTTCCATTGAGTAGATGATTCATGCAATACTTGAAGCAAGCAACTATAGCATAGGAGGGAGGTAGGAGAAGCATGATGCTTGCTTAGCCTTCAAAATGCATCCAAGTAATTTCGAGGTAGTGTATGTTTTAACATGATGTGGTAATAAAAATGCTGTAATTTAGTTATGGCTATCAGGCTTATTCCAGATATGGTCGAGATACCAATAAAATTCCCTGAAAAGAACACCAACTTTACATAAAGTATGAACAACCTCATACTAATTAATCTCTCCTCCCTCACTTCACACAGACACCATGACACCCTTCACACCATAAGAATTACACCACCATCATCATTAAAATTATCAAGTAATTAATGAAGAAAAGATTCTTGCTCCTCTCTCTCCAACCGTAATTTTCTCTTAAGACAACAAAGATCATTATTAATCATCCCAATCTTTTGGCCTCCCTCCCTCTATTATATTCCCTCTAACCTTTTGCCCACCCCCCAATTATTTTCCACTCCCATACATTGATACATACATACATACATCAAAGTTTCATAAAATCAAATCCTATCCTACAACCTCCATAATTCCACACCACCCCACCAACCAGTCAGTACGTTTCATCCATCTCTCACATCAAATCACACTAACAATACAAGAAAAAATAAAACCACCCCCCACCCCCAACCTTAAAAAAAAAAAAACCTTAGTAATAGCACTACTACTACTGCTTAGTAACCTTAATTGTAGTAGAAGAAAGAAAGACATCTCTTCAGAGAAGAAGAAGAAGAAGAAGAAGAAAGTGAGAAGAGCATAGAGATCTTGAGAAATGGAGTTATTCCCAGTACAACCAGACTTAACTCTCCAAATCAGCCCTCCAAACTCCACACCCACTTCATCATCAACATGGAGAAAACCCTCAAGAGAACTAGTGGTTGTAGATGAAGGGGGAGAAGAAGAGAGTACAAATCTAGGGTTTTGGAAAAGAAGAACCCTAGTAGACTCCAACAACAAGTCATCCCTCAATGCCATTAATGTTTCCTTGTCAACTACTACCACCACCTACTCCTCCTCCTCTTTTGACCACTCCATCAATCCAAACACCAACTTCATACCCAACATCCAAACTCTCTCCACTAACCCTAATCACTTGCATCATCCTCTGCATCATCCTCAGCATCATAGACATCTCCCTTTTACTAATGTTGAATTAGGGTACAACTACATGAAGCCCATTAGGGGAATCCCAGTGTACCACCACAATGCTATGAATATGAACAGGAACGTGAGTGTTAACCCACAGTATTCTTCAATCCCTCCTCAATACCATTTGTGCAACCATTCAGTACCCTCAAATGGGTTTCCGAGATCGAGGGTTTTACCGCCGAAGAGGAGCGTGAGAGCCCCGAGGATGAGGTGGACAACGACGCTTCATGCTCGGTTTGTTCATGCTGTGGAGCTCCTTGGAGGCCATGAAAGTAGGGGTTTTTTCTTTCTTTTCTTTTTTCTCATTGCAGGTTTTTTTTTGCTTTTCTTTTTTTTTAAAGTAGTTAATATTTATTTATTTAAATGTTGACAATTTCGGTTTTCAGGGGCAACACCAAAGTCAGTGCTGGAGCTGATGGATGTGAAGGATCTGACCTTGGCTCATGTGAAGTCTCATTTGCAGGTAATTTGTTATGGAAGAGATTAAATACATGGTTTTAATTCATTTAAGTATTAATACTGGATTTTTACTTGGAGAAGGAAAAATTAAGTTTTAGATTTTATTTGTTTCTTTTTTCCTCACTTTTGGTTATAATAGCATTCTGATTCTAACATTTCTTTACATTATGTTACATCCTAATATTAATTTTGAGATTAACTTGAGGAATTAAAGTTGGGAAAAGAAAACAAGGGAAAGAAAGGTTCTTTTCTGGAGCAATCTTTAAAGAGAAAAAGAGGAACAAAAGAACAGTTTTTTTAGAAAAACAATTTGAAGTAAAAAATATCTTTTGTTTTTCTTTTCTTAATTCCCTGGGTTCTGCTTCCTTTTGTTTTTTGTTTTTTTGTTTTTGGTTTTTTTTGTTTTTTACTGTTGCATTACCTTCTGCAACTTGTACTATACACAAGTAGGAATCATGCAGCTGGAACTAAAAGAGAAACTAACAGTTGGCAAAATTTTATCAAGTAAATCAGTTCATTTTCGTAATTTTGAGTTGAACATAATTTTTGAAGATAGAGTTCAACATAATTGCTTACAATACTCGCCCTATTGCTAAATTTGTAAAAGAATATATATATATATATATATATATATATAGTCATATTATAGTCATATTATATCGTATAAGTTATAATCTAATTGTGTGTATATATGATTGTAGATGTATCGGACAGTGAAGAACACTAATGCCCCACTTTCTTCAGGTAAATGAAAAAAGATAAATTTTTCGTTTTCCTTGTCTATATAATTTCATTTTGATTGAAGGGACTAATTATTTTATCAATTTATAATTTTTATAGGACAATGTGATGGGTTTGAGAATGGTTCTGCTGGTGAGATTTCTGACGATAACTCGGTTGAAGTTCTTGATAATATGAATAGTGGATCAGCAATCAACGATAATCAAGGAAGCAATCAGTATGGTTTGTGGAGCAATTCCTCAAGGTGGTTTAAGAAATCCCTCTCTATTTTATTCTCTAAAATTAATATTTTTAATCTTTAGTTAGACAATAGATGGTGAAGTGAGTTAAAAAATACGAACTTAAAAATTGGTAAAAATTGGTTAAGGATGGGACTAATGATTGAGATGCCCATCATATAAGGAGAGTAGATTATAGCAATTATATCATTAAAGAGGGATAAATATAAATGAAAGTAGAAAATTAGGTAAAACACTACAATTTAAATAGTACAGTATATTTAACTAAAAAAAAGTATATGAAAACATTGGTCAAGCATGTCTATTTGTTGATGACTGTCAAAAAAGTTCTATGTGTTTGTGTCAAAAACTGAGAATCATTCCAATGTTTAGAGTATATTGTGGAGTTACACATCTTATATTTGAGGGAAAAAAAAAGAGCTATAATATATAAAGCTCTCAGTGGAACTTCTTTAGATAGCTTACTGCTTAAACTATTTATTTTACCTTAGTTAATATATAGTTAGGAGTTAGGACTGTTGGATTGCTGATGTAGGGCACAAAGTCGTCTGCTAATTTTAGCTTTGGAGTTGATCTCTGATAATTTGCTTCCCAAAATGTTCTTAGATAATGTACAAGTACATTTTAACGATGGTCAGGATGTTAATTAGTATCATATACTGCTGAAGAATTCAATCTTCGCATGTGTAATTATTCAAAATTCAGCTTTGTATCAGCTCTAGAGATTTCTAAAACAACAATAGCTAGCTATATATATGTTTAGCATATTTTTTACATAATATATATTTACTAGGTTTGCCCGTTGACACGTGCCTACGGCACGTCTTCGGAACGGTGCACCTTATTTGATCGTATAAAATAGTTTTGGAGGTCGAACAAATTAATTGAAGTAGCAAACATATTATATGAGAAACTTTTGGGATCCAGCAAAAAACATATTATATGATTTTTTTTTTATTTTTTTGAACTATTTTTAAAGCTTCTAAATTTTTAATTTTTTTAGTTTTTAATTTTTTTTATTTGTAGACATTTTTAAAAATTTTATTTTCTAAATTTTTTGAATAGAAGAGGGAGGGAGAGAGAGAAAGAGAGAAATAAATAAATAAATATAGAAGTTGTTTTGAGTGGGGAGGAAATTTGAGTTTTGGAGGAAACTTTTGTAGGGAAAATATGTTTTGTGAACTTAGATGTGGGCCTTTGATTTTTGAAGAGATTGAAGGAGAACCACTTGATAGCTTTGATAGTTTTCTTTGTGTTTTATTATAATGATTAGTAAATAGTGAAATAATATAAGAAATTAACAGGATTATATTATTATTTCTTAGGTTGATAACAAGATTGGCATATGATCTCCTACAATTTCAGTCCATGTTGTTGTTGTTGTTATTGTTTCTTTTTGGGGAAACGAGCCCATCTTTTATTTTACCAAGAGAAGAAAAGATGTATCAATAATAATGAAAGTAAAACTCGCACCAAAAAAAATATAAATAAAACTAAAAATAAAAATAAAAAATTGAAGGCTATTTTGTCTCTTCTTTGGGGGTTATTTTAATACAATTTTCTCTCGTTAAAATAGAGTACAGTTCACATAATTTACCATTCTAGGTCTGATAAGTTTTTCTTCCCCTTGTAACTCGAGAAATGCTACACATAAATTGGTTTCTATCTCAAACATATATTGAGTTTGTCTTATAGTGATCATTGGGTCCATCTCTCACTAAAAGATAAATAGAAAAGGCCTAATAATTATTAAAAACAAACTCATTGTATGTTTGGTGTAGAAACCAATGTATGTGTAGTATTTCTCTTCTAACTCTCACACACCTCTCTATCTCTCTTTCTCCGAGTACTACCAAGTCAGCATAGAACCTAGTGTTGTTCCTCCGTACTAGTATTCATTTTTAGCTTTTCAAACCTTCATTATGTTTCAATAATGATTCCTTGCAGCAGTTCAGAAGGACAGCTCAGGCCACTACTATAACCCCTTATCTGAAATTTGACAGTTTAGAGGCTGTCTTATTACCTCCTCCACAGAACTTCCTGGATATTTCTTATTTTGGTTAATAATAGTAGGCTACATATGATGCATTTATATAGGAAAACATCATCATCATCATCATCATAACCAAATCATAGTTAACCAGTGGTACAGCACTAGAAAATAACTTACACAACATGGAATTAACATTTAAAATAAATTACTCACTATTGTGGGTTTTCTCTTCTTTTTTTTTTGCAGCAGGGGGGGAGGCTGGATAAATGGCACAGCAAGCTTAAGGGATTCCGCCACTCGAAGCAAGAACTGTTTTGAGGTGCCCACTTCAACCCTCCATTCATGTTTGTTTCCTGCAACCAATACAAATATGAAATTTGGTTTCAAATAGGTGAAGCTAATTAGTTAAGTTAAAATCAACTTTGCATATATAAAGGATATACATGAATGACAAATTTAACTTTAGTGTTTAACATAGTGAAGATAGTACATGAAAATATTGAAATATAGCACTAATGAGTAATTTCTACTACTTTTTGTTTGTACGTAGGAAGTAGCATTTGAAAGCTACTTTTACTTCAACTAATATTTTGGAAGTTTCTTTTTACAAAAACAATAGTCAAGAAACTGATTTTTTTTATTCTACTCTTTTATTTTTAAATGGAAATTTGGTATTCATGCCAAATAAATACAAAAAAGTAATACAACAAACATTAACCTTTTTTTAGATAATCTTTTTAAAAATTCCTTAGTACTTTCTACAATCTTACTTTTCTTAAATAAAGAAACAAACATTAGGCCTCTGGGAATGCTTTGCAGTTTAATCTCCATGTTCATTTTGGTTGCTGATTTTATTCTTTCGAAATTATTAATCAGTAATAGCAGTAGTAACTAACAGTAGTAACAATTATTATAAGAATACTCACACCATCAAAATGCTTTATCCAGGGGTGACTAAGCATTCAAAATATATTGTATTTTGCGAATAGTACGTCCTCTACATTCTAGATAATGATGACATAAATGGTAAGTAATGACACTGTAGGAAGTAGAAGATGATTATGAATGACTGACATATAGCATTGGTATCGGGTCGGATCGGGTCCTTCACTACCGGACCCGGATCCGGTCCCCTACGGATTCAAAAATTGGACCAAGATCCGGACCTGTAAGGACCTGGTCCGGGTCCTATTAAAATATTTCTAACCGTTCGGGTAGGAACGGGAGTGTGAGCGGCGAGCGGAGGCGGCGAGTGGATGCTTTAGAATAGATGAGAGAAGAAAAATGCATGAGTTTTGAGTTTGGAAGAGGAAGATTTAGAATGGAGGAGGAATGGGGGGATGGATGAGGATAGAATATTTATTTTTATGTTGAATTTTTGAGTTTTTTTTAAACAGGTCCGGGTCCGGATTGGGTTTCTTTTGAGCGGACCCAAACCCGGACCCGAAAGTACAACGGGTCCCATTTTAGGACCCGGACCCGGATCCAGATAGGCCGGATCGGTTCCGGTCCAATGCCGGGTCCGGCTCGGATCTGGGTTTCGGATATTTATACCAATGCTACTGACATATACATATTAAGCCAAATTAATATGAATTGATGTCAAATTTTATGTCTAATCACCTTCTCTTTATATATTTTGTGGGGTTTACATGCAGGAGAGTGCACAATCGAAAAGCAACGAAATCGTATCAGATTTGAATTCATCATGTGTTTCTGAGACTACGGCAAGCCCACAAAGGCCCAACCTTGAGTTTACCTTGTGAAGGCCACTCTACTACTCATGATCATCATACTTATGAGTATATCTCCCTCAAATCAATAATAAAAGAATTAAGGCAAAAGAAAAGATTGAAATTGGAAAGCAGGCAAGAAAAGTGAATTAGTTTAAAGGGAGAAAGACAAGGAGACCAATGAGACAGAAGCAAAGCAAAGCAAAGCAAAAGGAAACTATTAAAAGATAGACAGAGCTTATCTTTCTTTCATATTGAGAGATGTATAATTATTATGACTTTTTTGGGTGTGAATTAATGTGAAAGGGTTCAGGGCAAAGGGATCCTTGCTTCTCCGATGAATGTGCACGTGGTTTTGCTTTGTAGTTTCCCAACAAAGAGAAAGGGCCAAAAGAGGACAAAGCATTTCAATCAAAGGAAAAGGGTGCAACAATATATGCCATCCTCAACTTCAACTTCTTCCTTCCTTAATATTACTGACCACCTCTTCTCTGCTCACATTGATTGATATTACTGTTAACTAGACTAGTAGCTAGGTACTTTATTAATTGCTCAAATTAGAGATGGTTGTTGTTGTAATTGAGGCTCCTACTTCATGTTTTTATGGACTGATTACTCTGAGAAATGCAGTAGTTACTATTGCTTCCCTCTTTAAAGTTGCAATTTGGCATTGATGCATTGACTATTTATATCCCTCTCTCAAAAACAGATATGGTGACAAGTTAATTTTCCAAATTATTCTCTTCAGTGTGTATATAAGAGACTTTATAGGCTACCCGTTCTCACCATTGTATCTCAGGATACAGATCATGAATCGTGATTCATTTGCGAGAAGAAAGAACTAGATATCCATGATCAAGTAAACTAAATGAGCACAAACCAGAGGGATAGACTGATTTTATAAAATGCGATATCCATATGCAGTCTGATTTCCAAAGTGCTTAGGTTGAAAGAAAGGCTCGTGCAAATAGATCGATGTAATTGGGAACTTCCACCAAACAAGGTGGTTAACAACTAGCTAGATATGCCTAGATGAGATGTACACCTATACATTAAATTGTGAAAGCAACAAGAACATACATTAGCTCTTAGTGGTCCAACCCCCCCTCATTTATTGTGATACATGAGCATCCTAATCTCGCTTTAGAAACATTACACAAGGGAAGTATCTGCTTCTACCTCTGAACATTATGTGGTGTATGCAAAGCATGCAACATTCACATCAGTTATTAATTGATCGGGTAACTATCAACTGCACATACATATTGTTGGATATATAGCTATATTCTCTATATATAAATAATAATATGTGTAATATTATTCTATGTGTAACACGTGTGTTACATGTACTACTTATATGGATAACGGACCGCGAGTTGAGTGTTCTTATAACCTAGTACCCAAACCAGTATTTACCCTATAAATACTGGCTTGTGATAGTAGTCTAGGTGTTCCAATTTTGATAGCTATGGTAAATATCTCAAGGTGTTAGGGTTCAGATTGGTCTGCTGGTTAGTCTAGTACTGAGATTATAAGTGAGTCGGAGAGTGATTCGGATCAGCTATTAGTGGGTATCAAAGTTGTAATAGTTGTATTAGGTCTGTATCAGGTCTCTGTACGTGCAATGTGCATTGTTTTCTTATGATTCTTAGGGCGGGAATGTGTTAGGCTATTGATATAAGCCCAGTAGTAGTTTTACAGTGTGTGCACGTGTTCCTTTAGTTGTAACTGCCTATATAAGGCCCTCAATTGAGTTGGAATAAAATTAAGAAATATAACGGAATAGTTTACCCCAATTCCTCTTCTTCTTCAATCCCAACTCTCTCAAACCCTAGCCATGGCCAATCTGAAACTTACTCAAATCTCAGTCTCTAACAACTTGGTATCAGAGCAGGTTTTCACCGATGGCGACTCGCGAGACGTCAGAGGTACGTCGACGGTGAAGGAAAGGATCCGGACATTTGACACGACAGATGGATTCGATGAAGAAGCAACTCAATTTTGCCATCGATCAATTCAAGAAACTCAAGAGCAATGTCCAGTTGAACAAAAATCCGCCACCAAGGCGAGATCAAGAATCGAACATCACTGTAAGAACTTCACTCAACTTCAATTCCCTGATTTTTCTGGAGAAAAACCAACGGAATGGATACATAAGTCTGAACAATTCTCGGAATTTTACTGCTTTCCATAAGAGAAGTGGTTGAGTTATACAATTTTGAGTTTAAAAGAAGAGGCGAGTCTGTGGTTTTAGAGCAACTTAGGTAATAGATGGCGTGTGATGAAATGAGAAGAGTTTGTGGAGAAATTGATTGATCAATTTGGCATTACTGAGTTTGAAGATTGTGATGTTGTTGGGGGTGAAAATCAAGAAGAAATATTGGAGAGATATGAAGGTCGTTGGATGTGTTTGATGAAATGCAAAATCAAGAAGAGGAGAAGAATTCGGTTTTGAAAGATAGTATTTTGATGGTCATGCAACCTTCAATTGAGGAAAGTGAAGGAGAAGTAACGGAGGTGCTTAATGTTGGAAAAGAAGCTATCAGATTTGCACATAGAAGATGACACCTTCTTCCTATCCTCCATTCCATCTATTCCAAAAATTCGGATGTTATTGATGTTCTGGGTGGCAATGTCATTGCATTAAGGGCTCAAAAGAAAGATCAAGAACAACTATTATGGGGTTCAAGAGAGTTGAAAGTTCGTGGTGGTAAATTGTTACTCAATGGTCGTCCTCCACCTATTCGCTCAATTGCCTCAATTAATAAATGTGCAGTATTGATGACAAAGCCAATTGGTGATAAGCATTTAACTACTCTTCAAACCAAAATACATATTGATTTGATCAGAAGTTCAGAGGTCGCCAATTCGACTGCTACCAGATACTTTAAGTGCTTAGGTAGTTTAGGGTTCTGGGGACAACCGGTGTGTATCACTGGGAAGATCAGTTCATCAGCTACGTTCTATGCCACTGTTGGAGGTATTGCAACAACATATGTGTTTGTATTTTGGTTAGTTGGATACACCCGTTTATCAGAAAGTCTTCGAAGAACTGCTAACATTCCATCGAAAGCTCCTCCAAGTGCTGATGTAGTAAAAAGTCTCAAAAATGGGATAGTGATAAATATCCATGGTATGGGTGCTGCTGTAATTGGGATGCAAGCAACTGTTGGGTTATTGGTTGTGACGGCCCTTACTTCTTCTGCAGTCTGATACTATAAGGGAATTGCTCCTGGTTAGAGTCGTGGTTTAGCACTTGATGTATTTTTGGTGCCGGCCTCAGCACAACACAATATTCTCACACTTAATGGGTCTTGTCTTCTCACTGGAACTTCTACGATCAGTTACACCACTCAATGTGCAGAGTTTTTCCATCCCCAAAGTCACAGGTAGAAGTATTGTTGATGTCATAAAAATTTTCAGAATGATGAGTTATTCTTTGTTAGAGATGTGGCTTTTGAGGCATTGCAGACTGCTACGACTGTAGCTTCGCAGAATGGAAGTCAGCTTGCTTCAATTGACGATGCTAAAGGCTACAACAACTTGGATATTATTTGGCAGCACAACAACTTGAGTTTTTAATCAGAAATACTTCCGTTGGACTATTCACTTCTAGTTTGGTTGATGCTTTAGGAATTACCCAGTATCATGAAGCTGTTTCTGGCACAATTAAACAACATACTACAAATGACTATGCAAAATGCCTAGCATATGGAGCTTCGCAAATAGAAGTGGGCCTGAACTCAATTCTCTCTTGCTTAACAAGATCAAGTCAACCATGTGTATCTACCGCTGTAAACTTCAGCCAGTAAAACTTGCTAAAAATCAGCAACTGCCCTGCAACTGAAGCACAGATTCTAGAAGGGGTTATTCTTCCTTCATAAGCAATACTAGTACAGTGGGCTGGAACAGCAAGAAAGGAGGCATCAAGGGTGGATACTGATGATTTCTAAGTTACCCTGAATTTGAGCTTGGATAAAGCTCAATCGGAGGGGGGTGGAATTGTTAGGGTTCAAATTGGTCTGCTGGTTAGTCTACTAAGATCATAAGTGAGTCGGAAAGTGATTCGAATCAGCTATTAGTGGGTATCAGAGTTGTAATTGTTGTATTAGGTTTGTATCAAGTTTGTACATGCAATGTGCTATGTTTTCATATGTTTCTTAGAGCGGGAATGTGTTGGGCTATTGATATAAGCCCAATAGTAATTTTACAGTGTATGCACGTGCTCCTTTAGTTGTAACTGCCTATATAAGGTCCTCAATTGAATTGGAATAAAATCAAGAAATATAACAGAATAGTTTTCCCCAATTCCTCTTCTTCTTCAATCCCAACTTTCTCAAACTCTAGCCATGACCAATCTGAAACATACTCAAATCTCAGTCTGTAACACCCCGAATTCCAAAATACAACTGAATTCGAGTTCCACAGGATCTTTACACTTCATTTCATACAATTTTACAAGGAATTAAAAACTTTTATTTCCACAATAATTACATCAGAGTCTTTTACATCAATACACAGCGGAATTAATATAATGCAACAATAATAAATGTACAATTGTTACAACTTTAACATCTAAGTAATCAACAGCATCAAATAATCTGTATATCTTCTTGTAAACTCCAAGTTCTGCATAGAAAACTGTGGGCACGTCAGTTACTTACAACTGACGAAATATTATACACGGTCATCATCTCTATGCCGGAAACAGTATAACGATTCTTAAATACTTTAGCAAACACAAAGTTGATCACAAACAAAGCTACAAGGAGACTATCCTGTTGATGTCGTGTTGTGCTGTGTACTTAGTCCTTAATTCAGTTATTTATATTACATGACACTAATGCATACTTGTTCGGATTCTATGCATCCCATACTACATAGGTCTGAGGGCAAGTCCTTAATCGTTCTTCATCTTGTAGGGTTCAATCCCTCGTCATGACTTAATCTACTACTATAACAACGGTAAGTATCCTAGATGTTCTGTGACATACGAACTCATGACTAGGCGCCCTGGAGGGAATCCCAACGCACTGACACATGACTCATCATGCAGGCATCCTGTGGTAATTCAGCTCCTACCATAGACATGACACCACCCGCAGTCACCAAACACCCCACGAGCATCGCCACCGGGACGGTACTCTGGAGCAGTATTCACGCCCTATCATGACTCATTATGGGACATCCTGTGAATACTCTCACGCCGCCAATCCAATGGCCCTCATACTCAATGTTTTTCTCTTACTTTCATCATATCTTCACTATGTATCTAATCCTTACAATATTTGTTTAAAAGAAAATCATCACAACCTAGAGCTAGCTTACCCTACCGGACTTAAATCAAAACAAAAGAGACAGTCAGCCTACCTGGCTACTTCTCAAGAGACGCTCAACCCTCAACGGTTAGCTCTCAAAAATCATAAATAAAACTGCCGGTCACTAGGGTCTCGCCTAGCCTCTAGATTCCAACAACTATCTCTTTCTAGAGATCATCGTTAATTCATAATCAATCTCAAATAATCATTTCCATTTCTTTTGTTCATAAATTCTTTCTTAAACATTTCTTTTATAAACTCATAACATGAGAGCAATTCAATTCATTCTCTTAATCAATTTCATCATTCACACCCTTGTGTGCATTTCAAGATAAACTCAATCAAGTATTAATAATCATAAAATCTCATATTCAACCTTATTCAACTTTCACATGTCAGAAATCAAATCCAAACTCAAGAAAATCCATCAGCCAAGACAGGGGCAGTCGACTGTTAAAAGTGGCTAGTCGGCTGTTCTGCAAGACTTCAAAACTCAAAAAGTCAGTTCAGTCGACTGTGAAAATATGTCCAGTCGACCAACCTGGGAAAACTTTGAAACTTCTAAAACAACACAGTCAGTTCATTCGACTGTTGACGAAAAATCAGTCGACTGTTCCGCGAAACTTTGAACCAAAAAAAAAACCCAAAATCATGACAGTAGCAGTCGACTGTGGAAAGTAGACAGTCGACTGTCCTGCAGACAAATCCAAAATTTAATACTTTGATAGTCGACTGTCGACTCTAGCTCAGTCGACTGTCGAGTGCGCCAGATTGCAATTAAAGTGGATCCTGAATATAATTTCGACCTTTCAATTCATTTGTACTATTATAAAAACATAGACCATCTTTCGGAATGTATTCTTTTGAAAAGAAACATCGTACTTGTCCTCGAACTCATAAGTTTCTCATTTTGCAATATAATAAAATCCTTCTTCGAAATGCATAAAAACACATACAATCAATTTTCCAAATAGAATGTTGTCTTTTATCAAAATTACTTTATAAAAATTCCTATACTCATAAGATAAATATTTTTGAGGTTAGAATTTCAAACGATCATTTTCTACACCCTTGCATTATTTTGACCAATGCCTTAACATGCATCAATTTCATACAAATCACATCAATTCTAGCATTCTAAACTAACAATCATATCAATTTAGAGAATAGATAAAGTAATTTACATCTACCACACCAATCAAAATTTAGCAATTCAACTCTATATTAATTTGTATGCAATCTCATCATACCAATTCAAATTCAACAAATAAATTATATATTATCTATCATGCAATTTCTACTCCTAAATTAGAAAGGTATTAAGAAACACCCATCTAAAGTTGAAGAATTTGTACTCAAATGAACTCCTAGAATTAGGAGCTCCTAAAGAAAACTCCAATTGCAAACTTCTCGAAATCCGTGCACCAAAGCAAGGCTTCCTATCTTTACTTTCGTTCAGCAACAGTGAGTTCCTTCCCATCCATTTCGACAAGATCAAAGCAACTCCCATTTTCTTTCATATGCATATACTATGTATGTATATATTTACATTAGTATATGTATATATGCATGTGGAATAGGTGATTAGGTGGAGAAAGGGACAAGACTTGGCTGGCTTGGGTGCTGCTTTCAGAAATGGAAACAGGGAAAGAGAAGGAAGGATGGAGGAGATGTGTAGAGAAAGGTAGGGTATTAATAGGATTAATTAATGGATAGTTATTAAAACTAATTGTCCACTACTCCACTAACTAAACCACTAACACAATTCAGAACATTGGATTTCCCTCCTACTTTCAAAAACCAAATTCTGTTTTCCCTCTTCTATAAACAGCCCGGCCCCCAAAATGTGTGCACATCGCATGTGTGCACGTGCACGTGCTTTGTGTACACCCCAAAATAAATTATTTAATTAATCCCTTTTAAAACAATTATTTATATATGTAATAAACATATAAAATTAACTTAAAATTTATACATTTCATGCACAATTAAAATAGACAGACACATTTCATGAAATTTATTTTGAAAGATAATACGCTTAGACATGTGCGCCCTTAAAATCTCAAAAATACAAAAATTAATTTTATCACCCAAAAAATATTTATAATTAATCAGAATAC
Organism: Hemerocallis citrina; assembly: GCA_017893485.1. Taxonomy (NCBI): domain Eukaryota; kingdom Viridiplantae; phylum Streptophyta; class Magnoliopsida; order Asparagales; family Asphodelaceae; genus Hemerocallis; species Hemerocallis citrina. Next base: position 258,936,002 of record CM030358.1, read on the forward strand.
AACAAAAATATATTTAATATATATATATATTTGATAATGTACTCAAACGTACAGGAAAACACGTGTATTGCACGTAGAAAATTTGTTTTAATTAAAACAGACAAAAATTGAATTCCGTTTACAAAATGAATTTAAACACGTTTATAAAAATAAATAATTGAAAACCCATCAAAAACTTTTCACGTAACGTTAGAATGCCCGAAATCGACATGTACATCGATAATACGTAAAAGCACGTAAAAAACTCAAAGACTGAAATTTAGCATTTGAGTTGTCTCAAATAAAATTTTTAAGAATACGGGATTGCACAAATAATCAGAATTCAAAATACATATCAAAATGCGTTATGGATATCATCAATAACAGTACAAACACCCGATGACAAAATTGTCATTTAAAATTTGCGGGGTGTTACACAGCCTCTAACACAAGAACCTTAGTCTAGGATATTAACCCTATTTTTTCTTTTATTATTTCTCATAATCTTCAACAATCTTGTTATATTTAATTTCTTGTGAGATTAATAGAGAGATAAAAGAGATCATCGAGATCTAGTCGCCATGCGTCGCCACCGCCCATCGTTGTCATCGTCGACAGCAGCTACCGTCATCGCAGGCCCGCAAGCAACAGTCCAGCCATTGCTTCTTCTTCTCCTTCACTGATTTGAGTTGAATTAGGTCTAATCAACTCATATTTGACCCGCAAAATAGTGCCCCCCTTGGATCTAATTTATTTATATCTAATCTGCTGTTTCGTTCTCTAGGTGTTTGTTGTTTTGTCATTCGCTGTTTGGCAGCTATCTTGTTCTCTAGCTATGTGTATGTGGTGTTTGGTTTGTTGGATTTGAACCCGACCCGCAAGTATCAACCACTCCATCATCATAAGATCTTGGTATATTCTTATGCTTTAAGATTCGTGCAAGTTTATTTAACTCAACTTTTCTGTTTTATTAAGCAGATTTATAAAAAAAAACTCATCTTTCTCTCAAATTACGTTTTTAGTAATTATTCAAAATATACTCTCTATTTTTAGGAATTTTAGTTTTTATTCCTTGATATGGAAAAGCATGATCGTCTATATGGGATTCATAAACTAGAAACGTTCAGTTTCTGAATTTAACAGTTGGAAGAGGAAAACACAATATGGGATAAAATTTATGGAAATATTTATACCTATCAAATGACTTATGATGAATGTACTGATGATGTGGATGGTGCGACTTGGACAAGAGATGATGACTTGTGTAGGGAGTTCTTGCTGAACAGTGTATCAGATCGTCTGGCAAATGTGAACATGAAGTATGAGACTGCTAAAGAGATATGGGATAATTTGTTGGATGAATTCAAAACAGATGAGAAGGTCTCTAAGTCACACTTGGTAGACAAGTTCATGGCCTTCGAATTCAAAGAGCATAAAGTCATTCTCCCTCAGGTAACTGATCTTGAAAACTTAGTGGCCAAACTGAAAACTAAGGATAACATTGTGTGTGATGTCTTTTTACTGGAGCAATAATTTTTAAATTACTTGCATCGTGACTTACTTTTAAGACTGAAATGTATAGCATGTCAGAACAAATTAAGCTTGCACAACTTAAACGATGTATTAAAGTTGAAGATGAGACTAGAACTAGGATCAATTTGAAACTGACCAAGATAATGTGTTAACCAATACCAAAAATGTTCCTAAGTTTAAGAAGAATAAGCTTAACACTAAGGGTGAACCGTCTAAGTTGGAAGTCACCAAGAAGATTGTTAAAAAGAAAAGACAGTGCTACAACTGCAGAAAGTGGGGTCACAATACTTCCGAATGTAGGCTACCCAAAAAGGAATAACCAAATAAAGAAAATGTGAACTTATTAGAGGAAAATACTAAACCCACCAACTTTCTATGTGTTGTTGGTGATGGTCAGCCTCTACTTGTTGATTGTTGGACTCGGGAGCTACTTGCCATACTTGCAACAATAAGAGCCTACTAACCGATCTCAATGATGTAAATGAGCCTGTCTCTATGGAGAATGGAGAGTCATTCAAGGTGCTTCATGTTGATGATGGAACTGAGATGATTCCCAGGACTACGGATTGGTGTGCGTATCGATCATTAAATATAAACAGATTAAAAATGTGATCTAACCCTATATAGCAGAATCTAGGGTTCACAAATTATACCTGCGGTGAGAAGAAAACGACAGCGACCCCAAGATCTTCTGCACGTATTCCTTCCTCGAGTTGGACGTCGTGTGGGCGACGATCTCCCAACCTTTCTTCTCCTTGGCTGACCTCTCTTTCTCTCCTTATGTGAATCACGAGTTTTGAGAAAAAAAGCTTATATTTCAGATTGTGAATGACGGCCAGAGAATAGAGGATATATATAAGGCTACGGCAGGGACCATGAGGAGAAATTAGGGTTAGGTCTCCTAACGAATCTGGGTATCCCGTGTTCAGCCCGAACACACAACCCAGGCCCATTAACAATAGCTCGGTCCACTAAGGAGCTATTGTTGCACTACCTTCCTAATCCCAAATTATATTTATGGGCTCCTTTTATTATATGCTCGTTCAACTCCCCATATTAAGATATCGAATGTCCGTCGATCAAATTAAGTTACTGACAACTATATTGATCAACATCTTTTATCCTTAAGTAGTACCACTCAACTTTATTTGTCATGTCGGATGTAATCCACCTGCAGGGTTTACATGACAATCCTTATGAGCTCCTTAAGGGGACATCATCAACCCGACGTATCGGGACATGGATTCCTTTCACAATCAACAGCCCATCATACATACAATGCTATTACCCAATTCATAGAGATTGTTGATCCATAATGAATCTCACTCTTTTATGAGTCAAAGTAATGCACACTGCATATACATGTCTGTTATTATATCTGGATTAAGAGCATAAGCATCCATAATAACAGAGGTGTTTGTTCTCTTTTGTAGTCAGTACAAAGAGAACAACCTCAAGTGGTCCTGTTCAATACACACAAAGTGTACTAGTGTAAACCTATAGTCAAGACAGACTAATACCAGATTACACTACAACCTTTCCAATGGATTGTCCAAGTCCGTCTAGATTGTGAACTATTTATATATTCCATAGGGAACTGATAATATGATCTTCTGTGTGTCACCTCACACCATATTATCAACCTTATAGAATATCAGACACTTGCATTAATATTATAATAAATACAATATGCAACATATGCCCATATGATTCTCATTCAAAAAAATAAGGAAATAAAGTTAATACAAAAGTGATGCTTTCAGTATATAACCCTAACAATCTCCCACTTATACTCAAAGCATTGCTTTTCAGTATACTGTTACAAATCTCCCACTTATACTTAAAGCCATGCTGCTACGCATCTGACTCCCATTCCCTCAACATGACTATCAAAAGCCTTAGCTGGTAAGCTCTTAGTGAAGGGATCAGCTAGGTTGTTTGCTGATGCTATCTTGATCACAGCAACTTTTCCTTTCTTTACGAAATCTCGTATCAGGTGGTACTTGCGCTCAATGTGTTTACTTGCCTTATGGGCTCGTGGTTCCTTCGAATTTGCAACTGCACCACTATTATCACAATAAAGTGTAATAGCCTTAGGCAAATTAGGTACCACATCCAAGTCCAATAGGAAGTTTCTGAGCCAAACCGCTTCTTTGGCTGCCTCAGAGGCTGCCACATACTCGGCTTCCATGGTAGAATCAGCAATACATTTTTTCTTGATACTCCTCCATATAGTGGCTCCACCTCCCAAAGTAAACACATAACCTGAGGTTGATTTCCTGGAATCCCTATCTGACTGAAAATCTGAGTCTGTATACCCCAAGGCAACTAAACTATCTGCCTGGTAAACTAGCATGTAATCTTTAGTTCTTTTCAGGTACTTCAAAATATGCTTTACGGCAGTCCAGTGCTCTTGTCCTGGGTTAGACTGATATCTGCTAACCATGCCAACGGCAAAGCAGATATCTGGTCTCGTACATAGTATTGCATACATTAAGCTTCCTACTGCTGAAGCATAAGGAACTGCTTTCATGTTCTCTATCTCTTTAGGTGTCCTCGGACACTGCTCCTTTGATAGAGCAATTCCATGCCTAAAAGGTAAGAAACCTTTCTTAGAATTTTGCATGCTAAAACAAGTTAGTATAGTATCAATATAGGAAGCTTGGGACAAGCCCAACATCCTTTTCTTGCGATCTCGTAGAACTTTGATCCCAAGGATGTGACCTACTTCTCCCAAGTCCTTCATATCAAACTGTTTGGATAACCATACCCTTACGTTAGATAATACCTTCACATTGTTTCCAATGAGCAAGATGTCATCCACGTAAAGTACTAGGAATACCACTACGTTTCCGTCACACTTTTTGTATACACACGATTCATCTTGACATTGATCAAATCCATAGGATTTTATAACCTGATCAAAACATATGTTCCAAGATCTGGAAGCTTGCTTAAGTCCATAAATGGACTTCTTGAGCTTACAAATAAGATGCTCTTGGCCCTTTTCAATGAATCCGTCTGGTTGCTTCATATAGATGTCTTCCTCAAGACTTCCATTAAGGAAAGCTGTCTTGACATCCATTTGCCAAATCTCATAATCAAGATGAGCTGCAATAGATAAAAGAATCCGGATAGACTTAAGCATGGCTACTGGCAAAAAGGTTTCCTCATAATCAATACCCTCTCTTTGAGTAAAACTTTTTGCAACAAGCCGAGCTTTAAAGGTTTCAACCTTACCGTCTGATCCTCTTTTTCTTTTATAGACCCACTTGCATCCAATGGCTTTTACACCAATAGGTAGTTCTACAAGCTCCCAGACTTGATTAGAATCCATAGATTCTATTTCAGATATCATTGCTTTTTGCCAAGACTCTGCATCTTTATCTTGGAGTGCTTCATTGTAGGTACAGGGATCATAATCTTGTTCCTCAGGGACAAAGTCTGACGACTCTCCCAAGAACATATATCTATCAGGTTGTATCACAACCCTCCCACTACGACGAGGCACTATCGGTTGTGGTGCAACATTTGTGACACGTTGTGCAGTTACTGGTGGTACATCCTGCTGTATTGTTGGTACTGAAGTATTTGGTGTCTCACCTCTCAGTTCTTCTAGAACAGCTCTACTTATGGGTTTATGGTTCATCACATAGTCTTCCTCTAAGAATCGAGTATTGGTGCTAACAATGACCTTCTGATCCTTAGGACTATAAAATAAACCTCCTTTCGTTCCTCTTGGATAGCCTACAAACAAGTATACTTCTGTACGAGATTCCAACTTATCGGCTTTTCCATTCAGCACGTGTGCTGGACTACCCCAAATCCGAACATGTTTCAGACTAGGCTTACGGCCAGTCCACAGTTCTGTGGGAGTAATTGGTACTGACTTAGAAGGAACCAAGTTCAGAATATAAGCTGCAGTTTCTAAGGCATATTCCCAAAACGAATCTGGTAAATCTGAATAACTCATCATTGATCTAACCATCTCCATAAGAGTCCTATTCCTTCTTTCTGCTACACCATTCTGTTGGGGTGTTCTAGGTGCTGATAATTGGGATGTAATCCCAGCCTCTGACAAATAGTCCCTAAACTCCCCCTAGAGATACTCGCCACCACGATCTAAACGTAATGACTTGATACATTTTTCATGACGCTTCTCCGTTTCTGCCTTGTACTCTTTGAATTTCTCAAAGCACTCAGACTTACGGCGCATCAAATAAATATATCCATACCTTGAATAATCGTCAGTAAATGTGACAAAATATTCAAAGCCACCTCTAGCCTGGACAGTCATGGGCCCACACAAATCAGAATGAACCAATTCCAACACATCTTTGGCCCTATACCCCTTTGCCTTGAAAGGTCTTTTGGTCATTTTACCTTCCAAGCAGGATTCACAGACTGGTAGTGCCTCCACTTCCAATGAACTCAAAGGTCCATCTTTAACCAGTCTTTGAATCCTTCTTAGGTTAACATGCCCCAATCTCAAGTGCCAAAGATATGTTTGGTTCATACAAGAAGGTTCTTTTCTCTTATTTATGTTAGAAGACATATTATTCATTTCCATTAGTTGCATTGTAGGCGAAATAGGATTAATGACATATAGATTATCAACCAATGCACCAGAACAGATAAAATGCTTATTTTTTCTAATAACAATATTGTCATTAAAATAAACTGAATATCCATCCTTAACTAGCATAGAAACAGAAATTAAATTCTTTCTAAGTGAAGGTGCATAAAGACAATCTCTCAATGTCAAAGACTTATTTCTACCAAAAGATAAAATAACATCTCCTATTGCAACGGCCGCTACTGTTGTAGCGTCACCCATAAACAAGCATATCTCTCCATCACTGAGCCGTCTGGTTTCCTGGAACCCCTGCAATGTATTGCAGACATGATTAGTGGCTCCTGTATCTACACACCAGGTGCCGGTAGATAGCACTGCTAAACATGTTTCAACAACTAGTAAATGAGATATACCTTCTTTGTTCTTTTGTTTGAGAAGTGGACAGTCAGTCTTCCAATGTCCTGACCCTTTGCACTTGAAACACTTGCCTTTCGGCTTTTTCACAGCGCCTTGAGGTCCCATGCCCTTCTTTGCTGAGTTTACTTGTTTCTGAACTTTCTTCTTCTTACCACCTTTCGGCTTAGAAGTAGAGACCTTTTCAGTCACATAAATATGGGCATTCTGCTTGAAGAGAGCTTCAGCATCCTGTAATTCTTTTGCAAGTTCTGACAAAGTATATAACCTTTTGTTCATGTTGTAATTAAGGCAAAACGAGTCAAAACTTTTAGGCAGAGTCCCGAGAATGATATCGACCTGGGTTTCCCCATCGATTTCAGCACCAAGGATCTCCATCTCATTTAGATGACCCATCATCTTGAGAACATGATCCCTTACTGGTGTCCCCTCAGCCATAGATGCATTCATCAAACTCTTCATAGCAAAATGCCTAGCTGCTCTACTCTGATGTCCGAAGAGTTCCTTAAGGTTGTACATCATATCGTAAGCTGTGGGCATGGCCTGATGCAGATGCTGCAGTACATTTGACATAGATGCCAAAATGTAACACCGCGCCATCTCATCTGCCTTATTCCACTTCTTATAAGCCTCTTTGACCTCTTCATCAGAGTTAGCATCAGGCTTAGGTGGGCATACTTCATTGAGTACAAATTTGTACTCTTCAGCAGTTAAGACAATATCCAAGTTACGTTTCCAGTCAATATAATTAGGGCCAATAAGTTTGTTTTCTTTAAGAATCACCATAAGTGGACTGAAAGAACCCATTTTTGAAATCCTGAGAATCACATAAAAAAAAATTATGTAGGGCAAAACTTTTTGAATTAATTAAATATTGATTTCCTCAAAACAATAAAAAAAATTCACCAACACCTTAAACACCATGAATTTAGCATGCCACGATAGTGTGGACGTATACAAATTCAATATTTGTTCAAGTAGGTTTTTTCTATTAATTTTACTATCATGTCAACACAACTTTATGACAAATAAAATTAATCTGTTGGTCTTGCTCTGGTCCTACAAATAATAGCAGTGACTCCGATGGGGAGAATACCATTATTTGTATCTAAGTGTATACCATTGCTTAATACTAAGTCCATTATCTTGTATTGAGTTCCTTCAGATGGAGAAGTGAACACATACTAGGTAACTTTCTACAATTATCCCTAAGGAAGTCTGTACTGGTGATCCATAATTATACTCATCCGATATGGAGGAAAGCACTAAAGCCAACACGCAAGTATAATTATATCACCTACAAACCAGCAATGGAGACCGTGGGATTCATGTTAAATGAATTCCCTCTCCCACTTAGTTATTTAACAATGAGGGTTTTTCTACTAGTTAATTTATGTCCATGTTGTCCATTATTAATGTGATCCTAGTTTTTCAAAAAAACATCACAAAATAATAAACATGCATAATCAGAACAAGCAATAATGGCAATAAATTTGAAAATAAATATCCAACTATTATGGCCATCTTTCCTGATTCTTCCCCGACTGTGCGAAGCCCAAATCTGACCCTGCGCGGAGCTATACGGGGTTCGACCTGCCGATTTCTTCATCGAAAACCATCTGTCGATCTCCGGACTGCCTAAAAACAGCATCTCCTTCGACGTCAGAAACAGCCACCACCGCCATCACGATCGATCAAAAAAAAAAAAAAAAAATTTAAAATTACATCAATCCTATGCCTCCCGAAGGAGTTCATACATAATCTAGATTGAAAAATTAAAATTACATCAATCCTATGCCTCCCGAAGGAGTTCACACATAATCTAGATTGAAAAATTAAAATTATAAGCACGATCAACCCTCGTGATATTAATTACATCCACAAAACAACAACAACACAATAATTACATCCACAAAACAACAACAACACAAACAAAATATGCATTGGACCATAATAGTTGGATCTAAGATGCCTGCAAAACCGAGTTAGAACAGATCTACATCTACCGACTATCATACAACACAAGTTTTATTGGACAACATGGATGTAACAATCAATACGCAGATCCAATACCGGCTCTGATACCAATTGATGGAACTGAGATGATTCCCAGGACTACGGATTGGTGTGTGTATCGATCGTTAAATATAAACAGATTAAAAATGTGATCTAACCCTATATAGCGGAATCTAGGGTTCACAAATTATACCTGCGGTGAGAAGAAGACGACAGCGATCCCAAGATCTTCTGCACGTATTCCTTCCTCGGGTTGGACGTCGTGTGGGCGACGATCTCCCAACCTTTCTTCTCCTTGGCTGACCTCTCTTTCTCTCCTTACGTGAATCACGAGTTTTGAGAAAAAAAACTTATATTTCAGATTGTGAATGACGGCCAGAGAATAGAGGATATATAAGGCTACGACAGGGACCATGAGAAAAAATTAAGGTTAGGTCTCCTAACGAATCTGGGTATCCCGTGTTCAGCCCGAACACACAACCCAGGTCCATTAACAATAGCTCGGTCCACTAAGGAGCTATTGTTGCACTACCTTCCTAATTCCAAATTATATTTATGGGCTCCTTTTATTATATGTTCGTTCAACTCCCCATGTTAAGATATCGAATGTCTGTCGATCAAATTAAGTTACTGACAACTATATTGATCAACATCTTTTATCCTTAAGTAGTACCACTCAACTTTATTTGTCATGTCGGATGTAATCCACCTGCAGGGTTTACATGACAATCCTTATGAGCTCCTTAAGGGGACATCATCAACCCGGCGTATCGGGACATGGATTCCTTTTACAATCAACAGCCCATCATACATACAATGCTATTACCCAATTCATAGAGGTTGTTGATCCATAATGAATCTCACTCTTTTATGAGTCAAAGTAATGCACACTGCATATACATGTCTGTTATTATATCTGGATTAAGAGCATAAGCATCCATAATAACAGAGGTGTTTGTTCTCTTTTGTAGTCAATACAAAGAGAACAACCTCAAGTGGTCCTGTTCAATACACACAAAGTGTACTAGTGTAAACTTATAGTCAAGACAGACTAATACCAGATTACACTACAACCTTTTCAATGGATTGTCCAAGTCCGTCTAGGTTGTGAACTATTTATATATTCCATAGGGAACTGATAATATGATCTTCTGTGTGTCACCTCACACCATATTATCAACCTTATAGAATATCAGACACTTGCATTAATATTATAATAATGCAACATATGCCCATATGATTCTCATTCAAAAAAATAAGGAAATAAAGTTAATACAAAAGTGATGCTTTCAGTATATAACCCTAACAGTTGAAACTGCAAATCTCAGTCTCTCATCAAGTAAAAATTTAATTTTGCGTAATGTTAAATATGTGTCTGCTTTAGTAAAGAACTTAATTTCTATATGCTTACTGAATCATGCTGGCATGGTAGTTTCTATAATTAGTGGTAGAGCTATATTATCTGTTAAATCATACTACTTTGGTTGTACTTACTTAGTCAATGGCATGTATAGACTTAGTTTGAGCGAATGAAGTGATTAATGCTATAACTTCCAAATTCTGTTGCCCTTCTACATGGCATAATATGTTAGGCCATGTGAACTATATTAAAATACTTATTGTTGCTAAAACTTTTAATCTCCCAATTGATACATCCTAAAAATATGACAAATGTGAAGTGTGAGCTCTGACAAAGATCACTAGAAAATATTTCCGTCCCGTTTCTAGGAGTACACAACTTCTTTAGCTAGTTCATTCTGATATATGCGATTTCAAAAACTTTATAACGCAAGGAGGTTGGAGGTACTCATTCACTTTTATAGATGATTATTCTAGATTTTTTCACATTTACTTGTTGAAATCCTCTAAGGATGAAACACTTACAAAATTCAAAGAATTTAATGACCGTGGTAAAAATCAGTTAAATACTAAAATAAAAATGTTTAGATCTGATAGAGGTGGAAAATGTCTCAATGGGTTCTAAAGAATTTTACACTTCACATGGTATTATCTCTGAAACAAGAGGACCTTACTCATCAAATTCAAACGGTATTGTCGAAAGAAAGAATCGAACACTCACTGAAATGTTGAAATATATACTATTGACTGCTGGTTTACCTTCAGATTTTTGGAGAGAGGTTGTATTGACTACAAATAACAATCTTAATATGTTACCACACTCTGAACTATCTGTAACACCTTATGAGTTATGGCATAAACACAACCAATTTTGATAAAGTAAAAATATGGGGATGTATTATTTTTGTTAGAATACCTGACCCTAGAAGGCCTAAAGTAGGATCTCGAACAAATACTTGTGTGTATTTACGAAGTGCAGTTAATAGTGCGGCATGCAGATTTTAAGACCTATATCTTAACAGAATAATAGAAATTAGATATGCAAAATTCTTTGAAGATGTGCTCGTCAAAGAAAAAGGTATAACATTATCTGGCCACACAGACTTGGTCAATGATTCACAAATGAAATCTAGACCTAGTATAACTAACACTAAAACTTCAAAAGAAGATGAGCCAAGAAGAATTTTCACTAGAGATAAGACACCTAGAACCTATGGTGACGATTTTGTGACATATGCACTATTAGCTGATCCACTTACTGTGAAGGAAGCTTAGGTCTAGAGATTGTTTGCTTTGAAAATATGCTATTGATGATGAAATTGATTCTTTATTACAAAAAAAACTTGGAAACTAGTTGATTTGCCAAAAGGGCCAAAACTATAGGAAGTAAGTGGGTTTTCAAGAAGAAACTTAATCCTGATGGATCTATAGCAAAGTATAAAGCACGTCTAGTAGCTAAAGGTTAAAATGGAGTAGACTATTTTGATGTCTACTCACATATTTGTCATATTGCTACAATATGGATTCTTTTTGTCATTACATCTATTGAAAATTTTGTTATTCGTCAAAATGAATGTTAAAACCACTATCCTAAACGGGGATCTTAATGAAGAAATCTATAATATGAAACAACTTAAAAGTTACACTACAAAACGCACAGGCTATAGCGGTGCGTTTACAAGGCTATAGCGGCGTTTAATGGCGCCGTTATAGCCCTTAACGGCGTTTCTGAAATCGCCGCCGAAGATGCCGTTACAGCATGCGTCGTTATAACTATATGGGCTATCGCGGCGTTTACCGAAGCGGCCGCTATAGGGTGTCCACCTATATCGGCGTTGCCAAACCGTCGTTATAGAAGCATTTCCGTTTCAAAGTTTTTTTAAAAAAATCGAGCTATAGCGGCGTTTGCCAAGCGTCGAAATTGCTTTACTGAATAATAGCTAGCATTAGTACTCTACAGCGGCGCTTGTCTAGCGCTGCAATAGAGGGTACTACTTTCAAAAGCGGTACTATCTATTGCGACGTTTCTTGGTAAACGCCGCGATAAGTCTGCCTTTTTTTTTGCATTTCATTATAAAATTTTGAATTGAAAAAACCAGTAATTAATCGCATATTACAAATACATGTAATCATATTGAATTTAAATGCTTAAATCTTAAAATCAATAATAACATCATAATCAAGAACCAAAAGTCACACATCACAAAAAACAACTCAATAGAAAATAAAATATGTAACACATATAAATTGTCATACAACGAGTGTCAAATGTATATGTTGTACAACACTTAGTTATTACAAAACATAGATATAATTCCTACAAAACATTTTTAAAAAAGTCCAAATTCGACAAACTACGGCAGGGGAGTCTCCTCGTGTGGCCCGCTGTTGCTTCCAATTCCATCGTTATTTTGTCCTAGTGTATGTGCGTGACTGGAAACCGATGGAATATGCTGGCCCTGTAGAAAAAACATAAATATTTCATCAATCATTTTGTCAAACAAAAGAAGAAAAAGAGCACAAATTGGAGCATAACTGAGTTGACTACCAGGAAACATGGTACAGTCATACTTATTTATCACAAAACTAAGCATAACTGAATTCTAACAAATTTAAATTAATCGGGAAACAGATTAAAGTTATTTGTCAGTTCATGTGGATACTCACATATGCTATGCTTGTTTAACAAATTAGGTTTATGCCTTCACTGTTATTGACAGCAGAAAATTAGTTTGGCTGAAACTATCCATGGTTATGGAGATGTATAAACCCCAAAAAAAATTAAGCAAAATTAATCATAACACTCATCTGTGAAAGATGAGTGTGTTTAATTACTATCAGCAAAATTAAGCACAAAACAGATACGCATCATATTCACTGAAACCGTGTCATATTCCTTTACTTTTGTACCTAATTCATGTTGGCTACTCCAAAACTTGGCGAAATCTGATAAAATTAGTCACACAGTGTTCTTTAAAGTCTAGTTACTACTATCTAGTAGTTTGGTGTCCAAGGTTTAGACCTCAATTACTTTGCACAGAACAGTTCCGGGATGGCCGTATGATATGAAATCAGTATCACATGTAAGTTGGGTTTGGCTGTATGAAATTTGTACATGTAGGTTCAGGTTATACTACACATTTCTACATGTAGATATATATGATGAAGCTCATAAAGGCTTGCAAATTGGTTTCTTGTATGGATAAATTGCTTATTATTTATTTTAGATGAACTATTTCCTGGTTAAGATAAATCGTACTAATTAACTTATTTGTTCTTAGTGATTGCTAGTTAGAATTGTGTTGTGTGGAATTGTGTATCGGTGGCTTCTATGAATGTGTTGAGACTTGAAGATAGCTAAACTTGGGTACTCACATATGCTATTCTTATGAGACGCAGAAACCAGCAATATATAGCAAGATTTGAAAATGGGAGGGAGAACAGTATGTTTCTCCGGACAAGTTTGATTTCTCAAATTTCAAATTCTCTTGAAACAAACCAAGAACGATATTATCAAAAAGTGAAATAGCTTGAGTTATTGACACAGCATCCAACTATAGGCAACCTGATCCAAGTTTAGCTACTAATACACTACAAAAGAAACTCGATTTCCCGGCGTTTTTTTTACATCGTTACCGGCATTTTTTTACGCCGGTGAAACTTTCACCGGCGTTTATAATAGCGCCGGTCCAAATGCCGCCGAAGCGAGCGTCGCGGAAAAGAAGGGGTCTACACCGGCGGTTTTAGTGGACGCCGGTAAATGTGACAACTACACCGGCGGCCAGAACACGCCGGTGTATGGGAGTCTCTGAGTACCGTTCTTTTACCCCCAATATACATTCACCGGCGGTCGTAAACCGCCGGTGTTTATCAATTCACCGGCATTTATAGAAATGCTGGTGTAGAATGAACGTATACTTGCAGTCGACGACCGCCGGTGTATGTGCGTTTATGAGTGTCCGGTTTTCCCTACTTACAAGCACCGGCGTGATCAAAAACGCCGGTGTAGTTAGGTTCACCGGCGTTTTATAAAACGCCGGTGTTTCTTGGTACCGTTACAGCTAACGGCATACACCGGCGTTTAACGGCATACACCGGCGTTTGTGTGAACGCCGGTATATCGCACACTGCAACTAATTCATTAGATAGACCGGCGTTTTATAAAACACCGGTCTAGCTATGCCCGTTTGTTTTCCTTTCTCCGGTTTTCCGTTCGATTTCAATTCGCAGTTTCATTTACAAAACCTGTAAACTAATTCACAACTGATTTAACCAATTTCGTTGCATATTAATGCGCAAATCACAACCAAATACAAGAATAATAAAGTTTCAAACGTGTCATATCCAAAATATCTCAACAAACTAATTAACAGTGTCATAATCACAACCAATCACAACCAAATTCACCGCAAAATTAACAGTGTCATAATTAACAAATTAATATAGCGACGAACATCTCAAATATCTCAACAAACCAGTCTGACAAATATCTCAAATATCCCAAATTAACAGTCTGATCATAACTCTCATAAAAAAAAAAGTCTGACATAACAGCAAGGAGGACATAAGAACAACAATCATACAGCAAGGACACAAGAACAGCAAGGAGGACCACGGATTCATACCCCTCGAGGAGCTTCAGTTCTGATCATCTGAATTTTCTTCATCTGGGAGACCGCTCTGTGAAAAAAAAACAATAGTCTAATTCAACAGTAGACCCCAATACAAAATATACATATTTTTTGAACTTGCAAAACAATCTAACTGTATCTTAAATTATAAGATCAAAGTGCCAATTGCAAATGGAATTGTTAATGATATATAGAGAGGTAAAATAATTACATTGCAATGCTAAAAATCTAGTACTTAAATTTGTTTTTAAATATATCTAAAATAACAAAACAAATGAAAATTCAGTATCTAACTTGAAAACTTTATATTCTCCTCTGATTGGGAATATCCACTATCTAAAATAGTAAAACAAATGAAAATTCAGTATCTAAGCATGTCTTTCATGGATTGTTCAGACAAGCAGATGCATGAAATAAGCTTCATTAGCAGTAAAATACGATGGGGATGCTAGCAGCATACTCAGTTTGGAAGTGAACCCATTTTTGGTTAAAAAATCATGCCAACGATGGCAATCAGGTTACTTTAACAGTACCTTAAAATGAAAATTTCCATTATCTGAGCTTATATGTTGCCCTACCAATTCTTTAGCCCAACTAAATCTAAAACCCAATTGTTGTGCATATCCGGAGGATTTTCGCATACGTACCTATAGCATCCTCAGTTCACAGTGAACCCATTTGGGTCAAAAAAACATGCCAAGAAGACAAGCAGATGCATGAAATAAGCTTCATTAGCAGTAAAATAAGATGGGGATGCTAGCAGCATACTCAGTTTGGAAGTGAACCCATTTTTGGTTAAAAAATCATGCCAAAGATGGCAATCAGGTTACTTTAACAGTACCTTAAAATGAAAATTTCCATTATCTGAGCTTATATGTTGTACCTGTAATTCTTTAGCCCAACTAAATCTAAAACCCAACCGTTGTGCATATCCGGAGGATTTTGGCATACGTACCTATAGCATCCTCAGTTCACAGTGAACCCATTTGGGTCAAAAAAACATGCCAAGAAGACAAGCAAATGCATAAAATAAGCTTCATTAGCAGTAAAATAAGATGGGGATGCTAGCAGCATACTCAGTTTGGAAGTGAACCCATTTTTGGTTAAAAAATCATGCCAAAGATGGCAATCAGGTTACTTTAACAGTACCTTAAAATGAAAATTTCCATTATCTGAGCTTATATGTTGTACCTGTAATTCTTTAGCCCAACTAAATCTAAAACCCAATTGTTGTGCATATCCGGAGGATTTTATCATACAGCTATACCATCCTCAGTTTACAGTGAACCTATTTAATATCAAAAAAACATGCCAAGAAGACAATCAGATGCATGAAATCAGCTTCATTAACAGTGAAAGAAGATGAGGCCTATGCTAGCAGCATACTTAGTTTGGAAGTGAACCCATTTTTGGTTAAAAAATCATGCCAAAGATGGCAATCTGCAGGTTACTTTAACAGTATCTTAAAATGAAAATTTCCGTTATCTGAGCCAATTCTTTAGCCCAACTAAATCTAAAACCCAATTGTTGTGCATATCCGGAGGATTTTGGCATACGTACCTATAGCATCCTCAGTTCACAGTGAACCCATTTTGGTCAAAAAAGCATGCCAAGAAGACAATCAGATGCATGAAATCAGCTTCATTAACAGTAAAAGAACATGAAAATTTCCAGTATCTAAGCATATATTTTTCTATTAATTCTTCATCCCAACTAAACCATTCATGTTAAGGAAATCAAGATGCATCTATCTGAAAAAACATGCTAAGTTTGAAAAATAAGGAAAATCAAGAGATGATACCGAAGAGAGAGAGAGAGAGAGAGCGGAGGAGGGAAATCGAAAATGATGAATAGGGCTCATATCAAGTGTAGTTTTAAGGAATTGTCATCGTGGAAGGAAACCAAATATAGAAACCAGAAAGAGGAATGGTAGAGAATGAGGATACACCAGGCTAACATAGCGGCATTTTCCTCATCTCTCTCTCATCCCTTCTTTCCCTTCAGCACACGAACACATAGAGACATCAGCAACAATAGCAAGATCAACAAGAACAACAATAATAATAAATTATTATGAACAAGATGTTTCTATATGGGTTTCCAGATCTCCACTCCAACTCGTCTCTTTCTAATCACAGTCCAATTAAGAACAATTGTTCACAGTCACTGTTAAAGAAACATATATGCTCAGATAATAGAAATTTTCATTTTAAGATACTGTTAAAGTAACCCGATTGCCATCTTTGGCATGATTGCCATCCTCATCTTCTTTTACTGTTAATGAAGCTTATCTCATGCATCTGATTGTCATCTTGACATGTTTTTTTTACCAAAATGGGTTCACTGTGAACTGAGGATGCTATAGGTACGTATGCCAAAATCCTCCGGATATGCACAACAATTGGGTTTTAGATTTAGTTGGACTAAAGAATTGGTAGAGCAACATATAAGCTCAGATACTGTTAGAGAACCTTTTTGCCATCTTTGGCATGATTTTTTAACAAAAAATGGGTTCACTGTGAAACTAAGTATGCTGCTAGCATACCAAAATCCTCCAAATCAGTACCCCAACACGGCTGAACAAACCTTATTTGCAGGTCATACAATGTCATCTAAGCATGTTATGTGCCAAAGTGGGGTTGGTCATACAATGCATGAACGACACGTATTAGTTGTTTGTGAGTATGCAATAGGGTGCAGCTATGAACAGGGCTCATATCAAGTGTAGTATTACGGTCTGTTATCGTGGAAGGAAACCAATTTAATATATAAGCCATATATGGAGCCAGAAAGAGGGATGGTAGAGAATGAGGATACACCAGGCTAACATAGCGGCATTTTCCTCATCTCTCTCTCATCCCTTCATTCTCTCCAACTCACGCACACAAAGAGACATCAGCAACAACAGCAAGAGGGGGTTGGTCCAACAATAAGTATAGATTATAATAAACGAGATGTCTCTATTTGGGTTTCCAAATCTCCACTCCAGCCCTTTCTTTCTAATCACAGCCCACTTAAGAAACATAGACGAAATGCTTCTAGACGACAGCCACAATGCAGACTCACAAATACTAGTACGTGTCTTTCATGCATTCAAGACCATAATCTCTTTAAAAATACCAATTAAATACTTACCGAGGGTGGGACTTGGGATTGCTGCCCTATTAAATTGGCCATTTGTTCTTGTAGGAGTGCAACTTGTGCCTTTAATGAAGTCATCTCCTCGTCCCGATTGGCACTTGAACTAGATTCACTCCGTCCGAATAGCTGCGAGGGGGTTGGTCCTAGCCCCATACCACGGACACGTTCATGCCTCTCCTTTCCCCTAACCTCGGTCAAGACAACTCTCTGCCGGGTACGCCAATCTGGGCGTGCCGCCGTAGGGTCAGAATCTGAAGCGGAAGAGATTTCATCATACCTTTTCCGAGCATTAGTCTGTAAAAGGACATAACAATCAGAGTTAAAAGCAGATGAGATTTCGACTACTCATTAGATATTAGTTCACAAATTACCAGAATCCGTGCTGCCTCAGGGCTCGCATACGTCCCATCCTTCGATTTGTGGGTGGCATCGAAAAAGTCAATGTCACCAAACTCCGTAGGACCCCCCAAATCTTCTGCCTATATATTAGTAAGATGAAATGGTTATAAACAAATAACTGTAAGTAAAAAATATTCAATACGATTGCGCCTACCAATTCTTCCCAAACCAGAGCGAAGCACTGTGTACTAGCAGTGTGCAACACTAGCTGCTTTGACCGACTGGCAACTCCCACCTCCGTCCTTTTCTGTACATGCCACAATGAATTTAGCAGAAAAATTCATTACAGTAGCCATACAACCACATACTCATTAGATTTTTGTGCTTTTAATGTAAATACCTGACCGATCGCTGAACTCCAGTAGTGCACAAGAAATTGCCAATCTGAAGGCTCCACATTTTCTGGCACATTCATTGCATTCTCCTCCTCTGAAAGGTCTTTGTCATAAAACTTCGCCTTCAAGTCACTCTTGTAGTCCCTCCACTTTTTGGAGAGTGACTTTTCAACCCAAGGCGTAAGGGAGTCGGCGAACGAGAAGTATTGCTGCAAAATTTATTATTCATCACTAAAAATACATATTTCAATAATATATTTGCGCCGACCAATTATTTATTTTAGATGAGAAATACCTTGATTGTCGTAATAGCAGTGACATTTGTCGTGGTTGGCACATTCGGCCAACTCTCGTATGACAAAGGAAGTATCCGGGGGTTCCTTGCTATAACCCCAATAAAGGAAGAAAATTTGCTGGCGTTATCGCCAACCGGTTGCCCGACACCGTTTACCTCCACCACGATCCTTTCGTCATTCTGAAGCCTCCAAATATTCGTCATCTTAGTTCGCCCACAATGTTTTTTGACAGTGGGCGGCGTGCTACCCTCACCCTCATCTATTTGACTGCCACTATTATGTAGTGGCTGCTCATCCCCATGGCTCTCGTTGCCATCATTTATATTTATCCTCTTTCCACGCCTCGGCATGTTGTACCTGTCAAGGATTCAATAACTTCCTTAGAGATGCAAATTTAATTAATAACATGTTTATAATAACTATCATAAAATTTGTACTTTAGTAGGATTAACAGACCAACATAATTATAAAAAAAATTTAAAAATGAGATTTGTAACAAATTAAATTACAATGATAGTTTGGTTCAAATGACACTAAGCATAGTTTAATGTAAATAACACCAAGCAGTAGAAAATAGGAAGATAATTAAACCGGTGTATTAAATTGTTGTGCATATCCGGAGGATTTTGGCATACGTAGCTATAGCATCCTCAGTTCACAGTGAACCCATTTTGGTTAAAAAAACATGCCAAGATGACAATCAGATGCATGAAATCAGCTTCTTTAACAGTAAAAGAACATGAAAATTCTAGCAGCATACTCAGTTTGGAAGTGAACCCATTTTTGGTTAAAAAATCATGCCAAAGAGGGCAATCAGGTTACCTTAACAGTATCTTGAAATGAAAATTTCCATTATCTGAGCTTATATGTTGCTCTACTAATTCTTGAGCCCAACTAAATCTAAAACCCAATTGTTGTGCATATCCGGAGGATTTTGGCATACGTAGCTATAGCATCCTCAGTTCACAGTGAACCCATTTTGGTCAAAAAAACATGCCAAGAAGATAATCAGATGCATGAAATAAGCTTCATTAACAGTAAAAGAAGATGAAAATTCTAGCAGCATACTTAGTTTGGAAGTGAACCCATTTTTGGTTAAAAAATCATGCCAAAGATGGCAAACAGGTTACTTTAACAGTACCTTAAAATGAAAATTTCCATTATCTGAGCTTATATGTTGCTCTACTAATTCTTGAGCCCAACTAAATCTAAAACCCAATTGTTGTGCATATTCGGAGGATTTTGGCATACGTAGCTATAGCATCCTCAGTTCACAGTGAACCCATTTTGGTCAAAAAAACATGCCAAGAAGACAATCAGATGCATGAAATAAGCTTCATTAACAGTAAAAGAAGATGAAAATTCTAGCAGCATACTCAGTTTGGAAGTGAACCCATTTTTGGTTAAAAAATCATGCTAAAGAGGGCAAACAGGTTACTTTAACAGTATCTTGAAATGAAAATTTCCATTATCTGAGCATATATGTTGCTCTACTAATTCTTTAGCCCAACTAAATCTAAAACCCAATTGTTGTGCATATCCGGAGGATTTTGGCATACGTAGCTATAGCATCCTCAATTCACAGTGAACCCATTTTGGTTTAAAAAAATGCCAAGATGACAATCAAATGCATGAAATCAGCTTCTTTAACAGTAAAAGAACATGAAAATTCTAGCAGCATACTCAGTTTGGAAGTGAACCCATTTTTGGTTAAAAAATCATGCCAAAGAGGGCAAACAGGTTACTTTAACAGTATCTTGAAATGAAAATTTCCATTATCTGAGCTTATATGTTGCTCTACTAATTCTTGAGCCCAACTCAATCTAAAACCCAATTGTTGTGCATATCCGGAGGATTTTGGCATACATAGCTATAGCATCCTCAGTTCACAGTGAACCCATTTTGGTCAAAAAAACATGCCAAGAAGACAATCAGATGCATGAAATAAGCTTCATTAACAGAAAAAGAAGATGAAAATTCTAGCAGCATACTCAGTTTGGAAGTGAACCCATTTTTGGTTAAAAAATCATGCCAAAGATGGCAAACAGGTTACTTTAACAGTATCTTGAAATGAAAATTTCCATTATCTGAGCATATATGTTGCTCTACTAATTCTTTAGCCCAACTAAATCTAAAACCCAATTGTTGTGCATATCCGGAGGATTTTGGCATATGTAGCTATAGCATCCTCAGTTCACAGTGAACCCATTTTGGTCAAAAAAACATGCCAAGATGACAATCAGATGCATGAAATCAGCTTCTTTAACAGTAAAAGAACATGAAAATTTCCAGTACCTAAGCATATATTTTTCTATTAATTCTTCATCCCAACTAAACCATTCATGTTAAGAAAATCAAGATGCATCTATCAGAAAAAACATGCTAAGTTTCAAAAATAAGGGAAATCAAGAGATGATACCGAAGAGAGAGAGAGAGCGGGGCGACGAGCGCGGGGGGGAGGAGATAGAGAGAGAGCGGGACGACACGGTGGTTTCCGATCGCCGATTCACCTCCAAATCGAGAGAGGGAGGAGGGAAATCGAAAATGACGAAGGGAAGAAGGGACGATGACGAAAGGTCGAAGGCTGTCGAAGAGGACGAAGCGGCGGAGGCAAACGCGCGGGAAGTAGAGCGAGGAATGAGGAAAAACGAAGCGCCCCCTTTTTTTTTTATTTTTTTAGGGTTTGGGAAAATGGCGAGCGAAAGGTTAGGATAGATGGGATTTATCGCAGCTTATTCACCGGCGTTTCAATTAGACACGCCGGTGAATGTGTAGGTATATTCACCGGCGTTTATTATTAAAACGTCGGTGAATAATACACTTCACCGACGTTTTTAAATAAAACGCCGGTGAATACGCGGATTGACCGGCGTTTTAAAGTGACCGCCGGTGTATAACCATCCCATCTGGCGCCCCATTCCTATTCGCTCCCTACCCCGGCGCTACTAGTAAAACGCCGGGGAATATTCGCCGATAAATCGAGTATCTTTTGTAGTGATAAAACTAAAAAAACATTCGAAAACAGAAATTAAGAATGAAAGAAAAAAATTGGCAACTAAATAAACCAGAGTGAGCAACCTTTTCTTGTGAAAGCAGCAAGAATCTGAACCAAGCTGTTAAGAACATGCAGATTCTAAGAGACAAATCATAACATAACATGGCCTACCTAGCTAAGTTGTTCAGCTCATGTGCAATGAGAACTATTCTACTGATATACAATATATTATACACATGTAATAGAGGTTAATCTCTATATGTAACCATAATAGCAAGATCAGATTCTAAATGAAAAATAGTCCCGCAAATGAGACCTTCATCCTTCCTCAGTTTGACAAAAATTTAGGAAAATCAGTTCGACAATATCATGGCATGCAATTTTCACTTTCTTTGTGGTCAAAGATAGCGCTCCAATTTGTTCATAAAGCTCTGAACAATAAAATAAATGCCTCCCTAAGATGATTTCACTAGCCGTCAAACAAAATTTGACAAAAAGATTACACATTCGGATAAGAAGGTTAACAACCAAAATAAACCTAAGAACGTTAGTCTGAAGTAGTCAATTTCTAAGCGGCATTTCAGAATAGGTATTCATGAGAATATTAGAGTCCTACATCCTATATAATTTCAATCTGTACAATACTAACATTAACTCTTATTTAATTTAAATTAGTTAAAAGTGGGTATTTAGTTGTAGAATACTAACCGGGGCTTGAGTTGGAATTCCTTGTGACTGTTGTTCTATTAACGTCGCCATTTGAGTCATTTGAGCCTCCACGCGTGCCACTATTGCCTTCAGCTAATCAACATCGTTCTGTGTGGGCCTGGCCCCACTGGAAGAACATGTACGAGAACCAAAAACGCTGGTGGGTGTTGGTCCTAACCCCATCCCACGGACACGACCGGGACGCTCGCGTCCCCTCAATTCGGAGAGAACTTGACACTGTAGCGTCAATGGATCGGCGGAAGAAGAAGATGACATTTCCTCAATCTTTTCTCTGGTATCCTTCTGCAAAAGATACCAAAGACAAATTTAATGTTCAAATTATTTTATTTAAAGGATTAAATACCAAATTAAAATTAATTTGAAAGCTTTTTATTTACCACAATATCGGTTGCCACATCATCCCTAAATTTTCCATCCTTACCCACACTCATCCCTAAATTTTCCATCCTTACCCGTGTGGGTAGTTTCAAAAAAATCTACATCACCGACCTTCTCTTCCTCATTTGATTCTTCCTATATAGAAGTAAGATCAGTATTTAAAATTATAATAAAATACTTCAAATAAAATGAATTGGATGTCTTAGTCATAAAATCGAAATTTATTATCACTATTGCTAATTGGGATAGATGTCTAGAGTACTCAATATCTTTTAAGTTCTGACATTGGCAATGTTCATCAAAGATTGCTACTATTGTGAAATGCCTAACTCACCAGTTGAAGAATAATGAATTAAAGAAGCTTGTGTTTAAACATGTGCAAATTTATGTCACAAAAGGATGTCTCCACACCATGAACTTGTATATAACTATAATAACTATAATAAAAAGACTTCAAAAAAAATTGAAGCGTAGTTTACCAGCTCATCTCGAACTACCGCAAAGCTAGCACTCCCAGTAGTGTGCTTCAGTTTCAACATCTTTCGGCTTTTTATGCCGATTTCAGCCTTTCTCTGTTAATGATTATAATTCGCAACATCAATAAAAATATATCATCAATAAAATACAAAATGATGGAAGTTGCATTAGTATATACCTTTCCCGTATCACTTCTCCAAAAATTGACAAGAAATTGCCAATCTTGTAGTGTCACACCAACGGGAACTGCACAAGAAATTGCCAATCTTGTAGTGTCACACCAACGGGAACTGCCCTCGCATTCTCAGCCTCGGTCCTCTCTGGCACATAGTACTTTCCTTTTAGGAAGCTCTTGTGGTCCCTTCATTTCTTAGAGACCGATTTATCCACCCATCCGTTAACAACGTCAGCTTAATAAAATTTTTGCTACAACGTCAACTTATATATATATATATATATATATATATATATATATATATATATATATATATATATACATACACACACAAAAATGTAGTTATATATATATATATATATATATAACTACATTATATATAACTACATTTTTGTGTATATTTTGTGTGTGTGTATATATATATATATATATATATATATATATATATATATATATATATATATATACAAAAATGTAGTTATTGATGAATCCTGGATTTGACCCAATATGTAATAGGTTTGCATCTAACATTTTAGCCCTTTGGAAAGAATCCAGCAAATATCTTCTTGTTTATTACATTTTGATATACCAAATATGGTCAAGTATTTATATTGGCATACCATGTATGTACTATAATAGTATCAGTCATATTAGTATAAATAAAGAGAAAAAAGAAGAAAACAAAAGTATATATACTGATGTAAAATCACATATTAGTATATACATCCTAATATGATTTACTATGATTACAGTATCAGTCATATTAGTATATATACATCCTTCTATGATTACTGATGTAAAATCACATAGGAAAGAACAATTAAGTATTTACAAAATCCCCTCTGAACTACACTGTAACTCGGAGTGCGCATGAGAATAAACAAATCTTGCATGCACAACATATAGAGACTCAGTCATGATTAGAAAGTAGAATTGAAATATCTATCTTTAAAAATGCAATAGTAAAGTATAATAAAGGAGAACACTTCTAGCTAGGAACCAAAATTGGGTTAGAAATAAAACCTGAAGCAAAAGCAATTACCCAATTCAACTATAGCTTGATTTCCAATCATCCCCGATTCAATCAAGCATATTTATTCAATCAAGCATAAATATATAGGCAGAACAGAGAACATAAGAGGTGAATTCATGATGTATATCTTTCAAAACTAAGCAGGGATATTAAACAAACAAGATACGAAACAATATATCAACACATAAGAAGTATCACACTTATACTACCACACGGCATGATACAACTTCTGCATACAAGTGCTTGTAATCTATGTTTCACAGGTAAAAAATCAAAGATAGATTCATAACAACACTTTTCAGTCTAAAATTAATTAATTAACTTCTCCAGTCTAAAATTTTTGAAATGAAACTTATCGTTAAGAATTTAGTCAATGTACCTCAAAACAATATATATGTTTAATTTCACACAATTCTTATATATAAAAAATTCACATAGAGTTTTCCCTAATTTTCAAAATCTTTTCAGTGTACGTACATGACAAAAAGTTAATAATACACTATTCTGCTATAGGTTTCATATAGTTCTAAACATTAAGTTTAATCTCTCAAGATACCACAATACCCCTAAAATATTAATATATCGTTAAGATGAATTTCATGAAATTTTTTTGACAAGTTCCTTTAGCTTCTACCTTCTCTTATCACCACAGTCTAAGAATCTGAGCTACCTTCGAAGATTTATATTACTTTGCTTTCTTCTGGCACAAAACTTCAAAATTGATATGTTAAGGGTCTAATTAACAAGCTCCATATATGTATTTATCTTTTGCTTTATGTGGTTCTCAACATTAAGTTTAAGATAACTCTGATCATTTCATTAGAAAATACGATTCTCGATCATATATTTATTTTATCTATTTTTTAAAAACAGAACAAGAGATCTAATTAAATCAGAGCATGTTTGGACAGGGAATGTACTCGCTCAACTTGATTTTTCTTTTGTTACATTCACAGCTTACACCTGCTTTACAGTTTCTCTTCTTATAAACATAAGTTCGCTAAGAGTGCTAATTATTCTTTACAGGTTGCTAATTACTTCTGCTGCTCTAGGTAAAGAACTTTCAAAGCATATTTATGATGTATCTTCTTAATTAGAAAAGCATAAATTAAAAACCTGTTGTATATATCCCACAAATTTCTCTTTCATCTCATATAATTTTAACACAACTTTTCGAAGCTAGAACCAGTAATTAGATACCTTAATATCAGAGAACGCTTCCTCCTTGGTTGTTTTTGGAATTTTTGACCAAGACTCGTCGCATAAGGGAAGCAGCCGAGAATTTCTTGCTATTACCCAATAAAATTTACCGAGCTTGCTCCTGCCATCTCCAATCGGCTGACCGGCTCCGTTGTTGCTCATTACTATCTTCTCATCATTCTGAAGCTTCCATACCTCCTTCATCTTGGTCGGTCCTCTCCTCCTCAGAGTGGTGGCCGTGCTATCCTCACCGACATCGACTGTAGTGTCATCGGTATGCGCCGCACCTCTACTTTCTCCTGTAGGGTGCTCAGTGGAAGGTCCCATGCTGGGAGGATCTACCAGCTCCTCCTGCCTAATCGTGACCACCTTCCTTTTTCTTCTAGCCATATGTCACCTGTTTACAGAACATTATAAAAGCCAAAAATTAAATATAAGGAAATATACATGAAACAATGAATATTTAAGGAAATATACATGAAACAATAAATTGAGACAAGTTATTTAACATAAATTTATAAAAATCACAAATTATCACGATATACCATTAATTTGTAAATGATTGATACTCAATTGAACTGATACAAAAACAAAAAATATTTTAAGATACTCTATCAACAAATATCGTCAAATATGTCACCCTCTTCTCCATCCGTACGTAGCCACGTAGGGCCACTACTATAATAAAAAATGTTTACATCAAATGTTGAAAACTCTGTAGAAGTAAAATTATTCATAACATCAACGTCATCATCATCTGAATCGTCCCCCAATTGAAATAAATCTCTTGGTTGCATAGTTAGTGCCACGTATGATTTTGGCACTCTTGAGTCTTGAATGTAGAAAACTTGGAGCACTTGAGACAGAACACACAAATGGTTCATGGCTAATGTGTGTCCAAGTGTGAATTAGATGTGCAAAATTTACAATTGTAAAACCTAGCTTATCCACTTTCATGTTATTTAACCCAACCCAATCTCCACGAAATAAGACTACTCGTAAATGCCCGTAATAATCCAAATCTATAATATCTGTGAGCACCTCATAATAATCAACATCTCCGTCTACAGAATTTGTGTCATTTTTAGAGGCATGGCTTCTAGTTTTTGAAGTAACTACAATGCCACTATTTTGACTCCAAACTTCTTTCACGATCCTGAGTACGAAATCTGAAGCCGTTGAATATATATCCATTATATCTTTTAACCATTTTATAGGAACTTTTGGCAAGAATCTTTATTTCAGGTGTCATCTCATCATCACCCAACGAAGAAACCTAAAATTACAAAGTAAATCATATTAGTATAAAACTTAAACTTTAAAAATACAGTCATCCAAGCCACGGGACGGTGACTTACATGAGTTTCAAACCACTTGTGGAATTTTTCATTCATTAACTTATGTTGCTCACGTGGCTTCAATATTTTTGGTCCGTGCCATATTTTCATTATCCTGATAAATTTGTTGGAACAAAAATAAAATGAATGGATATTAAAAAATCTTTTACTACTTCCTAATTGTCCGCAATAAATTCATATTAATCCAAATTCAACTTACACTCGATATGGCTCACATGATGAACTATGATCCAACACATATCGATGTGTTTGTTCCCATGTTAAGTCATCTAACTCAAATGCATCAATTTTTCGAAAGTAGTGTCAGCGGTCTGGAAGAGATATTTAGCCCTTTTGAGGTTTGAAGTGTCTGAGTTTCTCCTTGGTCTATTAAGACATGTCTCCACACCATGGAGATACCTTGAACAGAAATTGGAGCACTTCTCTGAAAGATACCCTTCTGCAATTGAGCCTTCTGGATAAGCTTTATTTTTAACATAACTCTTAAGTCGGTAAAAGTACCTAAACAAGTATATCTGGATTACAAAATATATGAAGGAATAGCATAAAAGAACTAACAAAATTATTGGTTTAATGACGCATGAAGAATTAGCTCTCAGTGGGATACATCCAACGGTAATGTACTGGTCCACCAAGTCTTGCTTCATCGGCAAGGTGAATTACTAAGTGAACCATTATAGTGAAGAATGATAGGAAAATATCCTCTTCATTTGACAAAGTGTCAAGGCAGCACGTTGTTCCAATTTGTCAAAATCTTCAACACGTAGCAATCTAGAGAAAAGTCCTTTATATATGCTACATATATCTTTCAGGACAGAAGTGACTCGCTCACATATTGAAGATCTCAGAGCCACGGGAAAGATATCTTGCATCAATATATGGTAGTCGTGTGACTTTGGACCCTGCGGCTTCTTCTCCTTATAATTTACACATCTTGCTATATTAGATGAATAGCCATCTGGGACTTTAAGCTACTGTAAAACTTTGCAAAATATCTCCAACTTCTTTTTTGACATTGAGTAGATTGCATGAGGAAGTCGTACTCTGCCATTGGGTAATTCTTCATGTAACCCCTGTTTTTCATTTTGTGTATTTTTTGAGTGCATTTTTTGTTTTGGTGTATTTTCTCTCTTGTATTTTCTGAACCGTATATTGAATTTGTTTTCAATATATATTTGTTTTATTGCATTTTGAGCTCTTAGTTTTTGATTTGTTGTCTCTTTGGGTTTGTTCTTCATTATTGTGTTCTTTCGTTTATTTGGTTCTTATCTTCTTTATTTTTTTTTTCTTGGGTGCTTGTGGTGGTGATTTGGTTGTGATCCTTTTCCCAATCCTATTAGTATTCCAATTTAATTGACCCAAATCCAAAACCCATTGGTAAACTTATTACTACTCCTAATACCCAATTAAACCCAATACCCACTTCTTGCTACTACCCTAATCCCCTTATATATATATATCTAATCTCCCTAATCACAAACCCTAACCCTAAACACTCTACATCCCGGACTCCCTCATCTCTCTCTCTCCCCGATGGTTGCACCACCACCAGTCAGCACCCGACCCCATGCCGAGCTCTCCCTTTCGACCTGTGTTCACTCCGACGCCCAAACACCCGACCACCACCACTTCTTCGCCACTTCACCATCTCTCTGTCTCTCTCCACATCCCCCCCCCGATCGTCACCGTCGACCTGCAGCACCGGCAGGGCCAGCCGCCATCTTTCCCGACCTCTCTCCCTCTCTCTCGATTGGTGCACGTGCACGTAAGTTGCGCGTGAGTCGTTGGTTCATGGATCTTCGGTTGTGAGTCGTTGGTTCGTGGATCTTCGGTTGTGAGTTTTTTGATTCGTGGATTTTCATTCGTGGGTTTTACTCGTTACTCTTGGTTTTCGTTGTTTTTCATCTTCGGTTAAGATAAGTAACTTGTACTCCAATTCATTTATTTGATACAAGTCAAAAATACTATCTATAGTGTAGTTAGGTCTAGAGACAACTCGTGGGTGTGTTACCTTTGATGGGTTTGTCTTTATTGTGAAAACTTGACCATAGTTGCCTCACGACACAATATGGACATGAAATAACTTAGGTTTTACCTGTTCTTGATTTGATTATGTATGTGGGACTTTTTGTGAGAATTTGAGATTTGGTTGAGACACATGTGATATATTTGGTGTGGACATGCTAGATACCCTAATTCATGATGTTTGAACACTTGGTAGACTCGATTTCATGTTTGATTGTGTTTTGAGCAAGTTTTGTAGGATATATGTTGAGTTGTTGTTAAAGGGAAAAATCTGTATTTTGTCGCTGATCTGTTTTATTTGCTATTTTGAACTGTCTTAAAGTTAGTATCTCAATTTGGTATAAAACATGAGTTTTAAAGAATTTTGTCTATTTTCAAATCCCTCTGACCTTGCTTGATTTTGTTTTCGTATGTAGGAGTTATGACTATTTTACTACAAAGGTGTCGATCTTTTCCAGATCTTGTTTTTCGATGATTTTGATGACAAAATGATTTTGATACTGATGCTGCATATATTATTTTGATCCAAAACTTTGGTTAGTGTTTCTTATCTAGTTAGGAATTACCCAGAATTTTGGTGAATTTTATTGGTGAGTTTTATGTGCTGTTTCATGTGCATCTATGAAAACTATTCTTGCTGTATTTCGCTCACTATTCTTTAAAGAACCTTATTTTCACTATGATTCCTTTTACTGTATGAAAAATATTTGTGAAATATGAAAGTTAGTATATTTTGTTTACTTTTATATCGCTTTGGAGGAATTGGATTTCGTTTCGCTGGTTGCGAGATATCATAGTTTTTATACAGCAGTGTTGGAAATTCCAGATTTGCCAAACCATGGTTTCTTGATACTTACTTATTTTTGATGACTAATCTAATTTTACTGGAAAATTATGAAACTTTATATTTAGATACTAGACATATAGGAGAATACCCCAGATTTTTTATGGATTTATTTAATGTGTTTTCATGCTTTTTTCCTGCTCTTGAATTCGTTTTCCTGATTTCTGGCTGAACCTATTTTCAGTATTCAAATCAGTTTTGAGCTATGTTTTTGTGAATTAATATATGACTTATTTATATTCTCTGGATTCGTGCGGAAGTATATTTTCCAGTTCCTTCGACGGATCTAGATTTGGGTGTTTGTAACACTGGGAATCACTATTTTACTATAGTATGGTCTTACTATCCTGAACTTGAGATTTGTCTATATTATTCTTTCATGTATTATCTTGTACTCGTACATATTTACCTTGCAACTTGTATTTGTCACATGATCATGCCATGTTATTCTTGATATATTTTGCACATATACATGCTTATTTGGCATCAATAATAAATAACCAAGCCGGAATTTAAGGGACAGATCTAATAGTGGATAATTCAGAAACGTGTACTCGGAAGGGGATCCACTGATCCTACATGATTACTTGAGACATGATACTTGATACATGATTACTTGATACTTGCACGCAAGACACGATACTTGCCACTTGCACAACTTGACACGTGATTACATGATACATGATACTTGGAGCTTGGAGCTCGATTACTTGACTTGTTCCCAAGTATACTGCCCCCTATGGTCCACTATAAATTCTAAAGCGAAACAGTTTTAATGTAGCAACCATGTCGCATGGGATGCATGAAGTGCTACCTACATAGTAATCACTACAAGACTTGATACATGATACTCGAACATGATACATGCTTGTTTGACAATTGACTACATGATACATGAGACTTGTTTACATGAGACTTGATACATGACACTTGATACATAATTTCATGATACTTGACACTTGATGCATGTTTACATGATACTTGATCACTTGACACTCGATTCAAGCCATTTACACCTATTCACTTTTCCATGCTAGTTGTTTAGGTTGACATCACACTTATACCATATTGCTAGTTAGTTTTCCCATGTGCTTGTATCTTACATTATAAGTGGCCCATAACTTATAATTGACGGGTACTTGTTTTTCTCTTTTTCTCTTTTCTGAATTCGTTGAATTGCAGATTTTGGAGAACAGGTTCCAGATGGTATCGAAAAAATGAAGTATTAGTATTGCTTTTTATTATTATTATTTCTTGTAGTTTGCTTGAACAATATTGTATTTTGAGACTTTGATTTATTTTTGTATTTGGGGAATGTAACCCATGATATTTGTTTTATTCAGATCATGACTATTTGAGATTTATACATTTGGTTTCAAGTATTCTTGTTGGTAATTGGCTCATATGTACATGTGGTTGATTCTTTTGCTTGATGATTCTTGTGAATGTTATAAAGATTTCTTGATCAGCTTATGGATGATGAAAATCATTTGCTGGGCTTTTGTTGCGTATCCGTATTCCGTATTCTTTATGGGAAGCGGGGCCTGACAGAGTTTTTAGTGGTATCAGAGCACCAGGTTTGGCTAATGTATTAGTTGCCTAATATATTAGACAAGCTTGCTCGAACTGGAATCTGCGCAACATTTCACCAACCATGCATGCATAAATGAATCAAATATTATCAACATTGATCTGAATGCTAACTGTTTTTGGTTTTGTACAGACTATAGCTTGCAGAGGTTCTACTTCTCAGTCGCAGGGTGACCCGATTGAGGCGGTCACTGCGGTGCTTGGGCGCTTGATTAATCAGCAGCAGAACCATAGTGATTTGGTGATGGCTGCTTTGGAAGCCGCTCGAGTTACTCTGCCCATTGCACCTAGGCAGGATGTTCTTTCTCCCCGTCCGGGAATGGTTACAGACTTTATGAGGCTGCATCCCGACAGGTTTTCAGGTACTAAGACGCCTTTGGAGGCTGAACAGTAGTTGATTCGGACAGAGCAACTGCTTTTGGCAGCTATAGTTGTTGATGCAGATCGCATGGATGTGGTTACCATCCAGTTGGTGGACTTGGCTCATATCTGGTGGAGGTCCGAGTCCGAAAGGCTCGAAAGACCGATCACTTTGGCCACTTTCACTATGAAGTTCTTGGAGAAGTTCTTTTCTGGCAGCACCAGAGTTGAGATGGAGCAACAATTCTTATCCCTGAAGCAGGTTGGTTGTTTTTTCTAGTAATAGAATTTTGTTACATATTGTTCATGCAATATTGTAACATGAGACTTTCTTAAAACAGGGCTCCAGGTCTGTGGACGAGTACGCTGCCGAATTTACGAGACTTAGCCGCTTCGCAGCCATTCTTGTGGTGAATGAAGAGGATAGGGCTCGTAGGTTCATTTTGGGGCTTGAGCGAGACATCAAGGTGCAGCTTGTCTCTCTTCGCTTGCGTACCTATGCTGAAGCTCTTGAGGTGGCTAGGGCCCAAGAGCAGGCTCTTGGTGGTTTAGCTTCTTCTCAGTGGACTGTTCCGCACTCAATTTCTAGGTCTTCTGGTGGACCTATTCGGAGACCTATTCCAACCCCTCCAATCAGGACAGCGCCTTATTCTTCTGTGGGTCCTCCGAGAGTTGGTTTCTGTGACTTTTGTCGTATTCCAGGGCATGAGCGCAAGGATTGCCGACGTGCCAATCGTCGCTGTTTTGGATGTGGTGCTGCTGACCATTCGGTGCGGGACTGCCCGCGGTTGGCTCCACCAGCCAGGGGTCCTGTTCAGCTGGTTACCACAGCTCGTGGTCCAGTTAGACCACCTCTTCCCCCGCAATGTCAGATTGTCGGTCAGAGGACCGGTGTTCCGAGGAGAGGTCAGGCTTTTAACCTGACTACTGTAGATGCTGAGTAAGCTGAGGGTATGGTTGCAAGTATCTTTTGTTTTATTGTTTGTTGTTTCTCCTTGTTTTTCTTCATTTTCCTTATTTTATTTCTTTCTGTTGTCTTTTGCATTTTGTTTTCCTCACCTTGTTCAACCATTCTTTTCCTTGTCTCTTTTGCTTTCTGTCTTAGGTGTTGTTCTTGTTTGCTCTTTCCCTGCTCATGTTCTGTTTGATTCTGGGGCAACCCATTCTTTTGTCTCCTCTTGATTTGTTGCTTGCCATCAGTTGGAGTGCAGCAACATGTCAGAGGCTTGGAACATTGTGACAAGTGGTGGAGTTGTCATTTGTTCCCGGGAGTGCAGGCAGTGTCCCGTGATTATTGGTAGCACGGAGTTCAAAGCCAATCTGATTGTAATTGGGAATTCGGGATTCGACGTTATTCTGGGTATGGATTGGTTGGGTGAAACCCATGCCATTATTGATTTTCGTGCCAAGAAAGTTGTGTTCCGGATTCCAGATCGCACAGAGTTTGAGTTCCATGCCAGGGAGTCTTCCCTTGGCCGAGCTGCAGTTAATCAGGAAATTTGTGCGATGGATTTGCATTCAGGCTGTGAGGCTGTGCCTCTAATAGTTCGGGATTTCTTGGATATTTTTCAGATGAGTTGCCTGGCTTACCTCCTAATACGGAAGTAGAATTCGGTATTGATGTTCAGCCTGGAACAGAGCCGATATCGAAGAGTCCCTACAGGATGACACCGGTTGAGCTAACAGAGCTTAAGGTGCATATTCAGCAGTTGCTTGATTTGGGTTTTGATATGGCTAAAAATAAGGGTTAAATCGGAACCATCCAAGTCAGGCACGAATCTTAAAGCTCGGGGGTAAAATAGTAATTTAACCTACAAACGGGTCTGAAATGGGAACTGGGCCTTTTTCCAAAGGCCCAATAATCCATAAACGGATCCGTCTTACTGGGTGCGGGTTCCAACCCGCAAGAAACCCAGTCTAGCTGGATAGAGAATTAGGGTTTATGATTGTCCTTAATCAACGGTCCTGATCACTTCTATCCATCCACTGGGAAGTAGGAATTTGATCTTATCCCTAAACTGGTTCCTAATGTGGCTATAAATACTTCCCATCCCCCACTGTTACCAGGTAATCAATCTTTTGCCAATCAAAGTTCTTTCATAATCTTCCTGATTATTGACTAGAGCGTCGGAGGGTGCGTCACCGGAATCAACCCCGGTGTTTCGCACTTTTTGCAGGTCAACGGCAGGAGATCATGGTCAAACTCTGGTGAAGGTGTGTTCAGGTTTGACTATTCAACTTCCCTCGAATCCACAAATCTATCTTTTTGCCCCCACACCGATTTCAGCGGCAATAGATTAGCACCGTCTGTGGGAATCCACGAATAGCAATCCATCCTCTTCCATCGGTTAAGATCATCTCTAGCCATGCCTCCAAGGAAACTGAGATCTAGAGGGTCCAACCGAGGACCCACTCCTCCTCAACCGCAACAGGAGGCTCCCCTCCAACCCGTCCAGCCGCGGGGGCAGCTCCCTCTCCAACCTGATCCTCCGTTGCAGCAAAGCCAGCCTCCTCTTCATAATCTTCAACCCCTGCAAGCTCAACTCGGGCCCCAGAACCCCGGAATAGGGACCTATCGTCCTCCTCCAGAGAAGCAGCCTCTTCACCGTAATCGCATCTCCATATATAACCCTTCCACCGACTCCATGGCATCCCATAACCCTCGGCCCTCAGAAGACCTTCGCAACATCATTGTCAACCGGCAGAAGGAGGAGGATTTTCGCCACCGTTTGGATGAAAGGCAGACCCGAGAGGGAGCCTCCCGCTCAGAACATCCAAATGAGCGATCTCCTCGTCGCCGCGACCACAGGATGTTCCCTCTTCACAGGAGGCGGAGGGAGTCCCTTAAGTACCGTTGAAGAAGGCATCATTCTCCCGCTGGTCGACAGCCCCAGAGGGATCAGAGCGGACCTATCACCCGAGCAGAATTCCAAGAGTTCTAGGCTAGAATCTTGCAGGCCCTCAATCTCCCACCAAACAACAACAATAATGTTCAGAGGGTTCCCACTCCTCCACCAGTCCGAAGCCCTCGCCAACAGTCCCTAAGTCCTCCTCGAGCTCCGAGCCGCCGCCATCACAATCCTAGCCCTCAGCAGTCTCCAAGTTACCGACGCCGTAGCCCACGCTCCCCTTCATACGAAGATGAGTCCAGAGGCTCTCCAGGGTACCGTTGAAGGGATGATGCTGTCTACCACCGTCTCCACGAGATGGAGAGGGGCCTCGGTCAACTAGATAGAGGGAGGACCCTCCGGCCAAGCAGACCCCCGTTTTCTCGAACCATCATGGAAGCACTCGTTCCCGCAAACTTCAAGCCCCCACAGTTCGAGACATATACGAGAGAGTCAGATCCCATGGATCACATCGAGAGTTTCAAAACTCTCATGATGATTCATCAAGCCTCCGATGCCCTCCTATGCAAGACCTTCCCAGCCACTCTCAAAGGCCCAGCTCGGGAATGGTACTCCCGCCTTGCTCCATCCTCCATCTTCTCCTTTGAACAGTTTGAGACCCTCTTCATAACCCACTTTGTGAGCAGTCGTCACTCCGAAAAGATGAGTATTTCACTACTCTTCCTCAATCAGAAGAAGGGCGAGAAGTTAAGAGATTATGTCAAGCGGTTTACCGCGGAAGCCAGGTCCATAGCCTCCCTCGACCAATTGGTCGCTGCAGCCGCCTTCCAGTCTAATATCCTCAACTCCATCCTCCGGTCCTCCCTAGCCAAAATACCCCCCACGGAATTTCTCCGACCTTCTTCTCAGAAGCGAGAAGTACATCCGCACGGAGGAGGCTGAACATCGCCCCACATTCGAGTGATCCTCTTCTGGAAATAAGAGGAAGGATGCTGAAGACGAAGGAGCTAAAAAGCTCCAGAAGGACAACGGGGGTCAGCACCGTCCGCCTCTCAGATTTGAAAAATTTACCCCTCTCAACACCAATGTTTCAACCATTCTCATGGAGGTAGAGAAAGAGGGGATCCTGCCTCCTACCCCGAAGATGAATACTCCCAGGAAGAAGAGGGATAAGGAAAAATGGTGCCGCTATCATCGAGACCACAGCCATGACACCAATGACTATCGGGCTCTAAAGAATGAGATTGAAGCCCTCATTCAGAGAGGCCAGCTCTCCAAGTTTTTAAGAAAGGACCGGGTCGATCTTCCTCCACCCCCCAGGGGGCTAACAAGCGTCCCGAGAGACACGACGAAACTCCCGAATTTGAAGCAGAGCGCATCTTGCACCTCATCCACGAAGGCCCAATGGGAGGAACCTCTAACTCTTCTCGAAAGGCTGTCATCAGGGAAGTCAATTCGGTGCACAGCATACCCCCTCCCAAAGGTATCGGAGTCCTGGTTAATTTCTCGGATGAAGATCTAGAGGGTGTCCGAACACCCCACTGTGATGCACAGGTCATTAACCTCCACATGGCAAACTTCAAAGTAGAAAGGCTTCTGGTGGATAACGGCAGTTCTGTCAATATCCTCTTCCTAGCGGCTTTTCGAGGACTCAATTATTGTGGGACAGGCTGAAGCCCGCCGGCTACACTCTCCATGGGTTCACGGGAGTGCCAGTGACGATCGAAGGGGTCATAACCCTCGACGTAACCACTGGCAAAACTCCTACTACCCAAACGGAGCCAATGAACTTCGTGGTTTTCGACGTCCCAGCCGCTTACAATGTGATCCTAGGTCGACCTGGCCTAACTGCTTTAGAAGCTGTCCCGTCAGCTTATCATCTGAAAATGAAGTTCCCCACCAAGGCAGGTGTAGGAGAAGTAAGGGGAAGTCAGGAGATGGCCCGCAAATGCTACATGACCTCGACCGGAGGACCCGTCCTTTTCCTCAAAACCCTTGAAATTCCCCAGGGGAACACCCAGCCTATTTCAGAATCGGTAGATGAGCTGGAGGAAGTACTCTTCTCGGAGCAAGATCCGAACCGCAAATTCTTCATCAGCAAGACCCTTCCCTATACCCTCGGTTCCGACATAGTCCAGTGCATCAAGAAGAACCATGACCTCTTTGCATGGACTGCTGCCGACATGCCAGGGATTTCCGAAGACCTCCTCGTCCATCACCTAAGTGTTGCTTCGGAGTCCAAACCGGTCCAGCAGAAGAAGCATAAATTTGCCTTCGGTCTCAAAAATGCCGGTGCCACCTACCAACGTCTCGTCAATAAGGTCTTCCAGAATCAGATCTGCCGAAACATGGAAGTTTACGTCGATGATATGCTAGTAAAAAGTATCCATGGGTCTAACCATGTCACCGACCTACAAGAAGCCTTCGACGTATTAAGAAAGCACAACATGAGACTAAACCCGAATAAGTGTGCATTCGGAGTCTTATCTGGTAAATTTCTGGATTTTATGGTCAGTCAAAGGGGGATTGAGGCCAATCCCGAGAAGATAAAAGCCATACTCGATATGGCTCCTCCTACAAGTGTGAAAGATGTTCAAAAATTGACAAGATGCCTCGCGGCTATAGGGCACTTCCTGTCCAAGTCCGGGGAAAAGTGTCTCCCTTTATTTAAAGCCCTCAGGGGGGCTAAGGTCTTCGAATGGGGCCAGCAGCAGTAGGAATCGTTTGACCAACTGAAAGCCTATTTGGTCAACCCCCCACTCTTCAGCAAGCCTACTCCCAGAAAAACACTCTAACTCTACCTCGCTGCCTCCGAGCAAACCCTCAGTGCTGTCCTAGTGAGGGAAGAAAACATGGCTCAGAAGCCTATCTATTATGTGAGCAAGGTCCTTAGGGACGCCGAGCTCCGCTATCCAAAATTGGAGAAGATAGCATACGCCTTGGTTATGGCAGCCAGGAAGCTCCGCCCATATTTTCAATTCCATTCGGTGGCCGTCCTTACCGACCACCCGCTCAAGCAGGTCCTGCATAAGCCCGAGACATCCGGACGATTAATGAAGTGGTCAATTGAGCTAAGTCAACACGACATATCTTATCAGCCTCGGATTGCTATCAAGGCTCAAGCCCTAGCCAAATTTATAGTAGAGAGCACCATCCCGGAAGTAAGTCAAGCAGCAAATGGGCCGCCCATCTGGACAGTGTATGTAGACGGGTTTTCTTGCACCGAAGGGAGCGGAGCCGGAGCCATTCTGGCAGGCCCAGATGAATTCGTTCTCCAATACTCCCTCCGCATCAACTTCAAGGCTTCGAACAACGAAGCTGAGTATGAAGCCCTAATAGCAGGCCTGGACATGGCTCGCAAGGCAGGAGCACAACGTGTCCGAATATTTAGTGACTCGCAGCTTGTTGTGAATCAGGTCTTAGGAGAATACGAGGCACGAGACGACCGAATGGCTAAGTACCTAGCCAAGGTCCAAAGTCTCATGGCTTCGTTCGAAGAGGCATAACTCCAGCGGATCCCTAGGAAGGAGAACGCCCAAGCAGATGCCCTCTTAAAATTGGCCTCCTCCTCTAAGGTCTTGAGCAGACCGTCCTAATCGAAGTACTCCTAAGACCAAGCATCAAAGAAGAAATCCCCGACTCAATGGAGTCACTACCTGTTCAACTCAAGGATAATTGGATGAAGCCTTTGACTGAGTTCCTCAGAGACGGGACCCTCCCCCAAGATCCTAAAGAACCTCATCGAATCCGAACGAGAGCAGGGCGGTACATCCTCGTTGAAGGAGTCTTGTACAAATGCTCCTACACCCAAGTAGATGGTAGACCCTACTTGAGATGTCTCTCTTCAGAAGAAGCCTCGTACTCCTTGCAAGAACTCCACGAAGGCATAAGCAGAGCCCATTCAGGATCAAGGTCCCTCGCTAGGAAAGTTTTGAACTACGGGTACTTATGGCCTACCCTACTTCGAGATGCCGAACAACATGTCCGGCAATGCAGCCCCTGTTAGCAGTTCTCCAACATCCGCCGCCTATCCCAAGCACAACTCACATCTCTCTCGAGTCCAATTCCCTTCGCAATGTGGGGGACTTGCTAGGTCCATTCCCACCAGCATCAGGCCAGCTCAAGTTCCTAGTCGTGACAATCGATTATTTCTCTAAGTGGATCGAGGCCGAACCACTGGCTACTATTACTGTGAACAAAGTGCTGCAATTCTTCTGGAAAAATGTAATATGTAGGTTCGGCATACCTCGAGTCCTAATAACAGATAATGGAACACAGTTTACAGGGGCAGCATTCTGCTCTTTATGTGAAGACCTCGGCATTCAGCAATGCTACTCCTCTGTCTCTCATCCTCAGTCTAACGGTCAAGTAGAGAATGCCAACAGGCAGATCCTCTCAGGCATCAAGAAGAGACTAAACAAGTCGGACAAAGGCTTATGGGCAGAACAACTTCCTAACGTATTGTGGAACTACCGCACTACGAAAAGGACCCCCACAGGAGAGTCGTCCTTCAATCTCACCTACAGGTCTGAGGACGTTATTCCCTTAGAAGTTGGTTTGCTATCTCCTCACCTTATTGCCTATAATGAAGAGCAGAACGCCAAAGAGCTCCGAGCAAATTTGGACCTCATCGATGAGCTCCACGAAAGAGCTTCAATTTGCCAGCAAAATTATCGAAGAAGAATCGAGCATGCCTACAACAAAAGGGTCCGTCCCATAGATCTCAAGTAGGGGGACTTAGTCCTCAGAAAGCTAGCCATCTCATTCTCTAGTCAAAAGAGCAAGCTAGCCCCCAATTGGGAAGGACCATACAAGGTCTCCAAGGTAGTTCAGCCAGGAGCATATCGTCTTGAAGACCTCGAGGGCAGAGAAATACCGAGAACTTGGAACGCCGACCATTTACTGAAGTACCAAGAGGGTGTTTGAACGCCTCTCCGAGTACCATCAAATGTCGAGCCATTCCTATCCTTTTATTTGTACTTGCTTCTTTATTTTCCCATTGTAATAACGGCTTGCAACTTAGAAGTGGCTGATTAGCAGTTATCAATAGAGGACTTCTTTCGCCTGATAATTCTCTTGTGGTTATTTTATCTCTTTCTTTAAAATCTTTAATTGCAATTACTCAAACGACGAGTTTGGATTCCAAAACTTGGCTCGATTCCGCTTCGCAAGCTCGCTCTTAAGCGAGCTAGAAGTGGTTCGCCATTCGAAACTGCTTCCACAACCGTTGAAACTTACTTAAACGATGAGTTCGAAGTCCAATACTTGGCTCGATTCCGCATCGCAAGCTCGCTCTTAAGCGAGCTAGAAGTGATTCGCCATTCGAAACTGCTCCCACAACCGTTGAAACTTACTCAAATGACGAGTTCGGAGTCCAAAACTTGGCTCGATTTTGCTTCGCAAGCTCGCTCTTAAGTGAGCTAGAAGTAGTTCGCCATACGGAACTGCTCCCATAACCGTTGAAACTTACTCAAACGATGAGTTTCGAGTCCAAAACTTGGCTCGATTCCGCTTCGCAAGCTCGCTCTTAAGCGAGCTAGAAGTGGTTTGCCATTCGGAACTGCTCCCACAACCGTTGAAACTTTTTCAAACGACGAGTCCGGAGATCAAAGCTTGGCTCGACTCTGCTTCTACTCCTCGCTCATAAGCGAGTAAGAAGTGGTCCACCCTTTAGAAGTACTCTTACAACCATAGATGATTAACCAAACATGCAAACACACAAGCGCAAAAGAATAAACTAGCTTTCACTTCCATAAAGATTAAAGTGCGAGGAAAATCAGATTACAAGACCAGCTACTCAGTTTTCTACGATGAGTTACAAAAGCCAAAATTACAACAACTCTTTCAACGCCTCATCAGAGCAGGGATGTTCCGTTTTAAAGACACCCGGAGACGGCGGTGCCTAACCTCAGAGCTCGTCTCTAGACCAACAAACTGGGATGCATCTTCAGCACTACCTCTAATGGTAGCCCCAACGGATGCTCCACTCGACGAGGTGGCCACCCCACTTTATGCTTCAACAGGGTTCCACGAAGCAGCAGGCGAGCGAGTCGCAAGCTCATAAAAGAAAATTCCTCTCTCGCTCTCTTCACGAGTACACGATGTGCTTCTGACATTAACCCGTTCAGGTTGGGGTTTGAGGCGAGCGACCTCCGCCTCAAGTTCGACGATTCTTTGCTTCAGAGAGTTGTCCTTCATGGCTATCTTGAAGCGAGGAAGCTTAGCAAAGCCTGCGTCACCAGAGCTGTCGGCAATAATTCGACGGAGATGAGTAACCTCGATGCTCTTGTCTACTGTAACCCTCTTCAGCTCGTCAAGCTCCGCCGTCAACTTGCCCACCATTGTAGGTAGTTCCTCTCTCCCTGCCAAAAGCTCGTCTTCTGCTATCGTCAAGTCGTGAATCTCAACTAACAGATCATCTCTCTCTGCCGAAACATCAAATAGCGCCTTCCGAAGCGACTCCACCTCCCCCTCAGGAGGACCTTGTCGAGCTCGTTTCTTTAGTTTCTTCAGCTCGGAGAGATACTTCGACAACGTTAGCTTGAAGTGGTCCAGATCCAACTCGCTCTTGAGAAAATACTCTCGACTGTGAGAAAGGGCCAACTTCGTCGCTCCTAAGTCAGCTCGGAGACGAGAGACCTCAGCCACCACCGCGTTTGACGATGCCTCTGCTAAACGCAACTCGGCGATCTGAAAGAACACAACAACACTAAGCTCGATCAACGCATAGCTAAATTTCAAAGC
Organism: Hemerocallis citrina; assembly: GCA_017893485.1. Lineage (NCBI taxonomy): Eukaryota > Viridiplantae > Streptophyta > Magnoliopsida > Asparagales > Asphodelaceae > Hemerocallis > Hemerocallis citrina. The sequence goes on from CM030358.1 coordinate 258,977,438, forward strand.
AAAGTTGTTACCAACACTTAGCAAAGATTTCGAAGCAAGTTGTTCTTAACACTTAGCTAGATTTTAAAGTGAGTGGTGCTCAACACTTGGCTGGATTTCAAAAACTATTTTCAGCCCTTAGAAGAATTTCAAATAAAGACATCTCCAAAACAAGACCGACCACAACACTTAGTCAAAGAAAGCAAAATTTCATTCATAACCAAAAAGCGGTGGCCAGTCCGCTACAAGGCAATACAAAGAGAAGAAAAAAAAAATATACAACAAAGATCAAGGGGCCACCTTGGGTGGTAGCTCGATCACGGGCACCTCGACGGATGGCTCCCCTTCCTCTGCCACTATGGCGTGGGGGTCGGCCACAGCCTTGTCATCCCCTCCCTCCACCACCATGGCCTCGGGATCGACTGGTTGCTTCTCCCCATCCTCACCCTCGGCCTCTTGCTCGGCTTCGAGGCCCCCCTCGCCGACCGGACCCCACAGTCCGTATCCCGACCTGTCGAAGCCGGGGACTCGAGCCTCGACGTGCTCGAGCGCGGTGGCATAAGACTACTCCATGTTGGCCATCATATGCTTCTTAGCCTCGGCCTCAATCTCCGCCCTCGCCGCCTCCACGGCCTCGTCCTTTTGCCGCATCACTGCCTCCAGGGCCCTCTTCCCCTCGGCCCTCTCCTCGGCTGCCTTAGCCACCTCCGAGGCGAGCTTCTCCCTCGCCTGTGCCAAGCCGCCTCTAAGTTGGCAACCTGTGCCGCCAAAGCATCCGAGCGGCGCTGCTCCGCCTCGAACTGCTTCACGACCCTCGCCCTCTCCACTCGGTCTTTATCACAAGCGGCCTTCAACTCCCTCTCTTGCTCGGCATACTGCTCGAGAAGGTGGCTGAAGTGGCACGTGGCCTACAAGAGGAAGCAGTTAGAACACAATGAAAGCCGAACTAAAAACTTAGAAAAATTTTCAAAAGATTATCGAAATTAACTGAGAAAACTTACCGACATGAGCGACCGAGCTACCTCTAAAGCATCATCACCGGTCGTCTCCGCCTTCAGTGCGGCTCGGTCTTTTAGGGCTGGGAGATGACGAAGAGCCTGCATACTCATCGCCGAGTCCCCCAAGAAACCATCGTGGTTCATCACCCGCCAATCAGGGACGAACAGTTTCTTGTGGGCCTCGATCAATATAGCCTCGGCTTGCTCGGTAAGGAGTGGGGCCTCGAGCGCCAAAGCTGCCGAGACGGAGAAGCCCTCGGACGGGGTCGGCTGAAGAAGACCAACAGCCGAGGTCGACCACCGAGGAGAAGCCAGGTCGACGGTCTCGACCGCGGCAGGAGGCATCTTGGCGGGTCGGCCAGACGAAGGCCCCCTACTCGTCCTCTTCCTCTTCCTAGCATCAGAGGCCTTGTTTCGCTCGGCCATAATTGCTCGGAAGTCCATGCTCGGATCCTCTGTCGAATAAAGAAAACAAAGTTAGAAAATACAAGGCATAACAGAAAGTATACAAAAAAAAAAAGATGTCCGGAGCGTACTCGGGTCGATCGGACTAAGGCCCGACCCATGAAGCACCTCCTCGGTCATGTCCCTCCAACTCAACATCGGGAGGCCGACCAGCTTCACCCCAATCTCTACTTCGGTCGAAGTCAACACCAGCTCAGCCTTCGCATACTTCGGCACGTCCTCCTTCCGCCGGGTCGGGAAGTCCCATGCCGAAGGGCCTCGGATCAAGAAGAACTTACCCTTCCACGACTTTATCGAGTCGGGGTTCTCTATCAACTTGATACCTTTCCGAGGCGACAGATAGTACCGGTGTTCGGTCTTACTCATCCGATTGATCCGGTACAAACTCAGGAGAACGATGAGCTGGGGCTCCACCTTTGTTGTTCGGCATTGGAGCAGAAATTCGAGCACATGTCGCCACATGTTCGGCATGAACTGAATAGGGCTCAGTCCATACCACCGGAGAACTTCGGTCACGAAAGGATGGAGGGAAAGACGCAGTCTGGCATTCAACGCGTCGTAGGCAAAGACGCAAGTATCGGGCGTGAAGGCCGTGCAGGCTCGCACCGCTGGACCGGGGAGAATCAGGGTGTATTACGAGGGAATGACGAAGCACTTCCGAATCCGAAGTAAATCTCGTTCGGTTAGAACCGAGGAGATATCGTCAACTTCGGTAACCTCCCTGGGTTCGTTCTCCTCGTAGGTTTCCGAGCGTCCAAAGACGACCTTAGTCAGCAGCTCGCCGGTGTACTGTCGGATCCCCCGGTGACCGGATATCACGTTCGGCAGCTGACCCATTTCACCTGCTTGTCTCATGGTCTCCACCACCGTTTCAACAACCGAAGACCGGGCCACCTCCTTCCCCTTCTCCTCGGCCGCCGACGACCCTACTATCTCCTTCCCTTTCCGTCTGCTCACCACCTCTCCCCTTTTCTCGTGAACTAATCACTCGCTGCTCTAGCCCCCCGAGGAAGAAGCCTCACTACCCGAGGACACTCGTGACATCTCGTAGAGTATATATATGTGATTAAGAATATATATACTAACCTTGATGTGATGTTTACGGTCGGAAAAACTTCGCCGGAAATTGCCTAGCCTGCCGCGACAGCTAACACAACCGCCCTTGAGCTCAAATCTCTGCTAGCAGAGCAACTCGAGAGCGAAAGTAAGTTCTGAGAGTGAAAAGTGAAAGAATGAGAGAAAGAGTGAGGGGGGTGAAAACTTATAGCCAAAGAGGCAACTCTTGGGCTTTTGTAATGCTTGGGTGGCGACGCTCCAAATATCGCCACATGGCTCAATGACTCATGATGAGCTGAGCCACCAAGGCACTCTGCCGAGCTACCGAGGCACCAACCTCCACATTTGGAGAAAAATGCTGCCAAACTCTGTGGGACATCAGATTGTCCCAAGATTCATGCCAAAAGTTGATGAGTGGCTCAGATTCAGACACGCCCACAAAATGACAAAATCACATTTTCTCGTTATCTGAGCCGCCTGCATCGTGATTTGTGTCGTGATGAATGCTCTAGATATCGCCACGTGCCTCAACGACTCATGATGAGCCGAGCCACCGAGGCACTCTACCGAGCAACCGAGGCACCAACCTCCACATTTAGAGAAAAATGCTACCGAACTCTGTGCGACATCAGATTGTCCCAAGATTCGTCCCAAAGGTTGATAAGCGGCTCAGATTCAAACATGCCCACAAAATCACAAAATCCCATTTTCTCGTGATCTGAGCCACCTGCATCGTGATTCGCACCCAGATGAACGCTTTAGATTCAGCCACGTGGCTCGGCAGCTACCGACGCACTCTACCGAGCTACCGAGGCACCGACCTCCACATTTGGAGAAAAATGCTGCCGAGCTCAAACCGTCAGATTGTCCCAGGATTCGTGCCAAAAGATGATGAGCGTCTTAGATCACGCCACGCCCACAAAATGACAAAATCACGTTTTCTCGTTATCTGAGCTTCCTACCTCGTGATTCGCGCCATGATGGATGCTCTAGATTCAGCCACGTAGCTTGGCATCTCATGAAGCGCCGAGCTACCGAGCTGCCGAGGCATTCTGCCGAGCTACCGAGGCACCGACCTCCACATTTGGAGAAAAATACTGCCGAGCTACTCAAACCGTCAAATTGCTCCAAGATTCGTGCCAAAAGATGATGAGCGGCTCAGATCACGCCACGCCCACAAAACGACAAAATCACGTTTTCTCGTGATCTGAGCCTCCTACCTCGTGATTCGCGCCATGATGGACGCTCCAAATTCAGTCACGTAGCTCAGCATCTCATGAAGCACCGAGCTACCGAGCTGCCGAGGCACTCTGCCGAGCTACCGAGGCACCAACCTCCACATTTGGAGAAAAATGCTGCAGAGCTACTCAAACCGTCAGATTGTTTAGATATTCACGTTGTTGGCTGATGATCGGCCCAGATTGGACCACGTCATAAATGGTATTAAAAATTAAATTTTTATTAATTAAATTCGAATTATTTATTTAAAAATTGCAAAAAAATGATTAAAAATTCAGGAAAATTAATTAAAAATTTTGAAAAATAATTATAGATTCGGAGAAATATTTTTGAACCCCCGAGTAAATAATTATTGCTTAGGATAATTAATTAATGCCCCCGAACAATAAATCACCACTTCGCAAAATTAAATAACTGATCCGGAAAATAAATAAAAATCACCAAAAGTCCAGGAGAGCTCAAGAACAACCTTGAGCACATAACCAACACCATAAATCACCATAATACATCATATAAAGATTCGATACCCCTCATTTGGACTCCGATACAACTCCGCAAGCCACTAAAACAGTAAAACTACTCCTCAAAGGCTGATTAAACTCAGTATTCGAGAGTGGGAGGCTCGTGATATGTCTAAAAATAAGGGTTAAATTAGAACCATCCAAGTCAGGCACGAATCTTAAAGCTCGGGGGTAAAATGATAATTTCACCTACAAACGGGTCTGAAATGGGAACTGGGCCTTTTTTCAAAGACCCAATAACCCATAAACGAATCTGTCTTACTGGGTGCAGGTTCCAACCCGCAAGAAACCCAGTCCAGCTGGATAGAGAATTAGGATTTATGATTGTCCTTAATCAACGGTCCTGATCACTTCTATCCATCCACTGGAAAGTAGGGATTTGATCTTATTCCGAAACTGATTCCTAAGGCGGCTATAAATACCCCCATCTCCCACTATTAGCAGGTAATCAATTTTTTTCCAATCAAAACTCTTTCATAATCTTTCTGATTACTGACTAGAGCGTCGAAGGGTGCGTTGCCGGAATCAACCTCCGTGTTTCGCACTTTTTGCAGCTCAACGGTGGGAGATCATAGTCAAACTCCGGTGAAGGTGTATTCAGGTTTGACTATTCAACTTCCCTCGAATCCACAAATCTATCTGTTTGCCCCCACACCGATTTTAGCGGCAACAGGTTTTATCAGACCTAGTGTTTCGCCTTGGGGTGCTCCGGTCCTTTTTGTTGACAAGAAGAATGGTGGTCGTCGACTGTGCATGGATTATCGAAAACTGAACAGTTACTGTGAAGAATCGGTATCTGTTGCCCAGGATCGATGATTTGTTTGATCAGTTGAGTGAGGCTGTTATTTTCTCGAAGTTGGATCTTCGTTCTGGGTATCACCAAGTCAAAGTGAAGGCTGCGGATATACAGAAGACTGCTTTCAGACTAGGTATGGGCACTATGAGTACCTTGTGATGCCGTTCGGAGTCACGAACGTGTCGGCTGTATTCATGAGTCTTATGAACCGGGTCTTCTCTCAGTTCTTGGATAGATTTGTGGTGGTCTTCATTGATGATATTTTGGTGTATTCTCAGAATCGAGAAGATCATGCTGAGCATCTTAGAGTGGTTCTGCAGACTTTGAGAGAGAATCAGCTCCATAGAAAACTTAGCAAGTGCGAGTTTTGGCTCGACAGGATTTCATTCTTGGGACACATTATCTCAGGCGATGGTAGTTCTACGGATCCTGCCAAGCTTGAGGCTGTGAAGGATTGGCCTATTCCCAAGTCAGTTTCAGAAGTTAGGAGTTTTCTCGGTATGGTTGGCTATTATCGGAAGTTCGTCCAAAATTTTTTGAAGATAGCAGAACCATTGACTAAGTTGACTGGAAAGGATCAGAAGTTCTGTTGGTCTGATGAGTGTGATGGAGCTTTTGTTGAGTTGAAGAACAGATTGATGTCAGCACCTGTGTTGACTATTTCCGATGGTTCAGGCGGATTTGTAATTCACTGTGATGCTTCTGGTAAGGGTCTTGGAGCAGTTGTGATGCAGAAGGGCCGATTCGTTGCGTATGCATCGAGTAGTTGAGGCTACATGAGAAGAACTATCCGACTCATGACTTGGAGTTAGCGGCAGTGATTCATGCTTTGAAGCTGTGGAGACATTATTTAGTTGGGGGCCGAGTGGAGATCTTTACAGACCAAAAAAGTCTCAAATACGTCTTCACCCAGAAGGAGTTAAACATGAGGCAAAGGCATTGGTTGGAGCTTATGGCCGATTATGACATCAGTTTGCAATACCATCCTGGTAAAGTAAACTTGGTGCCAGATGCTTTGAGCAGGAAACTGGCAGTTATGTTCTTGACTCAGCAGAGGGATCTGTTTGAGCAGATGAGGAGGTTGGAGTTGGAAGTTTTGTTGCCGAGTTCTGATCGGAGTTGTTTGGTGTTTCAACTACAGTCGTCTCTTATTGATCAGATTAAAAAGGCACAGGCTAGTGATGCACAGTTGCAGAGATTTCGAGCTGAGGTTGAGTTTGGGTCCAGGACGGACATGGTTATTCATTCGGATGGATTGCTTCGTTTTGGGTCCAGATTATGTGTCCCGGAAGGTGAAGTTCGTCAGAGGTTGCTTGAGGAAGCCCATCAGTTTTCATATTCTATCCATCCTGATGGTACTAAGATGTATCGGGATTTGAAGCTTCATTTCTGGTGGTAGGGTATGAAAAGGGCTGTGGCTCAGTTTGTTGCTCAGTGTTTGATCTGCCAGCAGTTTAAGGCAGAGCATCAGAGAACCGCTGGACTTCTTCAACCGCTTCCTATTCCAGAGTGAAAGTGGGAACATATCACTATGGACTTTATGACCGCTTTGCCGAAGAGTCCTCAGGGTCATAATGCCATTTGGGTGATTGTCGACCGTTTGACGAAGAGTACTCACTTCATTCCTTTTCATGTCGGTCAGTCTACTGAGAGCCTAGTTGAAAAGTATATGGAAGAGATTGTTAGACTTCATGGGGTTCCAGTCAGTATTATATCCGACAAGAATACGAGATTCAGATCTCAGTTCTAGGAGAGTCTTCAGACTAGTTTGGGGAGTAAATTAAAGTACAGTACAACTTTTCATCCCCTGACTGATGGACAGTCAGAGCGGACTATTCAAATTCTTGAGGACATGTTGAGGTTCTGTATGCTTCAGTTTGGTGGGTCTTGGGAGGATAATTTGCAACTCGTAGAGTTCTCGTACAATAACAGCTTTCAAGCTAGTATTAAAGCTGTTCTTTTCGAGGCACTCTATGGACAGAAGTGCAGATCGCCAGTGTGCTGGGATGACAGTTGATGCAGTGGTTCAGATCAGGAAGCACTTGCAGGCAGCTCAGGACAGGTAGAAGCGATGGGCCGATGTCCATCGGAGAGCTTTGGAGTTTGGTGTTAGTGACCATGTTTTCCTAAAGGTATCGCCGTGGCGCGGTGTCATTCGGTTCGGTGGTGGGGGCAAGCTTAGCCCGACGTTTATTGGACCGTTTGAGATTTTGGAGCGAGTAGGCAATGTGGCCTATCGTCTTGCATTGCCGCCAGCTTTATCAGGAGTGCACGATGTTTTCCATGTCTCACAACTCAGGAGATATATCCGAGATGAGAGCCACATGATCGACTATTCAGAGTTGACCATTCGGCCAGATTTGACTTGTGAGATTCTGCCAGTTGCTATTGTGGATCGACGGAAAAAGTGCTTAAGAACAAGATCATCAAGTTGGTTCGTGTTGCTTGGAATCCTCACTAGCCTGGTGAGTCGACTTGGGACCTAGAGGAGGATATTCAGCAGAAGTTTTCTCATTTATTTGAGTAGTTTTTGTTTAGTTCTTTTGGTTGTTTTGGGGTTACCCTATGTATCTTCTTTTTGAATTTCGAGGACGAAATTCTTCTTGTTAGGTGGATAGGATTGTAACCCCTGTTTTTCATTTTGTGTATTTTTTGAGTGTATTTTCCGTTTTGGTGTATTTTCTCTCTTGTATTTTTCTGAACCGTATATTGGAGTTGTTTTCAATATATATTTGTTTTCTTGCATTTTGAGCTCTTTGTTTTTGATTTGTTGTCTTTTTGGGTTCGTTCTTCATTATTGTGTTCTTTCTTTCATTTGGTTCTTGTCTTCTTTTTTTATTTTTCTTGGGTCCTTGTGGTGGTGATTTGGTTGTGATCCTTTTTCCAATCCTATTTGTATTCCTATTTAATTGACCCAAATCCAAAACCCATTAGTAAACCTATTACTACTCCTAATACCCAATTAAACCCAATACCCACTTCTTGCTACTACCCTAATCCCCTTATAAATATATATATATATATATATATATATATATATATATATATATATATATATATATATATATATATATATATATATAATCTCCCTAATCACAAACCCTAACCCTAAAAACTCTACATCCCGGCCTCCCTCCTCTCTCTCTCCCCCCGCTGGTTGCGCCACACCCAGTCAGCACCCGACCCCATGCCGAGCTCCCCCTTTTAGCATGTGTTCACTCTGACGCCCAAACACCCGACCACCACCACTTCTTTGCCCCTTCACAATCTCTCCATCTCTCTCCACATCCCCCCCCCCGATCGTCGCCGTCGACCTACAGCACTGGCAAGGCCAGCTGCCGTCTTTCCCGACCTCTCTCCCTCTCTCTCGATTGGTGCACGTGCACGTAAGTTGCACGTGAGTCGTTGGTTTGTGGATCTTCGGTTGTGAGTCGTTGGTTCGTGGATCTTTGGTTTTGAGTTCGCTGATTTGTGGATTTTCGTTCGTGGGTTTTACTCGTTACTCTTGATTTTCGTTGTTCTTCATCTTCGGTTAAGATAAGTAACTTGTACTCCAATTCATTTGTTTGATACAAGTCAAAAATACCACATATAGTGTAGTTGGGTATAGAGACAACTCGTGTGTGTGTTACCTTTGATGGGTTTTATCTCTATTGTGAAAACATGACCATAGTTGCCTCACGATACAATATAGACATGAAATAACTTAGGTTTTACCCGTTCTTGATTTGATCATGTATGTGGGACTTTTTGTGAGAATTCGTGATTTGGTTGAGACACGTGTGATATATTTGGTGTGGAAATGCTAGATACCCTAATTCATGATGTTTGGACACTTGGTAGACTCAATTTCATGTTTGGTTGTGTTTTGAGCAAGTTTTGTAGGATATATGTTGAGTTGTTGTTAAAGGGAAAAATCTGTATTTTGTCGCTGATCTGTTTTGTTTGCTATTTTGAACTGTCTTAAAATTAGTATCTCAATTTGGTATAAAACATGAGTTTTAAAGAATTTTGTCTATTTTCAAATCCCTCTGACCTTGCTTGATTTCGTTTTCGTATGTAGGAGTTATGACTATTTTACTACAAAGGTGTCGATCTTTTCCAGATCTTGTTTTTCGATGATTTTGATGACTAAATGATTTTGATACTGATGCTGCATATATTATTTTGATCCAAAACTTTGGTCAGTGTTTCTTTATCTAGTTAGGGATTATCCAGAATTTTGGTGAATTTTATTGATGAGTTTTATGTGTTGTTTCATGTGCGTCTATGAAAACTATTCTTGCTGTATTTCGCTCGCTGTTCTGTAAAGAACCTTATTTTCACTATGATTCCTTTTACTGTATGAAAAATATTTGTGAAATATGAAAGTTAGTATATTTTGTCTAATTTTATATCTCTTTGACGGAATTGGATTTCGTTTTACTGGTTGCGAGATATTATAGTTTTCTTATAGCAGTGTTGGAAATTCCAGATTTGCCAAACCATGGTTTCTTGATACTTTCTTATTTTTGATGACTGGTTTAATTTTACTAGAAAATTATGAAACTTTATATTTAGATACTGGACATATAGGGGAATACCGCAGAATTTTGGTGAATTTATTTCATGTGTTTTCATGCTGTTTTCCTGCTCTTGAATTCGTTTTCCTGATTTCTGGCTGAACCTATTTTCAGTATTCAAATCAGTTTTGAGCTATATTTTTGTGAATTAATATATGACTTATTTATATTCGTTAGATTTGTGTGGAAGTCTATTTTCCAGATCCTTCGACGGATCCAGATTTAGATGTTTGTAACACTGAGAATCAATGTTTTACTACAGTATGGTCTTGCTGTCCTGAACTTGAGATTTGTCTATATTATTCTTTCATGTATTATCTTGTACTCGTACATGTTTATCTTGCAACTTGCATTTGTCACATGATCATGCCATATTATTCTTGATATATTTTGCACATATACATGTTTATTTGACATCAATAATAAATAACCAAGCCGGGATTTAAAGGACAGATCTAATAGTGGATAATTCAGAAACGTGTACTCGGAAGGGGATCCACTGATCCTATGTGATTACTTGAGACATGATACTTGATACGTGATTACTTGATACTTGCACGCAAGACACGATACTTGCCACTTGCACAACTTGACACATGATTACATGATACATGATACTTGGAGCTTGGAGCTCGATTACTTGACTTGTCCCTGAGTATACTGCCCTCTATGGTCCACTATAAAATCTAAAGCGAAACAATTTTGATATAGCAACCATGTCGTATGGGATGCATGAAGTGCTACCTAGATAATAATCACTACAAGACTTGATACTTGATACTTGAACATGATACATGCTTGTTTGACACTTGTCTACATGATACATGAGACTTGTTTACATGAGACTTGATACATGACACTTGATACATGATTTCATGATATTTGACTCTTAATGCATGTTTACATGATACTTGATTACTTGACACTCGATTCATACCATTTACACTTGTTCACTTTGTCATACTAGTTGTTTATGTTGACATCACACTTATACCATGTTGCTAGTTAGTTTTTCCATATGCTTGTATCCTACATTATACGTGGTCCGTAACTTGCAGTTGACGGGTACTTGTTTTTCTCTTTTTCTCTTTCCTGAATTTGTTGAATTGCAGATTTTGGAGAACAGGTTCTAGATGGTATCGGAGACATGAAGTATTAGGCTGCTTTTTATTATTATTATTTCTTGTGGCTTGCTTGAACAATATTGTATTTTGAGACTTGGATTTATTCTTGTATTTAGGAAATGTGACCCAAGATATTTGTTTTATTCAGTTCATGACTATTTGAGATTTAAACATTTGGTTTCAAGTATTCTTGTTGGTAATTGGCTCATATGTGCATGTGGTTGATTCTTTTGCTTCCGATTCTGATGATTCTTGTGAATGTTGTAAAGATTTCTTGAACAGCTTATGGATGATGAAAATTATTCGCTGGGCTTTTGTTGCGTATCCGTATTCCGTATTCTTTGTGGGAAGCGGGGCGTGACACTTCAGGATGCAACTCATGCCTTATGCCCAATTCTACTAAATCAAGGCGAGACTTAAGATTGTCCTTCATCTTCTGATCATCCCCCATAACTGTTCCTATAATATTTTTACCTATGTTTTTACCAAAATGCATCACATCTATGTTATGACATAGTAAGGTGTACTCTCAATATGGAAACTGGAAAAAAATTCTTTTCTTCTTCCATGACCCTGAATCAACATGATTGTCATACTCATCCGCATCTCATAAATCGGTGTTCTCATATTGTTCATCTCTAGCCCGCCTCTTAGATGCTTTAATTACTGCCGGATCCTTTGACAAAGTGAAATGATGTCCTTCTAGTCGCTTTAACACATCTGACCCAGACAAAGATCTTGGAGCATGTCTCCACTCTTCGGTACCATCAAATGTCGATGTTTCTGCTCTAAAAGTATGTGTGTCAGACAACCATTTCTTATGATCCATATAGCAAAACTTTTTGCCTTTATACAACCACTTTGAATCTGTTTGCTCAGCACAACATGGACAAGCATGGCGTCCTTTTGTGCTATAACCAGATAAGCTTGCATATGCAGGAAAATCGTTTATTGTCCAAGTCAATACAACTCGGAGACGGAAACTTTCTTTAGATGTTGCATCATAAGTTGTAACACCCTCCCACAATTGGGATAATTCATCAATCATCGGCTGCAGATACATATCTATATCATTTTCTGGGCTTTTTGGTCCAGGAATAATCATGGACAAAATGAATGATGATTATTTCATGCACAACCAAGGGGGAAGATTATATGGAATTAATACAACGGGCCATATGCTGTAGGTGCTACTCATTTGCCTAAATGGATTAAAACCATCACTGGCCAATCCAAGTCTCACATTCCGAGGATCTTCAGCAAAATTGGGATTTCTTTCGTCAAAATTTTTCCAAGATGCAGAATCAGCCGGGTGCCTAAGAATCTCATCCTTCTTGCGACCTTCCGCATGCCATCTCATATCAGAAGATGTTTTAGGGGACATGAACAATCTTTGCAGTCGAAGAATCAAAGGAAATTAATGCAGTAATTTTGCATGCTTCTTTGTCCTAACTGTTGAAACTGCCTCATCTGTTTGCTCATCTTCTCTTGGCATTTATACCCATTTTGAAGTACCGCATACTTCACATTCTTCGAGAGTCTTCTTATCCCCTCTAAATAACATACAATCATATGGGCATACTGATATCTTCTCGTACCCTAAATTAAAATACTTAAGAAATTTTTTTTGGCATGGAATTAATTTGGGATTTGGATTTCAGGAAAAGCTTCATTCAACAATTCAAGAAGCAAGTTGAAGGACTTGGCAGACATTTAATCTGAAATAGTCTAACAATAAATGAAAATTTTGAAAACTGAGTGCAATCACGATATATGGAAGTATTTGCATCTTTCAACAACTTATTAAAGGCTTCAAATTCTTTATTAATTTCTTCACCATGCATTTCTTCTCCCACCCCACCACCAGGAACAAATATTTCTGCTGACTCATCGCAAACTTGGTTGATTGGATTGTTTGTGTAGATTTGAAAGTTATGAAATCTCATACCATCTCGCACTAAAGAGTCCATCTCATCGACAACACTTGGCTGACTTGTAAATAAAGATGCGTCTTCACGTACAACTGTACCATTAGAAACTGACTGAGCAGACTCTCCATGATAAAACCAATTTGTGTACCCCGGTAAAAAACCATTGCAAATTGCATGTGTCTCAAGTATGTCACATGTTCTCAAATCACAATTTGAACACCGAACACATGGACACAAAATTAAGTTTGGGTTTGGAGTTGCAAAGTTAATAAAATCTTTTACATCATCTCGATACTCCTTGGATAATCGTAATTTATTAATCTAACTTTTATCCATTTTCGAAAATATGATTCAATCTGAAAATTAAAATTCATAAATTAAAATGCATATTGCTTTTAGACTCTTTCTTCCAACAAAATATTTATACTACAAATTCATAAATATTTACTCTTCTATATATTTTGATAACCTCTGGTGCCAAGTTAGATTTACTATGTTCGAACATCAATGTAATACATCTCTCTTCTTCTCCGAATCTCCTCTTCTACTACTCTGGTGATCATGAACCTATGCGAAGATGAACTCCGGGGTTGTGGGCCCACTGAAGGGGGCCACATTCCGACTCCACCACAGTCGGCTAACACTTCAACCCCCACCTTTGCTTCAACCTCTGCCAACCTACCAAACCCCGACTCTGCCCTGCACAAACCGCATTCCCACTGATCATACCCCCCCCCCTCTTTACCTCTGATCCTCTCCCGATGGAGCCGAACTCAACTAAGCAGCCCACCACATGCTCCCTTAAGCCTCAACCTCAACGGCAGACGTCTCCGCGGAAGGGCAACGAAGCTCTCAGAATTTCGACCGTGGGGGAGCTTAGCTCCCACCAACGGCCTCTGGGGTACTCCAGTCATCATCATAGAGCCTCGCCGCATCAGCTGAAGGAGAGGGCCCAACAAGGGGGTCCCTCTAGCCGTTCGGGGCAAGCTAAGTACCGCACCATCGATCATCGGGCTTATGAGCAACAGGGACAGGATTACAGGAGAGGCGAGGGACGTGGTTTCAGCAAGGGCCATAGGGAGGAGAGACACTACTTACCAAGTAACCACAGTCATCCTGTACCGCCTCCCCACAGATACAGGCATCAGTATCTTTCTACTCACCATCACCAGCAACAAACCTTCAATTACCATTGAACCCAAAGACATGCACACTCTCAGCATCACCAACCCAATCCACCTCCACAACAACTTAACCAACAAACTTCCCATGCACCATCCCCCTCACAGCACGGCGACAATCCCTATCCCAATGTCCCCATACGGAACTCCCCACCCCCCATTGTGCACACCCACACTACCACACCTGCTATATCCCCACCCTCAATCCTGCCACTGCAGTCCATTTCTGGGGTAACTAGGGCCTCAGAGGGGGGTCCAGGCACCTCAGACGACAGGGACGAGCAAGGGGACAAGAGAGGGGAGGCAGCATGGGTGCAGGTGAGTCACAGAAGTCGAAAAAACTACCAGAAGCAGGGGAGGGAGGATCACTGACCTGGAAACGCAAAGGAAAGAGGAAGCCAATCGCATGCTTCAATTGCGGAGATTTGGGACACATAAGAGCTGAATGCACAAAGGAGATTATATGCCTCAAATGTCTGAACTGGGGCCATGTTTCTTATGTGTGCACTGACGTCCCTATTAAGGAGACGGAGGAAAACATAGAGGTCTCGCGAGGCAGGTCGCCTGAGAACCCACTCCCAATTAAGCTGGCAAGCTGCCTCAACATAATCAAGCAAGAGGAAGGATGGCTTAGGCAATGGTGTGCATTCGCCAAAGTGACCAACGGCAGACCATCGGAGAGTCACCTTTTAGAGGCGCTAAACAAAAGATGACCTATGAGGGGAGACAGAGATTGGATTATAAAGAAGATCTGCCAACTTCAATTTCTCATCTCATTCCCATCACCAACTAAAATGCAAGAGGTTACCGGAATGGGGGAGGTAGACTTCGGCCATTTCAAGGCGACATTCTCTCCTTGGTCACCGCAATTTGGGGCGGAAAGACCGCAAGGGAAAACTTACAAAATTTGAGTTCACAATCTACCTCCCCACTGTTAGAAAAGAAAAGCACTCGAAGAAATTGTAGCGGAGTTTGCCACGGTGGTGGACATTGATGCGAAGACAGCGAGGAAGTCAGATCTGATCTCTGCCAGATTCACCATCAAAAGCCCAGATATCAGCCGCATGCCTAGGTTCGCTAAGATTTTTACTTACGAACAGGCGTACATCATCAAATTTGTGCTCCACGAGAAGGTGGAGACACAGGTGGAGGAGGTGGTCAAGAGGAGCAACAGCGCCCACAAAGATGAAAGAACATACAAAGAGGCGACAGCACCAGTGCTAGACACAACCATCGACGGTGCCCATGAGATTGAGAGGACTCATCGGGAGCTCATCAAGGTGGCGAAGCAAGACGAACAACGGCGAGTACTGCCACTAGAGGCTGCTTCACCAGCCTCAGACCTCAAAGGTCCAGATTGTAGATCTGGATCAAGGATCAACAATCGAGATTTCCTCACTGTTAGTCAAAGCTGTACAAGCTTGAGCGTAGAGAAGGCAGGCGAGAGAGCTCGATCAGAACTCTAAAGCCCCAAATGGCAAAGCATCTCGAAAGTGGAAAAGGAAGGGAGAGGCAGGAGCCTCAAAGTGGTAAAGTCAGAGCACCTAGGAGTCAGATCCATGTGGTCAACCAAGACCCTAGGAAGAGCGGTGACAGATTTGATCTTAAGGAACACCAGAATGGTAAGGGGAAGGAGGTTTTTGACCCAACCCTAAAAGAGGGAGATCATGAAAGGGGAAAGGTTATCGAAGGGATCGAGGCAACTACAGAAGCCAACGGCCATGGCCCAAAATAGGGAGACTGCAATGCTCAGGAGAGGGGGTTCTTTGAGGCGAGAGCTCAAAAAGGAAAGCTCCAAAAAAGGGTTGTGGAGAGTTTTCGAGAATGAGACGAAGCTCAGATCCAAAATGGGAAGAAGAGCGGAGAGCTTGAGGTGATCACAGAGAACGAGGAGGTAGAGGGGGATATCGAGGCGACCACTGAGTCCACCGAGCTGCTAACCAATGGCGAATTGATGCGTGGAGGGGTGCAGGTTAAGGCGCATGCGACGGTCCCTAGGGAGAGGGTTCTATGAGGGAGGAGTCTGACCTTGGTGAGAATGGGCCCAATATTTGTGTTGGGCCAAATAAGTGTGTCGTGACTCAAAAAAAAAATAGGCCTAATGAACAACAGCTGCAGGGACCCATGATGAGAGTCGCTCAGGTTGCAATTACTGAGTCTGCAGATAGCGATGAAGAGATGGAAGGGCTCTTAAATTTGGATGAAGAGTTCTCATCTTCTGATGAGGAGTCAGAGGATCTTGAGTTTGTTGCTGATACACAGAGAGGATCTTACTTGAGATGGTCTTATCTACTTTTCCAGAATTAGCGGCTGGCTATAGTACTGGAACGTCAAGCAGGGCAGTTGGATTTAGGGTACAGCGGACGCCTAAGAGGGCTCATGTAGAGTCCCCGGATGACTATCTGGAGGTGGCTGTGGTGGCCAAAGCTACAAAGTTCGATGACGGAGGTACGAGAAGTTTTTTATCTTCTATATTAAATTTCATGTTAGATTCTAATGTTTTTATCCTAGCTCAAACATGTGGCTTAGAAGTGTGTGACGTAGAACGTAATGCTCTACTGCTTAATAAAATTAGGGATTGGAAAATTGAACGGGCTAAGGCTAGCAATCAGAAGGACCTGGGATCCTGTTCTATGTCGACGGAGGTCTTCGAGGAAGACATCCGTCCCACACCCACGAGCAACCTTGAAATAGTTCCCCAATGAGTACCCTATTCTGGAGCGTTAAGGGGTTGGGGGATAGGGGTAAGAGAGATATGGTTAGGGACTTCATTATGAACTCCAAGGCGAAGGTGGTAGGGTTACAGAAGACCAAGCTTGTACACGGGCTTAAACTCAAAAGAGTAGGGGGCAATAGAGTCAAGGAATGGGTGCTACGCCCATCCTCAGGAGCTTCGGGGGGCATTGCTATTGGGTTCAATCCGGATATTTTTACCTATTTTGAGGAATACAGCGAAACGTTCTCCCTGACTATCCAACTGAGGCACGGTCTAACAATTGGGTGCATACGGCCACTGTGGTTTATGGGCCGAACATGGCAACAGATCGAGATGCTTTTTGGCAAGAGCTTATCGTTATACGACAACGATGGTCAGGAGCTTGGAACATTATGGGAGATTTCAATATTACTAGATTTGTATTCGAGCACAGGAGAAGAGGCTCGAGCGATAGGCACAGAGAAGAATTCAATAGGGTGATCACGGAGCTAGAGCTGATCGATATCCCAATTAATGATAGGCTATTTACCTGGTCAAACATGCAAGCGTCCCAGGTTATGGCTAAGTTGGACTGGATCCTAGTATCAATGGATTGGGAGGCTAAGTTCCCATTGGCAACTGCTAAATCTATTCCTAGACTTACGTCGGATTATGCCCCGGTCCTACTCGATGTTGGGGTACAGGGATTTCAAAGGTCAAGGAAGTTCAGATTTGAAAAGGCATGTCTAGAAACCCATGGCTTTCACCACATGGTGATGGAAAACTAGGCGCTCCCAACTAGCATATCGGATGCCGCAACCCGATGGTGTGAAAAAATCTGCAGATTGCGAAAGAGGCTGTGTAGATGGAATCGATCTAGATTCTCGACTATCTGACATGAAAAAGAATCCTTTTTGGAAGGAATTGATGAGCTAGAGAGATTGGAAGAAACGAGAGTCCTGTCACAAGACGAAAGAAGCAGGCTACTGGAGCTCCGAGAAAATATTGCCAATCTTTATAAGCTGGAGGAAATCAAATGACAATAGAGGTCGAGAATTTCGTGGTTCAAAGAGGGAGACACGAATACGGCCTTCTTCCACCGAGTGGCAAGTGCAAGACGTAGATCCAATCTTGTCCTGTCAATCCAAACAGAAACGAGAACATCCCAAGACGAAATTGTGATTTTCAAAACCTTTCACGACTACTAGAAGGGCCTATTTGGAAAGAAGAATGACTTCAGGATCCCACTTAGGGATGATTTCTGGCAGAGCCTCCAGAACGAGTCAGCTCATTCACTATCGACATTGGAAGCACCTTTTTCGGAGACGGAAGTGGAAAAGGCAATCACTCAAATGGAAGCAAAGAAGTTGCCAGGACCAGATGGCTTTCCAATAATGTTTTTCCAGCTTTTCTAGGAATAAATAAAAGGGGACATTATGGCTTTGATGGATGAATTCTTCCATAACAACCTCAGATTGGGCATGTTCAACTTTGCAGAAATAATTCTGATACCTAAACGGGTGGAGTCTACTCGGGTGGGGGATTTTGGACCTATTAGCCTCATAAACTGCTCGGTTAAGATCATCACAAACGTCCTAGCCATCCGCCAGGGAAGCATAATGGACAGTTTAATTAGCAACACCCAGTCTGATTTCATCAAGGGCAGATGTATCAGGGACTGTGTGGCCACCACGGAACAAGTTATCCACCACTACCATACGGACCATTCTAAGAATTTCCTCCTGAAACTGGACATTGAGAAAGAATATGACTTCATCAACTGTGATTGCTTGCTGGAAGCTCTCAGGTTAAATGGATCAGGTAGATTAAACAATGTTTATACACTAGTAAAACGGCAATCTCGGTTAATGGGCGGCCAAGACAACCGTTTTCTTTCAAGATGGATCTTCGGCAAGGGGATATGCTGTCACCTCTTCTATTCACTATTGTAGCGGATGTTCTGAGGGGCATGCTAGATAATTGTCGGAGAAAAGGTTGGATAAAACCTGTGGCTAGCAGCACCTCTAACCAAGGGTGCACGATTCTTCAGTATGCTGATGACACCCTCCTCTTTGGTAATGGGAACAGGTCAGAAACAGTTTGCTTTAAAGAGGCCATCTACTATTTTGAAGCCTGGTCAGATCTCAGGATTAATTTCCACAAGAGTGCTTTGATCCCGATTGCACTTTCCGATGTAGAAGCACAGACCCATGCTACCATTCTAAATTATATGAAAGATGATTTTCCAATCAAATATTTAGGTCTGTCACTCAAACCAGGGAAGCTTACCAAGACGGACTGGCTACCCATTATAGACAGGGTGGAGGAAAGATTGTCTAGATGGAAAGGAAAGTTGCTTTCCCTCGGGGGTAGAGTAGTACTTATCAACTCGGTGTTGTCTAATCTGCCTATTTACTACATGTCGTTCTTTGAGCTGCCTAAGTGGGTGATCCAAAGGATTGACCGCATCCGAAAGCAATTTCTCTGAAAGGGACAGACTCAAATAGGGGAGGATACCACCTGATCAAGTGGGGTATTGCATGCCTGAAGAAGAAATATGGAGGGCTAGGCATCATCAACTTGAGAGACATGAACCTTGCCCTGCTGGAAAAATGGTGGTGGAAGGTCTTCCACCACAGCGGGGAAGGATGGCAGGAGTTCATTCAATCATACCTTAGTAGGAAAGGTACGAGAAGTTTAGGCATCCGAGTAGGGTCTAGAGTTTTTCGCTTCTGGAAAGAGATTGCCGCCTTTCAACTCAGCAGTTACATTGGCTATTGGTAATGGACGGTCTACCATATTCTGGTGGGAAAAATGGTGTGGGGCCCATATCCTTAAGGAGACATTCCCAAATTTGTATGAGAGAACGACTCGATCGAATGTATCTGTGGTTAAGACATGGAAGAGGGGTAATTGGAAACCATATTTTTGAGGACCTCTTAGCCCAGGATTACAGTAGCGACTGAATGAACTGCAAACACACATTACACGGAACAGGGCGATGTGCGCTCAAGACCCAGACCAGATGCGTTGGGGACTAGAGACCAAAGGAGCTTTCACTGTTAAGTCTCTGTATTATCGCATTTACTATCGAGGATGTAGACCCAGTTGGGCAAAGGTGTTATGGAAAGCCAAAGCGCCCCTTAAAGTTAGGGTATTCCTCTGGCTAGTGCTCAACAATGCAATCCTCACCAGAGAGAACTTTGCCAAAAGACAAACCCAGATCACGACCAACTGTGGATTCTGTAACTTACATACGGAGAATTTGAATCACCTGTTCATTCACTGCCAAAGGAGTAAGGCAACTATGGTACAGGTAATACAGGCCTTAGGGATATGTGACTACCCCAGCGAATACGAGGATTTGTGGGTTGGCCCCAGATTTGCCTCTGTTCACCACGAAATGAAGAATGCTTGGTACATCACCATTGCGGCAACTACTTGGGTATTATGGCTAGACAGAAATAATTTTTATTTTCGTGCTTCATGTAATAGTATTTCTGGTAATCTTACTCATATCATGCATCTAATTTCCTTTTAGGCTACAGCTGCTGCTTCAGGAGTAAGAGGGAGGATTGTCGGTCTTCCAGGTGGAGGAATTCGATGATAAGGAGGTCGAGTTTGGACCTACACTGGACTGAGGGGTAGGCACCCTTTATACTCGCATGAAATATGATACAATTGGGAAACTCACAGTCTGCAGCTACCTCTATTTTGTATTTTGTTTCGGTATATTGTAGTTTTGGTTGTACTTTTGGTTAGACCCACCCTCCAGGGTATTATTGGGGGGTTATGTTCTATTTCTGCACTGTTACTTTTTGTATTTTTTCCCTGTACGTCGGGGTTGTTTTATTAATCTCTTATTAATGAAATAGGGTGGTGTTATTCCACCTTTAACCAAAAAAAACATCAATGTAATACTTTAACAGGTTGGAACTGCCAAGAAATAAAGTGCTAACACATTTTCCTGTGGTTTTTTACAAGTATGCAATCATTTCCTATATCACATAACGAATATTTTACTTGAACCATTCATATATTTATTAATCTGTTAATGCCATAATCAGAGTAAGAGAAAAAAAAGAAATGCATAAGCAATTTTAGTGTACTTCAATTAAGAGCTACAGATAACAAAATCAGTAATTTCTACAAATCATCTGAGAAGCAAGATTATGTATAAAAGAAATGTCCTGCATGAAGGAAGAGTAACATTAATAAAAAAAAATTAGTGCAATATTACCAAGTGACGGATCATTAGTTGATGTTTCTTTCTATAAATAAGAGCATTGGTTGATGTTTCTCTCTACCTTTTCCTAGAACTTCCTACGACTGACATATTCTTACTATTAACAACAAGAAAACCTTGAACCACCCTTAAAAAGTGTAGAGGTATCTATTTTTCTTTACTAGCAATTTCACAATAACAAACTACATTTACAAAACTAAATATATTCTTAAATAACTTCAAGAAGTAAAAGAAAATTATCTTATGCAATATCAATTCACAACGATAAATTGTTTACCAGTATAATTTTCTCATATCCATATATGTCTGCAGTCGACAATTAGTACCAAATCATATACTTAGAAATACAATCAATAATGAAATAGGTTATACCGAGAATGCACTTTAAATAATAAACTACAACCTAAACTTTACAAATGTACTGATTAGAACCACTTGCTGAATTTAAATGGTTAGAGCCATGGTTTCAAATTCAGTTTTGATATCGGCTAACGGCTGACTTGTCTTCCTAAGTTTAAACGCAGTTAATATATCAATTTCATGACAACAAACTAAGTTTAAATAATGCTAACGGCTGACTTGTACTTGCAAGTTCATATTCCTTTATCATCATTTAAAATTAGACTTTGGTTGCTATTTACATATGCATACTTAGGTTTCTTGCAGGTACTTGATAGAGATTTGGCATATTTAATTGTCAAGACTTCGGCTGATTGTTGATTTCATTGCTATTTACGTATGAATACTAATGTATTTGGAATTTTGGTTCTATGAATCATGTGAAGTTATGGTCCATCATTATTTATACAGCAACACAATACTCTCATGTTACCTAATTTAATTTGTCTCGAAAATTTGCGGCATCATTTACTTTTACCTTTCAACAAAACTAAAAACTTTAGGTTAACTTATACATACTATCAAGTAACTGAACTTCCAGAGTTTCTCACTTTTGTGGTTTTGAGAAGTACAAGCATGCAGCAAATATCTACCTGCTTTAGACAGCTCATCTTTTTCAATACACTTAATTACATGCAATACACTAATTGTCTTCCTCAGTTATGACTCTCTATTGATGAGAGACCAAGCCACATTGCAGCGCAGGCTGTGCTAGCACTCTTTTCTTCCTGTTAGATTCAAAATATCAATCAATACCAAGATGTGTCTTAATTGACTGAGGAGTTCTTTATTCTGTAATTTGGTTATGTTTATGTTTTAATCATCGCCTAATCTTCTGGAATTTTCACAATATCTCCATGTCTTCCAAGTGATTCCAAATTACTTCCTTAGAATTTTCCGTACACTTATGTGTTAACACTTTACAGATAGTTGTGGCATACACTCTCGCATTATGCAAAATGTAATCTAATTTCCTTGTTTCCCCATTGAGTGTATTCTTAGTTAATATAAACACTAAGGTACCACCAATAAGTAAAGCTAAGAAATATAATCCAGTGAAGAAGTTTCCTTTTTCTCTTTCCAATATCAATTGCAGATAACAACTAGTTTTTTTTTCACTTCATCTTTTTCTATGATAAGTGGCAAGGTATCCGATTCTTTCCCTCTACACAACCTTTCTTATCTTTCCTCCCTTTTCTAACCGATACAATATACAACATAACTATACTCTCAACGAACACACTAAAATTATCAATATCCTACCACCAATGACAATATGTGAAAGGCTATAAGGGCCATTAAGAGTCTCGTGTTCTCCTCAATACATAATAATGCCCACCAATAAACAGTCTATGTAAAAAAAGTGCTAATTATTAATGATTGAGGAGGAAAAACATGTATAGTGCAATCCATGTTCAAATCATCTAATAGTTAATTCTGTTGCTCAATTACAGGGCTCGCGAAAAATCAACAATAATGACACTAAGGACATCTAGAAGAATTCATACCACAAACCACTCAACAATAGTTGAAAGAACTGGCAACGGCAAGGGCGGCGGCGATGGATAAGGGCAGTCGAAGGAGGTGCGGCGAGGATAGGCGAAGGAGGAGCGGCGAGGGTGGTGCGGCGCGAAGGAGGTGAGGCGGTGAGTGGTGAGGGGAGAGACAGTCGTGGTTAGGTTTAGAGCGGATTTAGGTCAGGTCATCAGTGGTGAATGGGATTATTTAGGAAGCATAGTGGCGATCGAGGGTTTAGAGCGGGATTATTTGGGAATTAGAGTGGTGAACGAGGGTTTAGGTTAAAAAAATTAGGAGAAATAAAAAAGGGGGGCGGGGGTTTAGAGCGAGGTAAATTCCAGAACATTATTTACCCTACCCTACAACGGAGCGTTTACATAACCGCCGCGATAGGTGATAAAACAAAAATAGCGACTGTGCGACATAGAGGTCTGTCCCGGCGTTTATATTAAAAATGCCGTTACTGCTTGAGTCTATAGCGGCGTTGTTGTCCAACGCCGTTACAGAGAGTATTTTTTATAAAATAAAATTATTTTATACCTATAGCGGCGTGTTGTGGAAACGCCGGGAAAGATATGCCGCTAGAGGCGTAGCGGTTTGTAGTGTTATGTACTTAAAGGTTTAGAGAATGAGGTTTGCAAATTGGTAAAATTTTAGTATGGATTAAAACAAGCCCCTAAATTATGGCATGAAAAATTTGATATAACAATAAAGAGTTTAGATTTTGAATCCAGTAATTCTGATAAATATCTTTATTTTTGTGATCTATCAAATAAAATTGTTATAATTTGCTTGTATATTGATGACATGCTTGTTATTGGAAGTGACTTATCTACCGTAATTAAAGTTAAAACTATGTTATCCAAAAAATTTAGTATAAAAATCCTAGATGTTGTGGACAACATATTAGGTATGATAGTGAATTTGGTAGACAAGTGATAATCCTTAATCAATCCCACTATATCAATAATGTGTTACAAAATATTTGAAACACCTAAAGCTTATAACAATAAGTTGACACCCCCATCTTAAATACTTCTCTTTTATTTACGGAGAAATACTTCAAAACAGTAATTGCTTCTATCTTCGACTGTCTTCCCTATAAAAGCAATAATTAACCATCCATATGTTCTTGTAGAACATTCTGTAATTTGTGTTACATTAGGTAATTTACAAATATAATTTTTGAAAATATAATTTCTTTCTAAAATTCAGATTAATTAGGTAAAAAGGAAAGTGTTTTGGCCTTATACGGGCACAGTATTGACTGTACATGTACAGTCATGGTGCCATCAGAGTTTGTCTGTAAGTTGTACAGAACTCTCTCTCTCTCTCTCTGAATTTTTTTGTTTTTTTTTTTTGAAGAACTCTCTCTTAGAAATTCAGTACTTTAATTAATCAAAACACGATCATTATCTACTTTCATCAATAAGATCATTAGACCAACAAATTACTGATGTAAATGGTCAAAAAAGAGAGTAGGGTAAATAAAGGCTCCAAGCTTGTTGCTTTTGGGTAAGAAAGGAGCAAAGGTAAAAGTTAAAAGACACTACCAACATTTTCCTCTTTAAAGAAAGATGAGTAAATGATAAAAGGCTTCTTTTCAGAGCAACAACCCCCCACCACATTACTTACACCTTTTCTCTTTACATGTCCTTACTGACAAAAAATCACTGAGAAAGACAGAAGAGCGAGAGAAGAAGAGAGAGAAAGATATATCCTCTTTCAAATAATTAAAGAATGATTACACTATGATAAGTAAGTAGAGTGTACAAGAGTCCAAAACCCTAGCTACAACCCTCTCTAGCCTCTATACTCAATACCACCTCTCTCTCTCTCTCTCGGGGTACCAAAGACAAAAGAGAGACAAGGTAGTGTTTTTTATGCTCTTATTACTAGTAGAGGCTGTCAGGTGCTGTCTTCAAAACCCTAACCCTAGTCTTGTGGGACCCACAATGAAGTGACCCCTGTAGTATGAAATGGGCCCCTTATCCCTTGTTTTCATCAAAACCCTAACCCTAATCCTAATTCTACATAACAACATTGCATCTTTCCCCATGCAATGCGAAGAAAGCCTAGCTAGCTCATTGACCGACTGGTCTGAACCATTTTCAGTTTGGAATTTCTCTCACTGTAGGGGTGGGGCCAGGGTCAACAACAATAAGGTCAATCGATGTCAACAGTCAAAAGGGTATGATGCATGTACGTGGTGTTGGTTTGTCAACCGCTACATGCTGTTGGAATTTTTTGGAAAGGGATGGCAAAGGCCAAAGGGCTCAGTGTCACTAGTTCAATTAATGTTTGGCATCTTTTTGGATGTTTTGAAAATTCTCAACACCATTCTGATTTAAATAAGTTATAGTAAATGTATTCTGTGATATGATATTCAGCAGTAAATAGGTAATTTTTAGGCAGGCAAGAGGTTTCAAGTTGCTATCAAAAGAATAATGTTTAATATCAAGATTAATTTCATTATATATATATATATATATATATATATATATATATATATATATATATATATATATATATATATAATGAACAACTTTACATATATCTATAGTTTTGTTGCGTCTAATCGAATGAACAATAAAATTCGAGCAAGGTACTCTTATACTACTTGGATACGGGTATGTGTTGTATTCGATATGATGTATACTTTTGTAAGAGCAAGACTAAACATTAGATCAGGTTAGATCTTTTATTGGGGGGGGGGGGGGGGGGGGGCGATGACAATAACCTTCAAAGTTCAAAGATCAATACTACAAAAGGCTCCTCGAGATTATGGGAACTTGCACATTATTAAATCACCAAGAACTCGCCAAGACATAGGAAAACCTATCTTTAACGATATTAGAACAAGTGGAAATTAACTAATTCAGCTAATGATACGACAATCTTTGTTAAATTTCTGAAAACTAAAAAAGCCTAATTACATAACTTATGGATGACAAAAATTAATAACTTAGATCTAAAATTCAAAAGGTCAAAATGTAGATTCAAAATCAAATCAAAATCAAAATCAAAATAGGCATGAAAGAGAAGTTGCAAATATTCCAAATGGGATGGCATGGCATAGAATAGAATAGAATTAAGTTGATTGAGTTAAAAAGATAGGAATAGGAGGAATATTGAGTGGAATAGAATAGAAACAAAGGGAGGAACAAAACCAAGATTATAATCTCAGCCATCCATCCACTCTACCAAGTCCGCGTGGCATGAGTATCCTTCTGTACTTGAACAATAATAAAAATAAGTATAATAATAAGATGACAGAAGGGGACAAGTTGGAAAAGACAGCCAATGGGAATGGAGCCAAAAAGGGCGGGAATCATGGAAGAGAGAGAGAGAAAGAGATGGAGAAAATGATTTTGGTACTCCATTGCTTTATGATTGGCTCCGCTTCTACCCGAGGTCAGGTCAGGGTCAAGTCCTCTGTGTGTGCTTTCACATCTTCGGGCAGCTCGGGCAGCTCTCTGTTGGGAACTCTTCTCTCTCTCCATTTAAATTTTTTTAAATTTAAATGCTGTATGTACTACATTTCTAATTCTTTTCTCCCAAAAAATCTTAAGAAAAAAAAAAAATACAAAATATAAGTAACCAAGTACGATATTTTTCAATAAGAGGAACCTCAAAGTTCTTCTTACTTTGAACTACTTTAATGGCAATTAGGGAACTACTAAATAAGAAAGAAGAATTTTTCTTTTTCTTTTTTTTTTTTTTTTTTTTTTTTTGTGTTGTTGTTGTTAATTGCATTATTATTTGGCCTCGAGTGTTCAAAACTAATGGTTGAGGTACATTTTTGCATTAAACCTGAGGACCTGAGGTGACCAAATTAATCGACACTCATCAGTGGCTAGGAAGAGATCAACCGGATTACATGAGAACTCCTTGGTAACAAATTATCAATGTATATAGTAGTACTTGATAAGTTAATGAATAATTATGAAAAGATTAACCAGCTAATGATCCCATTTACAAGCTAGCATGAAGTTTTCCTATAAATTAATGCATGTCTGCATAGGAAACTGTCTTAGGGGATTTGATTTAGTAAATTCTTTAATCTAGTTTTGTTGGGCTACCAGATAGCTTATGGGCCTAATCTCCTCCAAGTTCCTCCTCAGCCTATGGGCTTTAACTTTCAAAGATTTAAAATGCTCAGCCTATCCTCTCTTTTGGAGGTCATCTTCTTTCAACACACTTCGAAGTGTGAACTGTCAACTGACTTTAAACAAGGCTTGCAAGGAAAATTTAGCTACTATCTTTGCTAGGATTGCAAAGAGAAGTAAAGAGAATGGAAATCCAATTGCCTTCTACTTGTTAGGGTAATGTATATAGATTGAACTTTGCTAGAAAGGCGGAGCTTTCTTTCACGGTGCCTCCCTTGATTTTATTACCAAAAAAAAAAAAAAAGATCGGAAAGACAAAGTTGGTTAACGTGGAAGCTAGGCAGGTATTCAATCGTTGTAAATTTTAAAAGTCGAGAGTACTTGGAACATCATCCTCGTGGTCTGCTTGCAAAACAGTAGGTACTAGAGTTTCACAATCAATTGACGAGTCTTGGGTACGTACGTACAGGCCCTCCTACTGCTTAATTTATATGTATACACATGTACTATTATTCAAACTACTAATATACACGTGCGATGCACGTATTAAATTTTAAAAAAAAATTAAAGTAAGAACTCTGATTAACACATGCAATGCATGTCTTAATAAATATGATTATATATTTTTAAAAATAATTGTGAAGACTATAACAGGAGAGTTGGAGTTGCACGGTGTTGCACGTAAGTAGATAGATTTTTTTTTTTTTTTTTTTTTTTTTGAGGGAAAAGGTGGAATAAAGCCACCCTGTTTCATTAATAAGAGTTTAACGAAACAAACCCAGAGTACTGGGCCCAGATACAAACTACAGACATAAAATAAAATATACATGAAGCAACATGACTACAAACAAGCAAGCCCCTCCAACAACCCTGGAGGGTGGGCCGACAAACCAGCTGGGTCCAGCAAAATTGTGAGTACGTCAGTTTAGCTTCGTACAGTGCCTCCACGGCACATGCACACCCGCCTGAAACAAGTCTGGCAGGATTTTATCACCCGTCGCTCCCTGCGTTCACCTCGCTGGGGGGACCCCATCTTTGGGCCCAAGCCCCGTAGATCGAAACTCGCAGCCTCCCACCAACTTCACCACTCATCCTACAGACACGCCAGCCGCTTCTACAGCCGCTACCAAAGAGATAGCCGTGAAGAAGATACCTTAACCTCTCACACGATAGCGCTTTTCTCCTGCGATTTCTCACAAAGCAGCCATCTCGCTCACCCCACCTAACACCATCCTCCAGGAGAGAGCCGTGTAGAGGATACCTTACCTCTCTCACGTTCAAGCTCTCTCCGGCGATTTCTCACCACACAGACTTATCTCACCTCAAACTCCCAATACGAGGGAAGAGGCGGCGCTGTCACGAGGCAGTGGCCTAAGCTGGAGGAAGCTCAATAGCCAGATAGTAGGCACTGTAGAGACTGCACCGACGACATCGTAGGACACACCCGACCACCCCCCAACCCCAACCCCACACCCCCTCACCCCCAACATACCGCCTTCACACATCACGGAGGGACCCCATCTTTGGGCCCAACCTCCACAAACATCAATCACACACAACTACAAGCATCCCACCCTAGCCCCAGCAAAAGCACCGACAAAGGCACCCTCAACCACAACAATCGGGGGTAGGGGGCACCCAAACCGCAACCACAGATCGGGAGGGGGGGGGGGCACCCACAGCAAACGCAGGCCCCCCAAACCGCAACCAGGCCGCAAAGAGCCAGACAGATTGAAGGGGGGGTGGGGGGTGGGGGGGAGCACCCAAACCGGTGGGGGGGGGGGGGGGGGGGGCTGCCTGGCCCCCAACCAAATCCGCGACTCGTAGGTTCCGCCGTCTGGATGCGCCGTTCGCTAGCCGCGCCGCCCCGTCTCCGGCGAAGTCTCCCCATGGTCGTTCGGGAGAGGTACACGACTCGGAAAGTAGTGGAATGGTGGCCATAGAAGGGCATGGAGTAGAGGGAAGGGGGGGGGGGGGGGGGCGACGGGGAGGGGGGCGGCGGTGCTGAGGGCTAGCCGCCGCCCCTAGGGTTAGATTTAGGGTTTTGGCTGTTTGGGTCGGGAGCAGGTAGGAGAGATGAATCGTTTTTTAATTTCCTAATTCTAATTATCTTGTTGGTGTATCTGCGTAAGTAGATAGATTTACAACTCTAACATTTCCATTATACTAAAACTAGTACCTGCACGTGCGATGCACGCTTTAATTAATATTTTTATATAGTAAATAATAAGATCTTCCTTTACTCATTAGATACTTTTTACAAATTACTTCTAGTGTTACAAACTTTTATTTTATATGAGTGACATTTTTGTAGATAATTATGTCGTAAATAAATTTGAACTTTGAGGGCATTATGGTAACTAACAACAGTTGAGTAAATGAATGGTTAATATAACTCCCGCTTAAAGATAAATGGTTTGAGATTAGATGGTTGAATGAATGTATACAAATTACAGGTTGTCTACAAATGACAACCCCAACTCTCCCATTATAATATTAGAGATTACAGATTACAGATTATTATATATTATATTATAGATAGATAGATAGATAGATAGATAGTAATTTCCACGTGTGATGCACATTTAATATATCAAAAAAAAAAAAGTGAAAAATCTGACGTAGCGAGGACTTGAACCTGAGACCTCCTTCATGTTTGTTATACATGTGCAATGTACGTATTGGTAGATTTACAAATGACACTAAGGTCTTCTCTCATTATAATATTAGATTAGATTAGATTAGAAATGATTAGTAATGTACGTGCGATGCACGTATTAATTTTTCTAAAAAAAATTAAAGTGGAACTCTGACTTACATGTGCGATGCATGTCTTAACAAAAATGGTTATATATTTTAAAAAATAAATATGAAGACTATAATGGGAGAGTTAGAGTTGCACGTGTGTTACACGTAAGTAGGTAAATTTACTACTCCAATCTTCCATTATAATAGTTATTATATATTATATTATAGATAGACAGACAAAATTTACACGTGTGATGCACATTTAAAATATATAAAAAAATTAAAATAAAAAATCTGACGTAGTGAGGACTCGAACCGGAGACCTCCTTCATATTAGTTATGCACATGCAATGCACGGGTTGCAATGCACGGGTTGGTAGGTTGACAAATGACACTAAGGTGTTCTTCCATTATACTGGTAGAGATTAGAAATGAATATATATATAAGAAAGATAATTATCACCTCACCACCAAGGAAGCAGCAAAAACATCTTCCCTATTCATGTGGGCTGCCAAACAGTTCTTCCTGAGCCCGCCAGATCAAGATTATAAAAAATTAAGCACCGAGTAACTTGCAAAGAATACAGCCTAAATTCCAAACTTTTGTGTGCTTCATTTGATATACCAGTCTTCATAAAATCAACATATATAGACTCCAAACTAGCAGGAAAAAAAAAGGGATCCTAGGAAGTATACATATTCTCTATAACAACCATGCGATTAAGATGAGATGAAAGCTCACCTTCTCAGGCTTTCACCATAGCAGCAGCTTCTTTGATTTGTTCGATGGTGAAAACACCGAATAAATCATCGTCACCGACTGCATTGACTACAGCATAAGCAACATCGTCCACACTCACAGGTGGTGCCAATAAGAGATCAGAAGCAGGAAGAGAGCTCAGAGGCCTTGTGAAACTTTCTGTTGCTTTAAGTATTCTCTCCAACGGCTCCCCTATTATGTCAAGGGGGATTTCGTAGCCATCCACCTTCCGCTTGCCATAGATGAAGCCCGGTCTTAATACGACACCTATTCAAGTTTGAAGCAAAATATTCACTCATTGATTAATATATAATATTTGCATAGAGAAAATTAATTTTGCAAATAGGCATTCAACTGACCCGAGCTCGGGTATTTGGAGAGGACCTCGGATTCTGCTTTTCTCTTCCCAGTGAAGTAGCCCGAGGAGAGAAGAAATGATGGAAGATTGTAGTCGTGGACGGAGATAAGAATGAACTTTGGAATACCTATAATAAAGAACAAAAAAGTTGCGTTCTGACAGTGAAGTCTAACAATTGTCAAAAGAGTTTCTCAATTCACAGCGTCTTCTTCCCATTCTCAATTCACAAGCAAGTCGAGATCATTGCTACCCAGCTACTAGGCTATTAAGGCTTTCCCAAAAGCTTCAACTATTGAAAGCATTAGGTTTTTGCCATCAATATACGATAGGAATAATTTCTGTTTAGTACTATAAGTACTGCTTCCTTACTCTGCCTTTGGACATGTTCATTATTCCAGATAGTCACAAAACAGGTTACTACTTCTTTATAGGGTCAATCCTTAGCTCTACATATAGGGTTAATGTACTCATTATACTAATTGTCATATTAATATATCTAGCAGTTTCCTAATTCTCATACCCAACAAAATTCCAAACTATAAAGCAAAAGGTAAACAAGAATACTCTGCCATGGAAAGGCTAACCATAAAGTTATGGGTGTTAAATATGATGATAAACGGTTCTTACCATAGTCCTTGGCAGCATCTACTGCTAAGATATTGGCCTCTCCATTTATCTTCTTCATCTGCTCCTCACTCCCAAACCCCCCAAGGGTTGAGACAACTGCAGTTGCGCCAACCAATACTTCATCCCACCTTGCATAGAATACATCACCTGCATAACGTGAGGCCTGGTTTAACTTGAAATGGTTTTTAAGCCAAAAAGTTTACAAAACTGAGACTAAATGTGTTAAGGAGAGAGCTAAATCTATTTTGGACCATATTTGGCCGATGCAAGATATCTTAGATTATGATAACATGGCATTTCTTCAAGTAATTTGTTCTAATTTGCAGTTAGTAGGAACTATATTAAAATTAGAGTTGGATTTGAATTGCTTTCTACATACATAACTTGAATAGGACCTATTTTGTCATGCCTATTCAAAAGGCTAAGCGTTAAGGAATAACGATCTTGATGTATGGCTTTAATGAAAATGAAAGAGGATTTGAAGGGCGATATAAATTTTACTCATATCTTACCGTAAGGATTCAACCTTCACCTATTAAGAACCCAACTTTACCCTAATACTAAGTACAAAGGAAACTACACCTGGGGATTCCCAAATACAGAAGTTTTCTTTCCCAACCGAAAGATCATATTTGAATATATACATATAGTTGGCTTATTATATGGTTATCCTGCAACTGCAAAGCCCCACGAAAAAGTTTTGGACCTAACATCAACCATCTCTTTTCGACAAATTATATACAGGGTACGGTCATGGCCTTGAAGTCTTTCTTTCTCAAAATTTTATATTTGCTCAGTCACATAATTTCCTTATTCTATGGAGGCCTTGCAACAAGGCTCCACGAATAAATTGACCCCATTCATTATGTTTAGACAAGGGACATGATCCAAGATGACTAAAGGGTGCCCTCCAAACTCCTAGATTACAAAGAATCGCCTGAAAGAAGAAGTTAATAAATTTTTCATGAGGAATAAATTGCATTCAACACTGAGGCAGGCGACAGCCAGTGTGCATTCGTTTAATTTGGATCATAACAGACAGATAGGGGACAAAAATGATACACGAGGGACTGATTTGAAGCAGATTGGTGGCAATCTGCACTGCACCTAAAGAAATGATAACCAGACACCATTTCCTTTAAAAAATAAATATCTAAAGTTGAAAAAGCACAAGAAATTCTGAACCCAACTTTAGAGAAGTGCTTCCTTAAAAGGACATGCTCTACAAGCAAAGTAATGCTAAACACATGAAGAGTACCTATCCTACTACAGGATCTTAGAATTAAGAAACTGAATATGACCACAGACAAATCTAGACAACCATTTTCACATTGAAACAGTAAGGCAAAAGAAAAGGCTAAAATATGTGATTGCACATATTAAGCGCGTACCAGTTAACCATGTGACTTGGTCAACCCAAGGATCGGAGTAAGTAGGCTTCCCAGACCTGTAAGAGAGGCATCCATAATGATATATGCAACGTATCAAAAACTAGCCAAAAGGTTTTGCACGCACCTGCTTAGACTGACAATCTCTATGCCCTTGGAGACTGCAGCTTTACATATAGCAGAACCAACAAATCCACTGCCTCCCAAAACTACAACCTATACTAATAAAATATTGCATTCAATGTTTGTGTGTATGCAAATACATTGGACGAGAATTTAGATACTGTAAAATTTTAAGAATTCAAATCGGGACACATACCCTTTCAGTTTTTACATCAGCTACAACATCTATTGGGACAGATGAGGAATCCTCTACTATATCTGAGGCAGCATAGTTGCATCTAGTCTTTATCCTGCCAAGGCAATATAGAAGAGGGAACTTATAGATATTACTAGAGGCATAATCTAATAAAGTAGTAGCTAAACTTGTCAAGTTTGTTAAGATAAATCAGCGAGATGAAAACAATACTGAATATTGAATTGAGAAATAACTAAGTACAATATCTCATATATATAGGAGTGAACCAAATACGAGACTAGCCCAATACCCAATATGGGACTATAATATCTAACACCCCCTCTCAAACTCATGGTGGGTCAAACAGTGTGAGTTTGCCTACTAAATATCGAAATCTCTGAATAGTACGAGATTTGGTGAAGAAGCCTGCCGTCTGCTGTGATGAGGTAATAGAATGAAGAGAAATGGTCCCTGTTTCAAAGCGCTCATGAACATAATGACAATCAATCTCTATATACTTCGTTCGCTCATGAAAGACCGGATTGCTTGCAATATGTAGTGCACTCCGGTTATCACAATGAAGAGGAGTAGGTCTTGAAAAAGTGACACTCATATCTGATAAAAGCCAACGAACATGAACAATCTCTCTAGTAGTAGCTGCCATTGCTCTGTACTCAGATGCAGTCGAAGAACATGCAACAACTGCCTGTTTCTTTCTTCGCCATGAGATCAGCGAATCACCAAGAAATAGACAGAAACCGGTAGTAGACCGTCTGGTAGTAGGATCACCTGCCCAATCTGAATCAGAATATGCACTCAGCTCTAGTTTGGATGTAGCAGGCATGAATAATGAGCGAGTAATAGTGCCCCGAAGATATCTGAGAATCCGAAGAAGAGCACCGTAGTGAACTGATGTAGGAGCAGAAATAAACTGACCAACAACACTGACTGCGTGAGCAATATCGGATCTGGTCATGCATAAGTATACAAGCTGTCCGAAAATCTGTCTGTATCTAGTGGGATCAGGAAGGAGCTCACCATCAGTGGGACGAAGCTTCACATAAAGCTCTAAGGGTGCATCGACTGATCGACTATCAGAAAGGCATGTAGCAGAGATAATATCTGATGTGTATTTCTGTTGAGAGATGAGTATTCCTTGAGATCCATGAGCAATCTCTAGGCCCAAAAAATAACGTAGTCTGCCAAGATCTTTCATATGGAACTGCTGATGAAGGTATTTCGGGGTGAATGTAATGCCCGCAGAGTCATCCCCAGTAATGATCATATCGTCAATATAAAGTAGTAAAAGTACCATCCCCTGCAGTGATGACCGCATAAACATAGAATGGTCCTGAGAACTCTAACTAAAACTAGCCTTGGTGATGACAAGGCGAAAACACTCAAACCAGGCTCGAGGGATCTGCTTCAAACCATATATAGCCCGATACAACCGATAAACATGACGAGGAGTAAGGAGGCCAGGAGGAGGATCCATGTAAACAACCTCAGATAAGTTACCATGAAGAAAAGCGTTCTTCACGTCCATCTGGTATAACGGCCATTGGCGGATGGCTGCAACAGCAAGAAGAGTGCGAACAGTAGTCATCTGTGCAACAGGAGCAAAGGTCTCATCATAATCAATGTCATGCTCCTGAGTAAATCCTCGGGCTACTAGACGAGCCTTGTGCCGCTCAATAAATCCATCAGGATGATATTTGACCTTGAAAATCCACTTGCAACTAATAGGCTGAACGCCCTCTGGCAGAGGAACAACATCCCAAGTGCCAGTCTGATCAAAGGCACTGAATTTCTCTGCAATAGCTTTCCTCCATTCAGGATATTGAATTGCGTCTTGATAGGTTCTGAGCTCACGTGTAGAGTGTATAGCAGTGAGATGTGCATGAAACTGTGGTGAGTAGAAAGCTAGGGTGGCAAAACCAAACTGGTCAAAAGGGCCAGTGGCATTGGGTGTATAACGTGCCGGAGGAATACCAGAAGTGGAACGGGTAGACTGACGAAGAGGTGGTAGACTAACAGGGTGTGGGGGTGAGGATGGTGGAGTAGGTGCATGTGTCGGAGGGGAAGTAGGTGTGGTAGGGGCTGGCTACTGTGGGAATGCAGGTGGTGTTTCGGTAGGGGGAACAACAGGTGTAAGGACTGCAGGAGATGTGAATGGAGCTAGAGGAGTGGGATCAAAAGGAATGCGGGAAGATGGAGTCGGGGGGCTAGCAACAACAGGGGAATCGAGAAATCTAGTATCCTCGGGGGGAGTCAGGTAGTAAGGGGAGTCTTCCACAAAGGATACATGTCGAGAAATGCAGATACGATCCGCTAATAGATCAAAACAATGATAACCTTTGTGTTTGGGACTGAGACCTAGGTGAACGCACTTAGCAGCACGAGCGGAAAGCTTCATGCGCTCAGTAGGAGGAAGAGGGACGTAACAGGTGCACCCAAAGATACGGAACATACTGTAGTCGGAAGGTGAGTGATAAAGAGCCTCATAAGGCGTCGTATCAACTAGGGCAGACGAAGGAGTAATGTTGATGAGACTAACAGAGGTCATGATAGCTTCAGCCCAGAAAGAACGAAGAGCGGAAGAGGACAGTAAAAGAGTGCGAGCCGTCTCAAGGATGTGACGATGCTTGCGTTCAGCTACACCATGCTGCTCATATGTGTGAGGGCAAGATTGCTGAAAAAGGGTGCCGTGAGACTGAATGATTGATCTCATAGTGGTGGAAGTGTACTCACGTGCACCATCCGATCGAAAATTCTTAATGCGCATACCGAACTGAGTGTGAATCATAGTTGTAAAGAACCGGTAAATATCAGGTATCTCAGATCGCTGACGCATAAGAAAAACCCATATATATCTAGTGAAGTCATCGATGAAGTCAACATAATATAGATAGCCTTTCCACGAAGGTACGGGAGAGGATCCCCATATGTCAGAATGAACAAGTTGAAAAAGATGAGTGGTTTCAAAAATTCTTTTGTGACTAAGGGTAGGGCAATGTGTTTGGCCAAATGACAACCGTGACAATCAGATAAATATTTAAAAGTGAGAGAACCAAAGGCACCACTGCGAGCTATAGTCTGGAGTCGTGATACGCTAATATGACCTAAACGTCTGTGCCACAGATCAGCATAAGAGAAAACAATACCGGCAAAACTAGAAGGAGAGTGATGTGCACGAAGAAAATCTAGATAATATAGACGACTCTGACGACTGGCACGACCAAACTCCTCACCAATGGAGGAATTAGTAATAGAACAACCTAAAGAGTCAAAAGTAATGACAAGACCACTATCGCACAACGCACTAATAGAAATAAGGTTTATTGATAAATGAGAAGCATAAAGAACATATGGTAATGTGAAAGTGGGAGAGCTAATTGTCCCAGAGTGTGTAATAAGTGGTGAGCCATCAGCTGTGTAAAGATGGAGTGAGAGGGAAGTGCTGTGCAGATGGTGAACAGTGTCTGATTACTAGTGAGATGATGTGATGCACCAAAATCTAAAATCCAAAACGAATTCATACCGGGGGTGGCAGAAAGTGCAGGAGCAGAGGAGCCAGCATTGATAGACGGACCCATGAGCTGTAGTTCCAGCTGAGTGAGGCATTGCTGAAGATTGGCCTAATCAGCAGGAGATGGCAAGGCTGGAGTGACGGGCATGGCCGAGGATGTAGGGAAAGAAGCACTGCGAGGAGAAATAAGACTAGCGCTGCTGTGACTGAAAGCACAATGTGGAGGGAGATGCTGCTGGTGTCTGAATCGGAGTAAGGAGTATGGCGGTGCTACCGGTGGCGGAAGTAGAGGTGGGGTCGGGTGAGAAAATATGTTGGGAGAAGGTAGGAGGCCGAAGGCAGACTGAAGATGGTGCTACTGCTATTTGAATCTGGAGGAGGAATGAGAGGCGATTGCAGCGAAAAAGTCGGTGTAGGCGGAAATATGTGGAAAAGACTGAGATTCCATCCAGTGGTAGTAGTACCTGTAATAATTTATTTTATTTTTTTCGCTTTTTTTCTCGGATTCTTTTTAAGAGGAAAGAAAAGAAAAATGGGTTTGTGGGTTTAGGGTTAGAAGATATAGGATATGGGTTTCGGGTAAAAAAAAATATGGGTTTCGGGTTATGGGTGGTAGAAGGAAAATAAAAATAAAGAAATTAGGGTTTCAGAAAAATGGGGGGGGGGGGGATGGGGAAGGAGGACAGGGTGGTGGTGCACTGGCGGTTGGATGTTGTTGGCGATCGGGAATCGCGGGGTGGTGGCAGTCGCAGGGGGGAGACAAAGGGCACGGCGACTGGGTGGAATGAGGAGGATGAGTGAGAGGCGAGCGGGAGAGAATGCAGCAATGGCAGATGAGGGGTGCGGCAAGCGGAGGAGGATGGGTTGTGCAGGTTGCGGGGATCGAACTGCGGCTCGAGCGGGATGGATATGAGGGGACGACGAGGAACAGGGTTCCGGAGGGGTGCAGGTCGACGGGATGGGTTTTTGGAGCAAAGGATGAAGATGAGAGGATCAGAAGGTAGCCGAGGTTGTTGACGACTGGTTTTTTTTTTTTTTTTTTTTTTTGGAATTTGAGGATTTTTGGATGGAGAAATTTAAGAGGGAAAATTTAGATAATTGGCTCTGATACCATGTTAAGATAAATCAGAGAGTTGAAAACAATAATACTGAATATTGAATTGAGAAATAACCGAGTCAATATCTCCTATATATAGGAGTGAACCAAATACAAGACTAGCCCATTACCCAATATGGAACTATAATATCTAACAAAGTTATATATATAAAATCTTGGCAGCAAACAAAAAAAATAAAAAAAAATACAAAGCATTTATGGTTAATTTAATTCCAGAAGCAATCTTTATCTAACTGAAACATTAGGAATCAGGAACAAACCTGCATAGAGTCAATAGTTTCAGCACTAATTTAGCCTCTTTCAAAATAACTGAAGGCTAAAACTAAGATCGAATGAAGAACATTACATCTGACACATAGCTCCAGAAGGCGATGTTCTTGTTTCATAGCAAGTTGACGTGTTAGGAAATCTGACTCCATTGGATAGTGTGGTAGAACACCAGAAAAAGAACAAAATCAGATGAGAATGTAGTTTTTGGTGAACCCTATACAACTTGGTGTATGTAGGTTGGACCAAGAACAACCTAAGATTTCAACAACACCACTTCCTAGACTCCTACCTCTAACAATTGGGATACAACCTGAAGTTTGCTTGACAGATAAATACTTGAATTTGATGACACAATGTGATGAGGACACCGGTTCAAGACGATTCTGGCGTTTCTATCAGCGCAGGCGTCATCTTCAGTAGCTGCTTTATTTAGTTTAGGATTTTATTTCAGTACCATATTTGTTTCTGGCAATTATAGTCATATGTAATCTTTTTTTTGTATTTTTAGATTTTGAAAATATTTTGATATTTGTATCAAGATGTATTTTGAGCCTATTTAAAGGCCTTGAGATGAATGAGAAGATGTGCCCCTCTTGATTAAAATTTATTGTGTAGTTTTTTTTTTGCTCTTCCCCTCTCCTTTGTGTGATACAACTGAGATCTAAATTATTAGGGTTTGTGATAAATCCTAATATAATTTTAGGGTTAGTGATTAAATCTAAAATCTACCCAAAATTAACATCTCCAAATAAAACCAATTCCAAAACCCTAATTTTCCAAATCCCTAATACAAACCCTAATCCACTAATCCTACACCTGCCGCCGCCTCCCTTCTTCATCTACTTCTTCCCTACCCAACTCCCGCTCCAAAAGACCCCATCTCCATCGCTTTCCCCAAAGCCATCAATCCCGATCCCCCACCTCCAGTTCCCGTCGCCACCCAACTCCCCTGCCACCGCCATCGGCATCACCCCGTACCACCCGACCCCGACCAAATCCCTCACCCCCAAAACGCCGTCGCCCCTTCTTTCCCTCTCCCCCGTCGATCACCCTCTCTCCATCATCCCACACCTCACCTCCCCTACCCCTAAACCCAACCAGCACCCAATCCCGACCTCCTTGCAACCTGAGCACCACTCCCCCATTGCCGACCACCACCAATCTCACCCTCTACCACGTGGCCTTCCTCAGCGTCGCCGACCGCCCTGTGCCGCCATCAACACCGACAGCTGCGGCAAGACCCCTTGCTGCTACTCTCTCGTGCTGCTCTTGCTGTTCTTGAAGTGCTGCGTTCTTTGTGGTTGTCCAACTCCGAGATCTACACTGGTTTCTTCGCATTCGGTATACTCTTTCCATTATTAAATATTTGTGTTCTACTGCCCTATTATCTATTATATTATCTGATTTGCCTGTCGTCCACAAAATAACTGAGATTGAGTATTCCACATGCTAGAGTAGAATACGAATCAATATTGAACCTATTACTTGCTAAACACTTCGGGATTTAATTATTGATCGTAAGGTTGAATTATTAATTGGGACGGTTAAACTTGATTCAATTCTTGAAAACCCATCAAACCTGTTAACTGTTAAAATTCCCAACTTTGATCCGCACTTACATGTTGGTAAAATTAATCCTTTAATATTCTTGGAAATTCTCTATTTAGGGTTAGTTTAACATCACAATGTATTCTTGAATGACCTGAACTCTATAGGCATTGTTGTTTGGCATGTTCTAATCCATGCATTTAGGCTGATTGTTTTGAACGCAATCTTAAAATTGTCAACTAACTATGAGAATATATAGTGGTTATGATTAGGACATCTGTTCTGTTTTGTTTTATTTTGAGATTTAGCCCTATGTAGTAGTTTTGCAATTTGCACCCTTTATTTTATGCATTTGAATATTTTGAAGATTTGTATTGAAATTTGTTTTCAACCTATATAAAGGCCTTGAGAATAATGAGAAAGTATGTTATTCTTGATTAAAAAAATTATTGTGTTGAGTTATTGCTCTTCATTCATCTTTTTGTGTGACATTAAGATAAAATTATTAGGGTTTATGAGAAATCCTAAGAAAGTATTAGGGTTTATGAGAAGTCCTAAGCTATACCCAAAATTCCCAAATTATCATCTAACCCAAACTCGCTCTCTTTCTCTCTCCTCACCCGAAACCCTAACCCCCTTCTTCCTTCTCTTCAGCTGCCCCCGCCCCCTCTTCCTCTTTATCTTCTTCTCCTTGACTTTCGAAACGCACACATACCCGACCACCCTCCTCCTCTGCCTCATCACCAAGCCCTGCCCCCGACCTCCATCAAGAGCCGCCATCGCCCCTCCATCAACCCCTGACTGCCCCCCATCTTAACCCAACACCACTCCCAACCCCTCGCTTCTCCGACCCGACGCCAACACCGCGCCCCGCCGCTGCTGTCGCTGGCGCCACCACAAGCCACCGGCGCACACTCACCGCCAGCAGCAGCCCCGACATCGAGCACTGCCCCCTTTGGCTACCACAACTTCAACAGTAATCGAGATCTGTTTCTTTTCCATCATTTGCGATAACTCGTTCATCACAACCAGGTAAACTCTTTCCACTTCTCAAATATTTGTGATACTGCTTTATCATCTCTATAATATTATTTGATTTATCTATCGTCCACAAATATTGAGAGTGTGCACTTGTACCAGCTAAGTAGGGTACGAATCGTTATTGACTATTTTATTTGTTAAGAATAATTACGTATAATTATTAATTGTTAGGTTTGAATCTTTAATTGGGCTTGTTAAACTATTTCATATCTTGAAAATCTATCAAACCAATTAGTAGTTTAATTTTCTGACTTAATCTGCTTTACATGTTGGTAAAATTAATATTTTAAAATTCTTAAAAATTCTCTACTTAGAGTTAAATTTACATTAGGTAAGTCACCACTTGGTACCATACGTATCAAAACAAGATATAGGATTTACTTTAGGGTAATTATAACTTTTAAAGGAGACTGCATCTCTATTGAATCTCCGTAGTCATAGAATAAAACCCAAGTTTAAGGAATTTTTGGAGTATCTTAGCAGTTGCAGCTTTGCTGATATGGAAGGGAAAACCAACGTAATATTTGAAAGTGCTATAATAGAAATCTAATCAGTTGCCAGGGCCGGCCCTGCCTTGAGGCGAGGGAGGCGGCCGTCTCGGGCCCTCGAATTTTGTGCATTTTGAGGGGCCCCAAAAAAGTTTCCTTGTATTAACATATACGCGTTTTGTGCGTACTATTTTTTAAGGGCCCCCAAATTTTTTTTTGGGCTTTTGTTTTTAAAATTAATATTTGGACCAGTTTATTTTAGTTGGGCTTGAGTTTGTATGGAGATTTATTTCTTAAATCCCTAAATCTCCATCTATTTCTCCATACATATCGGTTTTTTCAGAATTGTAAAAGAAAAAAATCCCAATTTTTTAAAACCATTTTAAAAAAAAACAAAATCCATTTCGGGAGTTCGCCTCGGGCCCCCATAAACCCAGGGCCGGCCTTGTCAGTTGCACATATGTTTTAGACATACCTTGCTTTCAAAGAGGGCATGAGCTAAACTGAGTCTTATTTCCCAAATTCGGCATGATAGGATTTCATAGGAAAACCTGACTGAGAATCTTGTTGAATTATTCGATGCAATCAACACAAACTACCGAGCACATATGAGATCATACCAAACACACCAAAGCACACACAAGTTTGTCCCGCTTGGGGCTTTCGCCTTAATCCGGGGAGAAGAAACCCGAGATGTTATTCAACTAGAGAAGATACAAAAATATTACAATTCTCATCATGACCCTCTTTCAAGCCTTACTAGCAAGTACTTGTTGTTTGCAATTGGAGAAACTCTCAAACTCTGCCTTCAATGAAGTACTCTCTTTCTTGGCTCTCAATGGAGGCCAATAACAACAATATATAGAGATCTAAAGAAACCCTAGTTTGATATCTGGATACATAATCATTGGATGTTCCTGAAGAGATAACCCTACGATAAGAGCCGTACGATCTAACTTGAAGAGCAAGTTGGGCTTCTCACGAATCACCAAGACTCGACCCAGATAATCCATCAGCAAGAGCAAGTCGGTTGACCGTCCCCAAGAGCAAGTCAGTTGACCATCACGAATCACCAAGAGCAAGTCGGTTGACCGTCCCCCTCTCGGAAACTTCTGCATAGTAGGACGGTCGACCGCACCCCAGGATGGTCGACCACAACCTGCTGCTGTTACTGCTGCTGACTGTTTCCCTTGCTTCCACTCCGTCTCCGATCACCTTGATTCCTCCATCGTCTCATCGTCTTCTTATCTAACATAGTATGCAAGACATAAACCCAACAATCTCCACCTTGGATTGCATACTCATGAATCCTGTGATTTAAAAACTTCTAGACTCTTTTCCTTCTCTACATGCAAACAACTCGTTTCGATGGTTTCCTCTGCTAGTTGAATCTATCTTCACTTGTTTCTCTCCAGCTGTATGTCCCCTTCAAGGGCACACCCCAATAGATGTAATCATGGAGGTGCCACCCTCCACACGAACTCCACCAATCTCACGGCTCTCTCCACTTTCCGACGATATTCGAACGTCGCAGTTTCACTCGGATGATTCTAGTGACGGCATACTATATGGTGCATGGGCTTTGAAACACTTGCGCAAGTTTTTCCGTTCCGCCAAAGCTGGTAGAGGTTATGCTGATCCTACTCAATCCCCCTCTCACCCTTCATCACCTTACGATAACTTTCTCAAACTGATCGAACTCCACCTGGAACAGTGTACCTGCAATCCTGTGCTTCTAGAGTTCTCATGGATATAAGGCTCTGCTTCATCAAAGGAATATACATGCCCTTCTTTAGTGTGTATCCTCTTCTGTCAGTCATCTTTGACTCATTTGTTTTCTCACCCCTTACATCACAAGTCTTGTCAATCTTCGTTCTCACACAACGACATGAGTTAAACTTATAAGTAGAAACCATTACTTCACAAATTTTATCAGCCTTCGTTCTCACATAACGACATGATGCAAACTTGTAAGTAGAAACCATCTCCCTCTCAGAGCAAACTTGAGAAGAACTAACCGAATCAAAAGAACAACCGGAATCCACATCTAAGAAACTTAAAACAAAAGCACTACTGAAGCCATCACCTGATTCAGTAGCACTGGATTTGGTGCCCCTCTGACTCAACCGCTTGCAACAATCTCTCATGCAATGATCAATTCCTTTGCACTGGTGACCACGGACCTTACCCCTACATATACTTTTCCTTCCATTCGAAGTACAATCCACCTCCAAGTAACTCACAGAAGTTGATGCCAATTTCTGACTCCTTCCTAAGTGCATCCTCCTCCAACCCCTTGATCATACCTGCTATGAAAAACTTCTCCTTGGTAGATTTCTCGTCTAGCACGGTTATCATGTTGGATGGATTTGGTGTTGAATATATCGAGTTGAAAACCTTTAGATCATCTGCGTTGAACGCCCTCAATTCAGATAACTCCATATTAAACTCCACTACATAATCTAGAAGAGCAGTACTTTCCTTCATTGAGAAATCCCACAACTTTCCTTTCTGATGCATCCGACTCTGTAATAACGATCCCGAGTAGCCAGTTTTGAATCTTGCCCAACATCGCACTTCTCCTATACCTGACTTCGCTCATCGAATACATATGGATTAAACCCAAGGCTTCTGAATAAACCTCCTCCCAATTCTCCTGCTTTGCGTCGATTGGTCTCCCTTTATCTCCTTCTAGGACTAGATCCAAGTCATGTTGAGCCGATGCTTCATGCATGTCCACCTTCAAGAGATCAAAATTGATCTTGCCTTTGAACCGCTTGATCTTCGTGATCTGATCTGCCATCTTCTCCAAGGAACTCGAACAAATCCTTGAACCCAAAGCTCTGATACTAATTGTTAGGATTTCTTAGGAAAACCTGAATGAGGATCTTGTTAAGTTATTCGATGCAATCAATACAAACTACCAAGCACATATGAGATCATACCAAATACACCAAAGCACACACAAGTTGTCCCGCTTGGGGTTTCGCCTTAATCCGTGGGAGAAGAAATCCGAGATGTTATTCAACTAGAGAAGATACAAGAATATTACAATTCTCACCACGACTCTCTCTCAAGCCTTACCATCAAGTACTAGTTGTTTGCAATTGGAAAAACTC
Source organism: Hemerocallis citrina (assembly GCA_017893485.1). NCBI lineage: Eukaryota > Viridiplantae > Streptophyta > Magnoliopsida > Asparagales > Asphodelaceae > Hemerocallis > Hemerocallis citrina. The sequence goes on from CM030358.1 coordinate 259,021,548, forward strand.
TCAAACTCCGCCTTCAATGAAGTACTCTCTCTCTCTCTCTTGGCTCTCAATGGAGGCCAATAACAACAATATATAGAGATCTAAAAAAACTCTAGTTTGATATCTTGATACAATAACCATTGGATATTTCTGAAGAGATAACTCTACGATAAGAGCCGTACGATCTGACTTGAAGAGCAAGTTGGGCTTCTCACGAATCACCAAGACCCGACCCAGATAATCCATTAGTGCCGCGTTCGGTGGACCACACCCCAAGATCGGTCGACCATCCCCCTCTCGGAAACTCCTGCATAGTAAGGCGGTCGACTGCACCCCAGGACGGTCGACCGCAACCTGTTGCTGCTACTGCTGCTGACTGTTTTTCCTTGCTTTCACTCCGTCTTCGATCGTCTCGATTCCTCCATCATCTCATCGTCTTCTTATCCAACATAGTATGCAAGACATAAACCCAACACGGCCATGGCTGGATATAGCAATCTAGGATACCTCCACTACTCATTGAGTTGGGGTTCTCCGATTTGTGTGACAGTTGTTATCTTTTTCTTTTACAATGAGAGAGTATTACAATTTGTAACATTCAAGTCTCACAATGTATATTTTATTAATCTCCCTAATGAATCACAAAAAGGATTTCATTGCGCTGTTTGATTCAACTAAAACTATAAACATTAACAATAGAGGAAATAGAACATGAGGTGATTTCCTCATATTGGGTGTTTGTATTTTGGGTGTTTGTATTTACTTGGTGGGACCCTCCAAGAATGATGTGCACTTTTCACTTTGATTTTCATGTCATAATATATATTTATATATAACATCAAGCGGTTTAGAGATATTTTATCCATGCGTTAAGTAGTTGCAAAATGAACAGTTTTCAGTAATACAACAAATTGGCATAACGCCATGCATGGGTGCCACCAACGACTTGATTTTTAATACTTTTCTCTGTTTATACAGTTCTCATCATAAACATAAACAATGCTATGGGCCATGAATATAAAGTCCCACCATATGCATATAACTACACTCTATGCTAGGAAAATTTCCTCATATGTATGAGACTCTTTTCTCATAATAATAATTGAACATGTAACAGACAATCAAAATTCTCTGCTAGTATAGAAATAACTTTTCAACATGACCCCTCTTCTTCAAAATACACGGCCACAATTACATTCCTCTTCCAAGTTCCAACCACATCAAATCTCAACTACTGAGGTTAATAATAAAATCAAAATTACCCCACAAATTACAACACCAAAAAACACAGGATAATGGGTTTCAACTAGAGACTGTTAAACACCCAAATTCTTTTGATTCAAACCTCAAATTACTTGTTTCAATTAACCCCAAATTTTGACACAAACAGACTACTGAGCTTGGAAAAAGCACTCAAAATTGTAAACTACAACTTGCAAATAAGTTAATGGGGTACACATAAAATTGCATGCTATGATAGAAATTGATCGCAGATTAATAGAATTACGATATTGTTTTACTTGCTCACCTTAATGAAGTATATGAGGGAGGGCGAGTGATGGAGTAAGAGAGTTGAGCTGGGCGAGTAGAGAATGCAGGTCCCTTGAAGGGGAGCGGAGAACTGGATACTGAGGAGGAGGAGGACCACACCGCCGATGCCGCCATTGGAGATGGTAGAAGAAGTGCTCTTTCTCTCTCTCTCTCTTTCTTTATTTCTTTCTCTGCTCGTTTGCTTAATTTTGTCTCACCGCTTTACCTTTTGTTTCCATTTATTTCTGAAAATTTTGCCGTGCTGACCCACTTTTTGAAAATATTTGGCATTCTGACACACTTTGGAAAACAATTAGCGAACTGATGTAGTTTTGGGCACGTCAGCAAAAATCGTTATTGAAAAAAAGGGCATAAATTATTTACATGCCGTTTTTTCCAATAACGGCATCTATATTTTAAAAAAAACTGTCATGCCGTTATTTGGAGTAATGGCATAGGTTATTTTGTTTTTCGACAGCTTGTAGTCTTCATTTAGAGAAAAAATTGCAAGTGTGAAAACCTTATAACATATGCCATTATTTCAAATAACAGCATTCTCAATACTGATGTTATTATTTAGAATAACGGCCTCAGTTATAAATTTTTTTAATACAAAATTAACTTATTATTCATCCTCTATGACGAATAAGTTAATTTTTTTTTTGAAAAAAATATTTATAACTGATGCCGTTATTTCAAATAACGGCATCAGTTATAATTTTTTTTATTATAAAAAATTAACTTATTATTCATCATCTTTGTTTCCAAACAACGGCAACAATTCATTTATATATAACTGATGCCGTTATCTCCAATAACGACATCAGTCATTTGAATACCGTTATTGGGGATAACGGCATTATTTATAAGTTTTTTTAACACTTAGATTTTTTTAAAGTTAGAAGATTCACACTTGTAAGAGAAATACACTGATGCCATTATTCCAAATAACGGCATGGTAAAAAAATGTAAAATAGATGCCGTTATTGAAAATAACGGCACCTAAATAACCTATGCCGTTATTTTCAATAACGGTCAATGCTGACGTGTCCAAAACTAGGTCAGATCGCTAATGGTTTTCGGAAGTCGGCCAAACCCCCAAATATTTTCAAAAAGTGGGTCAGTACACAAATCTTTCTTTATTTCTTGCGGGTAATGCTACACCTACAATCCTTACAACCTTAGGTGGCGCAATCTCGTTGGAGATGTGTACAATCCACTATATTCCAATGAAATTGTGCCACCTAAGGTTGTAAAGGAAATGTTGTAAAAAAATGTTGTAGGTGTAGCATTACCCATTTCTTGCTTCATTCACTTTACATATGCACCCCTCCTAATAATGTTTTTATATAGTTCAGCCCTCACGATTAGAGTTGCATTGATATTTTTTAGTTGTTGAATCGTTGATAATAGCCGAAGCCTAGAATATTGGAAGTGTACATATAGAGAACAGATGATAAACAAGTAGGGGCATACAATGAGGTTTTTTATAATTTCATTGTTAGGTTGGACAAATTTTATTATCACATGCGAATAACAATAATAGCAGAGCTATCTCTAATATTATTTCTAATATTATAATGGGAGAATGCCTTAATGTTATTTGTCATTTTGTCATTCTACCAACATATGCAACGCACGTATATAATTTACATAGAGGAGATTTTCGGTTCAAATCCTCTCTACGTCGAAGTGTTTATTTTTATTTTTTGAAATTATTAAAACGTACATCGCACGTGTAAATTACTAGTATAACATAATACATGAAAAAAGAACGACACTTATATCAATGTATACATAGCACTTACACAAATTAGATTGCAACATTTCACACATCAAAATTATATATTCAAAATTTGAGAGGAATACAAAATTGCATTGCTTATTTCGTAATCAAAACTGTTTCTATAAGATGCCTAAAGACTTTAATTCCATAACTAAGTGGGGATGCAATACTTCACAGAGACAACTACTAGATATAAGCGGTTAATGAGTTACACTTGAACATGATGAAATAACATATATGAATTACCTGTTTAACAAAAGAAAAAATATATAAATTACAAAATTACATGATGAAAATACATGCTAAAACTATGTTATTGTGGGTGACTCATGCAAACCATACCATTTTCCTGTTGTAGAATTCACGCCAAAGATGTGAACCAAAATGCTCGTGCTGCCTGCCATGTGTTTCCCTCAAAATGGGAAATTTTGAAAAATGAAAAGCCCATAGCCACATACATGGTCTGGGACTCTGGGCCCAGTCTTCTCTATGGATTGTGTCCCTATTTCTTTTTTTTGTTCCTTTTTTTGTTCTTTTTTCGTTCCTTTTTTCGTTCTTTTTTTCATGGAGTTGTGTCCGTATTTCTTTTGGGATTTATACCTGTTGGTAAATAATTACTGTGTGGTAGGGTAAAAATGACCTGGGGCCCAGCGTAGGCCCAGGATGGCTCTCACTCAAGGGCAGGCCTGCTCGGCCCCGGACCATCACAGGGTCGGCGCCGAGCCGTTAAGTCAATACCACGAAACCCGCATCCTCGTTTCGACGACCCACCACGGCCTTCGGTCTCCGATCCTCGGTGGCCCCACGGGCCTTCCACTCAGCCTGGTAAGGGACGAGGATGACCTAGCACAACCCTGGCCATCCAATTCTCTTAGAGGCACAGGGGCCCCACGATCAGCCATGTCAGCACCGAAACCACCTAGGGTTGGCCACGTCAGCCCTAAATCGCTCCTGAGGCTGCCACGTCTGCCCTAAACCCCCTGGGCCTCCTGCCACGTCAGGCCCATGGGCTTTCGGGTCCAGACCCGGCCCCCAAGCGGATCCAAACCCGACTGGGACTATCTATAAATACCAGGCCCTCTCCCACCTTTTGAGGTAACCAATCTTTGCCCACGAAAAATCCTAGTTACTGCTACTCTCTCTCAGAGACTAACTAGACCGTCAGAGGGTCTGCCACCGGGATAAACCCCGGTGTTCCTAGACCGTCTGCAGGTACACGAGGCGAGGCGATCCGAGCCGACCCTCCGGTGCCGAGGCGAGCCTACCACTTACCGTCCGTTACCGCATCCTTCCACCACTACAAATTGAGTCCGAACTCACACCTGGTGCAGCCACACTCCTCCCCAAAACAAGCAGCATCAATTACAAACTACTTTCTTCTCAATAATTGTTTGTCTGGGATCCATCATAAAAACTTGTCCTTCTAATTTATCCTAATAATTCTTCACTAATGCTGCACCCACAATTTTTTCTACAATTTTTTTTAAACAATCATACATGGCATAATATTATTGAAGGTTTCTTCAATCTTTTCTACAATAACTTCTAATAGTATTGTGTCTCATAAGATTGTAAAAAAAATATTGTAGAAAATAATGTGGTGTAGCATTACTGATAATTCTTTGCATGAAGTCGCTATTTGAATCTTCTTATATTACTTTTATAATTGTTCATTAGACATAATATTTATGCACACAAAAAATAACCATTTAAGAGAAAAATAAAATTATTATTATTATTATTGTTCGTGTTGTTGTTAGGAAAAAAAATGTTTGTTATCAGTGCATTCTTTTTCTCCCTACTTGTTTGTAGAAAGAACTAGAATATAGTCCCCTTCTTCTTCTTCTTCTTTTTTTTTGGGGGGGGGGGGGGGGGGGGGGGGGGGGGGGGGGGGGGGATGACCTTATCTGTTTATTGAGCCTCATACAAGTCAAGATGGAGCTGGGGATGAACAAAACATCACATTCTCCGTACAATTCAAAATTATGAGCATTTTTGGTAGGGCTACAATTCAGACCGGGCCCAAACACACCGGGTTTGCCCGAGGAGTGGGCAAGCCCGGACCAGGTTGGGCCTAAATATATATAGTGATCAGGTGAGAACTCGCGCGCACAGCCGTCTGATCATGATAATGCAAGATCGGACGGCTGCGCAGATTGTTCGCAGTTGGGGAGGGGGGGAGGGGGGGAAATGACCTTATCTGTTTATTGAGCCTCATACAAGTCAAGATGGAGCTGGGGATGAACAAAACATCACATTCTCCGTACAATTCAAAATTATGAGCATTTTTGGTAGGGCTGCAATTCAGACCGGGCCCAAACACACCGGGTTTGCCCGAGGAGTGGGCAAGCCCGGACCAGGTTGGGCCTAAATATATATAGTGATCAGGTGAGAACTCGCGCGCACAGCCGTCTGATCATGATAATGCAAGATCGGACGGCTGCGCAGATTGTTCGCAGTTGGTTTTATATATATATATATATATATATATATATATATATATATATATATATATATATATTCTTAATTGCAAACAGGTTTAGAATCGTTGCAAACTGAGATGTGAGCCATTGGATTAGATCGATCAAGATCCAACGGCTCACATCCTCCCCGCCCAAACTCCTCCCCTCACACTTAAGTTATGAAGGGTATAATGGGGATTTCACCTCATTATACCCGGTCAACTCATCTTTCTCTCACACTTTCTCTCTTTCACACTCTCTATGCCTCTCTCTCACTCTCGACTGAAACCCCAAACCCAAACCCGATCCCGATCCTGACCTTTAGTGCCTCCTCCTCCGAATCCTGACCAAACTCCTCTCTATCACACACTCTCTCACTCTCTCTATTGTCTCTCTCTCTCTCCTTCCCAAACCCACCAAAACCTGACACCCAAAAAACCCAACTCTAAGCCCCTTCGACCTCCGGTGCCTTCTCCTCTTCCTCACGACCGCCCACTTCCTTCCCTTTTCTCTCTCAGACTCTCCCTCACTTTCCCGCTTTCCTCCAATCTTAGTTCAAGGAATCTTAGTTCACCCATTAAATTCGAACACATCGTCGACAACATATACACCGTACAAACCTCCATTGTGCAAGGTAATTACTAAACCCTACCTTCGTAGTTATATTTATGTAGATTTTTATGTTTTGTAATTACTTGAATTGATTTTTGTGATGTGCATAGTAGATGTTTGAATATAGTTGTTCGATGGTTGTAGATGGTAGAATTGTAGGTGTAGTTGTTGTTGTTCGCTAAAATTATAGATGTAGTATTAATTGTTATTGTTCGATATTAGTAAAACAACAGAATCGGCAACAAAAAATTCTGAAACTTTGCAAGTAGGTCGGACTCACCACACACAAAATAGTGCAACTTCTAAAAGGGAGTTTTGACTCTACGGCCGTGTGTCATTTTTCCTCAAAATTCAAAATAAAGCGATACACGGCCGTATCTCGCAAACCGTGAACCAAATCTCACCTCTAGAAGTTGCGTTGGCTTGTGTGTGGTGAGTCCAACCTGGTCACAAAGTTTTGGAATATTTCGTTGCCGTTTGTGCGGTTTTCTATTTTTTTGTAATACCAACAACTAAAATAACTAATTTTGGATATTTTGAGTACTAAAATGTAGAAAATTGCACAAACTGGCAACAAAAAATTAGGAAACTTTGCGACTAGGTCTGATTCTCCACACAAGCTAACACAACTTCCAGAAGTAAGTTTTGACTCATGGTTTGCAAGATACGGCAATGTATTACATTATTTCAATAAAAACCAAATAAAGCGATACACGGCCGTATCTCGCAAATCGTGAGTCGAAACTCACCTCTAGAAGTTGTGTTGGCTTGTGTGTGGTGAATCAGACCTACTCGCAAAGTTTTGAAATTTTTTGTTTCCGTTTATGCAGTTTTCTATGTTTCGTAATACTAACAACTAAACAACTAATTTTGGATATTTTGAGTATGAGAACGTAGAAACCGCAAAAACGATAACAAAAAATTATGAAACATTATGAGTAGGTCAGATCCACCACACATAACCCAACAAAATTTCCAGAAGTGAGTTTTAACTCACGGTTTGTAAGATACGTCAATGTATCGCTTTATTTCAATAAAAACCAAATAAAGTGATACACAGACGTATCTCGCAAACCGTGAGTCAAAACTTATCTTTTTAAATCACCCTAAGGGGGGGGGGGGTGAATAGGGTGATCGTGCGGAATTAAAAACAATAAAATAATGTAAAGTAAATGTAAGAGTGATAAGAAAAGCAAACACAGATGACGCAGCGATATAACGTGGTTCGACCTCCAGGTCTACGTCCACACTACCTACTTGTAGCAATTCTCTGCCACAAGCTTTCCACTATACTCAAAACCCTTGTACAGTGATTCTCATATTCAGGCCGAGAGACCTTGTACAAAGATCTATTACACCCACAAGACTTCTAATCCAAGTTCCGTCAATCTCACCGAAGTGGAAAACAAATGAAAAGAAAACTCAAGATCGTTAATGATCTTGACTGAAGAATACAACCAAATAAACACTCACACTTGGATTGATTAAATGAAGGATTAGTTCAGAAATTTTCTCAGAAGTAATTAGGTTAAGAATACATAGTGGATTCGTCAATGTTAATAGACGGGGAAGTGTATCGATCAAAAATAGAAACGATACTTTTCAAGAATATACACAGCGCAAAGTGCGGTCGACCGTCATTTTGGTGCGGTCAACCGGTCAGCACTCTGACGTAAAGTAGAGAGGTGAAAGGTCGACCGCTTCTCAAGCAACTCAAGGTTGCATTCGACTGCGATGCAGTCGACCGGTCATGAAGTACGGTCGACCGGTATCGTGCTGTATATTCTGAATCCACTCTGTTTTCTTACCATAAACTAATCCATCTTTAATCAATCTTATACATTTAAAAACTCACGAAAATAGAAAGAAAAATTCAGGTCTTTGATATCTTCCTCTTTTGCCTGTAGACTAATTAATCATGAACTCTTTTTGAATATCTTCCTCTTTTGCTTATATTTGCAATCTTTTCTTTATTACTTTCTTTGTTTAAATATTCTTGAACTTGCTTGGATCTCTTGCTGATTTTATTTGATCCTGAAAATCTGAACAACTAATTTTAAACTTATTAGTATTAATGAGTACATTTTGTGCATACCAAACTAAGAGTCAACAATCTCCTCCTTTTGGTGTGAACAAAACATGCTAGAATGTTCGAAAATTAAAATAGGCCACATAAATATTCCCACTGAGTTTAGTATATCATATTACACAGATTTTCATAAGTAAGAGCTTTTAAGAGAGATGTAAATACTCTTCCTTAATTCAATGTCACATGTTATACTGAACTACAACATATATGATTAGTATAAAACTTTTGAAAACATATTTGTAGTTGAAAACACTCATAGAATCATTGTAAAGCATTTGAAAACATTTCATGAATACTTTGACTTTATTTGAAAACATTCCAAAAAAAATTCTCCCCATTTTTGGAACACACCAAGAGGGATTAAGTAGAAGAAAAGTGAATAACATATTCCAGTGAAAGCACGTTAAAAAAATTCATTAATCAAAATAGATTCATAAGAAAATGGTTTTAAAAAGATTTTTATTGAAGACCAGAGAGGAGACCGGTCGACCGTACGGTCGACCGCAAAAGCAACTATTAAAAAATTTTCCGAGAGCATACCGGTCGACCGCATGGTCGACTGTAAACCCTGTAAAGACAATTCTAATGATAGACAAAAGGCAGAGAGCGAATCGGTCGACCGTACGGTCGACCACAAATACTAAAGTTCAATTTTTGAAAAGCTCACGAAAAATAAAAACAAAGACCGAGAGAGTGCCGGTCGACCGAAACCCAATTTTAAGCAGAAATATCAATAACATTTAGTTATCCTTTCAAAATAAAATTGTTTTTCATCTAAAGACTTGATAAAAATATTAGCAAGTTGAAAATTAAATGAGTTTAAATTTGCTTACCAGACAAAGAAATAAATTTGTTTTACCTTAAAAAATATGATCTTCCCTTTTCTTTTCATGATAGTGGTGCAAAAGCGTCGTTTTCATCCATCATGAGCTTTAGGTATCCACTATCAAGGTGCTACCGATCTTTAGGTGAAGTGCATTGAGTACCTACATTAAGATTAGTATGTATCCAACTAGGTACTGTTCCTGCACTTGTATTCTTCTTGATCCAAACAAAGTTAGTATTCCTTTTTTAAAGCACAATTATAAGAAATATGTCCTAATCTACAACAATAGTGACAAGTAATGTGATTATGATTTGGATCATGCATATATGCATAATTGTGTGTTGGTTTGTAACTATTTTGGTGGCTATACATATGTGTATGACTAGATTACTTAGATTTTTGATATTGTATTGGCTCATTGTAACCAAGCCCTCGATTAACATGATAAGATCTTGAATTCTTTTTAATAAGGTAACTAGGCCCTTCATATTTTTCAATAATTTTCTCTAGCTCAATTACTCTTTTACAAAGTTTTTTCCTAGTCATCTCATCGTCTTTAGTGTTCCAACGAAGAATGTCTAGGGTAGCATCAAGTATTCAATTTTGCTCAACTGCTTCGTTACAACCTTCCACTACCTCATCAAATTTACTTTTGCATTCTTTTATATCATCAGTAAGCTTAGCAATATAAACAAATTTCTCATGAATTTCTCTCAAGTGTTCATCATGTGTTGCTAAAGATTCTTGAATTTGTTGTTTTAAGAGTTCATTTTCCTCTAGCAATACATCATGATCTTTTCTAAATGACTCGAATTTTTTCACGATCAATAAATTTTTATTTTTTCAGTTTTTTATTTTTAGCGATGCAAGAGTCATGAGATTCATTTGGAATTTGTTCATATTGTCTTAGTTCATGACTCAATTTCTTAGCATAATCTTTTAATCCATTACACATATCTACTAATTCATCATAAGTGGGTTCTTCGATTACCTCTTCTTGAGATGGTGATTGCACATCACCATTTCCAAGAGCCATGAAATCGACATTATTGTGATATTGCTCATCTTCATTTGAATCTGAGTCTAGCCACGTTGCCTTTTATGCCTTCTTTCTCAATCCTGAATTGGAGTGACGATAATCTTTGTTCCTACCTTTCGATAGGGGACAGTTTGGGCGTATATATCCTGGCTTGTTGCATTTGTAGCACACATCATTTTTGTCTTTGTCTCTTTCTCTTTGTGACATGCTGTACATTTTGCTTTTGAGATGCTTACAGAATTGTTTTGTTAGCCGTATGAAGTCTTCGTCTGATTCTTCATGGTTTGATTTTGATTTTGATGGACGTGATTTCTCTGCTTTTAGGGCAATGGTCCTCTCTTCGGTTTTTGGTTCAATCCCGATGTTCTGTCTGCATCTTTTAGTTTCTGTCATCTCCATCTCGTATGTCTTTAGCTTTTCTTGGAATGTATAGTAATTGAATCCCTTCTCTTCAAGAGTCTCCATCATTACAGTGATCTTTACATCCCATTCTGGCGTGAGACAGCTTATAAGCTTTCCGACCTTTTGGTCATCATCTAGTCCTTTACCTAAGCTCTCAAGTTCGTGGGCAATGATATCGAAGCGGGCGAGCATTTGATCCACATTTTTCCCTGGCAACATGCGAAACACATCAAACTTATAGAAACATAAATTAACTTTAGCTTTTACCTCAGAAGCAGTTCCCTCATGTCATTTAAGCATGTTGTTCCAAATTTCGTATGCTGTCTTACAATTTCGCCGACATCGCATTAATTCCTCATTATTCAACCCTACATAGAGTGTTTTCATAGCCATGGAAATTGCAGTTTTCAATGCTAGTTCAGTTTTTATGAATGCCCTCTTTCCATCGCTGACAGGAATCTCAATTTTGTTTATGCACATGTTCCATACTTCTTCTCCAAGCATTGTAGAAAATGAGACATACGAACTTTCCAAATATCATAGCATTTTCCATCAAAAAATGGTGAGCGTGTAAGACTTGTCCCATTGGAGACGATTGGCTCCAATGAGTATAAGTTTTCGGGAGGAGGGATTTCATGTAGCGCCCCGAATTTCTAATATAATATCTTAGAAAATACGTGGCACAATCCCAGCATCAACTTCAATGTAACATTAAACACAACCAACACCAGTAAAAATTTTCAACTTTTATTACGACAATCTTTTACAAAGCACAACAGAACTCAAAACATCTCAACTCAAAATTTTCTTTTATTTACAACACAAAACTATCTCAAATCTGCTTTTACAATTTTACACAAAACTCTTATTAAATAACTTTTTCTCAAAACCAACTCAAGCATCCAACCTCCAACTCAAAGCAACAACCTGCAACATATGAGGCTAGAGATGATCCCTAACCCCCAAACTAAAGGGGTCATCCATAAATGGTGTGACATAAAAGTAAACAAACAACATAAATAAACATTAAGCAAGAATTCTTAAACAACATGTAATAAACCAAAATACATAAAATATGAAGTAGCAGAAATGTAAACAACAAGTGATACTAAACTAAGTGTTAAGTGTATAAAACAGGAAAACCACATGCCTAAAACCGAGTCAGGAAAACACAATTTCTATATGCGGACTCTCTAATGCGTACTTGTCGAAGTCTATGCATCCCACTCTACATAGGTTCGGTGCAAGCCCTTAACGTCTTCACTTCATAGGGTTCAATCCCCCGCTATGCAACTAATCCTAACATGATGATTACTACGAGATAAAGATAAGCTGTGAATAGTAGCCCATGCCCGATAATTCCGGAGATCAATCCCACACCACAAGTAATTACCGTGATAATTCCGGAGATAAATCCCACACCACAAGTAATCTACCGTGATAATTCTGGAGATATATCCCACACCACAAGTAATCTACCGTGATAATTCCGGAGATTAAATCCCACACCGAAACATTGACACATCATCACACGAATACCACATGTGCTTCGCCTCGACTCCGATAATTCCGGAGATCAATCCCACACCGAAAGCAACTACTTGGATAATTCCGGAGATATATCTCACACCCAAAGTAAATTACTTGGATAATTCCGGAGATAGATCCCACACCCAAAGTAAGATACTTCGATAATTCCGGAGATTAAATCCCACACCGAAAGCCATATCGAGGTACTTGACTCATGTTCCCGTTCATCATATCACCACTAGTGCCTGTCCTTATTATTTTTGGGTTACTTAATTACTCAACGAATCTCCTAGAGTGGTGTACCCTACCGGACTTAACTCAAAACTGAATAACTGAAATGCCTCAACAAGCCTCAACAAACTAACTCAACACCGGTATACTAGGGTCACACACATCCTCTAGAGACTCAAACTCAAAAAGTCTTAACCAACTTTTGCACTAAACAAAATAGCTCAACTGAATATCTCAAATTCATATGCTCAACTGAAGACAAAGTATAATCTCAAAATATCTGAAGGCTAACCATTCGAAAGAACATTCAAGTTTACGAAAACTCATCAGTACCAGTCGACTTATACTGTAGTAAGTCGACTGTCCAGAGGACAAATATTCATGATTTTAAGAAAATAAACTAAGTCATATAAGTCGACTTAAGAAGTCATCGGTCGACTTACTCGAGACAAATTCCAATAATTTTCACAAAAATATTCTAAGTACCAACAGTCGACTTAAGGAGTCATAGGTCGACTGTCCAGAGAAGAAACTGCAATAACTTTACAAAATATTTTCTAAGTATACCAGTCGACTGTCCAGAACGGATTTTCAAAAGAACTGAAGATACAGCAGCAGGGTCGTACAAGTCGACTGAATAGTAGACCAATCGACTATCAGCCTACAGTTTTCATAACTTAGGTCTGAATACAATAATCAAAACTGGAGTTTTTCTAAAGATTCATTGTTTATGAAAATAGTTCGTATTCAGGCAAAATGACAAGTCTCAAATAATCTTCATTTTGGATACATTACTCAATCATCCAATATCTCAAAACTCAAGTTCTCATGTTCTAAAATTACTAATTTTTCCATTAGGGTTTCTCAATACTGAATTTCTTTCATAACTCAAAACCAAGATCTGATTTGTAAACATAAGATCCAGATGCTCACCATCCGATCATAACCATGCTCAAATCTTAACATGCTATTTAGCAATACAATTTCATAAACCAAGATCTACTCAACATTTTTAGATTTCACATACATGGTACAAACAACAACATTTGCATCGTTTTCATGCAAAAATACTAAATGACATACATGCCAAACCAACAATATAACAATCGATCACATTAATCAAACCACAATACAAGATTCATATCATTCACAACATCAAAACAAAAAAAAGCATTGTCACTCACATAAATCAAAACAACAAAACAAATTTATATCACTCACCTTTGAATTGAAAAGATCCAAAGAAGAAGCCTTCCTTTTTGCGAGATCCAAAACTTCCTCTTGCTCCTCCAAACAAATCAAAAAATTCTGTATATTGCAGCAAATGACGGCTGCGAAAATCCTTTTAAATACCCGGAATGAAGTTTAGGGTTTTACCCACTTTTGCAAAATAATCCCTTCAAAATACAAGTTTACATATATAGTTCTATTCATGGAAATTCAATAAAATTCATTTAAATTATGATTTAAAAGTGAAATACAGCCCTTAATCTCAACCAGTACTGTTCAAAACGTCCAGAATATACTTTTACATTTTAACTCCTAAAAATGACAAATTTACAAAAAGGTCCTTCTTTTCTCAAAATTTGCAAATAGTTCCAATTAATTTCAGAAAAATCTGGAAAAATACTAAATAAATCCCAAATATTAAATAATGATTTTTCATGAAGAAAACTTGACTTTCAAACTCCTCAAGAAAGTATTTGCACGTGTTTTGCACGTGTAAAAAGATAAATTTTTTTGAAAATATTCATAAATTCTCCAAAAATCATTTTAGTCATTTATAAACCTTTAAAAATAATATTTTAAAAATACAAGGTTCTACATTTCGACCATTGGACCTTTTGCTTAAGCTTTTAAGCTTTTGATAAGCACCTCGCTCTGATACCACTGTAAATCACCCTAGGAGGGAGATGAATAAGGTGATCGTGCGGAATTAAAAACAATAAAATAAAGTAAAGTAAATGTAAGAGTAAAAAAAAAGCAAACGCAGATGACGCAGCGATATAACGTGGTTCGACCCCCAAGTCTACGTCCACACCACCTACTTATAGCAATTCTCCGCCACAAGCGTTCCACTATACTCAAAACCCTTGTACAATGATTCTCAGATTCAGGCCGAGAGACCTATTACACCCACAGGACTTCTAATCCATGTCCCATCAATCTCTCCAAAGTGAAAAAGAAATGAAAAGAAAACTCAAGATCGTTAATGATCTTGACTGAAGAATACAACCAAATAAACGCTCACACTCGGATTGATTAAATGAAGGATTAGTTCAGAAATTTTCTCAAAAGTAATTAGGTTAAGAATACACAGTGGATTCGTCAATATTAATAGACGGGGAAGTGTATCGATCAAAAATAGAAACGATACTTTCCAAGAATATACACAGCGCAAAGTGCGGTCGACCGTCATTTTGGTGCGGTCGACCATTCAGCTCTCTGACGTAAAGTAGAGAGGTGAAAGGTCGATCGCTTATCAAGCAACTCAAGGTTGCAGTCGACTGCGATGCAGTCGACCGGTCATGAAGTACGGTCGACCGATATCGCGCTGTATATTCTGAATCCACCTTGTTTTCTTACCATAAACTAATCCATCTTTAATCAATCTTATACATTTTAAAAACTCACAAAAATAGAAAGAAAAATTCAGGTCTTTGATATCTTCCTCTTTTGCTTGTAGACCAATTAATCATGAACTCTTTTTGAAAATCTTCCTCTTTTGCTTGTATACCAATTACTCATGAACTCTTTTGAATATCTTCCTCTTTTGCTTGTATTTGCAATCTTTTCTTTATTGCTTTCTTTGTTTGAATATTCTTGAATCTCTCTTGGATCTCTTGCTGATTTTATTTGATCCTAAAAATCTGAACAACTAATTTTAAACTTATTAGTATTAATGAGCATGTTTTGTGCACACCAAACTAAGAGTCAACAACCTTTAGAAGTTGTGTTGGCTTGTGTGTGGTGAATTAGACCTACTCACAAAGTTTGAAATTTTTGGATGTCGTTTGTGTGGTTTTCTATGTTTTCGTAACAAAACAATTAAAACAACTAATTTGGATATATTTTTTGTACGAAAACGTGTGGTTTTCTATGTTATCGTAACAAAAACAACTAATTTTGGATATTTTGAGTACGAAAATGTAGAAAACCGCAAAAATGACAACAAAAAATTACGAAATTTTGCAAGTAGGTCAGATTTACCACACACAAGCTAACACAACTTCTAGAGGTGAGTTTTGACTCACGGTTTGCGAGATACGACCATGGATCGCTTTATTTCCAAAAAAAAAAATTAAGCTATACATGGCTGTATCTCGTAAACCGTGAGTCGAAACTCACGTCTAGAATTTGCGTTGACTTGTGTATGGTGAATCCAACATACTCGCAAACTTTCATAATTTTCGTTGTTGTTTGTACGATTTTCCCACATATCTTATTTTGTATCTATATATATGAATAGTTTGATTCAGTTTATATGATTAGTGCATTGAGAATTCTTGTATTATATTTTATGTTAGATATGGAGAATGATGAAGAAAATTTTGTGCACACAATGTCCATGTATGCAGCTAACAGCTTATGTGTCTTTGTGTTTTTTTTTGTTGCACATAACCTAACCCGCTATTGGAAACAATGGGTTGTGCACACTTAACCCGTTATCACCAATAGCGGGTTAAGTATAACAAATTTTTTCAGAGACTTGATATTTTAAAACAAATTTGATCAAATTCCTCTTCAACTTAACCCGCTATTAACGATAACGGGTAAGTTAAAATACCCCGCTATTTCCAATAAAAGGTTAAGTTGAAGATTTGAAACAGAAACTTGATATATGGATGCAAATTTGTACAAATTCATCTTCTACCTAACCTGTTATTGACGATAATGGGTTAAGTAAAAAAAAAAACAAGTTATCGCCAATAACGGGTTTAGTTGAGTCTTCTAACAGAGAACTGGAAATACCATCAACAATTTCCTAAAACCTAACCCGTTATTGACAATAACGGGTTAAGTTATAATTTTTAGTTATCACCAATAACAGGTTTAGTTGAAAATTTCTAACAGAAAACATGGTATTCTCCACAAAAAATCCTGTCTTTTTTTTTTCTTTTCTTTTTTTGTGGTGGTGGTGGTGGTGGGTTGGGGGGGGGGGGGGTGTTAAAAATTGTAACCCATTAAATTAAGAGCCAACAGAAGTTACCACGCTGAGGGTGTTGTCATCCTGATCCAACATAACCTTGTGCATGTAAGAAATGATATGATGAGAAACATTAAACATCATATTGAGAACTTTCTCCTCCTTATCTCTTCAATGTGATTTTATAGTGAGTAGCTGGTAAAATTAAAGAATTCTATCATATAAACCGATGTTTTTCTTATCTCTAAGGCGAACCCCTAACCCTAACCCTCGCAACTAACCTCTAATCCTAACCCTTGCATATTAGCTTTGGTTATATGATTGCTTTATTTTATTGATTTGCAGAATTTTTTAAATTAAAATTCTTTGTTTGATTTTTAGTACTTGACATTTTATTTTTCTTTTTTTCGTAATTTTCTTATTATTTTTAACTTTTTTAATATTATAATTTTGTTTAATACTATTGTTTTTTTTCCAAAATTTTTTCTGTTACTTTTCTTGTTTATATTTTATTATTTTTTAATATTTTTTAAAAGTGATTTTATATTTTATATTGTTTCCAATTTTTTCAAATAGTGATTTTATATTTTCATTGCAGCCATTTTTAATTTTTTAAAATTTTCCATTTATTTTTTTAAAAACTATTTTAATAAAGTTTTAATTATTTTTTTTATTTTTTTCCCAATTTTTCATTTTTAATTTTCCACTGATTTGAGGTTTTGAAGTTTTTTAAATTATGTTTTTTTTGCTTTTAAATTTAGTTCACTTTTAAATTCCAAGAACGTGAAGCATTAATAAAGAAATTAATTATTTTAAAAAATTTATTAATTATTATAAAATCAATATAAAAAAATTTCTAACCCAAACTCTTAACTTTAACCTTCTAACTCTAGCCATATCTCTAACCCTACCCTTAACCCTCTAACCCTAGCGGCCTAGCCCTAACCCTCTAACTCTCTAACTCTTAAACCGAAATCAATGTATATGGAGAATGATGATAAATTCCTTATTTTTATATGGATACGTCAATTTGTGTGGATATTTTATTACATTTTTGAAATTTTTTTGAAGTTTTATTTATTTTAATGAAAACATGTACGTCCTCACATATGCAGGGTTATGTTGGACGAGGATAACAACCCCCCCTCCTCTTCAATAAAAAAACAAAACAAAACAAAATGTACATATGACAAGGTCAAGAGATTTTTTAAAGAAACTCAAGCTCACATAACCCGTAATTGGCGATGACGGTTTCAGTGAACTCAGCTCGTCATCTGCAATAGCGCGCTAGGTAGAAGAGATTTTTTTGAAGAAAGTCAGGTGTTCACTAAAATCCTTCAGCCCAACCCGTTATTGGCGATGACGGGTTAAGTGAACTTAAATAAAGGGTTAGGTTCCCTAATGTACGTGGCTCAAAAATTTCAAACTCACAGCAGCATTATGCTGCATAAAAATTCTCATCCATTTCATTGACATAGCATAATCAACATATTTAATCAGTTACAAATCATTCTCATCCGCATAAAAACTAACACAAACAAAGATCTACAACAACAACAATACAGAAATACATAAAATTCAAGAAACAAAATCTCAACATAAACTCACATCTTAACTTATCATTTCTCCAAACATAGACATATATCAAACAAGTACATAAGCTTCAAGTTCAAGCTTCAAGTACATAAGTTTCAGAATTTTGTGAACTTGCAAAAAAAATTTACTAGGTATTATCTACTACCGCTTCCAATGGGGCGGTTTGCATCCACTCAATGAGAGTTGTTAGGGCTTGTTCCTCTCTCAAGGGAGATTTCTGCGTCTATCTTGTGTCACTTGTGATATTGGTTCAACCAGTTCTTGCTCTTCTTCCTCTGACACTTCCGGTTCTTGTTGTTGCGGTTGTTGTGGCTCGGCATTTGGAATCTGTAACATCCCAGAAATTTTAAATATAGTATTTTGAATTAATAAATAAATTTTATACTAATTTATCTAATTATTTTTTATTTTTGTGAAATTATCGTTTGGCACGAGCAAAACACGTGCAAATATTTTCTAAATGCAAGTTCTAAAATTTTGAGTTACTGAATTTAATTTTCTTATTTATAATTGAGTATAATTTTAATTTTTGAGATTTTTCTGAATAAGAGAAATTAATTTTGTAAATGATTCGAAAGAAGGGGACTTTTGTGTAAAAAAACCGTTTGCAGCCAAAATTTAATTTCAAATTTTTTTTGGCTACATTTGGGGGGCAGGTTTTCAGTATAGGGATTTATGGGTGGATTTATCCATATTTTATTTGATTTGATTTGGAAAGATTGAGTAAATAATTAATTCTGTAAATTTGGGATTGTGGGGGACTTTTTTTGGCAAAAACTCCCACAAAACCCTAAAACTCTGGACCCGGTTATATAAAAGAAGGCATGAACAGTACGTTTCGATCACTCGTTTTTTTGGGTATTTTTGTTGATTTTGGAGCTTGAGGAGATCTTTTGCATTTGAAGAAGAAGGGTTTTGGAGTTTATTCGAAATCTACAAGAGGTGGGTAACACTCTATCTCTCTTGTTATCTTTTTATCTCATGGATGTGTTGTATCATGTCAGGGATGAAATTTTTAGTGATCCATGGATGCATGTTAGCATAATTGTGGTATTTGTTATGAGATACTTGTAGAGATGTATAGTTGATATGAGATTGTTGATTATATGACATAAAGATTGAATATTGAATGTAAGTTGATCTAAAATAAATTGTTCTTGAGTAATGAAGTTTTCCATGCATGAAAGAACAAGTTTTATTTATGGAAATAGATCTAATGAACCAATATGTTATTGTAGATGTGTAGACCTTATTGTATGCTTCAAGAAACATGATTTGAGCAATTAAAAGATGTAAATTTTATGAGTTATTTACTATTTTGATGTAAATTCTTGATGAGTTGAATACTAGAAATTTTATACATCAATTATATGATAAAAACCATTGAAAATATATGCTTGAATGTGTGAAGCACTAGGGTTAGGGTTTCACGGTTAAACCTTATACCTAGGGTTAGGTGGGGCTCGGTTTGGGGCAGCAGAGTACCCCGGGTTGCATAGTGCCAACCCGAGCACTGTGCAGACCCATAGTGGCTACTG
Source organism: Hemerocallis citrina (assembly GCA_017893485.1). Lineage (NCBI taxonomy): Eukaryota > Viridiplantae > Streptophyta > Magnoliopsida > Asparagales > Asphodelaceae > Hemerocallis > Hemerocallis citrina. The sequence goes on from CM030358.1 coordinate 259,041,315, forward strand.
TTTGGGCTTTGATTTGGAGGGGCTCGGGTTTTCTGTTGGGTGAAGGGGTTCGTGTGTTAGGGTTTGAGAACCGTAGTGTACGTATAGATGTGCATACGTATGTGTATAAATCTAGCGATTGTGTGATAATTAATTGATTCTCATGATCAATTTTCGAATATGTTCTTTTGTTGAAATCTAGTTTCAGATTTTAATGTGTTCAAGTAATAATTTTGACGGTGCAAATTTATATCTGTGTGGGTAATATTCTTAGTTTTGAGGGAATATATGCTTTAATTTTGAAGGACAAAACTTAGAATTCCAAGAGGTTTATTTTCAATTTCTAAAGACGTAAAATTTCAGATTTTAGGGATGAGATCCCAGACAATAAAGAGACTTGTTTAGTTTAAATTTATTTCAATTCTAGGGAAATTCATTGAGTTTTATGTATGTATGAAAAGTGAAGATTTAAAAGTTGAGTTTAAAGGATTTCCGTGGATTTGATTTTGTTCCATATAAGAAAGAGCCTTTTAAGGCAATGACGGTTTATTAAATGAAATACGAATAATGAAGAGACTTGTGGATATGCAAATGTTTTTTTTGTTTTTTTTTTTGAATGAAGTATTTCTATTTTGATATTTTGGTTCGCAACCGTGTTGTTGTGGGAAAAGTGTTGTTTTTCAGAAAAGAGTAAATAAAGAGTATTTTGATGATTGAACCAAGTGGGGTTCTTGATTGCCATTAGGGTTATTGTGAGAATCCTAGATGGATGCTTAAGGCGTTGAGATTGTGAGTACTAGAGACTGAGTGAATCCTAGAGTACTGACAGTGGATATTTTGATTGTAGGAAATTAGCCTAGGGGCTAGTATTCCTGGTTTGGCAAGTGAAGTCCGGTAGGATGGAGCTAGTTCTAGGTGGCTCAAGTTACCTCTATTACATATTTAACGACAGACACTAGTTGGAGTTGTGAAGAAACAAGGGTAAACATGAGTATGAGGACCTTAGCTGGTCTGCGGTGTGGGATGGTCCCCAGAATTATCGAGGTGTGAGTGGAAGTGCTCATCTGCCATGTGGGATTGATCTCGGGAATTATCTGGATCGAGGCGACGCTCATGGGATATTTGTGTGTGGTGAGGCGCCATGGCTTGCAGTGTGAGATTGAATCCCCGGAATTATTGGGATATGAATGATCCTCTGCGGTATGGGATTAATCTCTGGAATTATCGGGGCGTGGGCTAGGTACTCACAAATTGTCTAAATCTTGTAGTAGTCACAGGTGTAAGTTTGCATGGCGAGGGATCGAACCCTAAATGAGGTGAAAGAAAGGGCTTGCCTTCGGAACTATATAATATGGGATGCATAGAATCCGAACAAGTATACATTAGTGTGCATTGTCTTTTCGTGAACATTGTTTTATGTTTTTTTTTCTTTGTTTTCTCGACACACTTATTCTCTTAAGTTTAGTAATACTCGTTGATTTATGAATCTTTTATTTTTGTTTCATTTTATGTTGTGCGGAAAGTTTGTGATTGTGAGACTTTATAGGGTTACTATTATTATAGTATTGCGTCAGTTGTACTGACGTGTCCACTTTTCTGGTCAGTTTTACAGGATTTGCGAGTAAGTGGCTTGAGTAAGGTTAAAGCTTGGACTTGAGATGGCTGGAGTTTATATGTTGAGACGTGTTGTAATAAATGTGTTTAATTTTCTGTTGTGCATTGTAATAAAGAACTTTTGTAAAGAAGAGTTCCCCGTGTTTTTACTGTGTTTGGATTACATTGAAGAAAAGATTCTGGAATTGTGTCTCTTATTTCTATTATGAAAATTCGGGGCTCTACAGAATCCCTCCCTTTGTCACGCTCTTACTCCTTGGTACACGTACTGTTGAGCTTAAATAAGCATCAAGTTTTGCCCCATCACCTGCATCTTCAAGACTGCGGCGGCATAGTTTAAGGATCTCCCACATTACCTCTTTCACACTCTCGAGCACGACACTTCTTAACGTTCAAGCAACTATCCGGACTGTCTCTTATGTGTTATCAATCTACAACGAGTTAACATATTATAAATTAAACAATAGAAGTTTGGAATCCCTCTTCATAAATATCAAATGTTCACTTAACAATACATCTATATGAAAAATATATAAATATATATAGTACACTAACCATAGCTCGATACGTCGACGCCTTCAGCTAATACATTGGTTGAGAAGAGGAATACGCCAGTGGTGGTTCCTCCTCTGTTGGGGAAATCGGTATTTGGATTCCTGCTGGTACAACGGTATATAAAGATACATACAATCTTGTAATGTGCTTGTACCATATTATATGCACTCCTTGCATTGAGCCATCGTAAAGAATTCGATATCCAAGTACATCGAGTACCATTTGATATCTTCTAGACCAATTTGCCACATGTACCCGATGAAAACCCGCTCAGTCGAAATTGGGCACGCGACCCGTTCCATTCACTTCAAGCAATTTCTTGTCATACGAGCGATCTTCGGGAATCTTCTATTGGAATCTGAATTGCCGCATTGCTCTATCCGGATAGCAGAACTCCACAACCGAGAAGTTGACGAGTAGGGCAGTCGTCAACCAAAGTTCCCTAGCTGCCATACACACGGACGGAAGTCGTTGCAATCTATCAGGGGTGTACGGAACCCAATTGACGCACTCGTCGCGCAACGCGTCCAACTCATCTCTATAGTATGCCAGAGATGTGAGTGGGTTATCGACCAACGTGTGTCACTCTTCCCAGTACACTTCTAAAGGAGGTAACATATCAGGAATCGGCGCATCGGCCAACCGAGTCGGTGATGGCTCAATAATGCGAGGACGACCGATGTGCATGCGCTGCCAACTCCAAATCTACAACAAAACCATTGCCCATCATCTGCCATTAATTCAATGCGCATGCGCACAACAAACTATACAATAATGCTAAGGCCGCACTTTCCCAACTATATCAACCAACCATGGTGAAGTTGCCCTACAACTGTACATACATCAGTGCACGAGATCACCGGAGGAGTTTGGAAAGAGCACACCTCCAATAAAACTTATAATGTACGGTAGCGTGTAGCACATGATGTCTTTGTCAGTGGATTCATCATTCAAATACCCTGTGAAACTTAATTTCAACCATGCAAGTCAGAGGGATCTACCGTCGAAAACTTTATTCCAAAAATTTTCTTCTTCTTCAGCTTGAGCTTGCGCTATGGTTTGCTCTACAACTTCATCTTCATAATATGACGTAATATCAGCTAATATTTCAACTTCAACTTGTAATTTCTTTACATACAACACCTCCTCTAAACCGACACTAAGGTAATCACGCACAACTTCCACTCTGTTGAAGTCCATGTTCCCGTCACGGCCACCCCATCTATAGGAAGCCCAGTAATTATTGCTACATCTTGGAGAGTGACCCAGCTCTCCTACTGGTAGATGGAATGTGTCTCCGGCCTCCACAGCTCGACAAGAACTATAAGTAAATTTTGGTCGAGCTTCACACTCCCCATCAATCCGACTCCATAAAAATCAGCTTGGACCAAGTACACGGGGTCCATGGGAAGAGTTGCGTGCTTCTGAAAGTTACACTTCTTTGCGGACTCATCCCACACGGCTTGAGATTTGTGTATGTGTTGCAACGCGAAAATGCTTGGTTCTTCCAGTTTTGGAGATGTACGTCCAAATGAAGACGATAGACCAGCCTCGGCGGATGAAGAATGGTGACCACCAACCTACACAAACGAATACAAATTTTGTTATTATTGATACAATGTTATAAATTCGTATTCAAAACTAATAATGATAATAAATCTTACTTCTGTAATCCATTCACCTCTATCGCTAACAGAAGGGCCTGGTGATCACTTCGTTTTGCTCATTTCTCTATCAACAATAATACCAAGGTCAATTGATAAGAGTTCCAATTTATGTTAAGTCGCCAATATTGTAAAAAGTGAGCGAAAACGTGAGAAAATTGCACAAACGACAACCAAAAATTCTAAAATTTTACGAGTAGATTCTGATTCCACACACACAAGTTAACACAACTTGTAGATGTGAGTTTCGACACACGGTTTGCGAGATACGGCAATGTATCGCTTTATTTCAAGAAAAACCAACATAAAGCGATACATAGCCGTATCTTGCAAACCGTGAGTCGTGGCTCATTTCTAGAAGTTGCGATAGCCTGTATGTGGTGAATCCGACCAACCCACAAAGTTGCATAATTTTTGTGGCCATTTGTGGGTTTTCTATGATTTCGTACTCAAAATGTAACAAATTATAGTTGTTGTTTGATATTAATAAAACTGAAGAAACGGCATCCAAAAATAATGAAACTTTATGAGTATGTCAAACTCACCACACACAAGCCAACACAACTTATAGAAGTGAGTTTTAACTCACGGTTTGGAAGAACCGGCTGTATAACGCTTTATATCAAGAAAAACCAACATAAAACGATACATTGCCGTATCTCGCAAATTGTGAGTCGAAATTCACCTATAGAAGTTGTGTTAGCTTGTGTGTGGTGAATCCGACCTATTTGTAAAGTTTCGGAATTTTTTGTTGCCCTTTATGAGGTTTTCTATGTTTTCGAACTCAAAATATCCTAAATTAGTAAATTTAGTTGTTATTGTTACGAAAACATAGAAAACATCACAAACGACATCCAAAAATTCTGAAACTTTACGAGTAGGTCGGATTTACCACGGACAAGCCAACACAACTTCTAAATGTGAGTTTCGATTCACGATTTGTAAAATACGGTCGTGTATCGTTTTCACTCACGAAAAAGAATGGAAAATGATACAATATTGTATCGTACTAACCGTGAGTCGAAAATTACTTCTACAAGTTGCATCAGCTTTTGTGTGGTGAGTCTGAACTACTCGCAAAGTTTCATAATTTTTGGATGTTGTTTGTAGGTTTTTACACAAAATATGCAACAACCCCTTCAAATATTCATGTATGTTGTTCAATATTAGTAAAACCGCACCAACGACATCTAAAAATTCTGAAACATTATGAGAAGGTCGGAATCACGTAACATAAGCTAACAAAACTTTTAGAGTTGAGTTTCGACTCACGATTTGCGAGATACGGCTGTGTATCACTTTATTTGGTTTTTCTTGAGAAAAGCAATACATGGCCGTATCTTGCAAATCGTGATTCAAAACTTACTTCTAGAAGTTATGTTAGTTTGTGTGTGGTGAATCCGACCTACTCGCAATGTTTTAATTTTTTTTGTTGCAATTTGTGCAATTTTACTAATATCGAATAATACAAACTACTACATCTACATAATTACGCATCACAGAAATTAATTCAAGTAATTATAAAATATAAAAATTGACATAAATATAACTACGAATGAAGGATTTAGTAAATAACTTGAACAATAAAGATTTTTATAGCGTATGTGTTGTCGACGATGTGTTCAAATTTAATCAGCGAACTAGGGTTTTGAGTTCTCGATTATTCTTCGAAGATTGGAGGATGAGGGGTTTTGATTGGAGGAGAGAGGAAGAGTGAAAGAGTGTGTGTGAGAGAGAGGGGAGGAGGTGGGCGGTTAGGAGGAGGAGGAGGAGGCATCGGAGGTTGGAGGTCGGAGGTCGGAGGGAGTTGGAGTTAGGTTTGGGTGTTAGATTTCGGTGGGTTCAGGAACAAGAGAGATGGAAAGTAGGGAGAGTGAGAGAGAGTGTGTGAGAAGAGGAGTTTGGTTGGGATTCGGAGGAGGCGCAGAGGTCGAAATCAGGGATCGGGATTAGGTTTGAGTTTGGGGTTTCGGTCGGGAGAGAGAGGCAAATAGAGTATGTGAGAGAGAGATGAGTTGAAGGGGTATAATGGGGGATTTTGGGGGAATTTCAAAAAACAAGTTAAATGTGTTTTTTTTTTTCAAGCTACTTTTAAGTGAAATTTTAGAGGGAAAAAAACAAGTTTTTAAAATACTTCTTTAAACTTTGGTATCCAAACACACATAACCCCCTTTTCTGAGTTTAAAAACAGAATACTTATTTTAGACTTCAAATCAAATGGACCCTTGATGTTCCAATATTAGTTTTTTTTAGGGAAGGATGTTTTTTTAAGAAAAAGGTGGAGTATGGCCACCCTGTTTCATTAATAAGGAGTTAATAAAAAAAATTCAGAGTACTGAGCTGAGAACAAAGTCCTACAATACATAAAAAAGAAAGAACACATAGATCCTCCCCGAATTGGGGGGGGGGGGGGGGGGGGGGAGGACAAAAGAAAGATCAACACATACATGCATCCATCAAAAGTACAACATAGCATCTAACTCCCCCCAACAAACCCTGGGGTGGTAGAGATCGAACCGTAGTCAAAGGACAGAAAAACGTCACATACTCTTCCCAGAGTCGAGCGTCATCCCGATCTTGACTTCTTTGTCGTTGTACTCCTCCACCTGAAAGACACTGGAAATCCTCCATCGAGGACATGTTGTAGCAGCTGAAGCCCCAAAAGAGATAAGATGCATAATGTGACTCAAATTACCAGAAATACTATTAATAGTCCCACGAAAGTAACAGTTATTCCTATCTAGCCAAAGAACCCAGGTCGTGGCAGCGATTGAGATAAACCAGGTTTCTCTCATAGACCGTCTCTCGGTAGCGAAACTTCAAGCCTATCCGCAGATCCTCATACATACTAGGATACTCATCAGTACCCAAGGTGCTGAGGACCTCAACGAGGACCGCTTTGCTCCTGGGACATTCCAAAAAAAGATGGTCACTGGTCTCGGAGACCACATTGCAGAACCCACAGATAGAGTCAATATTCGGTTGGCATTTAGCCAGGTTTTCTCTAGTCAGAATAGCGTCGTTTAGAACCAGCCATAAGAAGATTTTTATTTTTAGCGGGGTTTTTGCCTTCCAGATAATACCCGACCATTTCGGGTGATATCCCCTAAAATGAATCGGTTATAAAGGGAACGTACAGTGAAAATGCCATTCTTTTCAAGTCCCCAAGTTTTCCTGTCTAGTCCCTGAGAGCATTTAATTCCCGAACTGGCAATATGGGCCTGAAGCTCCATAAACCTGAGCTGAGCGCTCGAGTCCAGTGCCTGTTTAAAGGCCGATTTCCAGGAGCTTCTTCTCCTGGCTGTGGCCACCGTGCAATGCGGTTGTGCCGCATGAACATAAAAGTCGAGGAACAAACCTCTAAGGGTGTGATCACCACACCATTTATCCCACCAGAATCTAGTACATTTGCCTTTTCAATAAACGACGTCACACAGCTGTCGAAAGGCTCATAGGCTTTAGTAATTCCTCTCCAGAACCAGGAGACGCGTGGGCCCACTCTGAAGCCCAGGTTCCTCATCCCATTCCCATGCAAGTAAGCCTGAACGAAATCTTGCCAACTTTAGGGTGAAAGATTTTCCACCACCACTTACCGAACAGTGCGAGATTCATATCCCGAAGGTCAATAATACCCAGACCTCTGTGCACCTTCTTCATGCATACTTTTTTCCATCCGATGAGGTGATAGTCGCCTCTATCAGGGTGAGCGCTCTTCCATAAGAACCTCCTTCGGGTGCGATCAATTCTCTGGATAACACATCGTGGCATTTCGAAGAAGGACATATAATAGGTTGGTAGGTTAGAGAGGACTGCATTGATAAGGGTGACTCTCCCTCCCAAGGACAATGCCTTACCTTTCCATCTTGCAAGATGGTTCTCCATCCGATCGATGATGGGTAACCAATCAGCTTTCTTGAGCTTGCCCGGTCTCAGCGAAAGCCCCAGGGACTTAATGGGGAAACTCTCGATGGAACAATTGAGAATCGTGGCATGTTCCAATGCCTCCTCCGGGAATAAGGCAATGGGGATAAGAGAACTTTTGTGGAAGTTAACCTTGAGGCCGGACCAAGCTTCAAAACTATAAAGAATTCCTTTGAAAGTGGTTGTTTTCCTGAGGTTGTCATTTCCAAATAGAATAGTATCGTCTGCATATTGGAGGATTGAACAACCTTGGCGACTACCTCCACTGGCCACCAGAGAAATCCAATCGGCCTGTTTGTAGTTAGCCATCATAGACCTCAAAACGTCTGCCACAATAGTGAAGAGAAGAGGGGAGAGGGGGTCTCCTTGTCTAAGACCACATTTGCACGAGAACGGATGTCCCGAAACACCATTAACCATGATAGCAGTCCTGCTGGTGATGAGACACGTGTGGAACCATCTGATCCACCTTCCCCTAATCCCACTTCTAGCTAGTGCTTCCAGAAGACAGTCTCATTCAACAGAGTCATAAGCCTTCTCGAAGTCCAGCTTAGGGAGGTAGCTCTTAGCATTCGAAATGTGGCAGTGATGGATAGTTTCTTCAGCAGTGGCAATATAATCTTGGATACACCGTCCTTTAATGAACCCAGTTTGCTCATAGCTAATCAGTCTATCCATCACCTTTCCCAGTCTGTTAGCGACCGTCTTGGTGATAATCTTGACGGAGCAGTTAAGAAGGCTAATAGGGCGGAAGCCTCACACCCTTAGGGAGTCTTCTTTCTTAGGGGCCAACACAATCTCAGCATAATTAATTCTACCTAATTTAAGCTTATGATCAAAGAAATCGATGAACAAGCTTACAAGATCATCTTTGATTTCCTTCCAAAAGACATGGTAGAAAAGGATTGGGAAACCATCCGGAACTGGGGCTTTCTCCTTACCAAGTTGCGTCACTGCCTCCCAAATTTCCTTTTCCGTGAAGAGAGCTTCAAGGGTTCGTAGATCAATGTCCAAGTCATCTATGGGAGCACGCTAGAAGTCATGGACAAGAGGGACTCTCAACTCCGCCTTCCGTCCAATCAGGTTCTTGAAGTGGGACTGGAATGCCACTTTGATATCCTCGTCCCCTTGTACCATTCCAGAATCATAATGGATCGAAAGAATGTGGTTAGATCAACAACGGGCACTGGCAACACGATGGAAGAAGGCGGTATTCATGTTTCCCTCTTTGAGCCACGAAATCCTGAACCGTTGTTGCTACTTAAGTTCCTCTAGCCTATAAAGTTGAGCAATGTCCTCTCTGAGTTGAAGAAACCTATTCCGCTCATCTTGTAGTAGGTCTCTAATTTCTTCAACCTTTTCAATCTCCTCAATAACTTCCAGAAGGGAATCTTTTTCTCTCCAAATCGATGCAAATCTGGACCGGTTCCATTTCCGGAGTGTGGACCGCAATATTCTTATTTTTTCACACCAGACTGCCGCCGTTTCCGTACCTCTAGTAGGGCGGGCCCAGCTATTCTTGACCATGTGATGGAATCCTTAGATTTCCAACCACACTTTCTCGAACCTAAACTTGGGAGTTCTCCTAGGTTGCACTTCACCGGAAGAAAGGATAAAAGGAACATGATCCGATGTAGGTTTAGGGAGATACTTAGCCCAGGAGAGTGGAAACTTGGCCTCCCAATCAGAAGAGACCAAGACCCTATATAGTTTAGCCATAATAGGTGTCGATTGCATGTTTGACCAGGTGAATAGTCTGTCAGTGATGCGAATTTCAACTAGTTCAAGATCCACAATAACTACATTAAAAGCTTCCTTATCGGAGTCACTGGAGCCTCTACCCTTGTGCTCGGAGGCGAACCCAGTGATGTTAAAATCTCCCCAAACAACCCAGGGGTGCGGCCAGCGAGCATGTATTTGTAACACCCCGCAAAATAAAATGATTTACTTTGCATTATTAAACAATATTAAATTGGTAAAGTTGACTATTTTTGACTATTTTCTTGAAATTGCAATTTTGCACGTGCAACACACGTGTAAAATTAGAAAATTTTGAATTCTTAAAATTTTATGGTTATTGATTTATTTTCCTCATTTATTTATGATATTTTAATTTTTCAGATTTATTTAAATTAATTTGACTATTTTATGAATTTGTCAATTTTACACGGGTAAATATTTTTTTGGTGCAAATCTCCACTTTTAAATTTCTGAATAAATTCTCCTATTTATAATTAAGTATATTCTAAATTTTGGGATTTTTCTGAATAAAGAAACTATTTTGATAAATACTTCGAAAGAGATGGGCTTTTATGTAAAAAGCCGATTGAATCTCAAACAAATAATGAAAATCTATTTTTGCTGCTTTTTGGTCTGGCCATGGTCATTATTAAAGATAAAATTTATTTAAAATATATTTAGATTTTTTTTGTAAAGATTTAAACATATATAGTATTTTTGCCAATATGGAATTTATGTTGGACCTGGTGCAAATATTTTGCTTGGAAACTAAAATTCAGAAATTTTGTTTGGAAAATCTAATATTTATTAGTAGGTATTATTTATGAATTTTCTGGATTTTTCTGATATTTAATTGACATATTTGCAAATATTACAAAGAGATTGACTTTTGTGCAAAATTACCACTTGTAATACAAATCCGAATTTTTTTAATTTCTGGGCTATACTTGATGGTTGGATAACTCAGTACTAAAGGGATTTGGTTTTATTTTAAATTATTTAACTTATTTAACTACTTTATTAAAGAAAGGTCTATATATGTACATGAATAATTTGTTGAGGGATGTTTCCATAAAACTTGTAAAACCCTCAAAACCCAGATTTCGGCCTATTAAAGAGACACTATAGCCGTCCCCCTCCTCTGCAAAATAAAAATATTATTTTACTATTGGTTTTCTTGGAGTTTCGTAGCAAGGATCTTGAATTTTTGCGAAAGGAAGGACTTTCTATTCTATTTATTATTTCGGTTGATTCTTCAATAAGGTGAGTGGCATATGTTTGATTTCTTGTTGTTGTATGCATGTTGTGCGTGATGATTTGTCTATTAGAAAGCTTGTTAGGGGAATGTGTGATGATATAATGAATTATCGAAGGATGGATGAATAAAGATTGAATCTTTTTATGAAAATTGTGCTATTGATGATTAAAATTCTATATAGATGATTTAGAATGTTGAAGAACCTAATAGAAATCATGGTTATGTTGCTTTCTTACTGGTTTGAAGGGTTATAATGAGTATGTATGTTGTGTAATGCACAAAATTGATTAAAGATGAATTCTTCACTGTGTGTATGAAGATATAATCTGTTCTTGATGTTTTAATGAGAAAAACTTGATGAATGATTGTTATAATTGCATACATTCATGGGTAAACTATCGGAAGTAGTGGCATGTGTGTTTAATAAATTACAAGAGCAATTCTTGGATAAAAAAGATCAAGTTTTGAGGGTTGGAGTGTTTTTTTGATTTTCGGGTCTGATAGGGGTTTCAGCCGAACTTGATTTTTTTTTTGATTTTTGTGATATTTTCAAGGGGATTTCGATCTATGTTGATACTGAGATTGGATTAAAAAATATACTGCTTATATAAGATGTTTTCTTGATGTTTTAACTGATGTATACACACCCACAATTATATATATATACACACACACACACACTTTCTTATATACCCTGTTTTGAAGAAGTTGTCGAAAATTGAGGTTTTGTGAAATTCAATTGAATCTTGATTGTATTAATTATGAAGTAAAATTGAACATTATACTACTCCTATTTGATGGATCTTGATACATTAACTGATGCTTAAACACCCTATATATATATATATATATATATATATATATATATATATATGGAAAAAGGGGTATGAGCAACTTGCTTATTTAGTAAATAAGCAATTGATGATGTGGCATACATGTGATTGGAAAATCCTTAAAAGGGTTAGTTTTCCAATGTATCACATGCATGCCATATAATCAATTTCTCATTTACTAAATGAGCAAGTTGCTCATATCCCTTTTACCCAGGGGTATGAGCAACTTGCTTATTTAGTAAATAAGCAATTGATGATGTGGCATACATGTGATTGGAAAATCCTTAAAAGGGTTAGTTTTCCAATGTATCACATGCATGCCATATAATCAATTTCTCATTTACTAAATGAGCAAGTTGCTCATATCCCTTTTACCCAATATATATATATATATATATATATATACTACTTTTACTGTTTTGAAGAGTTTTTATGAAAATTTGCTCTTTTATGATCTTGATGAGATTTTGATTTGTTTTATAAACTCCAGTATGTTAGAAAAGTCATATTTGATCATCTCAGGATTTTATTTTACAAATTTGTGATTTTACAAAGATTTAACGAAGTGTTAGTTTGAAAGTGCACGAATTTCAAAGCGGGCTGAATATTTGCTGTCGGTCAACTGCCCCATTTTGAACTGTGGGTGACGGTCAACTGACATTCTTTTGGGTTTAGGAATTTCGCTTGACAGTCAACCGCTGTCTTTTAACCCATTTTTGATAGTCGACTGTCAGCTCTTTTGCTAACTGTTTTCTTGAGTTTTTGTCGTTTTTCTTGAACAAATATTTCTTCGAACTTATGGATTATTGATCTACTATTCTAGATGATGTTTTTACTACAGATTACAGTATTTTACAGAGAGTTATATTTTGATTATAATAGAATTTAAATTGTATTTCTATGACTTTATAAAGTGAAATATATACGGTTTTCGAAGGGATTGATATTTTGTGATTATTCTATGACTTCAAATTATGATTCTCAGTTATTTAATGGAATTAATATTTATTTCAACTCTGGAATTTGTGAGTATATTTGAATGAATTTGGGTTTTGTTGATTAAAGAAGTTTTTAATTGATATAAACGTTATGATGATGAAATTAAGAGTTTTAATGAAAGATTTTGTGTTGATTTCGATTTGTGAAACTCTAGGAGTTGAGTGGGATTCCCGTGAACCGGCAAATGAGATTTTGTGGATTTGACCAGTTGGTTCTAGGGGTTATTTTGTGGAATTAAGTCCGGCAGGATACACTAACTCTAGAAAGGGGGAATTTGTGTCACGCCCCGAATCCCAAATACACTAAATTCGAGATGTTCTACAGGATCTTTTCGCTTTCTTAGTACAATTTTACAAGGAATTTAAACTTTTCACTTTACATCAGAGTTACATCATATATTACATTTACATTTTGCACAGCGGAAGTAAAATGATACAACATTTGAATAAATATACAACAACATTGAATGAATCTTTAAGCATTTGTTCCTCTTTAACCTTTTTCATGCCATTTATCCTGCATACAAAACTGTGGGTACGTCAGTTTATTCAACCGACGATAATTATACATGGCCATCCTCTCTATGCCAGAAACAGTATAACGATTCTCATTTCTTAACAAATCACAAACTTGTTCACATAACAATCAAAGTAAGGGAAAAAATCTTAATGATGTCGTATCGTGATCGTGCACTTAATCCTTAATGCAATTAGTTAATTTACATGACACTAATGCGCACTTGTTCGGATTCTATGCATCCCATACTACATAGGTCCGAGGGCAGGCCTCTTAATCGTTCTTCATTTTTATAGGGTTCAATCCCTCGCTATGACTTAATCTACTACTGTAATTACGGTGAGTATCCTAGATGATCTATGAGTACAAGCACGTGCACTGGACCCTGGAGGGGAACCCCACGCCATGTCTTGACTCATCAAGCATGCATTCTGTGGCAATTCAGCCTCCTCCCTGAACACGATCCTCTTGCAGTCACCAAACATCCCACAAGCGTGGCTAAAGTCCGATCATTACTGAGTTGTGCCCACGCCATGTCTTGACTCATCAAGCATGCATTCTGTGGCTCACACACCCAGACCGTAAACTCTAGTTCTCATACTTATATTTTCTCTCACTTTCATCACATCTCCACTATGTACTAATCATTAGAATCATGAATAAAAATCAAAGCTCTAGAGTTAGCCTCTCCACTAAACCGGACTTATTCATTTCATTTACACATGACCAACCTTGGTCTTCTTTTCAATTTCATTTCATTTCCATTGCCGGGGGAGACTTAGCTACTCTTTTGTTCAATTTCCAATTCACAATTTCCAATTTGAGCATTTCTAACTCATGAATTCATTTTTCATTGCCTCAGCATATCATGTTCTTAACTTTCATAATCATGTAATTCTCCATTCAAAACTATGATTCATTTCATGTAAATTCTCAATTCAAAGCTATGATTCATTCCATGTAAAATTCATGCAACAACAGAATAGAGTTTATCAACATCAACCACGAAGTTCACAATCTTCAATATAAACTGAAATAAGATTCTCTGACATATCAAAAGACACTCTGGACAGTCAACTTGGAACATTCCAGTCGACTTGTACAGTCAAATCAAGTTCTTCATAAATACTCGGGAGAGTCGACTGCTGCACATGGCCAGTCGGCTGTCCCGCAACTTTCTATGCTCAAAATGCCATTCACGTGACAGTCGACTGTCAACAGATCAGTCGTCTGTCCCGGTCTTAACAGTACATATCCATGTTCAGCTCAGTCGACTTGCTATTCGCATTAGGTCGACTGGACAGGTTCACATTTCAATTTAAGGGTTTATCTTTCCATCAGTTCTTACATGCACATGCATCATGGTGTCAAATTACAAAATACATATTCATATTCATGCTGCATAAATATGTAATTTCTTAACTGTTCACTATCATCACGACATGGAATTTCACATAACTAATATTTTTCTTTTCTCAAGGAAATGTTAAATATGCACTTACTCTTGTTCATAACTTTCTTGCAGAGATGAGATGTTAATCTCAATTTATTATACTAGGACAACACAATGGAAATATCTCATTTCGTAGAATTACTGGACTATTCATAGTTTAATCAATGCATCGGTCGGCTGTTCATAGCATCAGTCGACTGCACAGGTCATTCTTAGTTTCATTAATTATCACTAGTTCTTTTTCATCCGTTCACATCTCCTCCATCATATATAACATGGGGGAATATGAATTTAGCAATCATACTATCACTTCTGTTTTGCATACATGTACATTATTAAATCATGAAGATATTCGCCTCGTACCAGTCGACTTGTACATGCGACAGTCGACTGTACCGACCCATTTTGTTCTTATTTACAGTGTCGTTATTACACTATTAGTCCTTCACAATTATCATCATAAATATACTCAGGCAATTCTAATACGTTTGAATTTACTTCTCATAAGCATAGTAACAATCATCATAATCATGGCATATTTTCTACACTAGAAGTCCTGAGAAACACCCACCTTATTGACGAAATAATCGAAATCCAGAAAAGTTCCTTAATGCAAAGCGCCACTCCTTGCTCCTTGCTCCTTGCTCCTTGCCGAAAATCTCCAGAAGATGATGTCCGGACTCCACAAAATAACACACACACAACTCTCTCACAATATAGTTCTCTTACAAAAATAATCTTCAGTGTAAAGGAACAATGGATGAGAGGGGTATTTATACACCAAATGGAGTGAGATGGAGGGCTAGGATTCAGTAGATGGTTATTGGATCAAGGGCTATGATGCACTAGGGAGTTGTAAAAACCACCCACACCCTAAATAACTACCCATGTCTCCAACCCACTTCTCATTCCAACCGGCCAAACAAAAGGGTGTGTTCTACACGTGTATGCAACATGCACGTGTATGCACAAATCACCCTACAAGAACTTGTACACCATGACAAGTCTAAAAAAAAGAAATGCTACACACTACAAGTTGTAGAGAATAATAAAAGATTAGTTCCATGGGCTTAAATTAATTGGGCCAAGATAAATATTTTAAAAGAAAAATAAGTAAATTAACATTTGGGCTTTAGGAAAAAAACAATATTCTTACTCATCATGTTGAAAATAATAGCCAAAATATTACACGTGCACACCACGTGTAAAAATAAATAATTCTTCATACATTTGAAAAATCAGGGTATTACAATTTGTGTTTTAAATATAATCAACCTAAGGACAGGCACTAGTGGAGATGTGATGGAACTTGGGAAACGTAAGTATATGCTCTAGGGGTCCAGTCCAATGGATGCGTTCCAGGACTTGTGTGTTCTGTCTCGAGAGGACAATTGGTATGTTCCCATGTTGAGGGTCTGCAGGCCTATTCACGGAACATACAGGTGCATTCTCATGTCGAGGTTCTGCAGGCCTATTCACAGAACGTACAGGTACATTCGCGTGTCGAGGGTCGACATGCCTATTCACGGGATGTTCCTGTGTATCAGCACGTCGAGGGGCGACAGTGGGGTATACGGCAGGGAGGTGATTCTTCGGTTTTTGAGCTACTCTTACATGATGCTTGCGCGTCGAGGGTTGTTAGGCCTATTCGCGAAGTATTCTGGATCTTGTTACTATCACCGTAGTAGTATTAGTTGCATGACGAGATATCTAACCGTATAAATTGGAGAACAATAAGGGCTTGCACAAGACCCATGTAGTATGGAATGCATATAATCTGACAAGTATACATTAGAGAGTCATCATACTGTATTTGTGTTCCTTGACTTGGTTTTATGCATGTTTGTTTTCTGTTTTCCCACACTCGGTACTTAGTCTAGTTTCACTTGATGTTTTCATATTTTATTTATTGTTATTTAATTATCCATTTGTTACTGCTGTTGGTATGTGTTGTTTAAAATTTTATTCCTTTATGTTTCATTTATATCGTATTTCTTTTGATGTCTCTCACACCGTTATGGCTGACCCCTGTAGTTTTAGGGGTTAGGGTTATCTCTAGCCTCATCTTTTACAGGTAGGTACTGTTAGCTTAGGATTGGATGCTTGTGGTAGAATGATAATAGGGCTTATGTAAATTGTAAAAGAATGTGTTGTAAAAGAAAGATATTGTAATTCAAGGTGTTAATTTTTCGATGTGCTTTGTAAACAATTGATGTAATAAAAAGTTTTAATTTTCCCTGTATTTGGTTGCTATGTTTATGATTACACTGAAGTTGATTCTGGAAATCTTGCCACATATTTCTAATTTTATTTATTCGAAATTCGGGGCGCTACAAAGTTGGTATCAGAGCATGCTTCGATTAGTAATTTTAAAAATGGTATGGGGAATAAACATAAATGGAGATTTGATGTGTGGGTACCTAGGTGGACATTAGATGTCTGAGTACACAAGTGAACATTAAATGTATGAATACCTAGGTGGACATTAGAAGTGTGAGTACCTTGGTGGACATCTGATGTATGGGCCTTGATTGTTTGATCATGACGGCCTATAGAGAGATTTGGACTCTTTGTATGTTTTGACTTGAATAAAATTTCTTTATCACAAGTGCATTGGTTATTTTTGCATAAAGCATATACTTTTCTCACTAGCTCTTTTGACCTCTTTTGTTCACTTTTTGCATTTGGTATTTTATTATGTATGGTATTACCCCCTCAACTTGTATCTTTTCTATCTTACTTACTAATGCTCACTATATCTTTTCCTATTTTACTCACTGTGTATAATTTTTGGATTCTATGATTTTTGCCAGTATTTTTTTTCCAATTATTAAATTTAATTATCTTCATCTACATTCTTATAATTATTTATTCTCTTGTATTTTTTTAATGTTTCTTAGTTTTGTAGTTCTCACTCTTATATCCTATCACTTTTACTGTTTTACATTTGTTTGCTTACTAGATAACTTTTGTGTAAATTAACATATTTCTACTTTTGTTCGGATTCTTTTATTGTCAGTGATTGATTTTATTTTTAGTTTCTATATCTGTAACCGAGTTTATAATATTTCTATTCATTAGTACAATCATTAAGCTTTCACTAATTGTCTTGTTTTTCTTTTAAAATTGTTTCTATGACATTACTATTGGTTTTTACTTTTTATTCTTTTGTCCAAATTATTATATTGCTACTTTTGCTGTAATTCAACAGTGCATCATTTAGCATTTTACAAGCTCATTTTTATTTTGCAATTCTTACTCATTTCTTTCTTGACGTCTTCTTACTTTCCTGCGCTTTTACGTTACTCATATATTTTTCTATTACTTTTACATATTACATGAAGTTTTGAATTACTACATGTCAAGTTATTATTGCAACTCCTATTTTCCTTCTTTATTGTTTTTACTATATTATAAATTTTGGTTTTGCATATTTACTATCAGTTTTATTTATACATGGATTTTTCGATACTACATTTTTCATTATTTTGTATTGTCTTATTTATTTCGGAGCATTTAAACTTGATTGTAATATTTTACTCATATAAATATGATGTATCTCTGCACATTTAAATTTTTATTATTAATTATGTTTTTGCACCATATATTCAATAACTTTATTATTACTTACTGTTTACTGCTTTTGTTATGTTTACTTTTCGCCATTTATAGCTACTTATTAATTTTTTTGCTTTATACTTCTCGAATGTACTATATGCACCCACTACTTATATTTTACTTAATTTTTATTATCATTACATTCTTCATTTCTACATGTACTTTCTACTAATTGCTATATATGTAGCATATATTACAACATACTTACTATGCATATCATTTTACACTTGTTTAATTCCTACATTACTGTATATTTTATGATATATTTATTGTGTAAATTTACTACACTGCATATTTATTTTATCATTCACATTTGCATTTGTGCTTATGCATTCATTCTGTTTTTCTCCTTACTTTTATAAATCATTTTCACTACTACTATTTTGTACTATTGTGTTTGATATTTATAATCTATACAGCAATTTTAATATTCCATCGTGTGACTTTCAACTCCATTTTGTACTTTTGCTACTATTTTTATATCACAAATTTCAAAACATAACATCATACTGAAATTAAATGTCCAATATCCTTGTGCATATGGATGGTTACATCTTCCATTTCTCCATTTCGGTGCAACCTAATATCGATATGGCAAATATGCAACTAGACGTCAAGGGAGGCAAATAGCAACTGGATGTCGAGGAGGCAAAACGTGCAACCGAATATCCAGGGGGCAACCTGCAATCGATGTCGTGAAGGCAAACCTGCAACTTGATGTTAAGGAGGCAAGTCTGCAGCCAGACATCAATGAGGCGAACCCAAAAAAAAAAGATTTTCTACCTATTTACTAATTGATATTTCAAGACTTTTTACTTATATAACGATACTAATGGTAAAGAAATACTTTCCTTATGACATTTTGTTTATACAATTACACTATTTGTTTCCATGTAATTTGAACTAGTATAGTTGATTTTACTATATTTTGTGTTTACGAAATTTTTACATTTATGTTAAGATTGAGTACATCAACTATGGTCTAAGCTTTCGTTCTTTGTAATTACAATTTATTGCTACCGTTTTGCATATCTATAACATTTTAGATTTCTCACTTACTTTTGTTTCCACGTCCTAATTAATGATTTGATGCTTACTTTTGTAATATTCAGTGAACTTCTTTTAAGTCTTCTTGCATATATATTTTGATCTATTTTGCTCATTACCCTTTACTGTGCTTTTAGAGTATTGATTATAATGTCAAAATTCACTAGTATACTCATTATTCTTTGTCTTGTACATTCATTGTTATTAATATTTTTTTTACTTAGCTAAATTTGTTCGTATTTCTATGTATCTTGACTGGTTATTTTTTCCTGAAACTATTTTTTTTATAAAACCTTTAAGTTTGTGTTCCTTCATTGTTTGTATGGTTATCAACCTTTTTATATTTTTATCTCTTCACGTTTGACTTCTCATTCTATAAGAATAGTCTTACTATTTTCTCACGTTTTGGGATTAATTGTGTATTCGATTGAATTTCTTATGCTTTTGCCATGTTAGTTTCCCCTTTTACTCTTCGAGCTATAATTATATGTTATTTTGTTTTACTTAATAATTAAACCTGCCTAAAATAACGATAGAGTAAATTTTCGAAACTGTATTGTAAGTTTTGTATTTTGTTTTCTTTTGCTTAGAGTAGTTCTGAGGATAGAACTATTCCAAGGGGATAGTGATGTAATACCCCGCAAAATAAAACGATTTATTTTGCATTATTAAATAATCTTAAATTGGTAAAGTTGACTATTTTGACTATTTTCTTGAAATTGCAATTTTGCACGTGCAATACGCGTGTAAAGTTAAAAAATTTTGCATTCTTAAAATTTTATGGTTATTGTTCCTCATTTATTTATGATATTTTAATTTTTTAGATTTATTTAAATTAATTTGACTATTTTATGAATCTGTCAATTTTACACGTGCAAAACACGTGTGAATATTTTTTGGTGTGAATATCTACTTTTAAATTTCTGAATAAATTCTCATATTTATAATTAACTATATCCTAAATTTTGGGATTTTTCTGAATAAATAAACTATTTTTATATATACTTCGAAAGAGATGGGCTTTTATGTAAAAAGCCGATTGGATCTCAAACAAATAATGAAAATCTGTTTTTGCTGCTTTTTGGTATGGCTATGGTCATTATTAAAGATAAAATTTATTTAAAATATATTTAGAGTTTTTTTTGTAAAGATTTAAACATATATGGTATTTTTGCAAATATGGAATTTATGTTGGACCTGGTGCAAATATTTTTCTTGGAAACTAAAATTCAGAAATTTTGTTTGGAAAATCTAATATTTATTAGTATGTATTATTTATGAATTTTCTGGATTTTTCTGATATTTATTTGACATATTTGCAAATATTACAAAGAGATTGACTTGTGTGCAAAATTACCACTTGGAGTACAAATCCGAATTTTTTTAATTTCTGGGCAATACTTGATGGCTGGATAACTCAGTAGTAAAGGGATTTGGTTTTATTTTAATTTTTTTAGCTTATTTAACTACTTTATTAAAGAAAGATCTATATATGTAAAGAAATAATCTGTGGAGGGATGTTTCCATATAACTTGTAAAATCCTAAAAACCTAGATTTTAGCCTATTAAAAAGCCACTACAGCCGTCCTCCTCTGAAAAAACAAAATATTATTTTACTATTAGTTTTCTTGGAGTTTCGAAGCAAGGATCTTGGAATTTTGCGAAAGGAAGGACTTACTTATTCTCTTTATTATTTTGGTTTATTCTTCAATAAGGTGAGTGACATATATTTGATTTCTTGTTGTTGTATGCATGTTGTGTGTGATGATTTGTCTATTAGAAAGTTTGTTAGGGGATTGTGTGATGATATAATGAATTATCGAAGGATGGATGAATAAAGATTGAACCTTTTTATGAAAACTATGTTATTGATGATTAAAATTGATTTAGAATGTTAAAGAACCTAATAGAAATCATGGGTATGTTGCTTGCTTACTGATTTGAAGGGTTATAATGAGTATGCATGTTGTGTAATGCTCAAAATTGATTAAAGATGAATTCTTCTCTGTGTGAATGAAGGTATAATCTGTTTTTGATGTTTTAATGAGAAATACTTGATGAATGATTGTTATAATTGCATATATTCATAGGCAAACTGTTGTAAGTAGTGACATGTGTGTTTAATAAATTACAAGAGGGGTTCTTGGATAAAAAAGATCAAGTTTTGAGGGTTGGAGTGTTTCTTGATTTTCGGGTTTGATGGGGTTCCAACCGAACTTGAATTTTTTTGAGTATTGTGATATTTTCAAGGGGATTCCAATGTATGTTGATACTGAGATTGGATTAAACAATGTACTGCTTATATAAGATGTTTTCTTGATGTTTTAACTGATGTATATACACCCACAATTATATATATATATATATATATATATATATATATATAGTAAGTCTATTAAGAGCTGGGGAGCTGAAATCCTTATCGGGAGCTGGGTTTTTCAGCCGTCCGATCGCGGTTCAGATCGATCAGACGGCTCAAATTTGATCCCGCTCAACTCTCTTTTGCTGAGGGGTAAAATGGTCATTTCTCTCTATTTCTTTCTCATCCAGTATGCATCGAAACATTCTCAGCTCTCTCCCTCCCGCACTCTCTTTTTGGATCGATCTCTCTCTATCCTCGATCGAAACCCTACTTCATCGATCTCTCTCTCTCTCTCTCTTTTCGACGATAATCCCCCATATTCTGAGAATCCCTCCCGCTCTCTCCTTCTTCGTCGATCGAAACCCTACTTCGATTCTCGATCGATCTCTCTCTCTTCGATGGGAAACCATCCTACTTTGAGAATCGGTTCTCGTCGTCTTTTCGTCGAAGCCGATAGGCCTTCGATTTTTCCTCTCTCCCGTCCTCTCTCTCGCCGTTAGGGTTTCGATTTGCTCCGAACGAACCCTACCTCCTTTACGAACGATCGGATGGCGAAACCCTAGCCCCTAATCTTCCAAGCTACACCTCTCAGGTAATCTCAATTTCTAATCGTGTTTCCTTTTATAATCGTTCATTTTTAGTGTTAGAATTACTCTTTTTATTTCAGAAATTTAGTGTGACTAGGAGAATGTGTTATTGTTTCTATGGGTTTGTTGCTATAAGTATGTAATAGATAACAAGAGGGAAACTGCTTGAGATGGTTTGGGTATGTTTAATGGAAACCCATAAGAAAGTGTACAGAGAAATGAGAGGCAGTTGAAAACATGGAGATGTTTAAAAGTTGATTAGAAGTCTTGACTTGGTTTGAGTGTGATTTCTCAAGAAGAGATCGGCTAATGACAGAGATTTATCAACTGGGTTAAGTATGAACAATCTTGCATACTTTTGAGTTTTAGTAGTTTAGTATGAACTGGAGAAGGTAGGCTTTGTTGCTATGAAGTGCATACTAGATAGGAGATTTTGGAGTTTTGGAGAGAAGAAGAAAAATCTAATTAGACATTGGCATCGAACTAGGATTGCGACGAAGATTAGGGATTTCTCACTTTCTCTGAAGATTTTTTGGTGGGTTGTCACTATAAATGTTCTTTATATGCACTCAAAAGAAACTCAAGCTGTTTAACTCGAGCAGTCTTGTATCAAAATGTGTTTTTACTTGGGAATTGCGTGCAGGTAAAGTGTTTCACTCAAATGAAGTTTTACTTGGGAATTACTAGTTTATGTCTGTGGATTTTGTAGGTAAGCGTCTTACATAATTATAAATAAGTTTTTTGCCCTATCTGTAATTATTACTCTTTAATTCCAAATATGTTCATATGTTAAATTAATCGTTATGTCCCTAACTTCACCTTTATTCTCCACCCCGACATCTTCGAATCAGGTATAATTTTGTGAACATTTTTTTTCCCATTTTTTTTTCAAATTCCTTATTTTGTAAATTAATTGCTTGCTTTGAAAATTAATTTGTCAGGTAATGTGTGCATCTCTAGAATAGTGTGTGGAACAAGATGATCAGCTACAATATGTCAGGGAAGTATTCGATTCCCCAAATAGTCTGTTATATTCATGTGATTGTGAGTTTGCTTCCTCGTTGGATAACTTGGGTTCTAGTTTTACAAATGATGATGAGATGGATTATGTTTCTGAAGTTGCACACTATGATTTATTTATTTAATGATTTGTAGGAGTGACTAGTGATGAATTAATCCTATATGAGCTTTTTTTCCCTTATTGGTTATAAGTGATGATGAGATGGATTATGTTTCTGAAGTTGCACACTGTGATTTATTTATTTAATGATTTGTAGGAGTGACTAGTGATGAATTAATCCTATATGAGCTTTATTTTTCCTCATTGGTTATAAGTGATGATGAGATTGATTATGTTTCTGAAGTTGCACACTATGATTTAATGATTAATAGGAGTGACTAGTGATGAAATAATCTAATCTGAGCTTTATGGTTGTGTGTGTAGGCAATGATGAATTAATCCTATCTTTCGGTTGTGTGTGTAGGCAATGATGAGATTCATTTTGATATAAGTTGGTTATTTATTTTTGGGGATTGAAATTATTGTTTTGGAGCATATTTGGTTGTGTGTCCATGATAATTATGCAAACTTGAATACAGTTTGGGGAATGAGCGGGAGAGAAGATGAGGAAGAAATGAATGAATGTTGTGGAATCCCCAATGCCCTCAACACTTAACCTTACACATTTTGCACTTCATTTTCAGTTTCTGTTGTTCTGAGCTGACACATTTTTAACTTCATGTTCAGTTTCTGTTGTTCTGAGCTTACACATTTTCTTGATTCATGTTTAGTTTCTGTTGTTCTGAGCTTACACATTTTCAACTTCGTGTTCAGTTTATGTTTTTAACACTGTTGAATGATATTTTGTGTTCTGAGCCTACTATATATTTTAAATAAATATTTTATATTTTATAAATAAATATTTTGTTGTTTCCAGGCTGAATGAACTCTGTTTAATTTTGATTTCAGGTTGATTTCAACTTGAAGTGCTTCTTCGAGCTAGTCACTACTCGACACCAGTTGACATTTTGAGCAAAAAGCTAATATATTTGGTGATAAAAATTGTATAGTTGTTAAATTTGTAAAGTTTTTGATGTAATTGTGCGTTATTGAAGCAAGTATACTATCAATGTATTGAAGCAAATAACACTATTTAAGATATTAATTTCTCGTGTTTTGTTATTGGGCTTAGTTGAGGATGGACTAAACATGAACATGTTGGTTGAAGCAAATAACATTATTTAAGAGTGTAAGCTCAGAACAACATAAACAGAACATGAAGTTGAAAATGTGTAAGCTCAGAACAACATAAACAGAACATGAAGTTGAAAATGTGTAAGCTCGGAACAACATAAACAGAAGATGAAGTTGAAAATGTGTAAGCTCAGAACAACATAAACAGAACATGAAGTTGAAAATGTGTAAGCTCAGAACAACATAAACTGAACATGAAGTTGAAAATGCGTAAGCTCAGAACAACATAAACTAAACATGAAGTACAAAATGTGTAAGCTCGCAACAACAGAAATTGAAAATGAATTTCAAAATGTGTAAGCTCAGAACAACAGAAACTGAACATGAAGTTGAAAATGTGTAAGCTCAGAACAACATAAACTGAACATGAAATTGAAAATGTGTAAGCTCAGAACAACATAACTGAACATGAAGTTGAAAATGCGTAAGCTCAGAACAACATAAACTAAACATGAAGTACAAAATGTGTAAACTCAGAACAACAGAAATTGAAAATGAAGTTGAAAATGTGTAAGCTCAGAACAACAGAAACTAAACAGAAAGTTCAAAATGTGTAAGCTCAGAACAACATAAACTAAACATGAAGTACAAAATGCGTAAGCTCAGAACAACAGAAACTGAACACCACCAAAAAAAAATCTGTATGAAACTGAACATGAAACTACCTGGTTGCTACTACTGAACATGATACCAAAACCATACAAACTGGATCATCTTAGTAGCATCGTACATGGTTCACAAATTTCACTCATCAAACAAATTACATAAAACCAAACACAAAGCCAGATTCGACATGAAAAAAAGAATGATTTATGCCCCATGGTTCACAAATTCACCAGGGTCAGTTTGGAATTTTGTTACTACTGCTCCTTCAATTACTGCTACCGGTGCTCGTGTCGCTGTTCCTTCTTATCCCGGCTTGTTCTTCTTATTCATCTTCTTCAGTCACATCATTTCAGAGACTAACAAGGACAACATTCATCACCCAGCTATTCATTTTGAATTCAGTAAAAGCAGCAGCAAACTTGTGATGGAAAACAAAATTAGCTGAAAAGCAAATCTAAATTCATAAACACAAAAGGAGCGTAAAGCAAAAAATCAGAGCTCATCTTATGCAGTATTATATGTAACACAGTATGAACTATGAAAATAGTCGAATATAAATATAAAATCTCCCAACCCTAACCACAACTTTAGTGCTTTGGTGTAGTGAAAAGGATATTTCCCATGGTATCAGCTACCCTGGTTGAACTCTCACGACATGTGCATTAGTCACGGAATTAAGAAAATATACCACTCCTCACAGCTTAGGTTTTAACCCACAAAGGAGGTTCAAGCTGCAAGGATATATTAGGATATATTAAGAAATATATATAAAGTGTAGAGCAAGGGAATTCCGCAGGAAAAAAAAGAAAGTCCAAGCGAATATTTGTCCCTCCAGAATACTTTATCAAGATATTTGTCTGCTCCATGTATGAACTGAGTTCCACCTCCAGGAAATTTGAACTTATCATTATCCCTCGTGATCCAGTTTTGTCCTCCCTTATCCTCAACCAAGCGTGTATGTGATACATTACTAAACCACACCTGTGATGTCATTTCAGGTTGGTGTATTAGTAATATTGAAATCAAGGCAACAGATAAACAAATGAGTTGGACTACATTGTTTCCAGTAACTCCAAAAAGTTGTAGTTAACACTTTTCTAGTCACACATTCACCTACGCCCACCATGTATTTTATTCACTACCTAATTTTCACTGACTCCTATCTTAAAGAAAATGAAAGGTGTAGGTGTAAGTGTAGGATGTGTTACTACTATATTTTTATTGCTTTTTAGAGTTCATGTAAACTATGTAGTCCAACTCTAAACAAATATATAAAGTGCATAACTCTATTGTAAATTCAATTTAAAAACTTTAATTGATAAAGTATATACCTGATTTTATCTTACAACATCTTCATTAGCATGATCGGAAATTAAATAACAGAGTAAGAAAACCTTGCTTCCCTTGCCAGGTTTCGCTTTTATCCTTTCTAATTGTTTGAATACTAATGTCATTAATGTCAAACTCGAAGTCCCATCTATTAGATGATAAAAACATCAAGAAAAATAGCCTCTTCAACTCAAGAAAGTTCATCTACATTCACAATTAAAATTGCATTTTCGTCTACAGAAGCACCACCATCACCATCAGCTTGCTAGTCAAAAGTCAAAAAATCACATATTTTACTTCATAAACATCTAAAACTAATGTCGGCCTTCTAACTAAATCCCTCTTTGTAATTGTACCTCAATTAGAACCTCTAGTTTCTTTCATGCGCAGTCGTGTGTTATGTTAAATTTTTGTGGTTAAGGAAAAATAGAATTTGCCATAACTTTTAGTATCATATACAATTCTTGGGATTAATTGGATGCATAGGAAAGACTCCAATAACTAATATAAACTTTAAATGCTTTGCCACTGTAATCTAGAGTTCAGATTAGATTATTTCATCACTAGTCACTCCTATTAATCATTTTCTTGAAATTGTTATTTTGCACGTGTGTTACATGTGCAAATTTTGAAAATTTTGAATTCTTAAAATTTTATGGTTATTGATTTATTTTCCTCATTTATTTATGATATCTTAATTTTTCAGATTTATTTAAATTAATTTGACTATTTTATGAATTTGTCAATTTTACACGTGCAAATATATTTTTTGTGCAAATATCCACTTTTAAATTTCTGAATAAATTCTCCTATTTATAATTAAGTATATCCTAAATTTTTGGATTTTTTTGAATTAAGAAACTATTTTTATAAATATTTCAAAAGAGAGGGGCTTTTATGTAAAAAGTCGATTGGATCTCAAACAAATAATGAAAATATGTTTTCGCTGCTTTTTGGGTTGGCCATGGTTATTATAAAAGATAAAATTTATTTAAAATATATTTAGAGTTTATTTTGTAAAGATTTAAACATATATGGTATTTTTACAAATATGAAATTTAAGTGAGACCTTGTGCAAATATTTTTTCTTGGAAACTAAAATTCAGAAATTTTCAAAACCTAATATTTATTAGTATGTACTATTTATGAATTTTCTGGGTTTTTCTGATATTTATTTGAGATATTTGCAAATATTACAAAGAGATGGACTTTTGTGCAAAATTACCACTTGAAGTACAAATCCAAATTTTTTTAATGTCTGGGCTATACTTGATGGCTGGATAACTCATTAGTAAAGGGATTTGGTTTTATTTTAATTTTTTAAACTTATTTAACTACTTTATTAAAGAAAGGTCTATATATGTAAATGAATAATTAGTTGAGGGATGATGACTAGCAGCGAATCTCAATTTGAGTGGGGACGTTAGTACATATACTGATGCTTAAGGGATGATGACTAGCAGCGAATCTTAATTTAAACAAATAGATTGATGAAAAGAGAAATGTGTATATATAATTGATGTGTCAGTGTATGCTATGACTTAGACTCTAATGAAAGATCAACTAATGCAAGGATGCACTTATTCTAATGCAAGCGAGACTCTGGATAGTATGCAGCCCATAAATACATACGCCTATATCAAGTTGTTTCTTCATATTTAGGATTTTGAAACTGCGCCATGAATTCTACTCTTGTACTTAACCTGTTCCTGAAGATACAGCGTGACTGATGAGGTTGCTCTAAAACGGTCTAATTCCGCCATTCGCAGTCATATAGTGGTATCTCTGTTTGACACTATTTCCCGTCATACCGGACCTCACTAAAAAATCAGACAAACACCCAAAGTTTACTACAACATAGGTTAGCTTGAAGCATCCCATGTGGCCTCTTAGCTCATAGACCGTAGTCTAAGGTCTGTTCACTTTCCCTGACATAGAACATGACGGAATTCTGGGGGTCCATCCCCTAGTTCCGATAGGAAAATCTTCCATTCTTATCATGGCACTTCAGAAATTAACAAACAAGATACGGATCCCGTGCTCCCAACTTGTGAGAAGGCACAGACCGTATTCCTTTGACAGGAAGGGTACAACCAATAACACCTCCTAGTGCTGGCCTATAGGACAGGTCGAATCATAAGGTATCACCCCTAATACCAACTCTTTTCCTTCGGCGAAGTAATAGATAAAAAGGTTATGTAACAATAGTTACCAGTTACTACGCTAACAATGTCACTAACCCTGAACAATCCGAGGGATGACAAAAGTACTAACACAACAGGCTAGGTTTTAAGTTAGACTTCACAAGATAACTTTGCTAGGTGCTTAACCTAGACTTACTAGGATCACCAAGGATCCTGTCACAGCCTATTTATCCAAGACTCCGGTAATACAAATTTATTCGCATACTACTACTCTGAACTTGGATTCCGTCTACGCTCCCGGCCCGTGATAAACCTACACCGGTTAAGATCTGATGGTGCACGAGGAGTGACTCGTCCACAGTCCTTGAGGGTAAAATAAATAAACATCTTGATGGTCAATGGACCCTAGGGCAATGATATCACCCTAGATGAGCACAATAAACATCGTACTAGCTGATAAGCTATATACGATCAAACAAATCACATACGAGATAAACGAGCTATGTATGAAACAACGACCTACATAAGAGCCAGGTGAGCTACGTATGAGACAACAACATACATACGAGCCAAATAAGCTACGTATGAGACCAACAACTACATACGAGCCTGACAGGCTACGTATGAGCAAAACAACTTACATACGGGCCAACTAGCTACGTATGAGCCAAACGAATTACATACGAGACAACTAGTTACGTATGAGACAAACGAATTACATATAAGACAACTAGCTACGTATACGTATAAGACAAACTGCTAATAATTAGCGTGAACTATTTCTCCAACATAAACATGCTATTACATGAAATATGAGCATAAGGAACACTTATTGCTCATAATCAAGTGCAGGATTCAAACCACTAACAATTCCCAACAACTCTAGCTAACATGAATTATAAGAACGTGGAAATACATAGAAATCCTAAATACGTGCTTGAATAGGAAAACAACCAAACATTTCATATAGCGAATCAGCTCAAAAGTCAAGCCACTACTGAAATATTGCAAAATTCACAAAAAACTGCTACGCTAACTAGAATCTAACAAATTTAGAATCTATGGAAAGGTTGGATCCCCTACTACAGTTCTCTAGTTGACAACCTCCTCAAATTTAGCCAACAAAAGGCGAGAAAACTCCGAACACCCTAAACAGTGAGCTTCAGCCAAAAGGTCAGCTGCTGTTGACCTGTAAGAGTCATAACTCATGCTACACTTATCGAAATCTAACAAAATTAGGCTTTTTGGAAAGCTAAGAACATATACTAAAACTCTCTAGTTGATAACTTTTTCAAGTTCAGTCAACAAGATGTCGAAATTCCTAATCTTTCCAAACAGAAACTTAGCAAGAGAAAGTTACTGCTGGAATTTTGTAAAGATCATAACTGGTGCTATACTTATCGGAATATTACAAAATTGGAATTTTTGGAAAGCTAAGAATATCTATTACAACTCTCTAGTTGACAACCTTCTCAGATTCAGCCAACAAAAGGTAGAAAAACTCCGAACACCCTAAACAGTGAGTTTCAGCCAAAACGTCAGCTGCTGTCGACTTGTAAAAGTCATAACTCATGCTACGGTTATTGTGTAGTACCCTGTATTTTTAAATATCATTTTTAAAGATTTATAAATAAATTAAAATGGTTTTTGGAGATTTAATAAATATTTTCCTGAAAATTTATTTTTTACACGTGCAAAACACGTGCAAATATTTTCTTGGAAAGTTCAAAAGTTAAAATTATTTCATGAAAAATCATTATTTATTATTTGGGAATTATTTTTAATTTTCTGGATTTTTCTGATATTTGTTGGACCTATTTGCAAATATTACGAAAAAGAAGGCTCTTTTTGCAAAATTATTATTTTGAGGGGTGAAAGTGCAAAACTATTTTCTGGACTTTTCAAACAGTGCCGGCTGGAAATAAGGTGTCTATTTTACTTTTTAAATCTCAATTTAATTGGTTTTATCAAGTTTCCAAGTATAGGGATTTATTTATGTAAAGTTATATTTAAAGGGGTTATTTTGCAAATGAGTATAAAAACCCTAATTCTCCTATTCCGGCTATTTAAAAGTGTGAAGTGCAGCCATCTTTCGCTGCACAACACAAAGATTTTATTATTTCTTGGAGATTAAGGAGGGGATCTTGGATTTCGCAAAAGAAAGGTTTTCTTACCAGATTTTCTTCATTCGAGGTGAGTGATTTGTTGTGTTTTATTTTATTTTGTGTATGTTGTATGCGAACGATAGAAATGTTTTGGATTGTTCTTGGATGTTAAATTTCATCTACTAGAAAGCATGTTTAGGGTTTGAGTATAAATGTGTACATGATGAATTGGATGGATGGATGAAAAATTGGATCTTGTGAAACCCTAGTTGTTTGTGAATAAAATTGTATGTGAGTAATTCGAGATTGATGAGTGTCCCATTAGAAATCATGGGTAGACTATTTTTTTTGGATTAATGTTGGATTGATTGAATATGGTGGATTTTATACATAAACCTAATAAAGATGAGACTTTTATTACTTTCGAGTATTTGTTGAACACAAATTTGATATGGTGATGTTACAAATTGATTATAGTTGTGAGTTGTAGTAGTAATTCAGTTTTGAGAAATTTGAAAGGAAAAGTATAAATCAAGAGATCATGACATGAAAATCGAAATTGGAAATTTAGTTGAGTTGAGGAAATATACCCAAATTGGGGATTTTCTTGAGATTTTTGATATTTATATGGTTTGGATCTGAATACGAAACTATTTCAATGATCAATAAAAATTTTTTAGAAATTCTATTTTGACTATATGAACAATTCATGTTTTGATCGAAAGAAATCAACAAAATCTCTATTTTTATAAATTCAAGTAGTTTTGATTTAGTTTTATGGACTATTATATGTCCTAAAAGTTGTATTTGATCATATAAGAAATAAGCTTTTCGTAGAAATCGCTTTCATAAAGTAAAACTACGTATCGGTTGAAATGTGCACAACCAAAAGTATGCAGACTGTAGGTCGACAGTCGACTGGTATGACTTCTCAGTCGACCGACACAACCCAGGTGCAATGTTCTCTAGATTTTCTTGAAATCTCGTTCTGGACAGTCGACTGGTACCACTTAGAATTATTTTCTCGAAGTTATTGTAATTTTTCTCTTTGGATAGTCGACCTATACCCTTTACAGTCGACTGCTATACTTAGAATTATTTTCTGAAAAACCATGGAATTCTCTTTCTGGACAGTCGACTTACGCTTGTCTATAGTCCACTGGTACTGATGTATCTTTATATTTTGAATGTTCTTTCAAATGATTTATTCTCTAAATGTTTTAATCTATAACTTACTATTCTATACTTTATCTTCTACTGAACATATGTTTTCAAGTTGTTTTGACTGAGCAATTCATATTGGAAGATTGGTTTGGATATTTGAGTGTGAGTCTCTAGAGGGTGCGTGTGACCCTAGTATACCGGCAGTTGAGATATTTATGTTTGGGCCTGTTGAGGCATTTTAGTTGATCAGTTATTGAGTTAAATCCGGTAGGATACACCAACTCTAGAAGATTTGTAAAGTAATAAAACAACCTAAATGATAAGGATAGGCACTAGTGGTGATATGATGAACGAGAACATGGGTTATGGACCTCAGTATGGCTTGCGGTGTGAGATAATCCCCGGAATTATCTAGGTGTGAGTGAAATAGTCTCTGGAATTACCTGTGGTGTGGGATTGGTCACCGGAATTATCGGAGTCAAGGTGACGCACATATGGTATTCGTGTGATGAGGTGCCATCGCTTGCAGTGTGGGGTATTCTCGAAGATTCCCAGGTGTGAGTGAAATAGTCTTCGGAATTATCTGTGGATAGAGATTGACCTCCGAAATTATCGGGGCATGGGCTAATACTCACAGTTTATCTTTATCTCGTAGTAGTCATCGTGTTAGGATTAGTTGCATAGCGGGGGATTAAACCCTATAAAGTGGAGACGTTAAGGGTTTGCACCGGATCTATGTAGAGTGGGATGCATAGACTTCGACAAGAACGCATTAGGGAGTCAGCATATAGAATTGTATTTTCTTGACTTGGTTTTATGCATGTGGTTTCCTGTTTTCTACACTTGACACTTAGTTTCACTTGATGTTTCCATGTTTCCTTGCTACGTCACCTTTTATGTATTCTTATTTATTATATGTTGTTTATGAATCTATGCTTTACTTACGTTGTTTGTTTTATGTCAGTCACACCTTTATGGCTGACCCCTTTAGTTTTGGGGGTTAGGGTTATCTCTAGCCTCATATTTTACAGGTGATTTCTTATAGCTTGGGATTTGGATGCTTGAGTTCAAGTGATGTAATGACTTATGTATTGTTTGTAAAAGAAAGTGTTGTAAAGAAAGAAATTTGTAATTCAAGATGTATTGTATTCCGCTGTACTATGTAAAGATTTATGTAATGAAAGTTGAAGATTTTATTGGATTTTGGCTGTATTTATGATTACATTGAAGTTGATGCTGGGAATTGTGCCACGTAATTCTAAGATATTATATTGGAAATTCGGAGCGCTACATATCGGAATCTAACAAAATATGACTTTTTATAAAGGTGGGAACACCTAATACAAATCTCTACTTGAAAACCTTGTCAGATTCAGTCAACAAGAGGTAGAAAAACTTCGAACACTCTAAACAGTGAGCTTCAGACAAAAGGCCAGCTATTGTCAACTTGTAAAAGTCATAACTCATACTACGGTTATCGGAATTCAACAAAATAAGATATTTTAGAAAGGTGGGAACATCTAATACAACTCTCTAGTTGATAACCTTTTCATATTCAGTCAACAAGAGGTCAAAAACTCCTAATCTTTCCAAACAGAAACTCAGCAACAAAAAGTTGCTTCTAGAATTTTTTAAAGATCATAACCGGTGCTATACTTATCGGAATCTAACAAAATTGGGCTTTTTGAAAAGATAGAAACCTCTGCTACAATTCCCTAGTTGACAACTTTCTCAAATTCCTTATGGAACTCAAGTTTCCTGATTTTAAACACATGCCAAAATCAACCAACAACAGCAGCTTTTTTTAATGCTCGCTATTTTGGGGAAACGTTTTTTTTGACCTATCAAACTAACCCCAAAAAATCTACAAAAATTAGAGCATGGTAATAACATATATGAGAACCACTCATATTAATTTAGAGTAAAAATTCCAACTTTAGCACAAGTAATAAATTCCTAGCCATCAAAACTACATACTAGTTTAAAGATTGGATCTTTAGGGTTTTATTTGAGTTCTACCACTTCAATTTTTGTATGAAATTTGTTCTAGTCCACAATTATCAATATGCATATGAAATTAGTCCAAGTTCTTCACTTATATGACAATAATAAACAAAAATAGCAAGCAAAAGATGAGAAACCCCCACCCAAACTAGTAGGAAGAACTTGCTTGGTCTTCTCCTCCTTGTTCTTGCTCTTCTCAAGAACAACCCTAAACAAAGTAACCCATTCTTTTCTTTTGATTTGATCTCTCACTTTTTCTTTTCTCTCTTTCTTTTCTTTTATTCTCAATTTTTTTTTCAAAAGCAAAACAAGAAGAGGAAGAAATATTTGAAGAAGAGAGAGTGAGATGAGAGAATGAGGGAAACAAAAAATGAGACGGGGCTTCCCCTTTGGTTTTGGCCGGCCAAATATAGCAGAGGGAGAGAGAGAGATGTGGTAGAGAGAGAGAGCCAAGTGTCTCTCTCTTTGTGGATCAACAAATAAATGTTTCATTTGCAAATTAATATTTGCAATCAACACCCTAATCAATCATAACCCTCCAATTTTCATGATTATTCAAAAATAATAAATAATTCTCGAAAATCACATACTACATAATTTTGTACAAATGTATAAAATCGATACAGTACATATACGTACATACATATATATATACAGATAATTTTTATTAGTTAAAATGAGTAATCTCCACAAAAATATTTTAATTCCGACATAATAATAAAATAATAATTTTTAATATCAGACCGGAATATTACATATATTTTCTCAAAAATGCATATTTCATGATTTTGTATAAGTGTACAAAATCGATACGATACATATATATACATACCGGTGTCTATATATATATATATATATATATATATATATATATATATATATATATATATATATATATATATATAACTTTTGTTAGTTAAAACTAAGTAATTTCTATAAGAATATTTTAATTTTTTTAATAATAATAATAATACAATTGTAATATCCGACCGGGATATTACAGCAATGGTATGAATATGTTTTTGTCGAGTGCTTTAATAAATCGTTATGTTTTGCAAAAACTCAGTGAAATGGCAGGACCCAGAACTAGAAATGGTGGAAATGGTGATGGGATCGAAGGTTCCGATGGGGAAGATTGGACTTGGAGACCGAGATTGCCAGAGTCTATCAGACTCTGAATACGTTCATGGAAGTTAATGGAGCTCGGAACCAAGGAGCAAGGCCATTGCCTGCTATTGCGGACCCTATCAAGCAAGTTGAGGCCTTCAAGCAGATGAAGCCGCCAGTTTTTGAGGGATAAGTTGATCCCAATGAAGCAGATGACTGGATAAGACAGATAGAGACTGTCTTCGAAGTTCTGGAAACACCCGCAACTATCAAGGTGAAATTAGCTGCAATGCAACCAGAGAAGGATGCTGGAATCTGGTTGCAGTCAGTGAAGAGGACCTTTGGTGCAGCACAGGTGACTTGGGAGGCTTTTCTCGAAGAGTTTAGGGATCACTATTTTCCCTTGGATATTCAAGAGAAGAAAGCAATGAAGTTTCTGAACTTGCAGCAGGGCAGTATGTCAGTGCGTGAGTATGAGACTAAATTCACGCAGTTGTCCCCAGGTATGCACCAGAGCTGGTGATGGATGAAGCAAAGAAATTAAGAAAATTTGAGCAGAGCTTGCCGTCGAATTTGAGATCCCAGATGATACCACTAGGGATCAGGAGGTTTAACAAGCTGGTCAAGAGGGCAACCATGACAGAAAGAGACATGGAACAGTACGAGAAGAAACATGAGACATGGAACAAGAACAAGAGACCAGCAACAAATCAGAGTGGGAACAAGTTTCCAGAGAAGAAGGGCAGATTCAGCGGGCCCAACAGAGGTACAGCTGCTACTCGGAGCGTGACTTGTTACAATTGTGGTGAGGCAGGTCACTACAAGTCAGCATGTACTAAGCCAGCAAGGATTCAAACCTGTTTTCAGTGCGGCCAGAGAGGGCACATCAGGCCAGATTGTCTGCAACTCAAGCAGAAAGGTACTTATGGGAACCAATCCCAGAGGCAGAGGAAAGTGTTCGCTTTAATAGAGGAGGATGCTGGAAACTCTAAAGACGTGATCCAGGGTATGCAAGAATTATAGTTTATTTTCTGGATGTATTAAATAAGATTTTGTTAAGAATAAAAGTGAAGTATTGAGTATCATTCTTCATGTAATAGGCTTTGTTTTGATTAATGGAATAAAAGCAAAGGTTTTATTTGATACGAGTTCTTCACATACTTTCGTGTCGCCAAAGTTTGCTAAGGCTTTAGGTGTGGAACCTAAGATTTTTCTAGGCAAGGTCTTGTCGGTGGCAACACCATCAGGAGAAGAGTTGATAGCAGATCAGTATTACGCGGGTTGCGATATCAAGATTGGTGGGAGACTCTTTGAAATGACCTCATCGAACTACAGGTATTGGGAGTGGATGTGATTGTAGGCATCGACTGGATGGCAATCTATGATGCTACAATTGAGTGCAAGGATAAAGAAGTCATTGTGAAAGCATTGGGAGGACCAGCAGTGACCTTTCAGGGGAGGAAGGGAAATTCGAAGATAGTTGCAGCTATATCGAAGTCAATGATTCCAGATGAGGTCAGGAAGATTCCAGTTGCTTGAGATTTCCCAACCGTGTTCTTGGAAGATTTACCAGGACTTCCACCACAACGGGATGTTGAGTTCTGTATCAATATTCAGCTAGGCAGTGCTCCAATATCTAAGGCTCCATACAGGATGACACCTGTCGAGTAAGATGAAGTGAAGAAGCAGATTGAGGAGTTATTGAGTAAAGGGTTCATCAGGCAAGTACATCACCATGGGGTGCGCCAGTGTTGTTAGTAAAGAAGAAGGATGGGTCAATGAGGATGTGCATTGACTATCGGGAATTGAACAAGGTGACCATTCAGAGCAAATATCCGCTTCCTCAGATTGATGATCTGTTTGATAGGCTTCAGGGAGCGGCAGTATTTTCGAAGATTGACATGCGATCAGGATATCACCAGGTTCGGGTCAAGGAGGAGGATGCGAGCAAGATGGCTTTCAGAATGCGGCATGGGCTTTATGAGTTTTTGATGATGCCGTTTGGAGTGACGAATGCACTGGAGGTGTTTATAGATATGATGAATCGGATCTTGCGGCCATTCATTGATTCCTTCATCATGGTATTTATTGATGACATATTGGTGTACTCGAAGTCGAAGGAAGAGCATGCCAAACATTTAGCAGAAGTGTTGGAGAAGTTGCAGGAGCAGAGTTTGTATGCCAAGTTGTCGAAGTGTGAATTTTGAAAGTCTGAGGTGGCATTTCTAGGTCACATCCTTTCTAAGGAGGGAGTGGCTACCGATCCTCAGAAGATTGAAGCAGTGAAGAGTTAGCTTAGACCGACGACTGTGAAGGAGATCAGGAGCTTCTTGGGCCTAGTAGGGTATTACAGGCATTTCATTCAGGGCTACTCGCAGATAGCAGTCCCCTTGACAGGGTTGACCAGGAAAAATGTGATTTTCACTTGGACTGAGTAGTGTGAAGCGAGTTTTCAAGAACTGAAGGAGATGTTGACGACAACACCTATTCTGGCTTTGCCGCAAGTTGGTAAGGATTATGATATCTACAGTGATGCATCACACAGAGGCTTAGGATGTTATCAAATGCAAGAAGGGAAGGTTATTGCATATGGTTCAAGGTAGTTGCATCCACATGAAAAGAATTATCTGATGCACGATCTGGATCTGGCAGCTATCATCTTCGCTTTGAAGCAGTAGAGACATTATATATATGGAGAGAATGTCAACATGTTTACAGATCACAAAATCTTGAAGTATATTTATCAGCAAAGGGATCTGAATCTTCGGCAAGAGAAGGTGGTTGGAGGTATTGGAGGACATTCATCCCGAGATTAAGTATCATCCAGGCAAGGCGAATGTTGTGGCCGATGAGCTCAGTCGGAAGGATAGTTTGTCGAGTCTGATTACGGCACAGAAGGAGTTGACTGCAGAGTTAGATCGGGCAAGTATCTGCAAGGGTTGGGAGCGTCGTTGGCTCAGTTGAGGCTTCAACCTTCATGAAAGAACAAATTATCGAAGGTCAAAAATCAGTTGCAGAGATTCAGAGAATGCTACAGCAGATTTTTTAGGGCAAGCTATCAGAGTTCTGTGTCCAAGATAGAGTCTTGTGGATGGGCGGGAGATTGTGTGTGCCAGAAAGTGCAGATTTGAAGGGAAGTATCTTACAGAAAGCACACAATACCTTGTTATTGGTACATCCTGGAAGTATAAAGATGTACAAGGACATCAAGCAACACTTTTGGTGGCCAGGAATGAAGAGGGATGTTACAGATTTTGTGGCAAAGTGTTCGACTTGTCAGCAAGTCAAAGCCGAGAATCAAAAGCCTGGAGGCTTACTACAGCCGTTGCCTATCCCAGAATAGAAGTGGGAGAATATCAGTATGGATTTTATCACTGGTATGCCAATGAGTCCGAAAGGCAATGACTCGAGTTGGGTCATTGTGGATCGTTTGACCAAGTTGGCTCATTTTCTATCTATGAAGATTACATGGTCCTTGGAGAAGCTGGCAAAGCTGTACATCGAGGAGATTGTGAGACTTCATGGAGTTCCTGTATCTATTGTTTCCAACAGGGATGCGAGGTTCACATCGAGATTCTTAAGAAGTTTACAAACAGCTTTGGGTACCGGAACTGATTTCAGTACTGTTTTTCATTCGCAGACCGATGGTCAGACGGAGAGGGTGAACCGAGAATTGGAAGATATGCTGAGATCTTGTGTCATAGATTTTGGTGATAGTTGGGAGAAGTACTTGGCATCAGCTGAGTTTGCTTATAACAACAGTTACCAAGCAAGTATTGGTATGGCATCGTATAAAGCTTTGTATGGGAGAAAGTACAGAACACTCGTCTGTTGGTATGAAGTTGGAGAGAGGTAGATGTTTGGGCCAGAGATTGTGCAGCAGACATCAGAAAAAGATTGAACTGATTCGGAGGAGATTGGTCGAGGCTCAGAAGAGTTATGCAGATACTCGGCATAGAGACTTGGAGTTTGAGGTTGGAGATGCAGTGTTTCTCAAAGTATCTCCGACGAAAGGGGTGATCAGATTTGGGAAAAGCTGCAAGTTAGCGCCAAGGTACATTGGGCCATACAGGATTTTGAGGCAGACTGGTAAGATGGCGTATAAGTTGGAGTTGCTCGAAGAATTGGCACAAGTACATGATGTGTTCCATGTGTCAATGTTGAGGAAGTAGGTGCCGGATCAGAGTCACCAGTTGTTGGAAGTGCCCGATGGGTTGCAGTTGAACTTGAGTTACAAGGAACAACCTGTGGAGATTGTTGACCGTCGAGAGGATGTGTTGAGGAATAAAGTTATATCTATGGTCAAGGTATTGTAGAGGAACCAGTTGTTCGAGGGAGCCACTTGGGAGCCGGAGGATCATATGAAGAATGACTTTCCCGAACTTTTTATGTAATTTTCTTATTTGCTTGTAATTGTTTTGTCCCTACTACCTGTAGTTCTGAGAACAGAACTATTCTAAGGAGAGAGTAATATAGAATCCTAGAAATTTTAAATGTGATTTTGGAATTTATAAATGATTTATGATGAATTTTTGTGATTTATTAAATAATTTTCTGAAATTTACTTTTTTGCACGTGTGAAACACGTGCAAGTAGTTTTTGGAGTAAAAGTGGGAATTTTTGTTTGGAAAATTTAATATATAATTGAAAATAATAATTCTTAATTTTCTGGATTTTTTGAATTAATTAAACCATGTTTGCAAATATTTCAAAGAAAATGGGTTTTTATGTAAATGACCACATGGAGGGAAAATTTAAGATTTTGAGATTTTCCTGGCTGATATAGAGGCCGGCCAATTAGGGAGTGTTTGGTTGGAGGGGAAAGGAGGGAAGGGGAGAGGAGGGTTTTTTTAAAACTTTTCACGTTTGGTTCATTTTTTAGGAGGGGAGGAGAGGAAAATGGGGGGGGGTGCAACACCCCTCCTGAGCTAATTTTGGCTCCCCTCCAATATTGGGGGATTTGGAGGGGAGAGAAATTATGTCTAATTTTTTAATGTGAATGGACTAAATTGCCCTCCCATTGTTACTCTCACCACAACTCTACAAGTGAAATGGTAAGAGGATAGAATCCCACCCTAATTGATTGGTTTCAAAACTAATCGATTTGAAAATCTTCCTATTATGTAAAAAAATTGGATTTTTAGGTTTTATTTGCAAAATCTGCACAAACCCTAATTTCTGGATCCAGGCCTATATTAGCAACATCCAGGGCCACGTTTTCTAGGGAACATAAAATTTTTATCTTGGAGTTTTGAAGGCTTGAGGATTTCTTTCATTTTGGCTTAAGGAGGATCAAGTTCTCTTATTATTTTTCAACTTGGAGTCTCTTCAAATTAAGGTGAGTAATTGCTTATTACTTTTCTTTGTATTATGAATGTTTATTATGGATGAATGATCAAATAGGAATGTATGCTAGAGATTCATATACATGATTAATATAGCATGGTTAGAAATAAAGTAGAGGAATGAGAAATGTGATGATCTTATAAATAAAATCATTTTTTTTGTGACCTCCATGCTTGAGATGCTTGTGAATGATATTAGCTGATTGTGCATAAAAGATGTTGATTTTAATTGTAAGATGATGAGATGCATTGTAAATTTTGACGTTTAACATAATTTGCATGAAACCCTAGGCATGCAAAATTTACCTCATCCATTGATTTGTAAAATCTAAATGCTGGCCAGATTATTCACTAACTACTCCATCAATACCAAGCTAAACCCAGATCTTCATCTAATTAATGTTTATGTATACATGAATACATGTGAGATTTGTAGAAAAGTTCTTTGTTTTCTTGCTCTCTGTCCGAATAATGAAGGAGGGGGAAAGACCCCAATTCTGCATCAATAAAACCTTAGGTGGATTTAGGTTTGTATGAATAAGAGTGATGTATTGTAAGTTGTATCTATGTGTAAAAATATATATATGTGTATGCTGAGGTGTGAGATTGTGCACTTATGCACATTTGTGCATTTTGTGCACTTGGTGCACTTTCGAGTGCTGCACATTGGTTGTGCATTTGCCCTAATCATGCTGCATTGTACCTACTGCATTTTTATTCATACTGCATCTTACCCTTATGCTACAGTCTCTACTTACCTGCATTTTTTTTTTCCTGCCCATTCTACCTTCAGGTACTGTTCATTCCTGCTAAACCCAGATCTTCATCTGAATAAATGTTTATGTGTATATATAGATGAAGATACAGTGTTCGCTGTTTTCATTTCAAACCATGCTCTGTTTGAATTTTTTTAGAAGAAAATTTGATCATTTTTTGGGTGAGAGTTAATAAGTAGGAGCAAATTATTTACTAATGAATGGGCTGTGTTTAATGTTCATAAAGAGTGGATTTTGGGAGAAAGAAACCAAGTTTTAAATGTTGAAATGAGGGGTCGAAGTTTTCAGTCTACGAAGGCAGGCTATAGGTTGGATAGAGCTGAGTTTTGTGAAGTTGGAATGAATGTGATTGATGAATGTATGGACTTCGTTTATATCATATACACATATATATATGGGGCATATCTATTAGGTGAAGGAGTAGTGTAGATGAGATTCTTTGTTTTTCCTTCCTTTCAGTTGTAAACTAGTGTGCATCTGCACCAAGTGCAGTATCTGGTTGTGCACTAGTGTGCATTTGCACCAAGTGTAGTGTCAGTTTGTGCACTGGTGTGCACCTTCACCAAGTGCAGCAGTTCGGGTGTGCACTGGTGTACATCTACACCCAGTACAAGTGCAGATCGGGTTGCACTTATGTGCATCTGCACCCAGTACAAGGAAGTTCAGGTTGCACTTGTGTCCATCTGCACCAAGTGCAAAGAAGATGAATTTAAAAGTTCAAGAGAAATCTTGCAGTAATAACTCTAAAATGATCAATTTTTCCACTATCGTCACAAGCTTTGGCTTAGCTATCAATATAAATTTATTTGTTGATGTTTACACCCAGGCTGTTAGTGCACAACCGAGGTCGATATTTAAATCTAGTGGAAGCTTCTTTCAGTTCAATTGCAGACCAGACCATTTTCAGTCTGCATAGGCATTTAATCCCTAGTATTTTGTTAAGCTACCACTCCTACTTGACTTCAAAAGCTATCCTCTACTTGATCCCTGCCTATGCCTTTCCCCATTGATGAAGCCTGCATATGCTACTGTTTCTTTTTAATGTGCTTGCATATGCTTAACTCCGTTTAGCCTATGTGCTTTTATCTATTGTGTATACCCTAGATCCTTGAAAGATGATTCCAGTTTTGATTTTGTTAAAAGGGGGAAGACATACACTGTCCCAGCAACTAAGAGAATTAAGAGAAATTATAGAATTTTGGAATATTGGTTAGGAAATTGAGTTATAATTTTTATAAATGATTTAAATTGTGGATTGTGAACTAAAGGATAGTTCTAAAGTAAAGAGGTGTATTCTTGTAATAAGAACTTAAAAAGAGAATGAAATATGAATATTGGACTCTAGAGGCTGAGTAGGACCCTGTGTACCGGCAGTAAGTTTTATTTTGTTTGGGTGTTAGCAAGTGGGGTTAAACACCCTGATTTGGGATTTTAAGTCTGGTATGGTGTACTAGCTCAAAATAGCTGTGGATGACCTTAATTAAATAATAATAATAAGGACAGTCACGAGTTGGAGATGTGACGAAATAAGAGGAAACATGGGTAGGGGGCTTCATATGATCTACGGTGGGAGATGATTTCACTGATTATCGGAGTGTGATGAAGAGATCCAATCACTTGCGATGTGGCGAGTCTTCCTGATTATCGGGATCGAGGTGACACTCATGGGAATCTACGTGATGAGGTACCATTTGACTTGCGGTGTGAATTTCATTGCCTGACCTTTGGGGTGTGAGGAGGGGATCCGAACACTTGCGTTAGGGGATTGATTCCACTGATTACCGGGGCATGGGCGAGATACTCACGGGATATCTAAATCTTATAGTATTCATCGTGGTCGGTTAGTTGCATGAACGTGTGATTGAACCCTATAAATGTGGAGTACGATAAGGGTTTGCACCGAACCTATGTAGTATGGGATGCATAGAATCCGACAA
This sequence comes from Hemerocallis citrina, assembly GCA_017893485.1. NCBI lineage: Eukaryota > Viridiplantae > Streptophyta > Magnoliopsida > Asparagales > Asphodelaceae > Hemerocallis > Hemerocallis citrina. Next base: position 259,084,232 of record CM030358.1, read on the forward strand.
GTGCGCACTAGTGCATGTTGTGCTTTGAGTTTTCTTGATAATGTTTTATGTATTTTAGTACTTCGTATTCAAATGCATACACTTGACACTTAGTCTAGTTCCACTTGTTAATTTATGAATTTATTCGTTATGTTTTCAATTAAGTTTATTTCTTCCTGTATATTACTCGCAACAATATGGCTGACCCCTGTAGTTTGGTGGGGGTTAGGAATATCTCTAGCCTCGTGTCTTTACAAGTAGGTACCATTAGCATGGACTCGGGAGCATGTAGTAAATTGTCTAATCGTTGAAATATGTATGCGCATGAGTTGAAAAAAGAAAATATGTAAAGAGAGAAATTGTATTCATTATGTTTTAATTTCCGCTGTGTATGTAAAAAGAGTTAATGAAATGAAAAGTTTAAATTTTCCTGTAATTTTATACTGTGTTTAATTTACATTGAAGTTCGATCATGTAAATGGTGTCTCTAATTTCTATTTTGAAATTCTGGGCGCTACACCCCGCCTACACAGGCCTCTAACGTTTTAGAAAAGCGTATCCATTAACTACAACCAAGCTCGGGACCATGACTCGATTTGGAAACCGAGTTCGAAATAAGACTAACTCTATCACTATCACTCTCCCATCCCCTAATCTTATTTAGGAGAAAGGCGTTCCATCAGTATCGCCAACCGCAAGACCACAGATTTTGGTCAGACTAAAAATCTCAGAATCAGTTATGAAATTAAAAATAGTGGCTAGGAAGGAACGCATACCTCCACCGCTAGTGTTAGCGGATTTAGTGGCTGTAGCAATTTCAAGGTAATCGTCTAAGGACTCCTCAATAGCCCTCTTAGCCACTTTCTGTACTTTAAAACCTTTGTCGCAGCAAGAAGAGATAGGGACAGTCGATTGCGAGGGAGGGAAAGTGGAAGGGACGTAGTCAGGGGAGATATCCAGGGAATCATCAGTAATCTTCTCTGAGTCCATAGACTCCACTTCAGAGTAGACGAAATCATTTTCATGGTTTAATCTAGCTTCTCGATCGTCTTCATCCATCTCCAAACAAATGTGGCTCCCAAATTCCCCATCGACTACCGACGTTCAAGATCGAGGCTTGACCAAAATCCCAACGGTCAGGATGGAAAGCAAAAAGTGGATCTGCAACCAGAGCAAGAAATAGCAGATTCGACAGATCCAGTTACCTCCTATGAAAAGTAGGGCAAAAAGAAAGCTAAAAAAGGAAGTCAACTACTAGCAGACTGTGAAGAGACGTTGCGTGAGGAGCAGGTGGATGGGGCGGAACGAACCATTGCTGAAATTGGTTTGATCTCTAAGATGTCCAACAGACAAATTCGTTCGCCAAGAGGGAAAAAGAGGGAGGCTTGGGGGGGGGGGGGGGGGGGGGGGATAAAGCAAGGGGTTGCCATTTTGGAGAAGAAGATGAGCGGGGGACTCACTCGTGGCAAAAGAGCTGGCGCTTAAAGAGAAAAAAAAAAGTCTTTTTTGAAGAGGAACATGAGACTAGGGTTGGCGATTTGGGGAAGAGAACAGAGCTCAAAAGAGCAAATACATCGATCCCTGCTCTTCGACCCTCGAGTTCTCCACCTTTCTCCTCGTCTGCTCCGCCCTCCTGTAATATGGCGACACGTACCCCCCTCACGAGCGCGGCACGTGCGAAATGGAGCTAAGGTACTGCATATTGAAGTTGGGCCCAAAGAGGGGCTGCATGTTGAAATTGGGCCCAAAGAGAAGCCCAACGTTGCCTTGGGCTGCTCCTCGGCGAAGTCCACACATAATTTGAAGAGTCCAAGCCCCTCTAAATTATCTCAAACTCGGTTGAGGGAAGGATGTTCCTATATTATTCCTCCACATTTGGCAGTTCAAAAAATGATACTAGTATTTAACACTGAGACCCACGCACGGATCTCACATTGGACATAGAAAATTATTTTAAATATATAATCTGTGAACAATGTGCATTGTAAATTATATTTTCCCATGTAAAGTAAAATATCATGATAACATCTTTTTCAAACTACTGATTTTGTTCAGCACGTGCTTTATCTTCCCTTCCTATCATGTCCTGCCTTGTCCCACCGTCGGATGATACCCTCCAACGGCAATTTTGTTACGTAACTTTATGAAAATAATGATCAATTTGGCCCACTTTAAAAAATATTTATCAAAGTGACCTAATTTTGGATCGTGAGTATAATATGCTTTGTAAAAAAACGAAACAGATTAATTTCATGTCATGGTTTTCAATAGCGGTATCTCTTAAAAATAATTACATGTCGTTATTTGAAGTAATAACGCCAGTTAACTTATTTTTCAATTGTGTACTCTCTGACTTGGAAAAAAAATTACAAATGTCAAAAAATCCTATAACAGATGTCGCTATTCCCAACAGCGATATTTGCACTGATGTCGTTGTTGAGAATAGCGGCATCTGTTAAAATACTGATTGCATAGAAATAGTGGTCTCCTCTTCTCCTTCCCCATTCACTTTAGATCTATTTCCTCTCTCTTCCAAAACCCAAAAACCTAGATCCCAATTCTCGACGGTCAAGAGTGCTCTTTTATAGGCGCAGTTGTAAGAATGTACCCAATGTTGGTCCATCTCAAACGACCGATACTTGAAGTTGTATCCCATATTTATATTTATGCAAATCTGTTTATATGAGTGTCGTATATTGTAATATTTTTATGTGATTGTATTATTTCTAATATGCGGAATTCTCATGAGTTATACATTTTTCAATATGTATCCGTTACTTATTATGATTTGCTGAAGTTGATAATGATGAACATTTTTGTAATATATGATTATGTCAAGCTGAGTCTGAGTCTGATAGATGAAGAGAAAATGTGAATGTATGTGCATGTTTCGAAGCAATTTAAAAATAACGGACGTCGTTGTTGTAAATAACGACATCAGTTACCTATATCATTTATGCAAGGGTATTTTATGAATTTGTTTGGTATATAAAAGAGCACTCTTGACCGTCGAGAATTGGGATCCAGGATTCTTGGGTTTTGCGAGAGAGATGAAATAGATCTAAAGTGAATGGGGAAGGAGAAGAAGGGACCACTATTTATATGCAATCAGTACCGTAACATATGCCGCTATCCACAACAACGACATCAGTAATACGAATGTCGTTGTTGGGGATAGCGACATCTGTTATATGATTTTTTCACACTTGCAATTTTTTTCCAAGTTAGAAAGTACACGATTAGGAAGAGATTAACTGATCAAAGTCCTTCAAATAGTGGCATGTAAAAAAAAGTTCAAGAGATGCTGCTATTAGAAACAACGGTATGGAATTAACCTATACCTTTTTTTAAGAGTTATTCTGACTTGTTCAGAATTGGATCAGTTGGGTAAACATTTTCTAGAGTGAGTCAGATTGGTTAATATTTTGAAAAAGTGGGTTGGTACGAAAAAATTTCTTTCAATAGTTGGTTGGAGGAAGAAATCTCAACCAATCTCAACCACACACTCTCCACCAATCATCAGCCAACAAACTCCATTTAATTTAAACTAATTAATCAATAAAGTCCACCAATACCATCTATAAAATCCCATCGAAATCGCGACACTCTTTGTTCGCACAATAACTGGATTCTGTTTCTGCCTACAAATAGCAATGGAGACGCCCCACTCTCCAAAAATCCGAGGGCTGTTGTTGATGTCAGCTCTGATATTGTTATCAATCCAGCGGTCGACATGCCTCCCCTCGATGCACCCGCTTCATTCCACGGTTGACCGGATCAACGAATCTGGAGCGTTCATCGGGCTGGTGATGGCGTATTCAACGGAGGCAGATGCACTGCAGAACTCCGGTGATTTTGTCGCAAGACCTGATGTACCCTTCATTGACCTTTATGGTATGTACTTCTATATATGACTAGTAATTTACACGTACGATGCACGTTTTAATAATTTTAAAAAATAAAAATAAAAACTCTGATCTAGGGAGGGTTTGAACCGGGAACTTCCTTTATATTAGTTATGTACGTGCATTGCACATATTGGTAGAACAACAAAATGACAAATGACACTAAGGCCTTCTCCCATTATAATATTAGAGATTAGAGATTATCCATGACAAATGACACTAAGGCCTTCTCCCATTATAATATTAGAGATTAGAGATTATTCATTATAGTATAACCCTTTCCCCTCACCAAAAATTTTGATACTATTGTTTTTAAGCCTCGAGTTATGCAAGTCGTAACTAGAGAATACAGTACTAGTTTAGTACCATTAGACATGCCTTGGAGCAATACACAAAAGGTCGGTTCCACGTGTATGTATATATACAGAATGTTGCAAATCCTAAAAGTCTGAATTAGTACGTAATCGAGTACCTCAACGTCTAACTAATTAAGTTGATTGGTACAAAATATTTATTGCAGTGACCAGCACATTTAAAATCAGTAGTTTACGACTTAATTAAGCCAAGTGTAGTTCCTAGTAAGCTAAATTCATATGCCTTATTGATGCTATGCAACATGCTAAATGCATATGCAAAATTCATATGCACCCAGTTTCAATGGAGATCGCATTGAGACTGAGCCATGGGTGGAAGTCATCAGTAAAATTAGGAAAAGACACAGTAATTGTTGGAATTGATTATACATTTAAAACACTTCTCTTGTTGACAACATTGTCTTATGGCTCAACGATTAAAATTTTGAGTTCCCATGAGGTTCGGAGTTCAATTCCTACATTCCACATAATATATATACATATATTTATATATTTTTGACCGGGCCGGACCTTAGAGCCTTAGGGGTCTTGGGGTCTCTTGAAAAAAAAATAAAAAATGAAATGAATATCTTTAACCTCTAATGGTACTTGGGGCGAGTTAGTCGTACTATAGGATGCAAATGGATTCTTAAGAGAAAGCTAAAATCAGCTGATACAATTGAAAATTTTAAAGCTAGACTAGTAGCTAAAGGATATGTACAAAAGAAAAATATAGATTTCTTTGACATTTACTCTCCTGTGACACAGCTTCCCTTAATGGAGAACTTGAAGAGAAACATTATATGGATCAGCCTGAAGGTTTTGTGATTTTAGGACAAGAACACAAAGTCTGTAAGTTGAATAAGACTTTATATGGTCTTAAGCAAGCTCCTAAACGGTGGCATGACAGAATTGATCAATTATTACTCTCAAATGGTTTTTCTATTAATAATGTTGATAAATACCTTTATTATAAAGCATCTAGTGATAGTTGCATTATGCTTTGTCTATATATAGATGATTTACTCATTTGTGATTCTTCGCTTAAATTGATTTCATAGACTAAAACTATGCTTAGTCAAAATTTTGATATGAAGGACCTAGGTGAGGCCAATGTTATTTTAGGTATGAAAATCACACGTACTGAGACTGATATTACTCTTGATCAATCTCATTACATTGAGAAGATCTTGAAGAAATACACTTACTTTGAACGTAGACCTGCATGTACACCCAATGACCCTCATGTTAAACTTTTGAAAAATTCTGGTGCTGCAGTTAGACAAAAAGAATATGCTAGTATTATTGGTAGTCTTCGCTACTCTACTGACTGCACTTGACCTGACATTGCATATGCTGTATGGGTATTATGTAGATTTACGAGTTGTCCTAGTTTTGAGCATTGGAATGCTATTGACAGAGTCATGAGGTACTTGAAAATGACCATGAACTTAGGAATATATTATGAGAGGTTTCCCGCTGTCCTTGAGGGATTCAGCAATGCAGATTGGAATTCATTTTCAGATGATTCTAAGGCCACAAGTGGATACATTTTTAGTATCGCCGGTGGTGCTATTTCTTGGAGGTCCAAGAAACAAACTATTTTAACTTACTCTACTATAGAGTCTGAGTTAGTTGCTCTAGCTGCAGCTAGTGAGGAGGCAAGCTGGTTGAGGAACCTCTTGTCTTATATTCCTTCATGGAGTAGGCCTGTACCTCCAATCTTAATCCACTCAGATAGTACTGTTGCCGTAGCTAAAGTACAAAAAGCATACTATAACGGTAGGGGATTAGCGATTCGTCGCAAGCACAGTACGGTAACAGAGCTCCTCACGTCTATTGCTGTTACTGTGGATTTTTGTAAGATCGGAAAGTAACCTTGCAGATCCTTTGACAAAAGGATTATCTCGAGACAAAGTTTGGAACACATCGATAAGGATGGGACTAAAGCCTATTTAGGATCACAATTGGTGGAAACCCAACCTATACGACTGGAGATCCCAAGACATAGGTTCAATGGTAAAAACAAGCCATACTGTGATTGGAATCATGCAACCCAGGAGTTCACCAGTCCTTAGACCATCCTGATGTGTATGTGCATGATGTCTTGTAGCGTTAGTAAGGATGAGCTTAGCTCTTAATGAGCTCTATATCTCTGAATGAGAGGAGTGCATAGCTATAAGAGTATATTGATAGACTCACTGGGGTGATTGTGAAGTGTGGCCACTTCTAAGAGATTGTGGCTAATTCTCTAAAACATTCACCTATACTGGATAAGCACAAGACCGGAATATGCTGGCATTTAAGAACTTGCACCTGGTAGAATCACGTGTGATTTTCCATTACTATGTAAAAATGGGTAATGAGTTCAAGACTTAAAATCACTCATTATTCTTGCATTTTAGGGATTGTCCACTATGTAAGGTTCAAGTCTTCGGACACCTTACTTATGCATGGTTCTATACTTTTATTAAAAATAAAAAAAAACCAAAAAACCAAAAAAAATGCCTCTTTTCTAATCAGTGTTTATATGTAAGTGGAGGATTGTTAGAATTGAGTATACATTTAAAACACTTTTCTTGTTGACAACAATGTCTTATGGCCCAACGATTAAAGTTTTGAGTTCACATGAGGTTGGGGGTTCAATTCCTACATTCCACATAATATATATACATCTGCTTATATATCTTTGGCCGGGCCGGGCTTTAGGGGTCTTTGGGTCACTTGAAAAAAAAACACACAACATTTTTTTTTGTTTTAAATAAAAATGTTTCCTTTCTTACTGGCCAGTTTTTTGACTAATCAAATCATTAAAACCATTTTATGGCACTTTATGGTATAGTTGTTATGACATTAAATCAGAAAGAAAGAAAAACGTTTTTATTTTGGATATAAATATAAGGGTTATGTCACATAGATGAAGGAGATAAGAGAAAAACAAATTATTGTTCTCTTCTAAAATATTTCTTCAAATTGTTGAGCAATTTTTACTCAGTGTGGTACAAGTTGGTACGTGCTGCTATTGGAGCATTAAGCAGCACTGCAGACAGAAGCTCGTTGAATCCCGGGGGAAGTATTTGGTGATCAACGATTCATCTACAGAATCGGCCAAATAGTTTCTTAAAGAAAGTGCAACCCATGCCTCGAGCCATTTTAACTTTCTTCCTGTTGCAGATCAACTTCAGAACCATTCTCAGAGGTTCATTTGGTGCACACAGGTTTACCCATATTTACTTAACAGTAACTCCCCCCCCATCTCAGACCGAAAACAGAAAGAAGCAAAGGAAAGGGAAACACAAACCGCTGTCGTGTTACAACTGTGGAGACTTGGGGCATTACCGGCAAGATTGTATGAAAGAGGTGTGATGCCTTAAGTGTATGAAATGGGGGCATATGTCGTACGTTTTCACAAACGTCATTACCTCTACTAACGATGATGAATGTCCAAAGAAGAGGCAGATCACCTGATAATCCGACTCTCATCCGGCTTGCAAACAACCTAGGCATCATCAAACACGAAGAGAAATGGCTCCATCAATGGTGTGCTATAGCTAAAGTTAGATCAGGAAGTCCATCAGAGAACCACCTCCTCCATGCCCTCAACCTGAAGTGGCCGATGGGGGCTCACAGGGATTAGGTAGCAAAAAAGATGTGCCACCTTCAATTCCTGGTATCCTTCCCCTCGCCGGAGAATATGATCGAGGTCTCCAACTTGGGTATAGTGTATTTTGGCCATTTTAAGATGGAATTCTTCCCTTGGTCACCCAGATTTGGAGCGGAACTACCACAAGGTGAGCGGTATTGGGTTTGGATCCATAATGTCCCACTTCACTTCTGAAAAAAAAGAAGCGCTGCAAGAAATCATCTCGAAGTTTGGAACCATTGAAGATATCGACGACAAGACGGTGCGTCGTTCAGAGATTGTATCCGCCAGAATCCTAATCCGAAGCCCCGATATCACCTTTATGCCTCGATTTGCAAAAGTATTCTCTTTTGAGGATTCATACCTCATTCACTTTGTTCTTGATAAGCAAGCAGAGTCAGAGGCAGAGCTCCAGATGCTCTCATCCCCTTCCCTCTCACTCAGAGACGGTCGCTCCTACAAGCATGTGGTCTCACTAGAGTGGGACCTCACTTTAGATGGGGCTCATGAAATTGAACGTGCGCACCCTGAAGTTATCAGAGCTGCAAAGGGGATGGAAGGGCGCTAGGGTCGTACGACGGCGAGCCTAGTACTGTAGAAAACTCCACCGATTTTTTATGGCCAAGATCGAGGCTTGACCAAGAATTCCAACAGTCAGGATGGACTATAAAAAGTGGATCTGCAACCACAACAAAAAAATGGCAGATGGGGTAGACCCAGTACCTCCCCTTGGAAATTTGAGCAAACAAAAAGCTAAAAATGGAAGTCAACTCCTAGCAATTGGTGAAAAGGCGTTGTGTTTGGTGCAGTTGGATGGGGAAGAACGAACCACCGCTGAAATTCGTAAGATCCCTAAGATTTCCATCAGAAAAACTCGTTCGCCAAAAGGAAAAAAGGTTGAAGCTTTGGGACAGGAGCTACAGAAAGGGATAACTATTTTGGGGAAGAAGACGAGCGGAGGAAACTCGATCGAAACCAATGAGTTGGTTCCAAAAGAGAAAAGAGATGTCTTTTTGGAAGATGAACAGGAAAAAAGGGATTGCGTTTTGGTGAACGAATCAGAGCTCATAAGAAAAAGCAACGCCCCCTCGAAGAGTGAGCATCTGGCTTCATTTTCCCCAACGAGAGCCTCGTTCGCTCTGCCCTCCTATGATGGGGTGACACGTGCCCCACTCACGGGAGCCGCTCTGCGCTTTTGCAACGAAGTTGGGCCCATTGAGGGGCCCACTGACGATTTGGGTTGCGTTTGATGGAGCCCACAACTATTTTGCCACACAATTTTCATAGGCCCAACAGTCCAAGCCTAGATCGTGTCTCTTGTGATTCTTCGGGGGTTCCCAATATTGAGTTTGGAAGCCACAGTGACGATGATAATCGAGATGATAGGTTAAACCTCGAAGACGATTTTGTCTACTCTGAAGAGGATTCTATGAATTCAGAGGAGATTGGAATTTATCCCCTCCACTTACCCTACCTCGCAAATAACTGTCCCTGTCTTTGGTCGCTCCGACAAAGGGTTTATAGTTCAGAATGTTGCTAAGAGGTCTATTGAGGAGTCCTTGGATGATTACCTTGAGATTGCTGCAGCCGCTAAATTTGCTAAGACTAGCGATGAAGATACACATTCCTTCTTACTCTATTTTTAATTTCATGTTTGATTCTGAGATATTTAGTCTAGCCAAAACCTGTGGTTTAACTGTAGGCGATATTGAGCGGAACGCTTTTCTCCTTGATAAGATTAAGGGTTATGAGAGTGATAAAGTTGATCTTATGTCGAGTTCGGTTTCCAAACCGATCATGGCCCCACGTTAGACTGTCATTAATGAATTTCTCTTCTGGAACGTTAGAGGTCTGGGTAGGCGGGGCAAGCGGGAAATGGTTAGGGATGTCATCGCTAAATCAAAAGCCAGCATTGTTGGTCTGCTGGAGACCAAACTGGCTCATATTTCTAGACTCAATAGACTGGGGGGAATTGAATTTCTGATTGGAAATTTTGCCCCTCTGATGGTGCCTATGGGGGTATAGCCCTTGGTTTTAACTCAGAGATTTTTAATTGTCTAGATGAGTTCCACGGGCAGTTCTCCTTATCTATCCGGCTCCAATGTAAAACCGATTTGTAGACCCACACAATCACGGTGGTGTATGGTCCACACACGGCTGCCTCCAGGATGGCATTCTAGACTGAATTACGACTGATTCATTCTCACTGGCCGCACCCCTGGGTGGTGGGGGGTGATTTCAACATCACTAGGTTTGCCTCCGAGCACAGAGGTAGATGCTCCAGTGATTCTGACAGGGAAGCATTTAACGAGGTTATTGTGGATCTCGAATTGGTTAACATTCCCATCATTGGTAGACTTTTCACCTAGACAAACATGTAATCAACGCCTATTCTGGCTAAGCTAGATAGGATTTTGGTCTCCTCGGATTGGGAGGACAAGTTCCCACTATCTTGGACTAAGTCTCTCCCTAAACCCACATCGAACCACGTTCATATTATCCTATCTAGTGATGAAGTTCAACCCAGGAAACCGCCCAAGTTTAGATTTGAGAAAGCGTGGCTTGAAATTCAAGGTTTCCATCACATGGTCAACGAGAGCTGGGCCTACCCTATTAGAGGGACAGCAGCAATAGAAATCTGGTGTGAAAAAATTAGAAGACTGCGGACCAAGCTAAGGAACTGGAACCGGATCAAATTTGCGTTGGTCTGGAAAGCAAAAGACTCCCTTTTGGAAGGAATTGAGGAGCTTGAAAATGTTGAAGAAACTAGAGACTTACTGCAAGAAGAGCGAAATAGGTTGCTTCAACTCTGAGAAGACTTCACTCAGCTTTATAGGCTGGAGGAACTCAAATGGCAACAGCGGTCCAGAGTTTCGTGGCTCAAAGAGGGAGACACGAATACAGCTTTCTTTCATCGGGTTGCTAGTACCCGATGTAGATCTAACCTCATTCTTTCAATCCACACTGATTCTGGAATGTTACAAGATGACGATGCTATCAGAGTGCATTGCAATCCCACTTCAAGCACCTATTTGGACAGAAGGCAGATTTGAGAGTCCCCCTTGATCATGATTTCTGGCGTGTTCCTGCGGTCGACTCTGACCTAGATCTTCGATCCCTAGAAGCTCCCTTTTCGGAAGGGGAGATTTGGGAGGTTGTGACGCAACTTGGAAAGGAGAAAGCCTCTGGTCCAGATGGATTCCCAATCCTCTTCTACCAGATTTTTTGGGAGGAAATCAAAGACGATTTTGTAAATTTGTTTGTCGAATTCTTTGACCATAAGCTTAAATTAGGTAGAATTAATTATGCTGAGGCTGTGTTGGTCCCCAAGAAAGTAGAGTCTCTGCAGCTGGGAGACTTCCGCCCCATTAGCCTTCTTAACTGCTCAGTCAAGATTATTACCAAGATGCTCGCTAATAGATTTGGAAAGGTAATGGATAGACTCATTAGTTGCAAGCAATTTGGATTCATTAAGGGTTAGTGCATCCAAGATTGTATAGCCACTATTGAAGAAACTATCCATCATTGCCACAGGTTGAACTCTAAGAGCTACCTCCTGAAGCTGGACTTTGAGAAGGCCTATGACTCTGTTGATTGGGATAGTCTCTTAGAAGCATTGGCTAGAAGAGGGTTTGAGGATCGGTGGATCAGATGGATCAACACGTGTCTTACCACCAGCAGGACTTCTATCATGGTGAATAGGGTAGCGGGTCACCTTTTTTCGTCCAAACGGGGCCTTAGACAAGGAGATCCCCTCTCCCCTCTTCTCTTCACCAAAGTGGCAGACGTTTTGCGGTCAATGATGGATAACTGCAGGAGGGCAGGCTGGATCTCGCTGGTGGCCAGTGGAGTCAATCGTCAAGGATGTTCAATCCTACAATATGCAGATGATACTCTTCTGTTTGGAAATGGCAACATCAGGGAGACTACGGTTTTCAAAGGAATTCTTTACAGTTTTGAACCTTGGTCCAACCTCAGGGTTAACTTCCACAAAAGTGCTCTTATCCCCATTGCCTTAACCCTAGAGGAGGCACATGAACACGCCACGTTCTTAAACTATTCCATTGAGAATTTCCCCATTAGGTACCTGGGACTCCCACTGAGACCCGGAAAGCTCAAGAAGGCTAACTGGTTACCCATCATTGATCGGGTGGAGAATCGTTTAGCAGGTTGGAAAGGTAAAGCTTTGTCTCTGGGAGGGAGAGTCACGCTCATCAACGCAGTACTCTCGAACCTACCAACCTATTATCTGTTCTTTTTTGAAATGCCACGATGGGTAATTCAGAGAATTGATCAAATCCGGAAACGGTTTTTGTGGAAGGGTGCAAGCCCTGATAGAGGTGGCTATCACCTCATCAGATGGGAAAAGGCTTGAATGAAGAAGATGCACGAAAGTCTCAGTATTATTGACCTTCAAGATATGAATCTCGCCCTTCTGGGTAAGTGGTTGTGGAAAATCTTTCACCCTAACGGAGTGGCATGGCAGGACTTCGTTTAGGCATATCTGCGTGGGAATGGGACTAGGAATCTGAGCTTCAAGGTGGGCCCACGTGCATCCTGGTTCTAGAGAGAAATTGCTAAAGCCTATGAACCTTTTAATAGCTGTGTAACGGCTTATATTGGAAATGGCAGACTTACTAAATTCTGGTGGGATAAGTGGTATGGTGACCACACACTTAAAAAGTTATTTCCCGATTTTTATCTACGAGCGTCACAACCACTGCACGGTGGCCGAATTCTGGAGAAGAAGATCCTGGAAACCCGCCTTTAAACAGACACTGGACTCGGGCTCTCAACTCAGGTTCATGGAGTTACAGGCTCATTTCGCCAACTCGGAAATTAGATGCTCTCAGGGGCCAGATTGGAAATCTTGGGGTCCTGAAAAGAACAGCTCCTTCACTGTTCGCTCCCTTTATAACCACATTCATTTCAGGGGTTGTCGCCAGAAATGGTCGAGTATTATCTAGAAGGCGAAAACTCCGCTGAAATTTAAAATTTTCATATGGCTGGTTATGAACAACGCAATTCTGACTAGAGAGAACCTGGCTAAACGCCAACTGAACATTGATTCTACCTATGGGTTCTGCATTGGTGGGTCCGAGACTCGAGACCATCTATTTTTGGAATGTCCCAGGAGCAAAGCGGTCATTATCGAGGTACTCAGCGCCCTGGGTACTAACGAATACCCAGGTAGGTATGAGGAGCTGTGGGTAGGCTCAAAGTTCGCTACTGAGAGACGTTCTATTAGATAAGTTTGGTTTATCACTATCGCCGCTACTACCTGAGTCCTTTGGCTAGATTGGAATAACTGTTATTTTCGTGGGACTAGTAATAGTATTTCTGGTAATTTGACTCACATTATGTATCTTATTTCTTTTTGGGCTATTGCTGCTGCTACAGGCCCTCGAAGGAGGATTGTCAGTGTCTTCCAGGTGGAGGAGTACGACGACGATGAAGTCGAGATCGGGCCGACACTCGACTCAGAGACGAGGTTGTTATGTTCTTATGGCCCTTTGCTGCTTATTGATCCCCACCACCCAAGGGTTTTGTTGGGGAAAATTTAGATGCTGCGTTGTACTTTTGATGGATGACTGTATGTTTTGATCTCTCTCTTTTGTCCCTCCTCCCATGCTAGGGAGGAAGTATGTTTTCTTTGTATGTGTTGTTGGACTTTGTACTTAGTTCAGTACTCTGAGTTTGTTTTATTAATTTCTTATTAATGAAACAGGGTGATCATACTCCATATTTTCCTTTAAAAAATAAAACTTGTAGAGAATCGATAACCTTTACCCAACATTAGACGTTTTATGATACAGTGTATAATTGCATATGCTACAAATCTTAGCATCACAGAGTAACAGACATAACTTCTTTTAGAGTCATGTGACTGATTTTCTGTTGGCCTTCTTTAGAATTTGCTTTATACTGACAGTTCTCTTCTCTCTGTTTTCTTGATCCAAATTGTTATCATTTAGGAAGGAGATTTCATATTGGAAGCGTTCACGGTGTTGACGTCATTTATGTCATGTGTGGGGAACGAAGGGTATATACCACAACTTTACATATGCACAATATCAATATGTAAATTTATTTCTCTAATCTTCTTCTGAATTTATCAAGTTGTTGATATGCTCTTAGAACATCCACAATGGTTTTTTATATTTTTTTGCAAAATAGCAAAATGAGAATTGATAAAAGAAAATTTGCTACACTGATTCGTTTCTCATATTTTGAGAAAGAAATAATTTTTTAATCGGACGAAACATATTGTTCCGTCCGAGAGATATTTTTGTAAATTTTAATAAAAATTAAATTAGTGTTAGTTATTAAATAGTAATTAGTTAATTAATTATTGATTAAAATAATACTAAATCTTTAATTAATTACTTCCTAAAATCAATTAGTGTCTTAATTAATGGGTTAAGAGCATCCACAGTCGTGTGCTATTTATGTATAAAATGCATTTTATAGCAAATGACGAGCTGCTGTCGTTTGCTATTTATGCATTTTATGCATAAATTGCAACAGTAGATTGCTATATATGGCACAAGATATAGCTATATGCATAATATACGAGACGAAACATGAAGTTGCGTCCGACGATAAAAAATAATTTTTTAATTCGTCAGACGCAACATGAAGGTGCGTCCGACCACATTTAAAATAAAAAACCATTTAAAACTTACTCCACCAACCTGGGCCTCCTTGGACGCAACATGATGTTGCGTCCGTAGGGATGGCATCAGGTCCGGACCGGCCCGGCCCAGCCCCCCTCCTTTCCGGTCTGAACTGCGAACCCCCCCCCCCCCCCCCTCTGGTCTGGTCCGGTCCTCAAAAAAGGGAAAGAAGCCCGGTCTGGCCTGACCCGGTTGAGGCCCGGGACCGGCTGAACCGGGCCGACCATTGGTCTCAGATTTTTTTTTCTTTTCAGAAAATTAAAAAAAAATTACGAAAAATGCCCCCCAACGAATTTATACTGGCTAGTTTTTGGGGGTACTTTAGGAAATTAGAAAATTTTCATATTCTATATATACCATACCATTTCTTTCATTCCTCTTCACTAATTCACTCAAATCTCTCATTCTCTCTACTATTTCTCCAATCAACAACAACAATCAAGTGATCAACACTCTCTCAAGTTTGCAAGATCAAATCTCTCTACATTTTGAAGGAAGGAAAATCAACAACAATCAAGTGATCAACTCGTCAACAACAACAATCAATACTACTAGCTCTCAAGTCTCAACTTTCTCAACAATCATTCTGCAAACTTCAAGCATTCTTACGATATTTTAGTATATTTTTAATTTGTAGATTTAACATAGTTGATTATTCTCATATACATCTCTTAATTAGTTTGGGTTTTCTTGAACTTCTTGCTCTCATTTTTTTAGATTTTATTTTGTAATTTTGGTTAAGTGGTAAAACATACATACACTACTCACTCACTAGTTCTTGATATTGTTGTTATTTTTTAATTGAGATAGATTGTTGTTTGTTTTAAATTATTACTTGCCATACATTTTGTTATTGTTCTCTCTCTAATTTTTACATACACTAGTTTTTTATACTTAAATGGCCTCTAATCGATCACGCGGTGGTGGTAAACATAGTAGTCAAGAATCCACTAGTCATAACATTCCTTCCCTTCCAAATCCATATATATAGATAGTGAAGAAACATTCATGAATTATGATAGTTTTTCCGATATGAATAAAACACACTCAAATCCTATAGAAATAAAAGGTCGTGTAGAACCACAACCATCGGAACAAGGTCCTTCTCTAACCTCAAGGAAAACAAGAAGGACTACTTCCGAAGTACACAATTATTTTAATTTTGTCCCTTCACAAAATGATAAGAGTGTAGGACTTAAAATATGTAAGAAGTGTCAAACACCATATAAGTTTAAATTAGGATCGGGCACAGATACACTTCAACGTCACTTAAGCAAATGTCAACCACAATTTTCGAAAGACAATCTCATACAACAAAAAATACATCCTAGAACCGGTCACACATTAAAATGATGTTCAATATATTGTAATTCATTGGAAAATTTAGGGTGATGAGATTCTATATTTAGGTTAAGTAGAAGTGCACGACAATAGTCCAATGCCTTCTCTTCAATCTAAATAGAGGTCATCTCGATCTTTAAATTCAAGTAATTTCCTTGTTTTGTAATTTGATCTAATTTGTATGAAATTTTATTCATGTACTTCATTTTATTTAAGAATTTCAAATTTATTAAATCATATACTTCATTTATTCATGAACTTCATTTATTTATGAAATTTTTTTCTTTGCAATTGTTATGAAATTACAATTTAAGACTTGATCTTTAATATATTAAAAAAAATCCCCCTAAACACCGACCCGGCCCGGCCCGGCCCGCGAACCAGCCCGAACCGGCCCGGGCCCCACACTTGGGGCCGGGGGCCAGGTTCGGGCCAAGGTTTTCAACCTTGAGCCCGGCCCGGCCCGGCCCACGTAGGCCCGGGACCGGGCAAAGCCCGATCTAACCCGACCCGGACCAGCCCGAGTGGTCCGAATGCCATCCCTATGCGTCCATTGGGGGCCCACTAATTTTTTTTGTTTTGTTTTTGTTAAAACTTAAATCACGTTTTAAATTATTTAAAAAATCATAAAAAATTCTAAAATTTTGTCCGACGCAACATGAAGTTCCATCTGAATTTTTTTATTATTAAATTGGTAAAAAATACCAATCGACGACTGCAGCGAATTGGCAATTGCTATATGCATTTATGCATATATGCATTTTTTTAAACAATGATGACTGTGGATGCTCTAAACATACAGAAAGTGACATCTCCCATCTCAAACGGGACATGTTGTCCTGATTCTCGATTTTTTGAGATCGTGTCCCGTCCGATACATTTCTTTAATGTTTTTTTTTGTTGGACGGAACAATATGTTCCGTCCGATACTTTTTTTTTAAAAAAAATTATAAAAAATTCGGGACGAAATAACTTGTTTCGTCCGTTGCGATTAAAAAAAAAGTTAGGGTCCGTCCCCTATATTTTGATAATGAGCAAATCGTTTCTCAAATATGAGATGCAATGTAGCTCATTTCTCAAAATATGCCAATATAGCAAACCGATTTGGGAGGATTTTTGCCAAAATATGGCAAAATGGCAATTTTAGCAAACCGTTGTGGATGCTCTTAGTATGCAAATTAATCAAGCCAAGTATCAAGTAAAATTGAAACTTATATAAAAATACTTTTGGGGGTGTAGTTGAATGCAGGAGTCACAGTTCAGACACTGCTAGATGTGTTCAATTTGTGGGGAATAGTTCACTATGGAACAGCTGGAAGTGCTGATAACTCTCTGTCCTTCGGGGATGTTAGTGTGCCCAAGGATGTTGCATTCACTGGCTCATGGACATGGACGGTATCATAAATACATTTATTCAATATCTCATACTTTTTTACTCGCAGATTCTACTTAATATATACGTACTTTCTTTTATTCTTAATTTTATTTTCATCGCCTTGTAGAAATTTGGCAGAGAAGAGGAAGAATCCCCAGAACTAAACTTTGGTGCATACAATGTCCCAAAAGGGGCTGAGAACTTGCTATCGGGAATTAAGTTTAAGCCGGAGGAGTTCTACTCAGTTGGCAAACCAATGGAGGAAGTTTTCTGGATGCAGGTCGATCCTCTATGGCTCAAAGTAGCAAAACACCTCAAGGTACGAACAATCTTGATACTTCAATGTAGGGGTGGACAACTATTATCCGAACCGACCAATCCGAACCAATCCAACCCGAACCGATCGGATTTTAACCGAACCAATTGGGGGTTTGGATTGGTCCGGTTCTTGATCTTCAATAACCAACTGGACCGGTTCGGTTGTTGGATGGAGCTTTCAAATAACCGATGAAATCGAACCGACCGTACCTCTATGCATAAGTCCATAAAAAAATCTAGTTCTCCTTTAATTTCTTGAATATACAAATAGTTATTTCACATTTTCTTGGAGATACAAACAACCTTCTTTAATTTCTTTAATACAAACCGAGCAGTTGTTCTACCCATGTTTTAATTCTTCATAATCCAGTGTGTTACTTTGTTGGGAAGTGCCTGATTTACAGTGTGGCCCAGCTTAATAGAATCATGAAATTGACATAACATTTAATAGTTACTTTAATCAAGTCAAGCAGAAATTGTTTTCTAAATCTTTTTTTATTGTACCTGAAATTCAATTGGTTATGGTTATCGATGTTTCTTTTATGATGAAAAACTAAGATTACAAAAGTATTCAAGTGAAAAAACAGTTTATCTCACCCATTTAAACGTCATCATCTCAAACAATTAATGCAAAATTCATTAACAACTTGTGGTTTTATTAATCTTCATTTTAAATTCATTTTTGAATAAGAAATAACAGTTTGTTTCTTAAGTTTGATTGAAGCTGATCTTTTAAATTTCAACAAAATTATGAATGATGTTGAAGGTGAAAAGTAACACGCCAAACCGACCATCCAATCCAATCCAAACCGAGTTTAATTGGTTTGGATGGAAATCGATCAAATTAAGGTTCGGATTGGTTGCAGATGAGAAAATTAAAAAACCGATCTTCTTTGGATCGGTGGTGGATGGTCCATATTAGGTCGGATACTGACCGATGCCCACCTTTACTTCAATGAATGATGGAAGTACAATTAAAATAACTAGAGGTGTGCACAGGGCCAAGTAGGTGTGCACCAGATCCAAAACTACATGATGGTTTTGAAATCTACCTGATTGTTTATGTACGCGTTAGAAACTTTATTATTATAATTTTTAATAGTTTAAATATATATGGTATTTGATGCTGCTGATTTCAAGTGTGGGAGCAACATATGATGAGTTTTTTTGTTAAATGGAAAACGTAGATCTCAGCCGTAGGTCTGATCCTGATGAGAGGCTAGTATGTAATTGGAATATGTGCATCTGGTGGTTGTTGGCTGCTGAATACCTGCAAAAAGTCTAAAACATCGGGAGATTTCCCGGCGACAAGCCCTCCGTCGATCACGTCAGCAACCAAGGGTGTAAAAATAGGGCATAGTGACAAAAGATTGAGTACCTTCTAACTGAGGAGGGTGACATAAATTTATAGGCCTGCAAAGAATTAGTTTGGGAAAAATTTCCCAGCTGCCTAATTAAATTCTGTAGATTAGGGATATGATGGAGTAACCAATCACCTGATTATAGGAGATTTAATCACCAATCATAAATGGCTAGTCAACTTTTCCTTGGCGGGCTGACCCTGAGTGGTGGGCCTGTGAGCTGGCTCTGAGCCTGTAGCTGCTTACGGGATTGTTATCTTGACCTTAGGGACCTCGAGAACCGTGCAAAGTTCATGCGGTGTTGATTATCCATGATTTTCACCCTCATCATAAGCCCCCCACGATCGGTGGTGAACTTTCAGTCGCCTTCGAGGAGTAGGTTACTCATAGGAAAAATCATGTTGGCATGAAAACTTGTTTATCGCGATGATGTTGGACTCTTCTCCCAGGGGTCTGGAGGTTCAGTTGCCGAGGCCCAAGGCTCGAGGAGCAAGAACCAAGGTCTGAGGCTCGAGGAGCAAGATCTGAGGTGTGAGGTGCAAGGGAAACCGAGGCCCGAAGCGCAAGGTGCAAGGGATAAAGGGCAAGGCACGAAGTCAGAGCGCTATGGCAAGGGGCAAGGCACGAGGCTGGAGGCACAAGCACGAGCCTAATTGCAGAGAAATCAGCGAGTGGCTCGGGATCCAAGTGTCATGCAAGTGGTAAGGCACGAGGCGGGAGGCCTTTTTGTGGAGAAATCCACGAGTGGTTCGAGGTCGGATTGTCATGCCGAAGGGCAAGGCATGAGGCGGGAGCCTTGTCGCGGAAAAAAATCTATGAGTGGCTCGGAGTCAGAGTGTCATGCCAAAGTAGGGGTGTAAAATGAACAGGACAGTCCGTCGTCCATCTGAGTCCGGCTCGAGAAATGGTCCGACCGTGGACCGTTCGAATTGTTATACAAATCGATCTTGAACAAATTATTCGGTCTGATTCTTTACCGAGCTCGAGCTGGACATAAGTCCATCCAAATATTATTGCGGTCCGATGCTTTACCGAACCGAGTCCGGACTATAAAAATTTTGTCCGACCTAGACCGAGCAGGACATAAGCCCGTCCGAGTACAATTTCGGTCCGAGCTTGAACATATGGCTGTCCGATCCCGTCCGGTCTGATTTACAGCCCTATGCCAAAGGGCAAGGCACGAGGCGCGAGCCTAATTGCGGAGAAAACTGTAAGTGGCTCGGGATCAAAGTATCATACTGAGAGGCGAGGCACAAGGTGGAAGCCTTGCTGTGGAGAAATTCGCGAGTGACTCGGGGTCGAAGTGCCATGCCGAGGGGGTAAGGCACGAGGTGGGAGCTGTTGCGGAGAAATCCGACACTGGCTCGGAGTTGAAGTGTCACACCGAGGGGCAAGGCATGAGGTGAGAGCCTTGTTGCAGAGAAATATGTGAGTTGTCGGAGTCGGAGTACCATGCCGAGAGGCGGGCACGAGGCGGGGCGGCCTTGTTGCAAAAAAAATTTGTGAGTGGTTCGAAGTTGGGGTGCCATGCCAAAGGGCAAAATACGAGGCACAAGCCTTGTTACGGAGAAATTCGTGATTGGCTCGGAGTCGGAGTACCATGCCAAGGGACGAGGTACGAGGCAGCGGAGTTAGAGTGCCAGGCCAAAGGGTGAGACGTGAGATGGGAGCCTGATTGCGGAGAAATCCGCAAGTGGCTCAGAGTGGGAGTGCCATGTCGAGGGGCGAAGCATGAAACGGGAGCCTTGTTGCATAGAAATATGCTCGTTGCTCGGAGTCAAAGTGTGGCGGGAACCAGAGCCTTGTTATGGAGAAATCCACGAGTGGCTTAGAGTTGGAGTGTCATGCCGACGGGCAAGGCATGAGGCAGGAGCCTTGTCACAGAGAAATCCGCGGGTACAACAGGTTGGGTGAGTGACATTGGACCCGGTACTTACGTGACTTTAAGGAGCTATTACATGACTTTGTAGTTATCGAGGAGACGTCACGTGACCGAGGTCATTCGAGAAGTCGCACTCCCCTCTACAAGTTTCCCTCTCCTTCACATTGTATAAGATTACTTTATCTTTCTTCAGTTAGAGCTTCTCTCTCTCACCGATCTAGTGGTTCGGCTTCGTCCTCTGGTCGAAGCGGGTCATCTTCAGATTCTTTCTCAGTCATCCTCGACGGCGAGCGAGCCTGAGGGTTCGAGGTACGTTCGCTTTCTTTCTCCGAAAGAGGAAGTGGAGGTTGAGGTGTGCTCGTTCCCTGAGGGGGCAAAGCTCAGTCACTTTGAGGAGGCAGCTGAGATAGGTGAAGTGGAGAGGGGGTCTTGAGGGTGCATAATGTGGACAATCCAAGGTGCCTGAGGAGGTTAAAGAGGAGAAGGAGAGTCATAAGGAGGCGATGGAGGGGGGCAAAGAAGAAGTGGATGAGAGCAAAGAAGAAGAGGAGGGGAGTCCCCAGATCCGGGAAGTGGGGACCTAGTCCCTTGATAGCATTGTAATCTTCCCCCCTCCTCGAGTCCGTCGACCTGCGAGGAAGAAGAAGATGATCCTTCCCCCTGACACAGAATATGAATTGATGGAGTATGAACACGATGGGGCATTTTCCAACCGTCTTTCGGCCAAAAGCCTATCCGGATGTATTCGGATGATCTAAAGGACGTTTTTGGTTTTGGTGTGCAATCATCGTCGCCAAATAAACTGGAGATAGAGGCGGACATAAAACAGAATACTCTGGTGACAAGTGACCTCGACAACATCCAGGAGGCTTTCCACATTCTCCGAAAGTTTGAGCTATTACTTCCAAGTGCTGGGATTCAACCGACTGATAACCTCTCAGAGTGGTTTGTATGTTCCCCCCGGATGTGTTTACTTCAGGCATATGTCTCCTAATGCACCCGTTCATCAAGGAGGTCTTGAATTGGACGGGAATGAGCCCTATGTAGTATGGGCCTAACTCGTGAAAGCAGCTGAATAGCTCCATCATACTGTGCAAGGCAAAGAATGTGTCCCTGATGTTCAAGTACTTCCGCATGTGCTTGGGACTAAGCGCTTCTCTGGGGTATCAGAGTCGGTAGTACATCTCCCACCACCATAAGTATCGTGTGGTGCATAACCACCCGGATTCTATAAAGAATTGGAAGGCAAAGTATTTCGTTGTCTACATCCCCGAACCTTGGGATATTCCTACTACATGGTCGTATTAGTTCCCGCAGAGGAAGGGTCCGAGGCCCTCGGAATTCACTTCGGAGGAGGAGGGTGAATTTAAGGGGGGTTTTTAAGGGTGGCAACAACATTGATTATGCAAGGATGGCAGAGGCAGAACTGGCTGCATGTGGCCTGAGCCCTTACGTTCCCTGTATGTTCTTAGATTCATTTTGTGGTACTCTTTGGCCTTGTTTTAATGTATTTGTTCTCCGTTGCAGCTATGGTGGACGATGCTATTGCTACCCTATGGGCTGAGCGAGTGGAGAAGAGGGCTACTGAGGACCCCAAAGGGAAGAAAAGGGAGTCAGCTTCGACCTGCGGTGTATCTCCAAGGGGCTGGCCTGATGGGGCAAAAAGATCGAAGGCTTTGATTATCCATGACTAGGTGGAGGAGTTTCCGAGGGCTCAACCGAGTGAGAGATCGGTCAGAGCCGCTGAACTTGCTGAGTCTCCTCTTCCCCCGTTCCACCCGAAGATGATGACCCTCCTTGGCGAAGAGGTCAACGCGACTTTCAAGCTCAGATGGGCCGTGAAGGTGGCTGATACCATAATGAAGGGAGTCCCGAGTGGCTCTCGATGTGCTGAACCACATACCCCCCCCCCCCCCCCCCCCCCAGGATGGCTCTTAACTTGGAGAATAATGGCACGAGCTATCTCAAGTTCGCCCATGCTTTTTCATGGTAGAGGCTTAGTCTTGAATAGATGTGTTCCCTGCTTTGCACTTGGTATTTTTTTCTAAAGTGTTTCTTTATTCCAGCAGACTATGCTTTAGGGAAAGGAGATGAAGAGGCAGTACGAACACGAGCTTATGTGCGCTGCCCAGAAGTCGCAACGGCTCGAAAATGAATGGCAGGAGGAGAAGCTTCGCACTATCGCACTGTAGAAAAAGGTGAAGGAGCTGGAGGAGGAGCTCACGGTTGGAGCCTTGGACCAGGAAATTCTGATGACGAAGAAAGAAGCCTAGGAGGAGGAGCAGACGAAATTGATGGTGGAGCTCGAAAGCACGATGGACAGGGTTATCTCGAGGCAGGATAAGGGCTATGATCGGGCCCTCAAACATGTCAGAGATAGGTAGTCTGGCCTTGATCTAGGTGGCCTTTGCTTCGAGCCAGAGCTTGACAGTACCCCTCTGACTCCAACAGAGCTACCTTTGATGACGAGGAGGTTCCTGTCGAGCGTGAGGAGGTCGAGACCAAGGTTCCCCACTCTTCTTCCGGGGAGGTGCTCCATTCACTTAAATAGAAAGTTTCATAATTCTTTATTTTTGTATTGATGTCGACCGCGGACTGACCACCGCTCCCTGTAACTTTTTCATTAATGAGAATTCATCAGATTTTTGACATCCTTTACGCTTCACACCTTTGTCTGAGTTTTAAGACTGTTGTTTTGTTTATCAGAATGTGAGGTACGAGGCTCGGGAAAGTGGATACCAGGAAGAGATCCGAAACCTCCAAGGTCAGTTGCGTCAGGCTGAGCACATTATTGTCCATCTTCATAATGAAGCGATCAACATGGAAGGATCGTTCAACTAACACATTCGATGGTGGCAAGAGGCGGTGCAGGAGCTTCCTTGCTTAAAGGCGTCTGTCCCTAATATTAGCTTGGCTTTCGTCCGAGCCAGGGAGGATACGGCCCCTGGCTTGATCGGAGGGTAGTTCTCAGATTTTGTTTTCAAGTTGATGCTCATGGAGAAGGACTTGGAGATATATCGGTTGAGGGTCAAACTCGAAGAAGCAGACCCGACGTCTACTTTTTGGAGTCCATTCTCAAGGCGTGATCCTTACCCGAGGACTCGTTCCAGAATTGGAGCGCCTGTGGACGCCCAAAGTGGAGTGGCTGGATCTTCCAGTGTCGCTAGTGTTCGAGGGGATCTTGATTCGCCTGGGTTAGGTAGCCGTCCCTCGGAGACTAGCATAATAATTATGGGGTTAGGGTTTAACGAAGGAAACCCTAGGGGTCAGTCTCTCATTCCTTGAACTTGTAATATCCTATGTAACCTTGCGTAAGTAACATCTTGTTTGTTGATAATAAAAGAGTTTGTTCATGTCTCGATTCTCTAATGATGCATGGTGATAACTCCATTATTTTTCCCGTTAATCAAATCTATTTCGTACTTAAATATTTGTTTTTATGTGTATCGCACATAAAATTTTATGTGCATTTTATTTCTAAGATTCTCCAAGAAGTAATGCACGCTTTTTCTTCTCACTTTATTTATTACATTATATTATTTATTATTTTTTTTATACAAAACTCATGGGCCGAAAATTATTTTAAAGCCTACAAAAATTATTTAAATAAAAAACCTACACACAACTTGTCAAGTAGAATACCGAATTTTTATTCAAAAAATAATAATGATATTAAAGTATTAAATTGGTGGTGTACACAAAGCACGTGCACGTGAACACGTGCAATGTGCACACCAAGAAAAGAAATTAGCAGGCTATTTTCCTTCTTTGACTGGGTAAATGAGTGTGGTGTAGTGGAGTAGAGTGGTGGGGGGTAGTTATGATAACCACCCTAAATAAATCCCTATAACTATTCCCTAATTGCACTTAATCTTAATCTAAATCAAATATATAAAAAAGAAAAAAAGTAAGGACGCAGAGAGCGCTCGGGTTTTGCTGTGCCGTGCATTTCGGTGGGATTCTTGGGTTGCTTTTAGAGATCATTTTTGGAGTTTTGTGAAGGAATTCCTAGTATCTATAGAGGTGGGTGTTTCTATATGTTTTCTAAATTGTAGTTTTAATTGTGTGTTTAGGATATTTAAATTATAACTGTAGATATAGATTGCTTAGTTTATTCTCAAATTTTGATGTGATGCATGTTGTAGGAGAAATCTAAAATGTTAGTGAATAATGAATGAAATGCATGTTGTTTTGAGGTAGATTTTATGAAATTAAAATTTAAAGTTAGGTAAATTATTATATGAGATGCTATGCAAGTATTTATTTAGAGCGAATAAAATTTTATAAACAAATTGTGAAGGAAATGGATTTGTGCATGAATTGAATTAATTATAAAATTTAGTGGGAAAATTTTCCATCTTGTTAATTGGCATTTGAAAAGAGGAAAAAATATATAGATATGCATTGTACAGTAATGTTATGATTTAAATAAAGGCATGTGGTGCTTGGGATGTTTTTAAATTGCTAGATATCGTTAATTTGCGTAAAATTACTTTATTGCATGAAATCTTAGTATAATGTTGTTACTGGATGTTTTTAGATTGTGTGGTATGAACAAATAAAATTTATGAGATGAATTGAAGAAGTTTAATGTTCATGTTTAAAAAAATAAATTAGACCGAGACTAAATACTTAAAGATTTAAGCCCTATAGTGTTGTGATCTGAGGTTTGGCTCAGTAGGTAGGCGATTTGACGCCTCGCTATTGGTGGTGGTTCGAGCCAGGCGCTTGCTACTTGTGAAGAAAAATATTTTTTTGGTGTTTTTGAAATATTTTGTGAAGGGAAAAGTTTTATAAAATCCATAAAATAATACTAGAATAATTGTGGGTCATTTTACGCTGTTTTAAAAAAATATTTTTGATGATTTAAGAGGCATGTTAAGTGCATTGCAAGTTGGAGTTCGAATTAAAATGAATATGGCTAAAAATATTAAAATTATTCTATTTGAAATTTAAAGGCAAAGTTTTAAGTTGGAAAAATCGAGAAATTTATATAATGATTTTAAAGGATTTTTGATAAATAAAAAAAATAACGATGCAAATTAAAGGGAAAAAAATGTTTGATTGGGATATAGATTATTGTTTGGAAATGGTAAATTTTGAAGAAATGAGTTTCGAGAAAATTTTGAAGAGATTGGTTTGTTTTGTTAATTTAAAGTTGTTTATGAGAAATTTAGTTGGAAATTATGGTGGGAAAAATTATTCAAAGTTGAATACTTCATGGATTAAGAAATTGTTGATTAAAAGTTGAAATATTGTTGTTGAGGTTGGATATGTCCTATTTTGATCTCTAGAATGAGATAGTTGTTGGAATCTAGAGGTTAGGCGAGACCCTAGTGATCGGCAGTTGTTATTAATGAGATTTTGAGAAGTAGCCAGTGTGGGCTGACTTTCTCTTGTATTGGTTTAAGTCCGGTAGGGTAAGCTAGCTCTAGGTTGTGATAATCATAACTTAAACCATAAGGTTAGGCACTAAGAGGAGATGCGATGAAGTATGGGCAAACATGAGTGTGACGACCTAAATAGCGCGGTGGGAGGTGTCTCCAGAATTACCGGGGTTGAGGCCGCGGTGGGGGATATCCTTCAGAATTGTTGGGATCGAGGCGACGCTCATGGGGTATTTGTATGATGAGGTACCAATGACAGTGCGGTGTGGGTATTCGCCTCCAGAATTACTGGGTGTGAGGCAGTGTGTCCAAAATCACTTGAAGTGGGAGTGCGATACTGGGTCATAGCTCGCGGTGTGGGTATTCGCCTCCAGAATTACTAGGTGTGAGGCAGTGTGTCCAAGATCACTTGAAGTGGGAGTGCAATACTCAAGAATTATCAGGGTGGTACTAGATACTCACAGAATATCTAAAACATACATTAGTCATCGTAGTAGTAATTCATGGCGAAAGATTAAACCCTATATTAAGGAGTACGATAAGGGCTTGTCCTCGGACCTATGTATAATGCGATGTATAGAATCCGAACAGTATGCGTTAGTGCATCGTAGTGTAAATCTGCATTAGGCATCTAAGGCATATCATACACTGACATGTTTAGGATAGTCACTTTTTACACTTTGTTTGACATTCATGTTTGTGTTTGCTAAAGTATAAAGAATCGTTATATTACGACATAGTGAGGATCGCTGTTTCTAATATTGTATCGGTTATAAGCAACTGACGTGCCCACAGTTTTCAGTGCAGGGTTTGGATTGGCAAAAGAACACAAAGATGAACTGATGCTAAGGATTGCTTTCAGATTTAAGTTGCTATTATTAAAGTTGTATTTATTTTAATTTTGCTGTGTTAATATAAAAGAACAGTGTTATATATCCACTGAGGTGGCTAAGGATACGCTCGATAAATCCACTGAGGTGGCTAGGTGTAGGCCGATAAGGTCCAATATCCTGGGGATGCAAATCTTCGGTGACTACGCATTGAAGTATATTCATTGGGTTAGGTTGCATGGTGTGGAATGTAAACTCTATAATGATAAGTATGTGTTGCATGTCCTCAGACCTATGTAATATGGGATGCATAAAATCTGAACAAGTTTGTATTAGTGTCATCGCAGTGTAAATATCTGCATTAGGCATTAAGTCATATCATACACTGACATTTTTAGGATATTCACTTTTTACACTTTATTGTGCATTCAAGTTTGTGTTTGCTAAAGTAAGAGAATCATTGTATTATAGCATTGTGTCAGTTGTATACAACTTACGTGACCACAGTTTTCCAGTGCAGGACTTGGATTAGCAAAAGGCATAAAGATGAATGGATGTTGATGATTATTTTCAGATTAAAGTTGTTGAATGTTAAAGTTGCATATTTTGTGGTAACTTCTGTTGTGTATTTTTCTAACAGACATTGTGTAATGAAAAAGTTTTAAATACCTTGTAAAATTGTATGAATTGAAATAAAAAATCATGTATTTGCTACGAATTACATGTATTTGGAATTCAGGGCGTTACGGTTCTCGTGGAGAGCATTTTGGTAAGTGTTTCGAATGGAAATCCGAGGGCCGAGGAAGTTGAGCATAGATTCCTAGGGGTCGGGCCGGTGGAGATTCATCCCGTGGTCCGAGGGTTAGAACCAAAGGGGATCGAAGTCTAGGCTTGGGGATTGGTGGAATCCATACCGGGTTCTAAGATCTGAAATTTTACTCGAGCTATGAGGTCCGAAGACATAATGGACTATTTCTCTTACAAGGATTCTTAGGTCCATTCTGCTTCCAGGGGGTTCGGCGTCCCGGTGTGGAACTTGGGGAGATTTATCTTGGGTCCCAAGATCTGAGATTGTTTCCCTAGGTGCGAGGTCTGAGGCTAACTGGACTATTAATCTTGCAGAGATCACCAGTCCATTTAGCTCGCCTAGTGCTTCTTGTGCTTGCAAAGTTCTTCCAGCTTTCTTTGAGAATCAGCCGGCCTTCATCTTGTCGTCGATGCTCACGCACGACACTCTTACAACACATCGATGATTAGGGAGAGCTGGCGCTTCATGATACAAGAGGCTACTTCCGCTTAGGAGTATTTAGGAGTAGTTCCTTGTTTGTTCGTTTTGTGTTTGATTTGCCAACTGCGGACCGACCACCGCCCCTTTGTAATTAACTTTTGTTTAATAAATGATTTGTTTGATATCTCGTCTGAATAAGCTTTTCTTGAATGAGTAGACCGAGCCTCGTAGGGGTAGTGAGCGAGTGGCTTAATGACTTAGTGAGAAAAACACGCGAGTGGCCCGGAGTCGGAGTGTCATGCCAAGGGTCGAGGGGCGAGGCACGAGGCACGAGGTGCGAGCCTAATTGTGGAGAAATCCACGGGTGGCTCGGAATCGGAGTGCCATGTCGAAAGGTGAGGCACGTGGCTTGATAACATCGAGAATTTGAAATAACTTTGTTGAACCGAAATGAAATTTTAGTCATTGGCTACCTACAGACAAGCACTCATTACATTTTTCGTCTTTTTAGGGTCTGTTTACAAGTATAGGCCGTTATGGGCCTTTATGGAACTTCATTAAATGTTCCCCTTTCCAAGTTCTCTTAATCACCCGCCCCCCGGGCCTTCAAATCGGTAAGTCCGGGGGCATACCACTTTGGAGACACTATATGGGCCTTCCCAGTTGGGAGCCAGCTTTCTCCTCTTGCTTGGTTCGTGTCAATCATTCTTAGCACCAAGTCCCCTTCTGTGATATTGGTTGGCCGAACCTTCTTGTTATAGAATCGCTCTATCTGTTGCTGGTAGACATTCCTCCTGATTGTTGACTTTTTGTAAACTTCATCAAGGAGATCCAGGTTGGCCCTAAGACAGTCTGAATTCAAGTCCTCATCGAAGCTCATAATCCGAGGTGAAGGCAGTCTGACCTCTAGGGTAATGAAAGCTTCGGTTTCAAATGTGAGGTTAAAGGGTGATTAACCTGTCAGAATCCTCTTGGTCATTCGGTATGACCAAAGCACGCTAGGTAACTCATCGACACACAATCCCTTACAGAATTTTTCCATTCACTTCTTGAGGCCTATCAGGATTTGACCGAGCCTCATAGGGGTAGTGAGAGAGCGGCTTAATGACTTAGTAAGAAAAACTCGCGAGTGGCCCGGACTCGGAGTGTCATACCGAGGGGTGAGGCACGAGGCGCGAGCCTAATTGAGGAGAAATCCGCGAGTGGCTCGGAATCGAAGTGCCATATCGAGGGACGAGGCACGTGGCTTGATAACATTGAGAGTTTGAAAAAACTTTGTTGAACCGAAATGGAATTTTATTCATTGGCTACCAACAGGCGAACACTTAGTACATTTTCCGACTTTTTAAGGCCTTGTTACAAGTATAGACC
This sequence comes from Hemerocallis citrina, assembly GCA_017893485.1. Lineage (NCBI taxonomy): Eukaryota > Viridiplantae > Streptophyta > Magnoliopsida > Asparagales > Asphodelaceae > Hemerocallis > Hemerocallis citrina. The sequence goes on from CM030358.1 coordinate 259,113,882, forward strand.
GTTATGGGCTTTCATGGAACTTCATCAAATGTTCCCCTTTTCCAAGTTCTCTTGATCACCCTGCCCCTGGGTCTTCAAGTCGGTAAGTTCTGAGGCATGCCACTTTGGAGACCCTGTATGCGCCTCTTGTGACACCCCGAATTCCAAAACAGACTGAATTCGAAGTTCAACAGGATCTTTACACTTCTCTTCGTACAATTTTACAAGGAAATAAAAACTTTTGCTATATCAGAGTTTACATTTACATTACAAATTTACAGTGGAAGCAATTTACAATAAATTACATGAATTGAAATGTACAACACTTGAATCAATCTTTAATCAGCATGCATTCTTTGGTCTTGTTAATCACTTTACCCTGCATTAAAACTGTGGGCGCGTCAGTTGCTTACAACCGACGAAATATTATATACGGCTATCCTCTCTATACCGAACAGTATAACGATTCTCAAATACTTAAACAAACCACAAGCTTGATCACAAACAAAACTACAAGGGACTATCCTATTGTTGTCGTGTTGTGCGGTGCACTTAGTCCTTAATGCAGTTATTTATATTAGATGACACTAATGCGCACTTGTTTAGATTCTATGAATCCCATACTACATAGGTCCGAGGGCAAGCCCTTAACCGTTCTTCATCTTGTAGGGTTCAATCCCTCGTCATGACTTAAACTACTACTGTAACTACAATAAGTATCCTACATGTTCTATGAATTACGAGCTCGTGTCCAGATAGCCTGGAGGGGAATCCCACGTCAAGTCACGACGCATCGTGAAGAACCTATGGACTTCAGCCTCCGTCATGGGACATGACACCACCTGCAGTCACCAAACACCCTACGAGCATCGTCTGCGGTACAGACTCCTGGAGACATATCCACGTCATGTCACGACGCATAGTGAAGACAGCCTGTGAATATTCTCACACCGTAGCTCCGAGGCCCTCATACACGTGTTTTTCTCTTATTTTCATCACCTCTTCACTATGTATCTAATCCTTAGTTATTTGAATCATGAACAAAAATCAATTTTCTAGAGTTAGTCTTTCCACTATACCGGTCTTAACCATTTATACAACATGACCCACATCTTGGTCTTTTCATTTTAAATTTCATTTCAACATATTTTCCTTTCAATGCCGGTATGAGGCTTAGCTACACTCTAATTCTCAATTTCAATTCATAATCACAAAGATTGAGTCTTTATACTCATAAGTTTTTTTTTTCACAATTAATATGATTTATATTCTTTTCTATGAATCAATCTCACATATCAAGTTCAATTTCAATTCTTGTATTTCGTGCTCAAAATTTCATTTCGATAAACACATTAGATTCTCATACCATAGTTTCTTTTCTTTACTTAATTCAATAGTCATAAGATCGTATTTTTCACTCATGCACGATACCCAAATTAGGTAATAAAATTCATAAATAACACACTTAAATTTTTCTTTCATTCAAAATTCTCTTTTATAACTTAGTATAATCTTCTCATGAACATAATCACTTTTCATATTTATACTAATGTCAACTTCATGCAATTCTACTTAATTTTTACTTCTAAACCACCTTTATTTTAGTCAAATCATGCACAAATAATTTTCATTGAATTCACATAATTTTAGAATAATTGTGGTATATTTTTGTTCGGATTTAAAAAGCTAGAGAAATCAATTTAAATACCCAAAACCCAAAAAATCTGTTTTATTTGCTGAAACCCAGAATTGAATCCACAACCCGAGAGTAGCCAACGCCACTAAAAGCCAGAAAAGCCTAGGTGCTATTGCAATAGAGACTGGGGGTCAACTTGCCGGGTTTCGGATTTTTTTTTTCTCATGAGAAAGGGAAAAACAAAAGGCTCATGCCAAGTTTCGAACCCAAGACCCATGGCCACCCACGCTACAGTAACCGAACCCAAATGCACCGGCTAACCAATATGGCCAAGTGACTAACCTGATATGTTTTTAGATTACGGGGTTTATAATCTAGGTCTCTGTTCTTTTCGAATTTTTACAAAAATAAATGTTTTTTTAGTTCTTTTCTCTCCAAATTTATTCAAAAACTCCATATTTTATTTTTCATCTTATTACAGCATTTCAGTAGAATAAAATTGATTTTTGATATATAAAAAAACATAATTTGCTCTCTACTTCATTTCGTTCTTCAATTTTCGAATTTAGGAAAAATAAGCATATTCTCCTTATAAATTACACTTAAAATTTTCCTATCACTTATAATATTTTTATTAACATTGTACAATTATCTCAATAATAAATTTCCTTTTTCATGCCATTTAACAACTCAATAATCAAAATTACATATTTCCATAGTTCTCCTTTCAATTATTTAACATACAAGCATGTATTCTTAATTTAGCACATAACAATCAAATAGAGCATGGTAGCATGGTAAATTCTACATTAACAACCATAATTTTGCAATTTAATTACCACTCTTTAACATACATTAAAATCAATAGCAATTTGTCTCATTTTCATAACACATGGCTAAAATAGTTAAAGTTTCTTCTTAATTTATCAACCATACCCTAGCATGATGTCTAATTAGAAGTTTAAGAGAACCACCCACCTTAAATGGAGAGGAAAAATCAAATAAACTCCCAGAGATCTCCTACAACGAACGAGTGAATCCTTCTCCTCCTAAATCAAGCCACAAAAGCGACCTACTCCTTAATGCAAGCTAGAACCCGAGCCTCCCCCTTTGGAAAACTGGCCACCTCTCCTTGGATGAAGAACACACTAGCACTCAATCCTTACAACTCACAAAACTCCTCAATCTTTTGTCTTACTAACTTGAATTTTTTTTCTCTATTTCTTTTTCAACTTTAGGTGTAATGAGAACTAGTGTAGGGGGGGGGGGGTATTTATACAAATTTTTAGGGTGAATGGAAGGCTAGGATTAGATCATATGGTTAAGGATTAAGGGCCAAGATGAAGTAGGGAGTTGTAATAACTTCCCATGATGAAAGTAACCACCCCACTGTCTCATCCACTCTCCCTCCTTCCTATGCACAATTCGGCCACTCCTAGAGTGTGCACATTGCACATGCTAGTGCATGCACGTGCCACTCTAGTACCCCATTTACCAATTTGTTCATGTGACAAAATTAATTGTTCATGAAATGAGTCTACACTACAAGTTAAGCCATTTTAAAAGAGAATTAAGTTAAATGGGCTCACTAATGGGCCAATTTAACCATGGGCTTTAATAATTAAATTAATTAATTAATTAAGAGTGGGCTTAAAAGACAAATTAGGCTTTTAAAGAAAATAATTTTTGGAAAATAATGAGAACAAATACTATATAAGAAATATTTTTATAAAAGAAATTATACAAATAAAATTATACGTGCAAAACACGTAAAATCACAAAATCTTCATAAATAAAATCTAGGGTGTTACACCCCTCTTGCTCGGTTCGGAGATGTCAAGCATTCTTAGCACCAGGTCCCCTTCTTTGATATTGTCCGATCGGACCTTCTTGTTGTAGAATCACTCTCTCCGTTGTTGGTACACATTCCTCCTGATGGATGACTTTTTGTAAACTTCATCAAGGAGATCCAGGTTGGCCCTAAGGCCGTCTGAATTCAAGTCCTCCTCGAAGCTCATAATTCAAGGTGAAGGTAGCCCGACCTCTAGGAAATGACAGCTTCGGTTCCGAATGTGAGGTTAAAGTGTGATTCACCTGTCGGAATCCTCTTGGTCATTCGGTATGACCAAAGCACGATAGGTAGCTCATCGACCCATAATCTTTTGCTGAATTTTTCCAATCGCATCTTGAGGCCTACCAAGGTTTGGTGATTGGCGTTCTCTGCTTGCTCATTAGATTAGGGGTGCGAAATAGAAGAGAACCTCTGGTGGATCTCCAGATCCTCGTAGAACTTGCGGAACCCTTTGCCCGCGAATTGAGTGCCATTGTCGGTAATTAGGATCTGAGGGATCCCATAGCGGTAGAAAATATGTTTCATGAGGAATTGTTAGGTCTAGTTCTCGGTGATGGTGGCTAAAGGCTCCGCTTCGACCAACTTCGTGAAGTAATCGATGGCATCAATCAGGAAGCATCATTGACCCGTCACTTTAGGAAATGGGCCGACCAGATCCATCCCCCACATGGCGAAGGGGGCTGGGCCCGCTAGTGATTTGAATTCAGTGTGGGGGACGTTATTAACAGAGGAGAACCTTTGAGACGGGCCACATTTTCGGACAATGTCCTAAGCATCCTGTAACAGGTTCGGCCAGTAATATCCATTGGTTGATGACCTTTCTCGTGAGTAACCTGCTGCCCATATGGCAACTTCTGACTCCCCAGTGCATCTTCAAGCGCGTAGTTGGATTCTTCAGGGGTCGGGCATTAAAGGTATGGTCATCCACCGACCTTCGTGTATGACCGCTTGAACAACACTCCCTCGATAAGCACAAATCTCTCAGCCCTGAATCAGAGCTTTCATGCTTCAGAAGGTTCCTATGGGAGTTCACCATTTTTTCAGAAAATTCAGTATCGGCTCCATCCATGATGCTGACTGCATCATCGGACCGAGGCAATGGACTTCGATGTTTTCGCCAACGATGCTAGGTCTGACGAGGACAACCACCAGCACTGTTCAATCGAGACCCTCATAGGAAAAGGATGCCAACTTGGATAGTGTGTCCGCCTAGCTGTTCTGTTCTCAGGGGATTGGATGATTAGATCCTCTTCAAATTCGGCCAAGTGGAGCCTGGCATATGCCAAGTACTGAATCATTTGGGTGTTGCGAGCCTCGTATTCCCTGCATACTTGATTGACTACAAGTTGGGTTCACTGAAGGCTTTGACCTGTTTAGCCCCAGCCTTGCTGGCCAGGAGGAGTCTGGCGATTAGTGTCTCGTATTCAGCTTCGTTGTTAGAAGCTCAAAAGTTGAGGCACAAGGAATACTGTAGAATGAAGTTGTCTGGGCCGTTCAATATCATGCCAGCCCCGCTTCCTTCTTTGCAGGCGGAACCATCCACATGGATCTCCCAAACTGGCTCGTCTTCTTGGGAATCAGACGTTTCAGGGATAGTGCACTCGGTGATGAACTCGACGAGCGCCTGACCCTTGATGGCGGTCCTCGGCTTGTAATTGATATCGTGTTGGCAGAGCTCATTGGAACACTTGATTAATTGGCCAGAGTTCTCCGACTTGTTGAGAACTTGCTTAGGCGCTAGTCCATGAGAACTTGGATGGAATGGGCATGGAAGTATGGGCGGAGTATCTGTGCAACCAAGACCAGGGTGTAAGCTACCTTCTCTATTTTGGCATAAAACAGCTCGGCATCGTGGAGCACTTTTCTTACATAATAAATGGGTTTCTGCACCCCATCGTCTTCTCAGATCAGGAGCACACTGAGGGCATGTTCGGATGCCAAGTAAAGGTAGAGGAGTTCACCTGGCTCGGGTTTGCTAAGTAGAGGGGGGTTGGTGAGATACTCCTTTAATTGGTAGAAGGCCTGCTATTGAGAATCTCCCCACTCAAAGTTCTTTGCCCCCTAGAGGTCCTTGAAGTATGGAAGGGATTTTTCCCGGATTTCGAGAGGAACCGCTCGATAGCCGCAAGTTGACCAGTGAGTCTTTAACCATTTTTGACATTCTTAGGAGGAGCCATGTCCAGGGCGTCCTGAATATTTTCGGGGTTCGCCTCCATACCTCATAGGATGACCATAAAGCCGAGGAATTTGTCGAAGGCGCATTTAGAAGGATTAAGCCTCATGTTGTGCTTCCTCAAGATCGTGAAGGCCTCCTCTAGGTCCTTCACGTGGTCTCCTCCGCTGAGGCTCTTGTCGAGTATGTCATCCACGTATACTTCCATATTTTGGCCTATTTTATCCTTAAAGACTTGGTTAACCAACCTCTGGCAGGTGGATCCCGCATTCTACAGGCCGAAGGGCATGACCCAATAGCAGTAGAGCCCCTGATCTGTCACAAAAGTTGTCTTCGGGATATCCGGAGGGAACATCCAGATCTGGTTGTATCCAGAGAAGTCGTCCATGAAGCTCATGAGTTCATGCATGGATGTCGCATTGATCAGGGCATCAATTCTCCAAAGGGGGAAGGGGTCTTTCGGACACACCCTGTTGTGATCTGTGAAGGCGATACAGATCCTCCATTTGCCACTGGCCTTTTTCACCATCACGACATTGGCCAATCACTCTGGCTTGTTGATCTCCTGGATAAAGCAGGCAGGGAGAAGCTTCTTGACTTCCTCATTTACCGCCTGCTGCCTCTCGGGCGCAAATTTTTGGGGCCTCTGCTGTACTGACTTAGAATCTGGATTGACGCTCAGCTTATGCATGATCAAGTCTTCCGATATGCCTGGCATGTCTGAGGGAGTCCAGGCGAATAAGTCCCGATTCTGTTGGACACAGCTGATGATTTCCTCCTTAAGGCCAGAAGGCAGGCTCACTTGGAACCATATGGTCTTATCTGTTTTGGAGAAGGGGGTCTCCTCCAACTCATCAACTAGTTCGGAGCCAACAGGGGAGTTCGACCGCGTCAAGAGGGATGACCGAGCCCCCCACTGTGGCGGTATAGCAAGCCCGGGCAGCCTCTTGGTTACCTTTCACGACTCCGACCCTGACCTTCATAGGGAACTTCATTCTCATATGATAGGCCAAGGGTATTGCCTAAAGAGACGCGAGACTGGGGCACCTGAGAATGACATTATAGGCTATCTTGACGTCGACCACCATGAAGTCCATGGGCTCGGTTCGAGTGGTCTATTACCTTCGAACTGGACTGGAGCCCCAGAGAAACCATGAAGAGTGTAGCCTACGGGCTTTGGGCTATCTCGAGAGAGCTTTAGATGCTCGAAGGCAGTGAGGAACAAGATATTGATAGAGCTACTGTTATCCACAAGGATGCGTCAGACCTCGTGGTTCGCCAAGCCAAGGCTGATTATCAGGGCGTCACAGTGAGGAATTTGGACACCCTCAAGATCTTCATCCGAGAACATGATCGCAAGTCTTTAGCCTAGGGGAAGTGGACAGTTATGAACTGAGTTTGCTTCCTAGACAAATGCTTTGCGGGAAGAGTTGGAGTTGCCCCCCATTGGTCCCCCATATATGGAGTGGAGGATGGCCAATCTTTTAGAGCTCTGGGGCTTGGAGTCCGTCTCCGGATGCTTATTTGGCCCACGGGGAGGGGAGGATCGCTGATCATTCTAGGTGAACTTTGACAAATAGCCCCTACGGATAAGGGCCCCAATCTTTTCCTTTAGCACCCGACAATTGTCACTCCCGTTGTCATGGTATCGATAAAACCAACAGTAAAACCTTATTTCCCTCTTCTTAATCCCGTTGTTGGACTGGGGGGGGGGGGGGGGCGGAGGAGGATCAGCCCCTCTTCTTTCACTTCCATGAGGATAGCGGAGTCACTGGCATTGAGTGGAGTGAACTTCTCGAACTGGGGCATAGGGGGAAACGACTTTGCCCAGAGGTATCTTTCTGAGCCTTCTTCGACGACTCAAAACTGTTTATCTTCCTTTTCCCCTTGTCAGAGGATTCTTTCTGGCCACCCGGATGTAAGGCCTCCTTTGCCTCGGTGTCGTGGGAAGAGATGGAGGAGATGGACCTGGCCTCCGCAGTGAACCTCTAAACAAAGTCTCTACCCCTGCTTCGAGGATGTAGGAAGATAAAGGAAGTCAGACCGGTTGCTACCCCTGCTTGACTGCCTCTCACCTTCCCCTATTCGGCTGAGCTGGTCTTCCATCTGCGGTCGTCGCTTAAAGACCGCGTCTTCTCGTCCCTCGGATCGGGTCGATCCGAGTGATCGACCCATAGGACTCTTCATTCTCAATCCCTCCGATACGGGGGTTGTCTGTGTGATGATCGCTCGTGGCTCCACCTCAGAGAGCTTGGAGGACCTCGTTCCGAAACTCATGGAACTCGGCCCTCATCACATGGACCCTTCTCCGTGGCCATTTGGGCCCCCATTCTCCATGACCATTTGGGGGTCGACGATCCCTTGGGGAGAGACTGTGCTCCTCCCAGCCGTAGGAGGAGTGACGGCTGCAACTCGGAAGGTTATCCGAGGGTCCTTCACCATTTCTGGAGTGGGTAAGGTGATGGCGAAGGTCCTTCACATTCTATCGGTTGTTGATAAGATTCTGGAGGTTCGATTCCACCGAGTGTTTGGGTCATCAACCAAACAGGAGGCGCTCGGAGCTAGGCCTTGTTGACGTTCGTCTTGCTACTGTTGCGACCCTGAGTAGCCGCACGACTGCAGGACGAGCATGGAGGACGAGGAGGAGGAGGGTCTGCATGATGCCCCATGGTAGCGGTCTTCTTGGCCTTAGGGTCCATGGCAGAAGCGGACAGATACAAAGTAGGATTTGGGCAGGAGGCTCGATCTGAAGATTCCCACAAACAACGCCAATCTAATTTATGGCTAGTCAACTTTTCCTTGGCGGGCTGACCCTGGGTGGTGGGCCTATGGATGGCCCATAAGCTAGACCTGGGCCTGTAGCTTCTTATGGGATTGTTATCTTGACCTTAGGAACCTTGAGATCCGTGCAAGGATCATGCGGTGCTGATTAGCCGCAATTTTCACCCTCATCAATATTCTTTTCTGAAAATACACATGTTTCATTTCCTAAATGATTGAAATAAATCATTACAATGACAACCTCTGTCTTAAACAAAATGCATGCTCAAATATAGTTTAAAAAATCTATGTTTCAGAAGCAGATTTTGTTAGGGAATTATCACCTTCTAGGAGGATCTTGTTTAGTATTCGGCATGATTAATATAAACCACCAAGCAAATAGTAGATTACATCAAACACACAAAACACACAATATTTGTCCTAGTTTGGGCAAGCCCTAATTCGAGGGAGAAAAAACTAAGACATTATTCAACTACATAATAGACAAGAGTTACAACTCTCACCATGATCATCTGTCAAGTCTAACTGGAAATATTTTCACTCACCTCTCATATGAAATACTCTTTTATTCTATTCGACACTCAATAGATTCATATTGTTCTTTGAGCCGTTACATTGATTATATAGAGATCTAGAGAAATCCTAATTTAACATACTTGAAACAATAATCATCTGATGTTTCCTGAAGAGATAACCATACGATGGGAGTCGTAAGATCTAACTTGATGAAGAAGTCAAACTCCAAACGAATCTCCAAGATCAGCACCCGAACACAAACTTTAGCCGCATGCGGTCGACTGCCTCACTTGCAATCGATCGACTTAGCATGTCGCCAATTCTAGAGGGGTGGACGGTCGACTGCACAGTCAACCACACCTGCTATTTTGCTGCTTCTGTTGCTTTTCATCTTCGATCCAATTGTCGCTTTAATTCCTCTCTTGCAACACTGTCTTCTCTTCTCATCGGATTGAGTATGCAAGACATATAAACCCAACAGTCTCCGTCTTGAATTGCATACGCATGAATCCACACTTATGTGACTAAAATTCTTCTATATTCTTTTCATCTCTTCTTGTAAACAACTCTGTTCAATGGATGTTTCTGCTAGTTTAATCTACATCCAACTGTTTTTCTTCAATAGTATGCTCTCTTCAAGGTCATACCCAAGTAAATGTTATCATGGAGCTGCCACCCTCCACATGAACTCTGCCTACCCCAAGGCTTTCTCCACCTTCTAATGATATTCGAATGTCGCAGTCTCGCTTCAATGAATCTAGTGACAGCATTCTAGATGATGCTTTAGGAACAATAGAATTCCAAACACTCGGCCGAGTTTTCCTGCTCCCACAAAGCAGGTAGAGGTTGTGCTGACCCTTCCCAATCCCCCTCTTACTCTTAATCACCTTACGATGACTATCCCAAGCTGTCAAAACTCCACCTTGAGTTGTGTACATGTAGTCCTAAGCATCCAGAGTCCCCAATGATATCATATTATGTTTCATCAAAGGACTATACATGACATCTTCTAGTGTGAACCATTTACCATCTGGCGTCTCCAACTCAACTGTTCCCTCACCCACTACTTCATAAACCTCACCAATTACCGTTCTCAGACTACGACCTCTTGTCGACTTGTAAGTAGAAAACAAGTTCCTCTCGGAGCAAATATGAGAAGAACATCCAGAATTAAGAAACCAGCCCGAATTCACATCTACAGAACTTGAAACAAGAAGACAGTTTAAGTTATCACCAGAGTCAGATGCACCGATGCTGACTATGTATGCACCTTTCTGATTCAACCACTTGCGACAGTCCCTTTTGTAATGCTCAATCCCTCTATAATGGTAACAACGAATATTACCCTTGTGTGATATCCCTTCCAATTGCAGTATCACCATCTACCACCAAACAACCTGTAGAAGTATATCCCACTTTATGAGTCTCCTTCCTTAGTTCATCTTCCTTCAAACCCTTGACCACCCCGGCTACTGTAAGTGTTTCCTTAGCAGATTCCTTATGTTGCATGGTAGTTATCAAATGATGGTGAATATATCACGTTGAAAGTTTTATCCTCTTCGCTTAGATCATCCGTATTAATCACCTTTAGTTCAGATATTACTTTATTGAACTTCACAATATGATCATGAAGATGGGTACCTTCCTTCATTGAAAAACGAAACAACTTTCTCTTCTAATACATACGATACAACAATGACGATCCCAAGTAGTCAGCTTTGAGTCTCGCCCACAGACTTTCCTCACTTGTCTTATCAAGAAAATCATACTTGACTTCATCCGTTAATTGTAGCCAGATTAAACTCAAGACCTTCAAACAAAACACATCATACTTCTCCAGCTTCATGTCGGTTGACTTCTTTTCTTCTCCTTCTAGGATAATATGCAAGCCCTTTTGAATCAATATGTCATACTTGTCCACCTTTCAAAGATTGAAATTGATGCTCTGATCTGCCATCTTCTTCAAGAAACTCAGACAAACCCACGAACCTAATGCTCTGATACCACTTGTTGGGAAATTATCGCCTTCTAGGAGGATCTTGTTGAGTTTTCGACACGATCAATACAAACCACCAGGCAAATAGTAGATCACACCAAACACACAAAGCACACAATATTTGTTCCAGTTTGGACAAGCCCTAATCTGGGAGAGAAAAAACCAAGATATTATTCAATTAGACAAGTTACAAGAGTTACGACTCTCACCACGACCGTCTCTCAAGCTTAACTGGAAGTACTTGTTGTTTACAATGGAGAATTCACTCACCTCTTAGATAAAGTACTCTTCTTCTATTCGGTACTCAATAGAATCATATCGTTCTTTGAGCCGTTACATTGATTATATAGAGATCTGAAGAAACCCTAGTTTGATATATTTGATACAATAATCATCCGATGTATCCTGAAGAAATAACTATACAATGAGAGCCATACGATCTAACTTGATGAAGAAGTCGGACTCCAAACGGATCCCCAAGACCCGCACCCAAACACAAGCTTCAACCGCGCCCGGTCGACTGCGTCACGTGCAATCGACCGACTTGGCATGTCGCCAATTCCAGAGCGGTGGACGATCGACCACACGGTTGACCGCACCTGCTCTTTTGCTGCTTCTGTTGCTTCTCATGGTCGATCCAGTTGTCCCTTCAATTCCTCTCTTGCAACACCGTCTTCTGTTCTCATCGGATTGAGTATGCAAGACATATAAATCCAACATATTTGATCATCAACTAGTGGTTAGTGAACCCGATCGAAATCTTTACTTTTAAACCTACAAACAACCCGCTTTTGTTTTTTATGTTGCACATAGCAGATCGGATCCGAAACCAAGCTGACTTAGTGCATAATTTCAAATACAACTTAAAACAACATTTGATGAACCTTTTGCTTTGCATATATTATCTGTGTTTTTGGTTGCAGGTGAAGTTGGAAAGATGTGTAAATGAAACTTACTGCTTGCCTGAGACTCCTAAGATAGTGAGTGAACTAAAAGCATCGACAGCTGACGTGTTTGTGAATAATGCTGCTTACCGTCAGTTCCTTTACAACAAATTTGGAGTCTCAACTGTTGACGAAGAGAGTGCAGCAATTGTGATGGTAAGAAAAATTTGCCTTCCAAATTATTCTCGTAGTTGTTGCATTCAGGTAGAGGCTTGTCTAACATGTGTTTGATATGTTCATTGAGAAGTCATTTGATTCAATCAGAAGGCATTAATCCAATGAAAATACAATGCATATCTTATACAGACTTCAAATCACGATGGAGTAATTAACTTTGAAAGAAAATTTATTCAAATAATATGATGATTAAATTAATGTCCTATGAGAAGTAACCTACATTATTGAAGGGGAAAAGGGCGAGGTACAATCGCCATATTTCGATGTTAATCTTTTACATTTTCTTTCATGCAGACAGCTATATCCCCTGGGGTGCCAGTAATTGTCTTCCGAGGGGTGTCTGATCTTGCAGGGGAAGAGAAATGGACATCGACAAGTCTAATGGATCTAGCTTCTGTAAATTCTCTTAAGGTCGCACTGGAGTTTGTGAGGGTGATTGGGAGAAGGAAGCCATATGCCTTCAATTAAAAATTCTACATGTTATACTTGGGAGATTTATACATCATTGGATTATTGGTATATTGTAGACAATTTAACACGTTTTCTCTACAAGGGAAGAAATTTGTGTAATTTGTAAACATTCAACCATATAATATCAACCATATCTAATATTATAGTCAGAGAGTTGGGGTTGTCATTTATAGACATTCAACTATTTAATCTCAAAGATTCATTTTAAAGTGGGAGTTATATTAACCATTTATTAACTCAATTGTTATTAGTTACCATAATAACCTTAAAGTTCAAACTTATTTACAATATAATTATTTACAAAAGTGTCACTCATATAAAATAAAAGTTTGTATCACTAGGGGTAATTTGTAAAGAGTTTGTGATGAGTAAAGAGATGTCTGAGGTTCGAGGTCAGATTATGTCTTATTATTTACTATATAAAAAAAATTAATTAGAACGTGCATCGCACGTGCAGACTACTAGTTCACTTTTAAGTGAAAGTTATATTAATCATTCATTTACTCAACTGTTGTTAATTACCATAATACCCTCAAAGTTCAAATTTATTTACGACATAATTATTTACAAAAGTGTCACTCATATAAAATAAAAGTTTGTGCAACTAGAAATATGTAAAAAGTATGTGATGAGTAAAGGAATGTCTCAGGTTCGAGACCAGATTAAGTCTTATTATTTATTGTACGAAAATCTATTCTATAATGGGAGAGTTGACAACCTACAATTTGTAGATATTCAACTATCTAATCTTAACCATTCATTTTTAAGTGTGAGTTATATTAATCATTTATTTACTCAACTGTTGTTAGTTACCATAATACCCTCAAAGTTTAAATTTATTTACAACATAGTTATTTACAAAAGTGTCACTCACATAAAAGAAAAGTTTGTGCCACTATGGATAATTTGTAAAGAGCATGTGATGAGTAAAGGGAGGTCTCAGGTTCGAGACCAAGTTACGCTTATTATTTACTGTATAAAAATCTAATACTATAATGGGAGAGTTAACAACCTGTAATTTGTAAACATTCAACCATCTAATCTCAACCATTCATTTTTAAGTGAGTGTTATATTAATCTTTCATTTACTCAGCTGTTGTTAGTTATCATAATACCCTCAAAATTCATATTTTTTTACGACATAATTATTTACAAAAGTGTCACTCAGATAAAATAAAAGTTTGTGTCAGTAGGGATAATTTGTAAAGAGTATGTAATGAGTAAAGGGAGGTCTCAAGTTTGAGACCAGATTACGTCTTATTATTTACTATATAAAAAAGTTTTTAAATTAGAACGTGCATCGCACGTGCAGATTACTAGTAATATGTAATTAATCTCTCCACCCCCTTCGCATGTAACCTCTCTTTCCCCTTCCTTCTTAGAGGTTTCTTGTAATTTCAAGATTTTTTGAAATGTATAGACCTGTCCATTTGCAATTGTTTTTCATATATATATATATATATATATATATATATATAGATAGGAGTTAGTCTATTATAAGATGGTGAGAAGAGCTCATTATCGTGAGCAAGAAATCTGAGCACTCTGATCTCGAAATCACGGTCCTGATTCTCTCCGCCCATCTCTTAAAAGATGCAAATTTGTTGAGGGCACAAATGAGATTTCAAACCTCATCTCTTTCTTTCTCTCAACAGCTCAAAAATATTGCCCATCTCACTTCAAATGCAAACCCAAACCCAAACCCTACCTCCTCAAATCCCGACACCCCCCGACCTCCTTTCCCCTCTCACTTCGAACGCAGATGTCACTCCCCGCTTCCCAAAAGGAATACAGAATACAGCACATGACTAAGCCCAACGGATAGTTTTCACCATTCATAAGCTATACGGATCTACTTGACTCAGCACAACAGTAAATATAACAATATACTCAACCAGGCATGCATTAAAAATTATAAATCAACAGTATTCATTCGCAACAATAATGAATATTTCAAACAAATACGAGATCTGAAACAAAACAATATCCTGGGACTACAAGCTCAAACACAAGTCTCAATATAGTACATGAATAACATAGTTCAAACAGAACATTAAGCAAAATTTTCTGTAACACCCCGCAAAATTTAAATGACAATCTTGCCCTCGAGTGTTACGCACATGCATTTTGTACGGTGATTGATGATATCCATAACGCATTTTGATATGTATTTTGAATTCCGATTATTTATGAAATCCCATATTCTTAAAATTCCATTTGAGACAACTCAAATGCTAAATTTCAATCTTTGAGTTTTTACGTGCTTTTACATATTATCGATGCACGTGTCGATTTCGTGTTTTCCACCATTACGTGCAAAGTTTTCGATGAGTTTCAATTATTTTTTTTATAAACATGTTTAAATTCATTTTTGTAAATAGAATTTAATTTTTGTCTATTTTAATTAAAATAAATTTTTACGTGTAATACACGTGTTTTCTGTACATTTGAGTACATTATCGAATATGTATATTAAATATATTCTTATTTTGCATTCCGATTAATTATAAATATTTTTCAGGTTGATAAAGTCAATTTTTGTATTTTGAGATTTTACGAGCGCGCACGTGTTTCGGTGCACGTATTTTAAGCGTATTATTCTTTCAAAATGAATTCATGAAATTATGTGTGTTTATTTTTATTGTGCATGAAACGTATAATTTTTAAGTTAATTTTATATAATTATTACATATATAAATAAATTGTTTTAAAGAGATTAAATAAATTATTTTGTACACAAAGCACGTGCAGGTGCACACGTGCGATGTGCACACAATTTTGGGGACCGGGCTGTTTTAGAGAGGAGGGAAAAACTGAATTTTGGATTTTAAAGTAGGAGGGAAAGCAAGTTTAAATTTTAGAAAATGGGAGTAGTGTGGAGGTACACTACTAATCGGAATGGATTTAACGGCATATCTATCCCGGCGTCTGGGCCTAAACGCCGCTATAGGTCGTCATTATAATTTTGTTTTTAATAGCGGGCCTCTATGACGGCAGTGATATATTACGCCGTTATATATTATATATATAACGGTGGTTTTATATATACACCGCCGTTACAGATCACAAATAGCTAGTCCCTGTTCATTTCCCCCAAAAACGCTATTCATTAAGCTATTCATTTACCCTAATCCTCCCCCGCTCCAAACTTCATTTCCCCCCAAAAACCCTGCCGATCGAATTAATCCTCCCGCTCCAATCTTCATTTCCCCCCAAAAACCCTGCCGATCGAATTAATCCTCCCGCTCCAATCTTCATTTCCCCCCAAAAACGAAATTCTTCTAACCCTAACTACTCACGCGCCGCTCCAAAATCTCTCTCTCTCTCTGACCAGTCGCGCCTCTCCCCATTCGGCTTCGTCGCCCTTCTCCATTCAAGAAGAAGCTCCTTGTGGATTCATTATCTATTTGATTGGTACATTTCACATCCTCTTAGTTCTGATGTCAATTTCAATTTTTCGGGATTAGGGTTCTCTTAGTTCTCTTAGTTCTGATGTTAACTTCTCTTAGTTCTATTATCTATTTGATTGGTACTTCTCTTATCTATTTGATTGGTACTTCTCTTAGTTCTGATGTTAACTTTGCTTAATTTGAAATGGTGGCCATCTGAGAAGTGTGATTATGGGACTTGTAGTTGGGGATGTGGGTTTTTGTTTTTCTTTGAAATGGTGGCCATCTGAGAAGTGTGAAATGGTGGCCATCTCCTAAATCTCGTGAGCTTTTTTTTTCTTTTCAACACAATCTTTATTTTTTGGGGACATTGTGGTTTTGGGGATGTGGGTTTTTGTTGGCATTGGTGATTGAATAATGGGTTGGTTTGTGATATGGGATTGATTGTCTTGATTTGGTAGAAATTTGTTAGCCCATTTGCTATAATGTTATCTTTTAGTTGAATGATCTTTTGTATGAACTGAGAAAATATAATAGTTGATTGTTTTATATTTTGATTTTAGACAAATTGCTATGTAGTTTTCCCCAGATTTTCCTTTTTTTATTATATTTAAAAATAAATAAAAAAACTTATACTCAAAGAGGATAACCCAGATTTTAGTGTTGCTTGTACTATTGTGATATGGGTTGGTCTAGACAAAACAATCCCATATCACAATAGTACACTGTATATTGTATTGTGGAAGATTTTAACAGATTTTAACAGATTTTAGCAGATACACTGTATATGTATTGAGAAGTATATTAACCCAGACATTGTGGAAGAGAAGTATATTAACCCAGATTGGTTTGTGATATGGGTTGGTCTAGACAAAACAGAAACACAATTAAATGAGCATGAATCGCATGATTCATCTTAAGTCTATTATACATGGGAAAAATCAGAAACAACTGTGGAAGATTCTGCCACAACAAAACAAAATGAGTACTTAAAACTTCAATCAATTAGATAAAGCTTAGAGATGAGTTAAAAGGTCTCTCAGGGAAAATGATTACCTGGTCACAACACACAAGTTTTTGTTTTTCTGAAACGAAAATGATTACCTGGTAATATTGAAAGGATGACCTAGATACAAGTCAAGTTGCCTTGAATAGCAGCTTTGTCTTTTTGTTCTGGAGACAGATGTTAGTGTCAATTTTTGAGTCAGCATTGGCATTGATCAACAAATGTTGTTAGTTTAATAAGAAAAATTAAAGGTATCTGCTTAACTAAAATTGTTGGCATATTGTGATGATTTGTGGTTGTTTTAATGTCATTATTTGTTCATATGTTTGATTTGTTGATTAAAATATAATTAGTCTGAATTTTTTTGAAACAGGTGACATATGGCTAGAACGAAGAGAAAGTTGCCAACAATAGTTGTCAACCAAGACGATGCCGTAGAGCAACCTAGCCGGGGACTTTCTACTGAGCACCCGACGGACTATCTTGAAGGTTCGGCGGATGGGGGTGCTACTACAGTCGGGGGGGGTGAAGGTAGCACTCCCACTACTTTGAGGAGGTCGAGGGGGCCGACGAAGATGAAGGAAATCTGGAAGCTCCCAAATAATAAAAAGGTATTGGTGGAATGCAACGAACACAATCAACCATTAAGAGATGGCGGGAGTAAGCTCGCGAAGTTTTGCGGTGTCATAGCACGAAATCCGCGTATCCTTCCCCTAAGCTACGAGAGTTGGTCAAAAGTACCAACGATGACTAAGGTGACGGCCTTCGATGAGATTAAGGTATGTTTTCAAAAATTTCCTTACAAACCCAAATTTTTTTTGTTATACTTTACTGCATTCTTTACTGACAATCACAATGTCAGTAAAGAATGTCAAAGAATAACAATTTTCTTGTTATTCTTTACTGCATTCTTTACTGATTGAATAATTCTTTACTGCAGTAAAGAATAATTCTTTATCCGGATAGGAATTTTTTTTTGTATGCAGTCTGATTATTCTTTACTGCATTCTTGTATGCGGTCTGATTATATACAAGCATTCTTTACTGCAACAAAAAAATTCTTGTATGCAAAGCAACATTTCTTGAATGCAGTGAATCAAATACATTTCTTGTATGCAGTGAATCAAATACATTTCTTGTATGCAGTGAATCTTGCGTCGAATCTTGCAACTACATTTTAGGATCAAAGCAACATTTCTTGTATGCAGTGTGATGAAAAAAATTTAGGATCAATGCTTATATGAATCACATACAAAAAATTGAGTTTTGAGTGAGAGCTTAACAAAGACCCAACAATAATAGTATAAATTCAACATGCCCAAAACCTACTCTTTGTAAAGGAATGAAGACCCAACATATCTGAAAGGGAACAAAATACTCATTCTGTTAACAAAATACACATACAACAATTCTTTATCCGGACATGTCAATGCCTTCTATTAACAAGTCCTCACCTGTAACATAAAGAAGTCATGTACTTTCCATCTTATTAGGATTGACTGCTTCCTCACCTATATAAATATATACTAAGAGAAAAAAACACGGACTAAGTAAACATCAGTCATGACTCAAATGGAAGAATTGTTTTCCTGTGTCCAGAGGAATTGCAGTCATACTCAACCCAGAAAAAGTGTTCAAAATAGAACTGGTCTAACCAAACTACATGATGCATCCTTATTCATGATTATAGCTGGCATACCGGGTGTTTTTAATGCAGGTTTTTTAAGGGAAAACAACAAGTTAAAAATTAAATACTATCCTAAAACTAGTCAGTCATGAATCATGACCATTTTTATGCTTGGTTACACATCACAGAGTTTGTTTTCAGATGTATTCAACAATTATCTTGATTAAACTTTGGTGACACACAAATCGAATCTGGTAAAACTTAAGTATTCATTTTCAAATGTTCTGATTACTTGATTACGTGGTACCATGATGCAAAATTCTCAGTTACGACTCTAATTCACAACTAATGGATATTGTATCATGTTAACATAGTTATACTGTCTGAGAAATTTGGATCAAATGCAACTTGATTTGTCTTAACCTTCTGAAACATATATGAGCCGGGTAATTTTCACTTGGATTACCATGAAATTTGTCATCATCTCTTTTCGGAAAAATGAGAAGTTCCACACATATAGAGTTCACGTTAGTCGGTGGTTACATTGTAATTGAAGTTGGTGATCATTTGCACTAAATTAATACTCAAGTAATATAAATAAGAAGGACAATGACAATTCAATAAACGTGTTTAATTTACAGTAGCTTTCCAATGTTTGAAGAAGTGGGAGAAAGAAAAAAAGCCTGGAATGCATCCAAGAAAAACAATACACATATGTCGCGTTTTATACTTTCCAGTTTTATAGTTTTTACTCTATTTCATCTTCAATATTGTAATGCTCCATCATCTTTCTCATTTTGTAGCAAAAGTTTGCAATGCCTGACGGTTCTGATGGATGGCTCAATAAATCGATTTCGAAAAAATGGAGGGATCACAAGAGCTTCTTGAAAGGGAAGTACTATGATGAGGAGAAGACCGAGGTCGAAAATGCAAGGTCAGTCCCCGAATGCGTGACGCCACAGGATTGGCATTTTCTTGTCAAATATTGGAAATCGGAACCTGGAAAGGTAATCATATTTCATTGTTTATATCTTAAATTGATGATATAAATTATTAATTTTGGTAAACATAAGCATTTATTCCAATTATTAAAATGATATAGAGGAAAGCTGAGATTGGTCAAAGTAGCCGTAGTCAGTTGAAGATCAAGCACACTACGGGGAGCTGCAGCTTTGCTATTGTGCGGGATGAGATGGTAATGGAAATTTTATTTTATAGCAAGTTTTTTTTTTTTTTTTTTTTTTACCAATTACTGCGTTGGTATGATTTAACTATTTCTTTTGACTCATATATAGGATACGACAGTCGAGGGAGAGAGTGTCGGTGAGGTAGATTTTTTTGAATCTACCCACACAAGTAAGGATGGGACATATCAGGATGAATTTGCAGCTGAAATAGTGGTATACATGAAACTTTCGAATTCCAATTTCATTCTGCAACAAAAATTTGGATAATATTCACAACTCTAATTTGGATTTTAATTTGGTCATAACTTACAAAATTTCAAACTAATTTTTAGCCCAATTTTTGATATTAATGTATTGTTTGCTCTCTTTTCTAGAAAGAAGCTAGAAAATTGATTGAAGAGAGGTCGACATCTTCAGCAGATCGATTAACCATCCAGCGTGAAGCTATGACTGATGTGAGGGGGAAAGAGCGACCCGGTCGTGTGCGGGGAATGGGATTGGGGCCAACACCCTCACAGGTATACATATATATTTATAATCTGCTTTTGGTTGTGGATGAGGTGTTTGAGTAGTAAAGGCATCAGCTTTTGGGGAATGGGTGGGTGGTCATAGTACTCAAGATGTAGGATGGACTGATTGACATGTAGAATTTGTAGGACATAGTTAAATGTATACAAGAAAATGGTGAAGAAATTAAGGAGCTGACTGGGTTCATTGGGTTATAAATTTTGAGCTGACTGGGTTCATTAATTATTCTGTTCAGGATCAAACTCCATTTCTTGTTAACAGTATTTGCCACAATTTTGATCTTATTGTGGGCTAGCTTGTGGACAGTATTCACATATATTTCATTGGAAAGATATGTGAATGATGATATGAATGCCTGAGTCAGGAAGAAGAAATTGAATCAACATAATTTTGTGTTCTGTATATGACATTGTCTAAAATGCTGCTTTAGAGGTGCATCAGAGATCAACAGATTGTTCCTGAAAATTGTTGTTAGATATCAATATATTACTCTTTTGGTTTCCTTAAGGCCGTTCCTAGGTTTGTCACAATTATGCATTGGTTGTCAATTGGAAGTTGCAACCATCTACTTGCAATGAATTGAATACATAGTTGTGTGCGACAACACTCATCCAAACACCCCATCAATTAGGTGTAGCAGGGTGAATGTGTATGAAAAAATTCAGTTAACTTTAACCAAAATACTGGAACCCGGCCCTTTTGTCGATGATATTTCTCATTCAATGACCTAATTGCTAATTTGAGCAAAAGCTGCTAATATGCTGGAACGAACTTAAAGCGGAATATAGACCACCCAAACTTAAAGCCGAATATGGACTTCAATTGTATCAGTTACTTTTAAATATCTATGTGTTAGATGCAGTTGTTGTTGTTACTTTTAAATTTGTATTTGGATTTGTTAGTACTGTGAATTTGTTAGTACTGTGAAGTTGCAGGGTCTAAACACATACACTGACTGGTTGTAGGGTTATAAAATTTCTCTTCTTTTTCAAGGGTATTTTTCCACATACTAAGTTATTAACTCAATGCACATCTCCCCTCTAAAATTGTTAGGCAGACATGAAGTGTAAAGTTTTTCTTTTTCTTTGATTCATGATGTATGAGTATAAGAATTGTACTTCATGTCTGCCTAATTGAACTATGTTCACATGATGTATGCTATTTGCAGCAGCTTCCATAAGCACAGATGCTGTATCAGTCTGCATATAAATATATGCACACACCTATTCATAAATATATGCAGCAGCATCACCATTTCAACTGTTAATAAGATTAGCAACAATAATATTACTATTACCTTGTTTTCTAAATTCATGCATACAGTTACATATACCCTGAAAAAAATATATTGAATTTAGAAAGGAGGGTATATATCTTCCATTTTGGAACTAAGTGATCCATAAACGAAAATGGTTCTAAGATATGAATTAAAGTTCTAAAACAACAACAGTAAGGAAGGATCAATATGAGTTGTAAGCTCTCTGCAAAGATAGAGCTTTGTGTTCTCTTTTCCTTTGAGAAATTTATATAGATGCTAGTTCTATATATATATATAAGACCCTGTGATGGTTATGTCTTTTAAACTTGTATATATATAGATGCTAGTTCATATTAGTTATATAGCTAAAAACTAAAGGAAAACAAAATAATCTATATATTCTATATCATCTTCAGTAACATATATATAAGTATGTTAGGCATGGGGGACATATAAGAAACCATTAGGGATATACATAATTACCCAACTTTTGTGTTTATTGGAGGTATAGTAGTTATCTCATCATGGGTAGTTGCTACAACTCCCTAATTCAACCTAGCCCTTAATCTCTAACTAGTTGATCTAATCCTAGCCATTCAATCCACCCAAAATTATGTATAAATACCCCATAGTTTCTTCTTATCCTAGTACATTAGAAAAATTTATTAAAGAGAGAAAAGATTTGAGTAAGAAAAATATTGAGTAGTTTTGAGTTTTCCCCATTGGAGGTCGGCTATACAACCCAATTTGAAGCTTTCGATTTTGGCAAGGAGCTAGGAGGAGAAGGATCTATTCGTGCGTTCTAAGGGATTTTTGTAGGAGCTTTCTATTCGTATATCTTCAACTTTAGGTGGGTGTTTCTTAAAGCTTTCTAATTTAGTAATAGAAATTTGCATGATAGATGATATACAAACTAATTGTTGAAATTGAATTGGTGTGATGAGATTACATGCTAGTTGTTGTAGAAATTGATTGCTAAATTCTGATTATTGTGATAGATGTGAATTGTTAGTTATGGTGATTGTTAGAATATTTGCATGCAAGAATATGTGCCATTTGACAAGTTTTAATTGTATGATGCATGGTTGAAATAGTAATTGAAATAATGCAAATGTGTATAAAAGAATTGTTTGTTGTTAATATGGCAAAGAAGTGTGGTTCTAACATCAAAATATCTATTTTTGAGTATAGAGATTTTTATAAAGTAATTTTTGATAAAAGACAATATTCTATTTGGAAAATTGATTGTATATGTTTTTATGCATTTTAAAGGATTTTTATTGAAAGACGAGAAACTGGTGAATTTGAAAACACATACGATATTGTTTTAAAAGGAATACATTCTGGAAATGATTTATATTTTGTATATGGAAGTACAAATCAATTAAAAGGTCGAAAAATATATGCAAGCTGCAATTGGTGTAATTGACAGTCGACTATCTATTTCCACAGTCGACTGGCAAGTATAAGAATTTGTTTTTCGTCGGCGGAACGGTCGACTATCTTCTTTCACAGTCGACTGAACCGAACCGACTGTTGTTTTTGATGTTTCAAAGTTTCGCAGAACAGCCGACTGTCTACGTTCACAGTCGACTGCTGCTGTCCTGAATTTTGGTGTTTGAGCTTTCAAAGTATTAGCGGAACAGCCGACTGGTTCCTTGTCAACAGTCGACTGAACCGACTGAGATGTTTTGATGTTCGCAGAACAGTCGACTGATACTGTCACCAGTCGACTGAACTGAACTATTTTCTGGTTATTGAGTTAGATTGGATTTTTGATAAATGAAAGTTAAATAAGTTTGAATACGAGATTTTATGATTATTAATGTTTTGATTGAGTTATATTGTGAAATGCACACAAGGATATGAAAGATGAAATTGATAAAGAAATCAGATTGAATTGTTCTCATGTTATGAGATTATAAAAGAAATGTTTTGAGAAAGAGTTTGTGAACAAAAGAAATGGAAATGATTATTTGAGATTAATTATGACATATTGTTGATATCTAGAAAGAGATAGTTGTTGGAATCTAAAGGCTAGGCGAGACCCTAGTGACCGGCAGTATTATTTATGATTTTGAGAGCTAGCCGTTGAGGGTTGAGCGTCTCTTGAGAAGTAGCCAGGTAGGCTGACTGTCTCTGTTGTTTTGATTTTAGTCCGGTAGGGTAAGCTAGCTCTAGGTTGTGATGATTTTCTTTTAAAACAAATTTTGTAAGGCTGTAATGAAAGTAAGAGAAAAACATGAGTATGCGGGCCATCGGATGGGTGTTGTGAGGGTATGCACAGGCTGTCTTCACGATGCGTCGTGACATGACGTGGATACTACTCCAGAGTACCATCCCGGTAGCAATGCTTGTGGGATGTTTGGTGGCTGCAAGAGGATCGTGTGCCATGAAGGAGACTGAATTACCGCAGAATGCATGCTTGATGAGTCAAGACATGGCGCAGGATTCCCCTCCAGGTTTTCTGTACACGTGCTTGTAATCATAGAACATCTATGATACTTACCGAAATTACAGAGAGATACATAGTGAAGATGTGATGAAAGTGACAGAAAAACACAAGTATGAGAGCTAGAGTTTACGGTGCGGGGGTGAGCCATAGAATGCATGCTTGATGAGTCAAGACATGGCATGGGCACTACTCAGTAATGATCGGACTTTAGCCACGCTTGTGGGATGTTTGGTGACTGCAAGAGGATCGTGTGCCATGAAAGAGGCTGAATTACCGCAGAATGCATGCTTGATGAGTCAAGACATGGCGTGGGATTCCCCTCCAGGTTTTCTGTACACGAGCTTGTACTCATAAATCATCTGGGTTACTTACCTTAGTTACAGTAGTAGATTAAGTCATGGCGAGGGATTGAACCCTACAAGATGAAGAACGATTAAGAGGCTTGCCCTCGGACCTATGTAGTATGGGATGCATAGAATCCGAACAAGTGTGCATTAGTGTCATGTAATATAAATAACTGCATTAAGGACTAAGTGCACCACACAACACGACATCAACAAGATAGTCCCTTTGTACTTTGTAGCTTTGTTTGTGATCAAGTTTGTGTTTGCTAAAGTATTTAAGAATCGTTATACTGTTTTCGGCATAGAGAGGATGGCCGTGTATAATATTTCGTTAGTTGTAAGCAACTGACGCGCCCACAGTTTTATATGCAGGATTTGGAGTTACATGAAGATATAAAGATGATTTGATGCTGTTGATTACTTAAATGTTAAAGTTGTAACAATTGTACATTCATTATTGTTGTATTTTATTAATTCCGCTGCGTATTGATGTAAAAGACTCTGATGTAATTATTGTTGAAATAAAAGTTTTAAATTCCTTGTAAAATTGTACGAAAGAAGTGTAAAGATCTTGTGGAATCTCGAATTCAGTGTATTTGGGATTCGGGGCGTTACATTTCCAATGCACAGCTCAAAACTTTTGCTCACCAACTCCAGTAGGCAAGCGATCACCAAAACCTGCTCATATAGCAATTACAAGGAAAAAGGAAGACAGGAAAACATAATGCCCGTTAGATGCAAGTTCCGGACCGCAAGTAGTACAAGGAAGAAAATGAAAAGGAAAATAATAAAACAAAAATAGGAAGTACTGACATGGAGGAAAAGCAATAGTAGAGACATTCTACAGATAACAGAAAAACAGTGGTGAATAGTGAAGAGTAACAGTAACAATGAAGTCAACAGTAATAGTAACAGGATAACAGTAGCAGTAACAGGATGTACAGTGAAACAGTCATTCTTATATCTAATGTTTATTACTATCTAGGTAGCACTTCATACGTCCCAAATTATACCACATGGTTACTACATCAAACAGGTTCGTTTTAAGATTTCATAGTGGAACCTATAGGGTCGTATATTCAGACAAACAGTAACAGTAACAGTAATAGCAAAAAGTAATGGTGTCATGCATCATGCCCTCATGCATCTAGAGATAAACATTCAGTACCACAGTAAACAGTGGGAAAACGAGTTCCCTTCTGTATACACATTTCTATATTGTCCACTATTAGATATATCCCTTAAAATCTCGGCTTGATTAGTTTTCATTATTATTAAACAGGTGTGAACAAACACAAACAGAGCTAAGGGCATGGCAAGAACAATGGACAAGTCTAAGATGAATAAGGAATACAAACAGATGACAAAAACAACCTATAACAGTCAAAACAACGAAACTTCCAGTTCTGGACTGCAACACTACTGTACCAAATCTAAGATTTCCGTTGCTATAGAACTGCAAATCGAGATCCATCAGAAAATCTGGGAACTAGACTCTCTGCTGAATCCAGTGCATATATACAAGTCATACATCAGCCACAGAAATAGAGTTGAAAATGGCGTTTAATACAGAAGTTATGTTCAGCCAGAAAATGTAAAATCTTGTTTATAAACATAAAAAGGATTTGAAAACATCATAATTAATTCTGAGAGAAATCTCGGAGATTTTCTAGTATATCTAGTCTCAGCATATAAAATATCATGAAATTATATTACAAATAGTAAAGTCAATAAAATTGGGAAAACAGAGTAATGCAACAAAATCTCAATTCTGAAAGTTCATAAACAGCAGTACGAAAACGAAGATAATTAAAAAAATTCTATTCAAAATCCAGATCCATCAAAAGGGTAGAAAACTAGACAAATCAGGCTACAGTTTATATTCACAAAGTTTTCATCAAAAACGAATTAAATCTGGTTGAAAACATAATTCTTACTGAACAGCATGCAGTTTGGAGATATATCGATTGGTTTCATAAGCATGAAATGAGATACAAAAGTCATTAATTAATTCCACAAAAATTAGGGATTGATCCCAGTCATGTCTAAATATACTCAGCAAAATATAGAGTTCAAATTCTACTTTTAATGTTAGTTTTAAAATAATATTTCATTCAGAAATCACATAGTTCAGAATCTGGAATATACGATATGACTACAGTAAAACAGCAATAACTCAAGCATCGAAAATCAGAATTCAGATCCGTCGAAAGTTCTGAAAGCTAGAAAACAAGTAAAATAGCAATAACTAATGCATCGAAAATCAAAATTCAGATCCGTCGAAAGTTCTGAAAACTAGAAAACAAAACCTACAAATCATGTTCACAAATTTATTTATTTTACTGATGTTAACAGGTTCAAAATTACTGTAAAAAAATAGGGCAATAGTGAAACAAAAGTTCTTTTATGCATTTTATCAAATAGTTTAATTACAAACGGTCCAATCTAAGATGTCATACAAAGCATGGTATATAGGCAACTCAAATCAGCATGGCACGTGAATAAACAATCTATAATAAGATAGCACATCATACAAACATCCATGAAGCAATCATCTACAACATACGATATGTCACAACAAACATAAACATCAAGATGTCCATCTAATCTAAATTGTTTCATGCAACGGGTGACAACTACTGTGAACTAATCATAATCAAGAGATGAAGGAACGGATTGACAAACAAAATATATGATCATCATGAGGGTACAAAACAAATGCATGCAAGACTACTTACGGTATTTAACTTGTATGACAAAAATTACATACAAG
Organism: Hemerocallis citrina; assembly: GCA_017893485.1. Taxonomy (NCBI): domain Eukaryota; kingdom Viridiplantae; phylum Streptophyta; class Magnoliopsida; order Asparagales; family Asphodelaceae; genus Hemerocallis; species Hemerocallis citrina. The sequence continues at coordinate 259,140,974 of CM030358.1, forward strand.
CTACTTGCCTGAAAATGACGACGAAGATGAAGTACAGAATAACGGGAACGAATCCCGAACGATGAACACAACATGAACAAGAGACAGCACGAACCAACACCAACACAACACGGCGGTGCACGTGTTCACACGCACACACACAAGCAGCACAAACAGCAAGAGTGTCGACAGCAACAAGGGGGATGACGGCGGCTAGCGGCAGCACAGCAATGGGCGGCGACAGCACAGCGGGCGGCGCTCGGGTGTTGTCGACCACAACAGAAGACAACGACAAAGAGGAAGACGACAGCGACGAGGGGCTGGGATCGATGCGGCTCGATCGGGGATAGGGCGACATGGGGTGTGCAGCGGATGAGGGGAAGAGGAGAGGGGAAGCACGGGGGGTTACGGGGTCTGCTGGCATCGGGGATCAAGACGACGAGAGCAAGGAAGAGGGATCGGGAGAGAGAGATCGAGGTAGGGTAGGGGAACGACTGTAGGTAGAGAGGAGAGATATTAGGGTTTGGTAATTAGGGTTAGGGTGTAATTGGGAGGGTTTATATAGGATTAGAGCGGGTTTGGGTCAACTGTGTAGTATCCAATAGGAAGAAAAGAGTCCAATATGAGACAAATAGGCCATGAATTAGGTTTAGACAATAAAGAATGTCAAAGAACAAATTGTAGATCAATCAAATGAGAATATAAGGCTGAATCAAGCAAAAATGAATCACAAGAAGAACAACAACACACAATAAAAAGGGACGAAAAGAGATATAATCAGAAATAAAATAAAATATCCAGAAATTTAATTAAATACAAATAAAATATAAAAATGAGTCACAGGGTTACAGCAGATCCTGGCCTCCTTTCCCCTCTCACTTCGAAATCCTGACACCCTCAAACCCTAACTCAAATCCCGGCCTTCTTCTTTCCCCCTCTCACTTTGAAATCCCGACACCCAAACCCTACCTCAAATTCCGACACCCCCAACCCCAAATTATCTATCAACTACCCACTCGAAATCCTCCCTGGCAACATCGACGACGCCCCCGAAATTGAAGCTACTGCGTCCATCCAAGAAATGCTCAGGTATTGTACCCGAACCCTAGATTTTGTGGGTTCACGAATTTTTATTATTTTGATTAATTTCTAGCGAAAAGGTGAAGCTTTAGACATTTTTTGGAATCCAATAAATAAATTCAGACATACGGGGCACAATTCCCAGCATCTACCTCAATGTAATAGTAAACATAGCAAAACACAGAAAAATTTTCAACTTTTATTACATAATTTCTTTACATAGCACAGCGGAAATTAAACACCTTGAATTACACTTTCTTTCTTTTACAATTTATTCTTTTACAATTTGCATAAGCCATAATATCATTCTACCACATGCATCCAATCCCAAGCTAACGGTACCTACCTGTAAACTATGAGGTTAGAGATAACCCTAACCCCCAAAACTATAAGGGTCAGCTATAACAGTGTGAGTGATATTTAAAAGGACACAACTGAATGGAACATAAAGAACAATATCATGGTAATAACAATGAAATATGAAATAACAATAAAACATAAATCACCAAGTGAACTAGGCTAAGTGTCGAGTGTAGACAACAGGAAACAAGCATAAATCAAGTCAAAGAAATCACAGATGCTTATGATGAAAACTAATGCAACTTGCCGAATCTATACTCCCCACTCTACATAGATCTGGTACAAGCCCTTATCGTTCTCCACTTTATAGGGTTCAATCCCATGTCATGCATCTAACTTACTATAGTGATTACTTTATGATTTAAATATCCCGTGAGTATCTAGTACATGACCCGGTAATCAGTGGAATCAATCCTCCAACGCACGTGCGCGCACCCCGAAGGCCAGGTAATGAAACTCACACTGCAAAGCACATGGTACCTCATCACGCAAACATCCCATGGATGTCGCCTCGATCCCGATAATCAGGAAGACCAACCACATCGCGAGTGCTCACACCCCGATAATCAGTGAAACCGTCTCCCATCGCTAACCATATGAGGCCCCCTTACCCATGTTTGCTCATATTTCGTCACAACTCCAACCAGTGCATATCCTTAGGTTTACTATTATTCTTACTTTACAATCTCCCCTAGAGTTTATGTACCCCCAACCGGAATTAACACAACTAAACCAGGAACGAAGACCCCAACTGGTAAACTTCCACAAAAAATCACAACTGCCGGTATACAAGGGTCCCACTCAACCTCTAGAGAATCATAACTCCAATATCAGCACCAATCTCCTATTAAAACTCTTGATTCTATTATCAATTCGTTTATATTAAGAAAACTTCTTTAAATTAAAAAAATCCAAGTTTGTCTAAATACTCACAAATTCCCGGTAGTAAAATCTGAGTTTAATTCGCTCAAATAAATAAGTTTCACAATTTGAAATCATAGCAAGTCACAAAACATCAATATCTAGAAATTCGTACATATTTTGCTTTCTAAAGCCGTAGAAATACGAGTTAAATTTCATTATAAATCAAAAATATACCTCTCTGTAAAATACAGTAATCTGTAGCAAAAATTTCATCTAAAACAGTAATTCAATAATCCATAAGTTCGAAGAATCGATCATTCAAGAAAAACAGCAAAAGACCCAACAAAACAATCAGCACAGCCACTGTCGGTCGACCGACATTTCAGTTCAAAAAGCCGCGGTCGTCTGACATGCTAAAAATCCAAAACCAAACATTTGACAGTCGACTGACCTTTCAAGTGTAAATCTTGGGCGATCGACCGTCATGCCAAAAAAAACAGCTTTAATCTTCATAAATTTGTTTATAATCTTTAAAAGCATGAATTTGTAAAGTTAAAACCTAAGATGATCAAATACAACTTGTCTAGCATACTGGAATTCATAAATTAAATCAACTCTCAACAATTTCATAAAGATCATTATTTTCAACAAAATTCTTCAAATCAGGAATGTATGTATTTGTGTGTGTATATATGTGTATATATATCAGTAAGATCAATCAAGAACCATGGTATATGAGTAACATATTGTTCAATTTAATCTCAGTATCAATAGAAACCCAAGTTCAATCAAAACTTCATACAAACTCAAAAGCTCAACCTTCAGCCTGCACACATCAGACCCAAAATCCAAACTCAGTTCAACACTTCAAATTTGATCTTTTGATTCCAAAAACCCTACTTGCAACTTGTTAAACACATATACAAACTAGTTATATCCATATAAATCAAAATCCATTGAAAACTTCACAAAATCCAACATCAAAATTTTTGGCCTACACCATCAGACCCAAATTCACAAAAAAAATCCAATCTTTACTTATACTTTTGATTTCCACTATCCAAATCTGCATCTTATGATTGTTATACACCCGTTAATCCACTGTCTAACATTTGTATCTTGTTTTGACATTCAAATCCCAACCAAAAAATCAAGTTTTAATCCGAAGAAATTTTTAAAAAAACACAACTCAAGCATGAACAGTAGACTTCAAAATTCAATATGCACACTAGTTTTGTACATTCTTGATGGTATCCAACTTCCACATGATCAAAACATTATAGATTAGTATTTTCATGAGCAGTACTAAGTCTTTATGTTTCTTAATCAATGACACATGAGAATTATCTATTAATCTATGCTCTTTATCAAACAACTTACTTTTAGATCCTTCATTCACAAATTTATTCATCAAATCAATATACGATCTTCTAGCATGCATCTACCATACAAACTATCATACTCAGCTATTATAGAACAAACAAACATCACTCACCTCGACGAAGAAACCAACGAAGACGAAGAAACAATAATAAGAAAAGCTCTTTCGTAAGAAATCCAAGATCCTAGATTCGAAACTCCAAGAAAGCCAATAATAAAATAAATTTATTTGAGTGCAGAAAAGAAATGGCTCTAGCAGCCAATATATAGGCCGAGATCTTGTAACGACCCGAAAAATAGCATATGGCTATTTTTGCATCGAAATGTGTGTGCGATTGAGAATTTCGCGCGAATATGCATTTTTCGATAATAATTATTTTTTATCAAGAAATATAAGATATATTGTCTACTTTATTTTATCATCATTATTCTCGAAAATGAAATTATTTTATACGGATTATTACAAAGTCGTTTTAATGTATTTTGTATTGTTGGTGCTATTAAAGAATAGAGTTGGGGTTTGTTTGAAATACTTTGGTGGTCTGGGGGCCTAGTTGTAATTATTCCGTATATATATATATTTATATTATATATTTTTTTATAAACCCCCCCCACCCCTTCTCTCCTCCTTCTCCATCGTTCTTCCTGTTCTTTCCATCCCGAACCCGCCGAAACCCATTCGGCCTCCCCCTTCTCCCGCTCAATCCACTTTGTTCCTTCGCCAAATCCAAATTAAATTGAGGGATTGACTAATTGGAGGGTCCTCTACGTCGTGGCGGAGTCCGTTTTTCGAAAGGGTTTCGAAAAGGTAAACCCTAGATTTTATTTTTGTATAAAATTTAGTGGGGTTAATTTATTTTGAATAGGAATATTATGGTAGGGAGATTAGGAGGTGTTGGGTATTGTAGAGGCAAGAGATTAGCAAATTATTGGGGATTTTGCAAGTTGCTAAAAATTAGGGTTTTGGGTTTGTAAAAGAGAATTATGTAGGTATGAATTATCTCTTGTATAGTAAGGGAAAATATAGTTGACTTATTAAGATATTTTGGGGGTGAGTCTAGTTATTGTTTGGGGGATGAAAATCCCACTGACATTAGATTATTGCGTGCATCGCACGTGTATCCCAGACGTTCAATAAAACGTCTGTGTGATAGTAAAATAATTAGTATTATTATTTTCCCGTGGCTGGTTTGAATGATTTGAGCCTTAATTGCGTTGAAATTTGATAATAGAATATGTTGGCGACTTTGGATGCGGGGTGGCGCTTCGAGTCTTCGCGGGACAATTTGTGAGTATGAATTTATTTATGTATTCTGTGTTTTAAGAAAAAAATTATAATAACCTGAATAGTTGGTATGAATCACGGATAAGGCGTGTTTGGATCAAGGGTATCAGAACAACGTATATGTGTATATGAGGATGAATTATATTTATATGATGATATCAAATATGGTGCGTATGATATCTCTTATTTTTACGCACATGGTGAGTTATGAAGATTTTAAATTACGATTCGCTACGTACTTCCGATTTTGTATCTTAATGTAGCATGGATGTTTTGAGCTAAGAATTCATGTGGACACTCTTGTATGTGTCCACCACTATAGTTTACATTTCACAAATTTTCGAGGTCGTTGATACCTCAAAAAAATTGTGGAGTGCGGCTGGTCTGAAAAGGGCAGAGCTGAAGCTGGTTGCTTTTGGACTGAAGTCCAAAAGGTCATAACCAATTGTATATGTATGATATTGCTATGAACCTTGAGAGTAGCTCTGGGTATGAGTTTATTTGATGATTCTCAAGTTCTAGAAATTCTAGAGTTCATTAGTAAAGGGTAGTGAACGCTCTGCTGGAAGAGTGGCCGAATTCGTGTGCTATGATGGAAGAGTCGTAGCTCTTGGTGTGAGACGAATTTAAACGAAATGGTATATGTGTAGATTGAGAATCTCAAATTTCATGAGCACGGGACTCAAGGTTGACTTATTGTTGAACTTCGAGGTGGGCTATGTTCAGCCTAGTATAAGTTGACTAGTTGGTGAAGATGAGAGACTGTGAACTATTGTTAATAATTTGGGAGTTTGACCAACTAGAGAGTCGTAGTAAGGAGTCATAGCTTTCTAACCCATCTGGAGTTTTGTAAATTCCAGTTTATAGGTTAAGAGTTATGATTTTCCAAAGATGGAACAGACCCAATCTTAGTTAAAGTATTATTGGCTAAGAAAACCAGTTTCTCTCTATTTGTACACCTGATGGAACTTGTGTTTTTGAGAACTCAAATGATAGTCTGAAAGAGTCAAATTAAGAAGTTGGAATAGACACTCCCGCCTTCCCATAGGACTCGGAATCGAGAATTTCCGATGAGTGAGCAAACTCTTATGATATTGGAAAGGTGCAGCGAGTGCAAGAAGAATGTACTATTGAGAGTACATGAGGTTTTATAGTATCAAGCAATTTTGTATTGTGTGTTGGAAGTTATGGACGTGCAAACTAGCGACCTGTTGATTAGACTAAGCTTCAAGTTTAAGTTGACTGCAGAACGGTAGGACCGTTGTCTGCCATACGGTGGGACCGTATATCTTTATCGTCACAGTTGTTGACTGCAGAACGGTGGGACCGTTGTCTGCCATACGGTGGAACCGTATATATTTATCGTCACAGCTGTTGACTGCAGAACGGTGGGACCGTTGACTGCCATATGGTGGGACCGTATATATCTATCGTCACAGCTGTTGACTGCAGAATGGTGGGACCGTTGTCTGCCATACGGTGGGACCGTATATATTTATCGTCACGGCTGTTGACTGCAGAACGGTGGGACCGTTGACTGCCATACGGTGGGACCGTATATATCTATCGTTACAGCTGTTGACTGCAGAACGGTGGGACCGTTGTCTGCCATACGGTGGGACCGTATATATTTATCGTCACGGCTGTTGACTGCAGAACGGTGGGACCGTTGACTGCCATACGGTGGGACCGTATATCTTTATTGTCACAGCTGTTGACTGCAGAACGGTGGGACCGTTGGCTGCCATACGGTGGGACCGTATATATTTATCGTCACGGCTGTTGACTGCAGAACGGTGGGACCGTTGACTGCCATACGGTGGGACCGTATATCTTTATTGTCACGGCTGTTGACTGCAGAACGGTGGGACCGTTAACTGCAACCTCATTGCCACGATCTATCGGGTACAGGAAGTAGACCAAATTAGAATGCATTGCATAGCGAGGGTTCGAATCCCTAAACTTAGAGACAATGGCTTGATTTGGAAAGTATGTAGTATGGGATGCATACATTTCTAAAGTCTCGCTTGCATTAAACTAAGTATGTTGGCTTGACCTGGATCACATGTAGTATGGGATGCATGTGTATCCAGAATCTTGCTGACATTAGATTAAGTACATCTGTTCTATATTCTGTATTGTTGCATTAGACTCAGGTCATGACATACACAAACACTAGGAAATTAGGATACACGTTTATTTTTCATTTAAGATGAAGTATGAGTGTGGAAGTGATGTATTGCGAGACGTGATGATATATGTTGTAAGAAATGAATGAATGCGGTGTTGTGTGATATGAGATTGGGAAAGAAGATAAGTCGTGAGTCTGTAATTGCAATGAATGGTAAATATGATGCAGTTATGTGATAGCAGAGTATTTGTGAATGTAAAGCTTTATAGAAAAATAAAGCTATGGGAATGGTTGCTTAAGGCGTAAAGTGATGGGCCTTAAGTAACAAATTGGAATGATTTCCAAACTTATGATAAGTATGCTGTGAGCAGGTATGGATATGCATGCAGGAAGTGATGCAGTGAGTATTTGATGTGAAATTCCATTTATGATATTTACATGTTCAGGTTTATCTTGGTATTCGTAAGTTCATTCTGTTTTACTTATAAGTTAATTTATTTGCTTATTAATATATTGTACTCACACCAGAAATGGCTAACCCCTTAGTGTTTGGGGGGTTAGGGGGTCCCTGGACTATTCTAGGCCCTTACTGTTACAGGTCCTCAGTGGTGCAGAGGTGAGGTATAGGTTCAGGTTCCGGTGGAGTGGAGCTTCACTTTACTATTTGTTGTTATGATTTAATTGTAAATAGTAAAGGTTTTATGCTCTAAATTGTATTTCTGATGTATAAGTATGTGGATGATGATGGGAAGTAGAGTGTGGAGTGGCATGATATGGTTTGGACCCGTACCCATCTCGTTGTGGAGCACCAGGCGCTGTGGTAAGCTTTTACAAGTTATTTTCTAAAAACTTACTACGTTTTCAAAAGGATTTATGGTTTTTAATTGATAATTGATAAACCGTTATGAGTTTGGCCCCCAGAGCATATATATATATATTGCCTGTGTGATGATGCTCATTTTGGCCTGGGGAGCCCGTGATATTATTGCCTGTGATGTGAGCTACGGAATTTAGAGCAGAATTCCGTAAGCTTTTTGTGTTTCGGGGTAGAAATTACAGGGGAGACTCTGCCGAAATTTTTCCTGAAACACAACTATCTTAGTTTATGGTTAAAGTGATATAGAAATTGGAAGAATTGAGTTTGGAGTCAAAAGGGAAAAAGGGCAAGCACTACAGTTGGTATTACAAACTGATATTTGTAATTACTGCGGGGTAACTCTGTATTGAATAAAAGGTTTTAATTTCCAGCATTTTGTGTGTCGTGACTAATTGAAGGAAAGATCTTGGCATGTGCCACGGTTTTCCAGTTATATGGGAATCGGGGCGCTACAGATCTGAAGAATTAAGGTTTTGCAATTCTTTTGGAAATATCTTTTAACAATTTATTTATTTACATATATGAATCCTCCTTTAAAAATTAGTTAAATAAGTCAATTAAATTAAAATAAAAACAAATCCTTTTACCACTGAGTTGGCCGGCCCTCAAACATAGCCCAGAATTTGAAAATTTTCGGAATTGTACTGAAGTGGTAATTTTGCACAAAAGTCCATCTTTTTGTAAACATGTCATAAAATATCCATAAAATCCAGAAAATTCAGAATAATTATATACTAATAAATATAATATTTTCCAATTAAAATTTTTCTGACTTTTCAGTTTCCAAAAAATGTATTTGCACGTGTTTTGCACGTGCAAAAAAGTAAAATTCAGAAAAATATATAATAAATCACAAAAAGTCTTAAATAATCATTTATTAAATCCAAATTCATATTTAAAATTTCTAGAGTGTTACAATGTGAAGGACAATTTATTTGTGATGTGAATTGATTGGGTGTTTGGGAAGCAAAATTTGAGTAAATTAGCTAGGTTAATTAAATTGATGTATGTAAAAATGGTTTGATTTCTTTTGTTTCTTGTCTATGGATTGATGTATGTAAAAATGGCTCCATTAGTGATAATTTAGTCATGTCATATTTTTAGATATACTCTTTTATATCTATATATATTCTATACTATATTTTATATATTTTATATTTAGATTTAGTTTAGATTTATAATTTCTATTTATTCTATATTCTTTCTGGATCTAAGTAAATCTTTTGTTATAGAGTTCGAGATTTTGCTTCAGAGAAATATCATCTAGAATTGACAAACGAAGCTATTTAAGCTATTTATTAACCATTCATAGAAAGCGTTGACTTCCCTCTCCTATCTTGCATTTATAGTATTTTTTTCCTGGGGGGTTTCTCTTTCATTTCAAAGAGTATGGAACCTTGGATTATTAATCGATGGAATACTAGAAAATCTGAAACTTTTTTGAATGGTATTCAAGAGAAAAATGTGCTAGAAAAATTCCTAGAATTAGAAGAACTATTCTTGTTGGACGAAATGATAAAACAATACCCAGAGACACATATACAAAAACTTCATATAGGAATACACAAGGAAACGATACAATTGGTCAAAATTCACAATGAACATCATCAGGGCTCAACCCTAAACAGGAGGTGGAAACTACCAAGCTGGAGTATGGTAGGGGCAGAGGAAATTTCCGGTGGAGCAGTGAAATGCGTAGAGATCGGAAAGAACACTAACGGCGAAAGCACTCTACTGCGCCAACACTGACACTAAGAGACAAAAGCTATGTAGCAAATGGGATTAGATACCACAGTGGTCCTAGCCATAAACAATGGATACTAGGCGCTGTGCGTATTGACCCGTGCAGTGCTATAGCTAATGCGTTAAAGTATGAACAATTTTTTTTGGAATTGTCAATATAATCTAATGTAATGGTATGGCTAAATATGAATAGTCTTTCTATTTTATGATTCAATAGAATTGGAACATTTTTTTGTTTGTTTGATGCTTCATAAATAAAGCATCCCATACTATTTGATATAATGAAAGGGAGTACAGGATTCTTCAGTTCAGGCAATGATTGATCCGACAGAAAATGGATAGTGAGGGAAAAATCTCATTTCATTTTCTTCAATTTTTACTCATTGATTTGCTTCTCGTTCAGATGAAATAAAATATAATATGTTTATCACTATCTCACGTGAGTTGTTTCATGCCAAAAATAAACACGGGCACTCAAAAAATCTGTTGGACAAGCAGATTCACATCTTTGAAAACCTACGCAGTCCTCGGTTCTTGGCGTGAAAGCAATTTCCTTAGCTTTACACCGTCCCAAGGCATCATTTCCAATACAACTGTAGGACAGGCTCGTACACATTGAGTACACCTGATACATGTATAAATTTATACTGAATGTGACATTGGGTCTACGATACTCAATCTAGTTAGAATAATCACATTAATAGTTGCGTTGATAGTTATCTTGGTTCTGAAGTCAATATTCATAGTTACGTTTTAGGTGGTACCAACAATTCCAATGACAGTTACATTTGCTGATACAACAAAAATATATATATATATATATATATTAACATCAACCAAATTTTCCTAATGTAGAGGCAATCAAGAAAGCTGCATAAGTGAAAATAAAACCTACAAAAAAATGGGCTAATTCAACCAATCTTGCTTGTACAATGGAAAGAGCCACTGGCTTATCTCTCCATCAAATCAAAATAGCCAAATGTGTGCGTTCATGAGCCCATGCTAAAGTTTCAATTAATTCCTGCCAGGAAATTAAGAACATAAATCTAGTAGCTCAAACACGATGTCCAAATAAAAACATCCATGCCCATACTGATAAACTATTCATACCAAAAGGGTTATATCCATTAATAAGTTGTGAAGAGTTTAACCATAGATGATCTCTTAACAATCCCATCAAATAAGTGGAAGATTCGTTAAATTGTGAAACATTAACCCTGCCATAATGTGATGTGTTGCCAATGCCAATAAAAAGTGACCATCCAATGGTATACATTCGCGAGGAAGGTAATCACAAAAGAAAGAGAAGAGTTGCTTTTGAAGAGCACAGCACAATGAAAGTTTTAAGTTGTGTGCTCAATTAGCAGAATCAAACTGTAGTGTATTTATGTTTTAAGTAACTGAGAATATCATCTAATTAATTTTAAGGAACTGAGAATGTCATGATTTGATCTACATTGAAGTTGAGCCTGTGCTAGTCATGTGTTACTTTAAGTCCTTTGTAGTTTTAAAAACTATAATCATATATTTGAGGTTTAGCTGAGATAAGATGAAGGTTCAGCCGTAATCAAATGAGAACTTGTGTCATCTTAATCATTAATTTGTCATGGTTGATTAGAAATATCATAATCTACTACCTAATACGTAATTTATTTAGAGAGCTATTGTCAAGTTGGTAGTTCATATGATATATATGCTGCCTGAGATGAGGATGAACTTGTGCAGCGGGCAGGTGTTTGGCCTAGTTAGTTTCCATTAAGGAATTTGTTAACACGTGCAATGCACATGGAATTTTAAAAGAAGAAGCGTGTGGCTAGTTATGAACTTCTGATATAAATCTGAAGGGCATGACATGCTGAAAGCCATTTCTTCAAAGAGTTGTTGAATATATAGAGTATTCGTTTTTAGGTTATTAACAATTGAAAAAGTTACTGATAATCTATCTAGTTACAATAGTAAAAAACTAGATTGTTAGGGCCATTCGATCAAATTCACTTGTTATAACGTAGAGATTCTAACCTTCAAGTTATGCAGAGTTAGTTTAGGTAGTTAGTTCTTAGGTGATTATGAATGTATGCACCTAATATTGCTATGATCTCATGTATACCTGCACTTGATTTTTTTGGAAGAACTTGCATCACTTAGCCACAAATTTCCTCCTCAAGGTGGCAAATAAAATCTTTTGAGTTCATGATTTCATGTTTGCAATTGTTGTCTGAATTTAGGAGTTATAGTGGTGTGGCTGAAGAAGAGGAATAAGATATACAAGCAGCATAAGAAGAAGGAGCAGCAGCAGCAGCAGCACAACCACCTGCAATAGCAATAGAAGGAGCAGCAGCAACAGAACGCGCAGCATCAATAGAAGGAGCAGCAGCAATAGAAGGAGCATTTGGTACTTTTGTAATTTCAAAGTTGTTTACAATTGTTGTTTGATTTGAGTTGTTCATCCCCCAAAATTTCTTAGACCACCAGGGTGCCTTAAGAAGAAACGACATTGCACCGATGAATCTAACCGGGAGAAGCATATTGTGCATTGAAGTCATTGCAATCAAATCGGACACAATAAACGGACATGTAAGGCTAATATGGTGCCCGATGTTAGTCAACTAGACTTGGTTTGGTCGTGTATTAGAGGGTTAGAACCCTATACAGACGTTCAGATTTGCTAGTTTAAACTAGTTATGTAAAAATTGTAGAAAGTGTGTAGTGGTCTTGTGTAACGTACATTGATATTTTCCCTTGATTTTGAGTTAGCTTTAGATGAGAAAACTTGTCAGAAGCATGTCTACATGCATGTTTTACATTCATATTTGCTCCTGATAAATTCCTTCATCTTGTAATTATTGTATCCTTGGATTATATTACTTCAGTATGTGATAGTGCTTTAATTTTCTACTGCTTTGTTCTAAATGATTGTTTGTAGAAGCATACAGAAAAGTTTCTGAATCATTGTGACAAGATGGTGCAAACTATTGAGATTGCTTACGTTAAGTGTGCATTTCTTGGTCAGATCTGTGACCACTTTTATCGGTATCTCTGTGGGCAAAGAACTGTTTAACTCTAGCTTTGTTGAGAGACGAAAAGCTCAGTTTTGTTCGGATTTATTTTATTTTTTGTACTCATCAACGAAAACCCATTCTTAGGAGGATGTTTGCAAGCTTGTATTGTTGTTTCGATGTGAATCAAATGATACGAGACTAGCTTGATAATACAGACACGAGATGATCAATAGTATCTTGGATTACGGAGTAACCATTATGCTTTAAATGTAAGGCAACAAAAAAATTTCATATATCTTCAACAAAAAAAATAAAAGTAAGAAGGAAAAACAAAATTTACATTGCCAACCCAACTTGAAAACACTTGGCTTAAAAAAATTCAGACTATCTAGCATTGTTATGGAACTTGGTAAGAGCATCTCCAACCATACTAGCTAAAATGGCTAGCCAAATTGTTCAAATAGTGTTTTTGCCTAGTGAATTTGGCTAGCCATTTTGCTTCATCTCCAACCATGCTTCTTCCTCTATATTTTGCCTCTTGCTCTCCATTTTGCCTCTTCATGTTCATGGCTAGGCAAAATGCCTAGCCAACATGCCTAATCGTTGAAGATGCAAAATGAGTGTGACTCTCCAAATATGACTATGCCTCTTTATTTTGGCTAGCCGTTGGAGATGCTCTAAGAATAAGCTTATTAAAGGTAAAAAATCAAAGCAGCACTTTCGGAGACTGAAGAACATTGGCCAAAACACCTCCCGACAAAGAACCCAACTCAACTGCAGCAACAGAGAGAGACATAGAAGGCAAATTTTGGTAAGAAGTTGAGATAATGGATCTACGAATTCATCCTTCCAGGATCAGTAACAGTTGTTTTTCCTCTCTTGTTTAATAGCTTCATAGGATGTCATCACTTCTAAAAATTTTTGTTTTTGTGGCCTTAGAAAAAAAAGAGTAATGCTTCATCCGCTACCTATTCCATTACCATTCTCTTCACTATCTTAGATGGCACACTCCTATCGGAGTTTTCCCACCTTCTCACTCTTCACCCACATATTGAAGTGTGGCACCTAAGACAGTGAAGAGAAATGTCATGATGTAGTATTACTCGAAAGAAAATAAAGAAAATGAGCTAGTAAATATGAATAAAAATAAATTCCTCGGGAAATGCTAAGAGTAATCCATTGCACATTACAAAGAGAAATAAGATCAAGCATTGTTCACCTTTATGAAATGCTAAGAGCTAGGGTTTAGTTGAAGTCAGGGTGGATTTGGGGTCGGGAATTAATTGCGAGAAGTCGGGGGATGATCGAAGGAAACTGGCACCCTTGGTCGGGGGTTGAAAGCTCAGGAGCGTCGAGGAGGAAGACGAAGGATGATGAGGATTTGGGGGATTTCGAGGGCGCCGAGCGGCGGGGTGTATTTGAGTGTCGAGCCGCGAGGAAGATGAGGAAGGCGAGCTAGGGTTCAGCTGAAGTCGGGAATTTGGGGTGATTTTGTGAAGGAGGTGAGGATGAGGAGAAGTGACAAAAATGAAAAAATTCAAGTAAAAGAGTGAAACAACTTTAATCAAGATGTAGATTTTCTTTTTGAAAATACCCTCAATAAACTTTGGTAAGATGTTAATGCTAGCCAGAAAAAGTATAAGCATATTTATTGTTTTGAGCTTAAGAGACTTACATTAATCCTTTTAATACAATGCGCATGATGAAGCACCCAATTTTTGCATGTCTACATAATGGCAACAGATGATCGCTATAAAACTAGAGCATGGATCAAAAGATATAGTATAAGAAAAAGTTCATCAGCATTGAGAAACCACTACAAAGGAAACCATCGAACACAAAAAACGTAAAACGTAATTTCTAAGTAGTAGACTTTTACCTTCTATATCCACATTCGTCAGTCATCCAAAATCCGTGGACAAGATAGCACCTGAAAGAAGGTAATTTGAATGACTAAATTGAATCAAAATAATGTCAAATAATTATAAAGGTCTTATGAGCATTTTCACAAACACCTCGTGTGCACCACAAATGAGAAAATAATTCTAATCAAGATAATCCCAAACCTAAATTTGAACCTTCCCACGTCTATAAGCATCTTACTGAACCCTATATTTCAAAGATTGGTGTATAAATCTCTAATCAAATTCAAAATTAAAACTCATCCACTTGAGTTCGTATGCCCCCACCACACAACAGGCTCCTACAACTAACATATTTCAGTTCATTCATGCATTTTTATCGAACATGATGAGCGCACATAGTAGATAGAGAAGATTGAAGAATTTAACATCGGAAGACGAAGCCGAACATAATAAAGTAAAGGATCTTTAGACATTACTCTTAGATTCATCAAATACTTTCATCTCTTTAGCATATAATTATACTATATATATAATCCAAAATAAGAGAGAATGTTACAACTTGATCAATACCTTAATCTCATATTCTCAATATTCTAAAAAATAATAAATATATAATCCAAAATAGGAGAGGATCTTACAACTTCCTGAATACCTTAATCTCGGCGAGGATTTGGGGTATGGCATACGACTGCTGCTTAGATTTAGGCGGACTGGCGAACGACAAACGATTACAGTTGAGTTTTGGGCTAAGGACGACGGCGAGGATAGGTGAACCGGAATGACTTGTATTTGGGTGGACTGGTGGACGGCTAACGACGACGGTTTGGATTAGGGCGGATTTGCGAATGGCGAACGGTGACCGGTGGGTTTTGGGCGAGGATAAGTTGGGGGGGATTTGGGGAGAGGAAGAGTTTTTTATTATTATTATTATTTAATTTTGTTTCATTAAGTTAAAGGTGTGGTCTGCACGTGGTAAGATAAGTTTAAACTCCTACTTTTACCCTCCTTTCTCTATTTTCAAGAAGGGGATAGTCCTATTAGCTTAAGATATAATATTATACTATATCTTAAGCTAATAGGCCTACTCCCTCTTTCCTTTCTCTATTTCGAGAGCAAAAGTAGGGACTAACACGTGCTCATCACGTAAAGAAAATAAAAAATAAAAACAAACACTCTCATTCTCTCTCAGTTCAAAACCTTCATCTTCCCAACCTTCGACCTCTTATGTTCCCAATCTTCCCCAACCCTCAACCTCCCAATCCCTCATCCTCGCCGCCGACAAACTACACTATGCACGCCACTTTCACCTCCCCAACCCTCGACCTCCCCCCACGCACGCCTCCGACACTACCGCCTCCCACGCCGGCGCACCCTGTTGCCCCTCCCACTTCGACGCACCCTTTCACCCTCCTACACCGAAGCGACGATCTTCGGCGATCACGGGTGCAATCATGCCAACCCGATTGTCATTTATGTTCCATTTTAGGATTTCTTGATTTGCTAATATGTTTATTTTGCTGATTTAAAGTTGAGAAGATGTCGTTGCTGAATCAGTATGTTCAAACCCGAAAATTATTCATTCTTGATTTTGATGGGATTTATTTTTTGTGGTTTAATTGAATAGGTTTTTGGGATATGGTGATTTGGTATGTGAATCGAAAGTTTGGTCATTAGTATGAGGCGACGATCGGGCCGGATTTCTTGACCAAAGAAGTGCAGTTTGAAGACAAACTCTTTACATTGCAGGTGAAATCTTAGTGCTTAATTGATGTTGTTTATCTTAATTACATCTTTTACTTTTGTTTAGGGATAGAGATGTTAGCATGTATAACTTGAAAAATTGCAAGGAATGAGTTCTTTAAATTGATTGTATATGCTACTTTTCTTGGAAATTCCAAGTAGAATACAAGATTATTTGATGTCTTATTGATTTGGGAAGTGCTTCATTTGTTACATGATACTTATAGTCGACAATCTATTATAGGCTAATTGGTAGTTTTTGTAGTTTATATTGGTTGAGGGCTTTATTGGTATCTTATAGATATATGTTGTTAAAGTCTCCATCATAACTTTGCCATCTTGCACTATGGTTCTTAACTTATAGCCAAATAGTTTTTTGGATACATTTTCAACATGTTGTGGAATGATAAATGTAGTACGCATGACCATTAATGAAGAATTCATGTCTTCCATCTGCATTGTCAATTCAAATTTGCACTATAAGTTTCAACTTGGTTTAGAACATTTTTTCCTATCATTATTCTAGTCACGAACTCAGTAGACTATCATATTTGCTTCTTCTTTATTCTATCAACGCGAATAAATAGCTTGAGAAATATTAATTAGTTTCTATATTGGTTGAGATCTTTATTGGCATCTTATAGATATATGTAGTTAAAGTCTCCATCATAACTTTGCCATCTTGCACTATGGTTCTTAACTTATAGCTAAATAGTTTCTTAACTCATAACTTCTAGGTTTTTTATGAAACTGAACAACGAGACGGTCTCGATCGAACTCAACAATGTCACTGTTATTCCCGTCAGATACCTCCCTCTCTTCTTTCGATTTCTTTTTATTTTTATTCGCATTATTATGTTTTATTTCTCTAATTTCCGTGTTCTTTTTTCAGTTTTGGGTATGAGTTTTAGGTTTTTGATGAAGTTGAACAATGATACGGTCTCGATCGAACTCAAGAACGTCACTGATGCTCACATCACCATCATAGGTACCTATCGCTCTTTTTCTGTCTCTCTCTAAGTTAGGTTTTTTGGTTAATATTTTTTGTTAAAATTTATAGATGGCTAAGTGACTTATGAGTATGTCAAACTTATTTAGTCTGTGCAATTTGCATAGGGTAACACTAGTAATATAATATTGATAATGTCAGCCAATTACAAAAGATTACTAGAGAAAGAGATCAATTCATGGATTGGTGGTACAGGTAGAGGTAGGGGAAATGATGATGTTGAGTAGTACTTGAAATAGAAATAGAAAAAGAAATAGTAAGGGGTTCCCCCAACTAGTCCAACTAGTCCAAAAACGAGTGAACTCTACTAACCAACCCACTTTCAACAAATATTTAGCAAACCAACCCATTTTCCAAAACATTTAACCATGACCCACTTTCACAAAATATTATATCCAACTAACCTTGTTAATATAATAACCTAAAAACAAAATTTTCTATATAACCCTGCATTAGAAATTATAAACTATAATACCTCTTAATCTTATAAAAACTAGATATTTCACAGAAAATAAAGAAACTAAAATTAAAAAATCTTTCAAAATTTAAAATGAGATACATTGATAGAAGATTAACAGAAAGAAAGCATATTACTGGTAGGAAAATATCAGAATACTTGTTAATAACATGTAAAATAACTAATAAACTATCTAAGGAAATACAAAAAGAGATAGCATACAAAGTATTAGATTATAGAAACGAAGAAGTAAGTTGGTATTACCAACACCTACCAGCATAAAAAATATTAGGCTAGGTATGGCCCACAGAGCAGTAGGATTAAATCCAAATATAGGACCAGAAATTTATATGATAAACATACATGAGTTGGAAGAAAATTGCAACGGTTCTGAGTTTGTAGGAACAATAAGAAATGATTTAAAAATCATAAATAAGAACATAAAAAAAACAAGGTAGATATATAACTGAAGACACAGAGGAAGAATTAGGCATAACGGAAGAAGGTATAACAAAACTTAATATAAATAATTTTGAAATAGAAGATTTAATGGCATGTCCCAATTCAGTAGAAGTATGGGAAGCGTTAAAAACCCTAGATATAACGAATGAAGAAATAAAAATTGATCAAGATAAGGAAAAGATTATAACAAAACCTACAGAAACTCAAACTGACATGTACGAAATCTTAAGACCACCACCTAACAAAAGACCTTATCAATTTCCATGGAAATGGAAAAACACAAAAAAATAATAAGTTAAGAAGAGACAAAGAAAAAGAAACCCCAAAATATGAACCTACAGAACACTACGAAAAAGGAATAGCAGAAAATGGAGAATGGCTACATCTAGACTGCGTAAAAGACATAGATAGAACAATAGAAGAACGGATAAAGGCCTCACTAATAGTAGGATTTAGGCAAATTCTTTCAGAAAACGCATTTGAGAAATTTATAGAAGCAACGTTTATAGGAGTAATAGCAAAATGGTGGAATGGACTAAAGGAAGATAAAAAGAAATACTATAAGAAAATCATGACCAATTGATGATAAAGAAACTGAAGAAACCTCAGCACAACGAACCTTAGGTCTCAAAGAAATAATTACAAATTACGAAATAGCAATAAGAACAGAATTCGGCAGAGAAAAACACACTATATACAAAAAGAATCAAGCAAGATGGAGACTAAGTAACTTAGAAATATGTGACATATGTTATTTTGACAACTATGCTTGTGAATTTCGAGAATATTTTCACGATAGTTATTATACAAAAGAAGAACGGAGTCCAATCTTAGACTCATTCTTTCTAAAACTACCTGATCCATGGAGTATAAATATATATAGTGCACACATAGGTGAGAAAGTAAAACCAGAAATAGATACTTTAGGATATAGAACACAATTTGTAAAAGATTATAGAGATAAAGTATGCCAAGATGATTGTGCAACAATGAAATAATACATAACATATAAACAAAGAATCTATTGTGAAGATGCTTGGGAATGTAATAATAACTATAATTATACAAAGAAGAGTAAACACAAATTCCAAAAATATAAACCAAAATATAGAAAAACTTTTAAAAGATATAAAAACCTTATAAAAGATACTTTAGAAGAACAAATAAAAATAGACAATATACGAAAAACCCAAAGAAATTTAATTGTTATATATATGGAGAAGTAGGACATATATCACCAAATTGCCCTAAAAGAATGAAAAAAGAAAATGTAAAATATGTAGAAAAAATTAAAGAAATGAATAACATAAATTATGAACCCATAGAATATGAGGAAGACTGGTCAGAAATAAGTGAAGATGGAGAAATAATGGTATTAGAAGAAGATAATAAAAGTAGTGAAGGTGAAACAGAAGAATGTGAAATAAATATGATGACAGAAATAACAAAAATAGGAGAACAATTAGAAAGAGAAGAAAACAATGAAGAAGTAAGGAAAAGAATGTGCTCTGACATAAAAAATACGAAAAAATAAGTGAAACCAAATTAGATATAAACCCAAAAGAGATATTTAAACTACCAATATTCAAAGAAAGAAAAGTACCATCATAATAGCCAGGAATAATGAACAACCTATAGACATTGAATAAGCACAAGAAAAAACCATAATCTCATTAATAACCGAAAGAATAATAAGACAAGAAATGGAAAAAATAAGTGAGAAAACCACAAAAATATTAAGACACATACATTTAGGAGCTGTACAAATAATAATAAAAGCCTATTTTAAGGAAGGAATAAATACACCCCTAAAAATATACCTAATTGATGATAGAATAATATCAAGTACATAAGATGCCTTAATAGAAATAGTACAAGGAAACTTAATGTATCAAAAGATAAAATTTACAATAAAACATAATTTTTCTATAAGTATGGTCAAAGAAAATAAGGACAAAAGTCAAGTAATGTACCACAGATTATCAGAAATATAAATGATAGAGAAAAGCCAAGTTATGAGTATACAAATAAGAAATATTTATGCTTTCACTAGGAAGTATGAAGTAAAAAATAGAAATACATACGATTTTAAAATAGAACCGCTATTCAGTGAAATTATAAAATACAACCCTCCTAGAGAAAATCCTGAAATGACTATACCAAATTATATAGAATTCGACTTTAATAAAGCAAAAGAAATTACAAAAGGAAAAGCAGCACAAATAATGTTCGGAAAGAGATCACTATCATTAAGAAACAAACAACAAGTATTGGAATTAATACCAATAATAAATACTTAAGACAATCAGAACAATAACCAATTTAAAATAGAAATAGAATATTATGAAAATAAAAAATGGAATAAACAAGTAGCGCCTTAGTAGATACAGGAGCTACTAATTCACATATTAAATAAATAAATATAAAAACAACAGAATTAATACCATTAGAAAACCCATATAACTACTTAGACTATTACAATAATAGACATCCAATTGTACATAAAATAATACCACCACTAAGGATAAATGGTAGAAATGAAAAGTTATTACATTTACACGTAGATCCATAACACCATGTTAATGAAATATTATTAGGAATTGACTTCCTTACATCAGTGCAACCTTACTCAATTCAAGAAGAAAATATCACAATAACAGTAAACAATAAAAGTATAGTAATAAATAAAATATTTAACAAATAAATCCATTAAGAGCAACAAAAAACACGTTATACATACTAACAGAATTTGTTTACGAATGATACAAATCAAGAAACTATCATAATCTAATATACACCTGAGCAGGCACTAGTCTATGCCGTGAAATATACTACCAAAATAGAGACAAGATGGTTATAATAAAAAAAAGCAATAACTGGATTAACTGGACAAACTATTATACTTGATAAGTATGAACAAAATATTAACATACAAATAGGAAATTATATACTAAAAATACCAATAATATACTAGTTTGATGATATGAATAATGATGTGCTATTAGGAAATGACTTTTTTCAACAATACTATCCTATAACTATATCACATAAATCCGTTATATTTACAACACCTTGTAAATAACAAACAATAGCAATTAGAATAACCCATCCTTATTCTAGAACGGACTTCCCGCATATCAGAGTTTCTCCAACTCAGCGTGGTAAATATCAATATTTACCAAACAAAACTAGTGTACAACAAGTCCAAGAAATAATTACTAAATAAATTTTACAAAAATAATTAGAAGATCTGTGCGGGGAAGACCCCTTGGCAAAATGTGACTTAAGTAAACCCACAACACATATAGAATTAATAGATAAGAACAAAATAATAAAAATTAAACCTATAAGACACTCTCCAACAGATCTAGAAGAGGTCAAAATACATATAAAAGAATTAATGGAAAATAATTGCATAAGAAAATCACAGAGTCCACATTCATAGTAAGAAAACATTCAGAAGAAAAAAGAGAAAAATCTCGAATGGTAGTAAATTATAAAGAACTAAATAAAAATACTAAGAGATTTGGATATCTACTACCAGATATACAAATACTACTTAACACAGAAAGAACAAGAAAAATGTTTTCAAAATTTGATTGCAAATCTGGATTTTACCATGTAAAACTAACAGAAGACTCAAAACAGTTAACAGCATTTAGCACACCTTAAGAATTCTATGAATGGAATGTATTACCGTTCGGATATAAAAACAGTCCAGAAATATTTCAAGAATATATGGATAAGATATTTTAAAAATACAAAAATTTCATATTAGTATATGTAGATGATATTATAATATGATCCGTAAACGAAAAACAACATAAAGAGCATCTACTAAAATTCATAGAAATAGTAAAAAATACAGGTATTATACTAACAAAAAAGAAAATGGAATTGTTCAAAACTGAGATAGAATTCTTAGGCTCTGTTTGGTTCAAAGGAGGGGAGGGGAGGGGAGGGATTTTAATGGAGGGGAGGGGAGGGGAGGGAAAGGGAGGGGAGAGATTTCATGAAGACTCTGTTTGGTTCAAAAGAGGGGAGGGGGGGAAAATAATTATCTTCTTGTTTAGTTCACAAGGGGAGGGAATAGATTTTATAATAAAATTACTTTTATACCCTTCACAATTGCATTCCAAATTGTTTGGTACACGTGAGTTTTCTTTAAACAATGAATACAAATAAGTTGCAAGTCAAATTGAGTAATATTTCATAAATTTATTTGCAGTTACAACATATCTTGCTAACTTGCCCAATTACTGTAATTGCAAATTGAAATCTTAAGAAGACGAGGAAATCATAGTGCAAAAAATCGGGTGGATTAACCACGGATTATAGCAGACATCATCATCGAACCCTTTTTATTTAGTTATGTAGGAGGTATATAGAATTATTATGTCACAGCACTGATTATGTCAGAGCACTGATTAATTTGTTTTCTAATTGATTTATTCTTTTTATATATATAGTAATAAGATGTCAAATTCATGATATGTAGTTGATCAGAGCCTCAGTAGTAATGGCTTCAATTCTTACAAATAATGGCTTCAATTCTTACGCATTGACATATAATTTCACGGTTCCCATTAGAAGATTAATTACATCTGGAATGTTAACACATGAACAAGTAATAGATAACTATTACACAAAAAAACTCCAAATTTCCTATAAACATAAAAGCCCGATCAATCTCTCACATGATTACTGCTAGTCAATCATAACGTACTCCTCATGCACTTGTATTTACATCTCGTTAAGCATAAACATGAATCGGACACGTACAATTGCGTGTGTGATTTTGGGCTGAGGCCAGTTAATAGGTCTACACATGACAAACTACTCCTAAATTTACAATTCTGTGATTTTTTTAGGAGCAGCAAGCGATTCAAGAACCAACCAAGATTGCAGAGGCTCTGATTCTTTCTAATATTTTGCACTCGACTCGCCTCAGTAGCAATAGAACCTCCCTCGTGGCAAGCAAACACAACAGGGTGAGGGATGTAGGTAATTATAAGGGGTGGAGAAAATATCAAAGAGAACTAACTAAAAGGGCAATTTAGTCAGTTCACATTAAAAAATTAGACATAATTTCTCTACCCTCCAAATCCTTCCACTTTTGGAGGGGAGCCAAAATTGGCTCAGGAGGGGTGTTGCACCCCCCCATTTCCCTCCCCTCCCCTCCTAAAATATGAACCAAATATGAAAAGTTTTAAAAAAACCCTCCCCTCCCCTCCCCTCTATTCCCCTCCAACCAAACACTCCCTAGGAACAAAAATATCACATGAAGGAATAGAACTACAGCCACCTATAGCAGAAAAAATAAAGACATTTTCTAATGTCCTAAAAGAAAAAAAAACGAATTACTATCTATAATCGGGTTACTTAATCAAACAAGAGGATACATACCAAATTTATCAGCAAAAACAAATTGATTACAACAAAAACTAAAAAAGTTTAAGAAATGGGAATGGACCCCAGAGGATGAAGAAACTTAAAATATTAAAACAACAAACTTCAAAATTAAATAAGCTAAGATTATATGTTAAAGAATGTTCATGGATATTTGAAATAGATACATGTGAAAATAAATGGGGAGCAATATTAAAATTCATTGAAATAGGTTAAGAAGATGAAAGACTAGCCAGATATACTAGTGGAACATTCACACAGACACAACAAAATTACAACATAAATGAGAAAGAACTACTAGCAATCTTAAAAGCTATAAAAAAGTTTGAGTTATTCATAATACATACGAAATTCACAATAAGGACAAACAATACACAAGTAAAGAGTTGGATTAACAAAATAATAGACCCAACTATAGCAAATAAAAGATTGATAAGATGGCAAATGGAGTTAGCACATTACGACTTCTCAATAGAAAATATAAAAGAAAAAGATAACATTCGAGCAGATTTCTTATCAAGAAACTAACAGTTTCATTTTTATAGGATGGAAAATAGAGTCCAGCATATAGAACAGGATATAGTTTACCTAAAGGAGACTATGGAGCAATTAAAAGGATCATTTAACCAACTACAGCTACAAATATGTGGTCTTCAAAGTATATTTTACCAACATATAAGTGTAGAACATATTGAAAAATGAGTGAAGAGAGTGAACCTATTAACCCACAAAATACAAGTGAGATAACAAAAATAGCCTCACACGAGGGAAACTCCACATCCATACAGCCTACTATCTACAAAGAGAGTTTACTCTCCGATCCTCCAAAATACTCCAAGAAGGAATTTATTTTTACAATATTTTGAGAAATTATGCTAGACCACTCAGGTCAACCAAGTTATCAAAACTATTTCTCAACAACATATGAAACAAAGCGATCATACTACTAGGAGCAAATCCAAAAACAGTGAGAGTATTGTTCGAAAGATGACTTATCCACTGCATATACCCATCTTGAGAATGTGAAGAACTTGGCCAGTTACCAAAAGAAGTATATAAATCTGCTAAGAGTTATTTTGGTTTTACAAAGGCATCAAAAATATATATCCAGGTATTTTCAGCTATTTCAGAATTCCTTGAAAATGATGAAGAACTACCAGCTGAACGTATTATAAAGATAAGGATAACTGCACAAATCCTGTTTAGAGCAACCAATATTATACCATATAAAAATGAAGAATTTGAAAAACTGATCCCAGAAAGAAGAGCTACGGGATTTAGAACAATGTATTGTGAACTGAAGGACATACAAAATAGAGACAGTAATATATGGATCTATGATAGCCCTGACCTATAAGAATTAATGATTTATAGCATAGCAAAGATTAAACAACCACATCAAAGAAAGAAGTCTTTAACAGCTGGTACCGAATTCTGCATAAATGAGCCATGACAATGACAGAAGAGACAACTGTCCACTACTGTAGATTGATAAGGATGGAACCACAACATGAATGCAGACAATGCGGAAAAGAAAAAGAGAAGGCTGACGAAGAGCTATTTCTGATGTGAAGCACGTGAAGATGTTGGCTAGAAAAGAATCTTTAACGTAAGTAGTGACGTAATTGGCTCAATTATTTATCTATGATGTATGCAATGATGTAATGAGAACAATAATTGTAACTGATGTAAAGTCATCCCTTCTTCTATAAAAGGGGAGGCTAGGTAAGGGAGAGGGCAGACGATCTATGAGGAATGAAATTCCATATAAGTTTGTAAGAAAAGTTTGGTCTGTAAGGAGATGGAAAGAAATAAAAAAATTATTTTTCTATGAGTTCTGCTACAAGATCTTATACAAAATAAGGTATGAAAACTAATTTCATTATTTAGGGAGAGTTTTGTAAGGCTCTGCCTAAAGGATCTTGCAAAAAAATCCATTTGTAACCTTCTATAGTTAGACTGTACACCTAGTAGCAAGAAACAAGCTAGGTTGTGGTTGCCTGTATCAAAGTGCTACTAGTTGTTCCAGACGTATCTCTCGGATGAATCTCTCCTGAGAGCAAAGTAGTCTTGAGATGGGAGGAACGTAAAAGGAACACTGAAATCGGGGTTCATATCGGAGGTATTTTATCCACTAGTAGTAACTGGTACAGAGCAACTCAAAGAGATTTAACTAGGTCGGAAGCATGATGGGTTGTTTTGTTTTAATTCTTAGGGTATCCTTAGAAATCTCTTTCTAATCCTGATTTAATAATTGTTTTGCTAAAAAGAACTAATGGATAATAATAGTTTCAGTATTGCCTCAGAAATTTTTGAGTTAATGATTAATTATCAAGGAAGTGATAGAATGCTATTTTTTTATGTTTATTATCCTCATAGAGTAACAAGCATGAATGATTCTTATGAATTCAAATTATTCTTCTTTAGTATACAACGAGTAATAATCTATATAATAAATTACAAAGAAAGCTATCAAGTGGCTCTCATTCAATCTCCCCTAAAATCAATGGCCTAGATTGATTCTCACAAAACATATTTTTTCGCCCAAAATATCAAACCCCAAAATTAAATTTTTCCCCCCAAAACTAAAAAACTCATTACTTTATTACTATCTCTCTCCTTTCTCTTCAATTTTTTATATTTCTATCTTTCTCTCTCTCCCTCTCTCTCCCATTCTTTCTTTATTTACTTAGAAATTTATATTTTAAGGTTTCAGGTTTGTAAAATTTTCATAATTTTTATGTTTTTTTTATTGCACATGTTATATTGAAAATAACAAATATCTCTTCAATAGTTAAATTTTATCATTTTCTACACTTAAAGTTCTAAGAAGTTGGATTTTACACCCTCATTTATAAATATTTTTCGACATATACTAATAGAAACCTGGACTTTTATTTACAACTAATTATTATCATACTATTCAAACTTGAACTATATAATTGTTGTTTTACTGTTTACAGAGTTTTTCGTGTGTTGTATCGTTCCGAAGACGTGCCGTAGGCACGTGCCCATGGGCAAATCTAGTTATAACAATAAATCAAATAAATCCTGGGGAAACTAGCAATATAAATGTCCAAATAATTGATGATCTAAATTTTTATGAAAGATCTTTATTATTTTATGAAAATAGTGATTTTTGTAGTTATATCTGGAGTCCTCCTACAACAGCATATTGACAATTTCTATAAGAAAATGAACAAATTGAAGAAGGAAATAGACATATGGAAGAACTCGAAGAACCTTCATATGATAATAGTAGTGAAATATCTGAAACAGAGTCAGAATCTATGAGAAATATTGAATTCATGCTTGATTACTTTAATATTTTTGAGATAGACAATGCACATTATTTAGAAGAATACTATTTTACAGATTTTTTGAAACTTTGTTTAATTCTATTTGATTTTATGCTTCGCAACCAAAGTTGTGGTATCAGAGCCAGTCTAAAGTAAGTAATTTTTACTTAATTTCTATAATTTTCTTTAAATTAATCGTTAATTTATAAGCTGTAGAATAGAAAACAAAAATCTATATAATAAAACACAAAGAAAGCTATCAAGTGGCTCTCTTTTATTCCCCCTAAAATCAAAGACCCAGATCTAATCTCACAAAACACATCCCCCCCCCCCCCCCCCCCCCCCGATATTTTTCCCAAACCGACCTATTTTTTGAAAGTTTTTCCCAAAGCGACCTACTTTTTTTTAAATTCCCAAAGCGACCCACTCGATCTTTGAAAGACCGAGTTTAGTGAAAACTAACTCGGTTTTTCAAAGACCGAGTGTTAGTATTGAATTTTTCGAATTCTAACACTCGGTCTTTGAAAAACCGAGTTATTTTTCACTAAACTCGTTCTTTCAAAGACCGCACAGTCATTTTGATAAATACTTTCGAAAGTGGGCCAGTTTGGTAAATACTTTCAAAAAGTGGATTATTTTGGTAAAAACTTTCAGAATTAACTATAATTATTATAGTGAATATTATTGACCAAGGTGAGTTCTTGTCCTTCATTTAGGTGCATATTTCTCTCCACTAGTCACTGAGAAATAATTTCATCTTGTTCTTTGATTAACCGACCGAAATATTTGCTGCTGCAGATCCTATCTCTCAATTCTTATCTACTGGTGTGATGGGTATTGTCCTAAATCTAGAAAGAAAAGCATTATTGCGTCTAAAATCATAACATGCACGTGTTTAAAATTTTCAAGATCGTCTGAGCTAATTTTCTTAGTAAAACTCTATACTTTGTATGATCTTTTTATTTTTTCATCTTTCGTTGTTATCTATTTGCCTTTTTATTACCAGGTTAATAGCTGAAAAATAAGGATACAATGATGCAGGTTATTTATTTTTCTAGTTGTAATCTATACAATATATTATTCTAACTCACTTTTGGTTCAAGTATTTTTCTAATTTTTTCTTTTTAAAACAAACAAAAAAAAAGGATAGCAAATATAGGAGGCAACTTCCCACTCCTTCTCCATCCAAATTTTGAAGTGCAATTATATTTCTTAATAAAACCTTAAAAAACATGCAATATTGTATATATGTTATAGGGAGAATTTTTTTTTTCAAAAATAGTCCTCATAATTGTTTACTTTTCAAAAATTATGTGCAATGTATTATTGCATAGTGTTATATTTAAAAATTATGTGTAATACAGTAGTAATTATGGAATTTGAATCCTCTTGGTGAATAATTCACTAGAGACGTTCACTGGCCCATTTAACCATACATCTTGCATCAAAATGTGTGCCCTCTGTTATGATCAACAAATGATCAACAAGATGTGTGGTTAGATGGACGACTCTAGTGAATTAGTATTTCACTGGATAGAATTCAAATCCGTAATTGTGGTACATTAGTGCCATTGTTCTTCAACATAATTTTCAATTTATATTATTTTGCTTGGTTAGTTAAAACTTAAAAGTGGCCATTTTGAATATCAGTATTGCTGCTTTATTTTCTTTATTATTAAGCCACTATTACCTACACTTTCCTATATTTTTATTTTGCAAGTGTTATTTTCAGGGTCATAATATTGTGTTCTCTTGAATAGAAAATTTTGGGAAAAAGATCGGGGGGGGGGGGGGGGGGGATGTGTTTTGTGAGGTTAGATCTGGGTCTTTGATTTGAATAAATAAAGGAGTTGTTTTGGGTGGGGGATTTGAATTTGAGTTTTGGGGGTGAACTTTGGGGGGGGGGGGGGATTTTTTTCCCAAACCGACCTATTTTTTGAAAGTTTTTCCCAAACTGACGTACTTTTTTTTTTAATTCTCAAAGCGACCCACTCGGTCTTTGAAAACCGAGTTTAGTGAAA
This sequence comes from Hemerocallis citrina, assembly GCA_017893485.1. Taxonomy (NCBI): domain Eukaryota; kingdom Viridiplantae; phylum Streptophyta; class Magnoliopsida; order Asparagales; family Asphodelaceae; genus Hemerocallis; species Hemerocallis citrina. The sequence continues at coordinate 259,169,934 of CM030358.1, forward strand.
ACTAACTCGGTTTTTCAAAGACCGAGTGTTAGTATTGAATTTTTCGAATTCTAACACTCAGTCTTTGAAAAACCGAGTTATTTTTCACTAAACTCGTTCTTTCAAAAACCGCACAGTCATTTTGGTAAATACTTTCGAAAGTGGGCCAGTTTGGTAAATACTTTCAAAAAGTGGATTATTTTGATAAAAACTTTCAGAATTAACTATAATTATTATAGTGAATATTATTGACCAAGGTGAGTTCTTGTCCTTCATTTAGGTGCATATTTCTCTCCACTAGTCACTGAGAAATAATTGCATCTTGTTCTTTGATTAACCGACTGAAATATTTGCTGCTACAGATCCTATCTCTCAATTCTTATCTACTGGTGTGATGGGTGTTGTCCTAAATTTAGAAAGAAAAGCATTATTGGGTCTAAAATCATAACATGCACGTGTTTAAAATTTTCAAGATCGTCTGAGCTAATTTCCTTAGTAAAACTCTATACTTTGTATGGTCTTTTTATTTTTTCATCTTTTGTTGTTATCTATTTGCCTTTTTATTACCAGGTTAATAGCTGAAAAATAAGGATACAATGATGCAGGTTATTTATTTTTCTAGTTGTAATCTATACAAAATATTATTCTAACTCACTTTTGGTTCAAGTATTTTTCTAATTTTTTCTTTTTAAAACAAAAAAAAAAGGATAGCAAATATAGGAGGCAACTTCCCACTCCTTCTCCATCCAAATTTTGAAGTGCAATTATATTTCTTAATCAAACCTTAAAAAACATGCAATATTGTATACATGTTATCGGGAGAATTTTTTTCAAAAATAGTTCTCATAATTGTTCACTTTTCAAAAATTATGTGCAATGTATTATTACATAGTGTTATATTTAAAAATTATGTGTAATACAGTGGTAATTATGGAATTTGAATCATCTTGGTGAATAATTCACTATAGACGTTCACTGGCCCATTTAACCATACATCTTGCATCAAAATGTGTGCCCTCTGTTATGATCAACAAATGATCAACAAGATGTGTGGTTAGATGGACGGCTCTAGTGAATTAGTATTTCACTGGATAGGATTCAAATCCGTAATTGTGGTACATTAGTGCCATTGTTTCACATGTTCTTCAACATAATTTTCAATTTATATTATTTTGCTTGGTTAGTTAAAACTTAAAAGTGGCCATTTTGAATATCAGTATTGCTGCTTTATTTTGTTTATTATTAAGCTACTATTACCTACACTTTCCTATATTTTTATTTTGCAAGTGTTATTTTCAGGGTCATAATATTGTGTTCTCTTGAATAGAAAATTTTGCCGTACTGACCCACTTTTTGAATTATTCACCAAGAGTGTATGGTTAAAGAGGATGACTACACATACATGAGTTTTTATTCCAAACCTACATTATAAATGCATTCGGCCCACTTCTCACTAAAAGACAAGGTTTTAACATTGTCCTTTAGTGAGAAGTGTCCCCCATTACATTTATAATATATTTTTGGGGTAAAAACTCATGTATGTCTAGCATTTTGCATGGTTAAATGGGCCAGTGAACGTCTCTAGTGAATTATTCACCAAGAGAATTCAAATTCCATAATTACCACTGTATTACACATAATTTTTAAATATAACACTATGCAATAATACATTGCACATAATTTTTGAAAAGTGAACAATTATGAGGACTATTTTTGAAAAAAAAATTCTCCCTATAACATATATACAATATTGCATGTTTTTTATGGTTTTATTAAGAAATATAATTGCACTTCAAAATTTGGATGGAGAAGGAGTGGGAAGTTGCCTCCTATATTTGCTATCCTTTTTTTTGTTTGTTTTAAAAAGAAAAAATTAGAAAAATACTTGAACCAAAAGTGAGTTAGAATAATATATTGTATAGATTACAACTAGAAAAATAAATAACCTGCAGCATTGTATCCTTATTTTTCAGCTATTAACCTGGTAATAAAAACGCAAATAGATAACAACGAAAGATGAAAAAATAAAAAGACCATACAAAGTATAGAATTTTACTAAGGAAATTAGCTCAGACGATCTTGAAAATTTTAAACACGTGCATGTTATGATTTTAGACCCAATAATGCTTTTCTTTGTAGATTTAGGACAACACCCATCACACCAGTAGATAAGAATTGAGAGATAGGATCTGCAGCAGTAAATATTTCAGTCGGTTAATCAAAGAACAAGATGCAATTATTTCTCAGTGACTAGTGGAGAGAAATATGCACCTAAATGAAGGACAAGAACTCACCTTGGTCAATAATATTCACTATAATAATTATAGTTAATTCTGAAAGTTTTTACCAAAATAATCCACTTTTTGAAAGTATTTACCAAACTGGCCCACTTTTGAAAGTATTTACCAAAATGACTGTGCGGTCTTTGAAAGAACGAGTTTAGTAAAAAATAACTCGGTTTTTCAAAGACCGAGTGTTAGAATTCGAAAAATTCAATACTAACACTCGGTCTTTGAAAAACCGAGTTAGTTTTCACTAAACTCGGTTTTCAAAGACCGAATGGGTCGCTTTGAGAATTAAAAAAAAAGTACGTCGGTTTGGGAAAAACTTTCAAAAAATAGGTCGGTTTGGGAAAAAAATCCCCCCCCCCCAAAGTTCACCCCCAAAACTCAAATTCAAATCCCCCACCCAAAACAACTCCTTTATTTATTTAATTATTTTCTCTCTCTCTCTCTCTCTCTAATCTATTCAAAAATTAAGAAAATAAAAAATTTAAAAAAATAAAAAATTTAAAAACTAAAAAATTTAAAATTTTAAAAAACTTTTAAAATTTATATAATAAAACGCAAAGAAATCAATCAAGTGGCTTTCCTTTAACCCTCCTAAAATCAAAGGCCCAAATCTAAGCTCACAAAACACATTCCCCTCCCGAAAAAAAGTTTCCCCCCAAAACTCAAATTCAAATTCCCCACCCAAAACAACTCCTTTATTTATTTAATTATTTTCTCTCTCTCTCTCTCTCTCTCTCCTATTCAAAAATTAAGAAAATAAAAATTTTTAAAAACTAAAAAATAAAAAAACTTTAAAAATAATTCAAAAAATTAATAAAATCAAAAACTTATAAATAAATTTAAAAATAAATTTTTAAAAATATTTAAGATTTTTAAATTTTAAAAAAAATAAATTTTAAAAATTTTTTAAAAATTGTAGAAATTTTAGAAATTTAAAAAATTTGAAAAATTGAAATTTTGAAAATCTCAAAGCAAATCCGAATCCAAATTCAATGCCGAACCCCAATCAAGAGGTCGTCGCCGATATCTGATCCGCTGCTGATTTCGTATCGGTGACTCCCCTCCACCAAATCGAGTACGAATATCAAGTGACTCTGTATCGGTGACTCCCCTCCACCGAATCGAGAGCCTCTATATGCGACGATTCTAATTTCATCTCATTAACTGAATTCTCATTTTAATTTTTAATTTTTTGTGTGCAGGGGATTACTCAGTTTTTTGTTGACTCGAATTTTGTGTGTGCATGGGATTTAAGTTCATAGAGGTGTGATTGTTTTATTTTTGGGATTAAAAATTTTTAATTTGGTGTTTTATTTGATGAGTTTTTTTATTGGTTTTGATTTAAGGTGTACGCAAGTGAGAGATGGATTATTTAGTGGCCTCAATTTGGACTTCCAAACCAAAGCAGGACAAATAAGCTGACTAGAAACCTAAAATAACTTGGCAAATATATAACATTAATTTCTTTACTATAAGAGAAAATACTATCATGAAGTGTTCCCATCACTGGTTATTAGAAACCATGGATAACATAACATATAAGAACTTTTAGTGTATGTTTTGATATATAGGATCGAGATGACTGGAGTTTACCAGTGAAGGGTGCAAACTCTCCACTCAAGAAACACAGTTAAAGTAAATTTGTTATTTATCTATTTTGATTTTTTTTATAAAGGTGCAATGGGGAAACAAAGTGGAGATAAAAAAAAATTAATTGGATTGATTAGAGTTTTGAGAACTTCATGTATTTTATTTTGGTTGAAATAATAATAATAGGTATTTCAATTGCAAACTGAGTTTCAGACAAACAAATATTTAGATTATTGGTATTGTAGATACCTTCACACATGCACTTGCGTTACCATTGTATTTAGACCTGCTCATAGTGGTTATGGGATTAGAGTACGCTCTATAAAACCTATATGATAATGTCATTGCAAAACTATTACAAGAATCTAAAAGTGATGCTGTAGTTAAAAAAATTCTAAGCATTGTTTCTAACAAACTATATGCATTCCAGGTAAGTTCAAGCTAATAATTAAGAAAGCGATGGTTGAGCTTAAAGGTAGATATAATGCTTTCTCATATAATATGTTTGCTACTTCAATTAATTTGCTGGATCTCCAAAACTATTTTATATAATCAAACCAGGTACACCGTTCCGAAGACGTGCTGTAGGCACATGTCAACAGGCAAACCTAGTTTAATAATAAAACTGGAAATTATACTAAAACTCAAAAACCTTTAGAATTTAATAAAAGATCACACATCCTATAGAAAAGAAGAAGTATACTATAGAAATTTAATTAAGAACTAGGTCATTTTGTTAAATATTTTTCAAACTGAGTCGTTTCGCCAAAATATTTTCAAAAAGTGGGTCAGATAGCCAATTAGCTCTCCAAAAACACACACACACACATATATTCACTGCATGGCCCTTACTGAATGGCCCCACAACAACAACCACGACCACATCCATCTCCACTTCCCCTTCGGCATAGCCAGCGGCTCTCCCTCTTACCACCCGTCCCTCGTCCCCTTCGTCCATTGCCGGTCCCTTCGGTCCCTCCTCCAAATCCAGTCCCACCTGACCGTGACCTCCCTCCCTTCCGACCCCTTCTCCTCCTCCCGACTCCTCCTCTCCTCCCTCCGCCTCTCCCTCCCCCACTCCCTCCTCCTCTTCCTACACCTTCCCAACCCCGACCTCTTCTCATTCAACTCCCTCCTCTCCCACCTCCCCCACCCCCTATCCCTCTCCTTCTTCTTCTCTCACCTCTCCCCCTCCTTCCCCTCCCCCAACTCCTTCACCTTCACCTCCCTCCTCAAATCCTCTTGCTCCTCTTATTCTCTCTGGAGTGGCCAAGTCATTCATTCCCAGTCCCTGAAGCGCGGTCTGTTCCACTCCTCACCCCATTTGGGTAACTCATTGTTGCACTTGTACTCTACCTGCGGGGTTCTTGATTCTGCTCGGAAAGTGTTTGATGAAATGGTTGTGAGAGATATTTGTTCGTGGAACTCGATGTTGGACGGGTATGTTAAATGTAGGGAGTTGGAGGGGGCGAAGGAGGTGTTTGAGGGAATGCCGGAGAGGAATGTGGTGTCATGGAATGTGATGGTGGGGGGGGGGGGTTTGTGAAGGGAAGGAGGGAGAGGGAGGGGTTGGAGTTGGTGAGGAGGATGGGGACGGAGGGGGTGGTGGGGGATGTGAAGATGGTGGTGAGTGCGGTGACAGGGTGCGGGTGGTTGGGGTGGGGGAATGGGGGAGGGAGGTGCACGAGGTTTTCGTGAGGAGGTTGGGGAGGGAGGAGGGGAATGTGATTCTTGGGACAACACTTGTGGATATGTATGGGAAGTGCGAGAGGGTGGGAGATGCGAGGAGGGTGTTTAATGGGATGAGGGTCAGGAATTTGGTGTGTTGGAATGTGATGATTGTGGTGATGGAATTTTATCTACACTTAAGAACATGCATAAAATATTAATAACAACCTAAAATATGTTTCTATGAATCTAGATCTTAATCATGTTGCAAAAGTGCTTTAATATAAAGTCCTAAATCATGAAACTATAGATCTTTGCTAAATCAAAAGAAAAAGAACATTAAAAGCGGAAGCACTAACCTGAAGCCATTGATGGAGATTGCGCAGAGGGTTTGGATCTTCCTAAATGATACGCACTTCTATGAGAGGCTGTCTCTCTATTCTTCTGTTGATGGGATTACAGATGGAATAAGAAGATACGTATATATAGGGGACTATAACCCTAACTGATAATTGTTGATTTCCAATTTTGCCCATCACAAAATGAGAAATTTACTTTACGGTCTCTACACGTATTATATCACACTTTAAATTATATGCTTTTAACCCATTACTTATGTAATACCCTGATTTTCCAAATATATGAAAAATTATTTATTTTTATATATGGTGTGCTTGTGTAATATGTTGACTATTATTTTTAACATGATGAATAAGAACATTATTTTTTTTTATAAAGTATTTTCCCTAAAGCCCAAATGTTAATTTACTTATTTACTTCTACAAAATAACTATTTTGGCCCAATTGATTTTAAGCCCATGAAATTAATCTTTTATTTTCTACAACTTGTATGTGTAACATTTCTTTTAAAAGAGGCTTATTATTTTATGCACAAGTTTTTGTAGGGGTGATTTGTGCATGCACGTGCATTTCACATACACGTGCATTGAGCACACTTTTTGGCCGGATTGTGGTGAAGTGGGTGTGAGATCATGGGCGGTTATCATGAGGTGTGGGTAGTTTTCACACCTCCCTAGTCTATCCTAGCCCTTGATCCTACAACTCCCTAGTGCATCCTAACCCTCCATCTCACTCAAATTTGTGTATAAATACCCCCTCTCATTCTCTATTTCTTTTACACTAGAATCATATTGTAAGAGAGGTATTTTGTGAGTTGTGTGTGTGCTTTTTCTGTGGAGGCCGAGTAGCATTCTGAAGACTTCGGTGTGGAGCAAGGAGCAAGGAGCGAGGAGTCGTTCATTACATTAAGGAGCTTTTGCTGGATTTCGATTGTTTTGTCAAATAAGGTGGGTGTTTCTCAGGACTTCTAGTGTAGAAATTATGCTATAATTATGATGGTTATTGCTATGGCTTATGAGAACTAAATTCAAACGTACTAGAATTACTCAAATATATTTATAATGATAATTGTGGAGGACAATTAGTGAAATAATGACACTACAAACAATGATGATTTGGGTATGTACAGTCGACTGTCGTGTAGATAAGTCGACTGGTTCGAGACTTCTGTTACATGATTTGTTAGAAAGCTTCATGACATATATGTGTATTATTAAAATGAAGTAGTAAGGCTAAACTCATATCCTTCATGATGTACATGGCCAAGTGGACATGGGCATGTGGAAAAAGAACTAGGAGATAATTAATAAAACTGGGAATGACTGGTACAGTCGACTGATATTCGGAGTAGTCGACCGATGCATTGATTAAACTATGAGTATGCCTGAAAATTCCATGAATTAATGAGATATGTTTTCATTGTGAGTGTCCTAGTGTAATTGAAAATCATGTTTTATCTCTGCACGAAAGTTATGAATAAGTGTGAATGCATGTTTAAAATATTTCCTCGAAGAAAAGATAATGTTAGTAACTTGAAATTCCATGCTGCGATGTTACTGAACAAGTAAGAAGTGTTGTGCTTATGAAACATGAATGTATGTATATTGTGATTTGACATCATGATGCAAGTGCATGTAAGAACTGTAAGAAAGATGATCCCTTAATTTGAAATATGAATCTGTCCAGTCGACTGAATGCGCGTAGCAAATCGACTGAGCTGAACCTGATAATGTACTGTTAAAAATCCCAGGACAGACGACTGATGGATGAACAGTCGACTGTTACGTGGATAACATTTTGAACATGAAAAGTTGTGGGATAGCCGACTGGCCGTGTACAGCAGTCGACTCTCCCGAGTATTTATGAAGAACTTGTATTGACTGTACGAGTCGACTGGTATCCTTCCAAGTCGACTGTACAGAGTAGATTTTGATATGTCAGAGATTCCAGTTTTGATTATTGCTGAAAGTTGTGAACTTTATAATTGATGTCAATGAACTCTTTTATGGCTGTACGAATTTATATGAAAAGAATCATAGATGTGAGTTGAGAATTAAATGAACATGAAAGGCTAAGATCATGATAAGAAAGTCTGTGAGACTCTAAAATGAATTATGAGCTGAAATGCTCAATTGGAAATTGTGAATTGAAAATTGAAACGAAGAGTAGCTAAGTCTCCCCCGGCAGTGAAATGAATGAAATGAAATGATATTGGAAAGAGGACCAAGGTTGTTCATGTATTGAAATGAAATGAATAAGTCCAGTTTGGTGGAGAGGCTAACTCTAGAGCTTTGATTTTTATTCATAATTCTAATGATTTTACTACATAGTGAAGATGTGATGAAAGTGAGAGAAAACATAAGTATGAGAACTAGAGTTTACGGTGCGGGTGTGTGAGCCGCAGAATGCATGCTTGATGAGTCAAGACATGGCACGGGCACAACTCAGAATGACCGGACTTTAGCCACGCTTGTGGGATGTTTGGTGACTGCAAGAGGATCGTGTTCAGGGAGGAGGCTGAATTGCCGCAGAATGCATGCTTGATGAGTCAAGACATGGCGTGGGGTTCCCCTCCAGGGTCCAGGATACGTGCTTGTACTCATAGATCATCTAGGATACTCACTGTAATTACAGAAGTAGAGTAAGTCATGGCGAGGGATTGAACCCTACAAAAATGAAGAACGGTTAAGAGGCTTGCCCTCGGACCTATGTAGTATGGGATGCATAGAATCCGAACAAGTCTGCATTAGTGTCATGTAAATTAAGTAATTGCATTAAGGACTAAGTGCACGATCACGACACGACATCATTAAGATTTTTCCCCCTTACTTTAATTGTTATGTGAACAAGTTTTGTGATCTGTTAAGAAATGAGATTCGTTATACTGTTTCTGGCATAGAAAGGATGACCATGTATAATTATCGTCGGTTGAATAAACTGACGTACCCACAGTTTTGTATGCAGGATAAATTACATGTAAAGAGGAATGGATGCATAAAGATTTTATCATGTTGTTGTTAAATGTAAATGTTGTATATTTTTACTTCAGCTGTGCAAATGAAAAGTGTAATATGATGTAAACTCTGATGTAAAGTGAAAAGTTTAAATTCCTTGTGAAATTGTACTCAAAGAAGGTGAAAAGATCCTGTAGAACATCTCGAATTCAGTGTTTTGGGATTCGGGGCGTTACAACTTAATCTTGATTAGATCACTTTAATTTGGGTTAGACTTTAGAATAGCAATTATACACTTAGTCACATATGTGAGCCCACATAGATTATTTTCCAACAATCTCCCACTTGGGCCACATATGTTATTCCTTATAAATGTACATACTTTATGAGTTAAAAATTTTGCTATCATAACCAAAAACATAGCCAAACAATCTCGTCTATTAATCATGTAAATATCGGATCAAAGCAATTTTCGTTACATTTATCGTAACTAAATTCATTAATGGTCACATATATCAACATAATCAAACGACATAGATAAAGTGTGAATGTGTAGCATGAAAATTTCATGCAATGTGATCTATACACATGCCTATTTTCAACTGGTCCTCTTTAAAACTTAAGTGAGGTCAGAATCAAAACATGACAAAAGAGTGAGAAAACTGAATTCTTTATTTCTGATCAGAAAATAACTAAATGTATAAATGTCTCACACAGACATAATGCAAATACAAACTCCCACTAAATCATGATATCCTCAAATAATACAACACCCATATGAGCAGTATGCTCATAAAAGACCTTGGGCGGTAATCACCTTGTGAGCGGATTTGCTATCATGGAGTTTGTCCCAATGTGCTCTATGGACATCTGTCCACTTTGCACTCTTTCTTTCACAACTAGGAACTTTATGTCAATATGTTTCGACTTTGTCGAACTCCTGTTGTTGTTGGAATACATCACTACTGACTTATTGTCACAAAATAACTTGAGTGGTCTTTCTATATTCTCCAAATGCGCAGCCCAGTGACAAAATTCCGCAGCCATATTCCATGATACGATGCCTCATAGCATGCTATATACTCTGCTGCCATAGTGGAAGAAGCTATAAGTGTCTGTTTGACACTTTTTCAGAATATAGCTCCTCCAGCTAACAGGTAAATATAGCCTGATGTCTTTTTGCTATCTTGGCACCCTAGCGAAATCAGAATCAGAATACCTTACGACCTCCAAATGATCTGATTTCCTATATGTGAGCATGCAGTCTTTTGTTCTCTAAAGATACCACATGACCCTCTTGGCTGCTATCCAATGGTCCATACTAGGTTTGCTTAAATACCTGCTAACATCCCAACAATGTACGCAATATCCGGACGCGTACATACTTGAGCATACATTAGACTCCCAATAGCTGATGCATAGGGGATCTTTTGCATTTCCTGAATTTCATGGTTACTTTTAGGACACTGATTGAGACTAATTTTGCCTCCTTTAGCAACAGGGGTATCTCCTGGTCTACAATCTTGCATGTCGAACCTTTTGAGTACTTTATCGATGTATCCCTTTTGTGATAATCCAAGAGTACCTCGAGAACGATCTCGGTGTATCTGAATTCCTAATACAAAAGAGGCATCCCCAAGATCCTTTATCTCAAAATGGTTGGACAGAAACCTTTTAGTTTCGTGTAATAAATCTATATCATTAGTAGCAAGCAATATGTTACCGACATATAGAACTAGGAATATATGCGTACTCCTACTGAACTTGATACACACAATCATCAACTACATTCATCTCAAAACCAAATGAGATAATTACTTGATGAAACTTGTGGTACCATTGACGAGAAGCTTGCTTGAGTCCATAGATGGATTTTATCAATTTGCAAACCATATTCTTTGGATCTCCTGACACAAAGTTTTCTGGTTGCACCATATAAATTGTCTCGTCAATGTCACCATTGAGAAACGATGTCTTGACATCCATCTGATGTAGCTCAAGATCAAGATGAGCAACAATTGCCATAATTGTCCTAAACGTGTCTTTCGATGAAACTGGAGAGAAAATCTTTGTAAAATCAACGCCTTCTTTCTGAGTATAGCCTTTAGCTACAAGACGTGCCTTATACCTCTCCACATTACCATTTGCATTTCTCTTGATCTTAAATATCCATTTACAACCAATTGGTTTTGCACCTTCTGGTAATGGGACAAGTTCCCAAACTTTGTTGTCTTGCATAAACTTATACTCCTCATTCATGGCATTCATCCACTTTTGAGAGTTACAACCTTTCATGGCCTGATGAAATGTGATTGGATCATCTTCCATCATTCCATTGTCATCCTCATGTTCTTGGAGAAATACAATATAATCATCCGGAATAGCATTCCTCCTTTCTCTCGTGGATCTCCTTAATGGCACTGATTCTTGAGGTTGTTGAGTTTGTTCTTCTAGAACAATTACCTCATTTTGAATGGGGGGCTATTCAACATTGTCTTGTTGAGGTTCCGGATTCACTTCTTGATCAATAATAGGTGTGAGAACCTGAATATTGTCAAAAGTGATAGTAGGAATTGGGTTTGTAATTGAATCCAATTCCTCCCCAAAAGCAATGTCCCTAACCTTATTTCTCCCCCAAACTCAACTTCCTAAAAAAATGTTGCAGTTCCCGTCTAAAAAAATATTCCTAAGTGTGGGATCATAAAACTTATAGCCCCTAGATCATTCAGAATAACCAATAAAGTAACTGTTCACTATTTTGGAGTCCAATTTCTTTTCATGTGACCTGTAAGGCCTTGCCTCAACTGGACATCCCCAAATGTGAAAGTGTTTTAGACTAGGCTTTCGACCTGTCAAAAGCTCATAAGGTGTTTTTGCAGCTACTTTAGGTGGTACTCTATGAAGAATGTAAGCTGCTGTCTTTAATGCTTCTCCCCAGAGGAACTCAGGTAAGGTGGAATGAGCAATCATACTCCTTACCATGTCCTTAAGAGTCCTTTTCTAATCCTTGAAATTGGTCCCATTAAGCATGGGCATAGATTGATGTTAGCAGTTATTGAGGCAACAGAAGATACACTAGCTGAATATAGAACAAAAATAAACAAAATAAGCTCATATGAGAATCCATATAAAAACAATAAATTCAAATAATGGTTAATCTCATCTCAAGATACCAGGTACAATATTAATATCAAGTCTTTGGACAGTAATATTAACTGTAAGCGGTACTCTTGTTGTAGTAAACAAATATTGACAATAAATCCTATCAAAAAATAAGTCATTTTTTGGACTGACTTATTGTTCACATGGAATACCTTATAATTGTCACATATTTATTACCACAGATGTGTATGAAATTCGACCAAATATCAACTTACCTTTGGGTTTGTTAATAAATGCATGATTTACATACACACAATTATCTTAATATTTTAAATAAATTAATCTACACAAAAGATGTCACTTTGGCAACATTTTGTTTCATTTAATCTATTCAAATATTAGACATTCATAAGAAAAAACCAAAACCATAATTTGAATTTAATTGTTTCCCAAAATTTTATCTTTTCTTTAATTTTTGTAATTTTACTTTATTTTAGATAGATAATATCTAACTGAATTTTATTTATCCGATTATAGGACAAATATTTTTAGTAACAGAAATTTGATTTTCATTAACAAAAAATTGAATGATTAACAGAAATTCTAAAGAAACGGCAGGTCACAAACAAATATCTTTACTGTTTTGATAATATCAAAATGGATAAAAAACATAACCGAAAAATTAATCAAAACATAACAGAAAATTGATCAAAAACATAACAGGAGAGAGCACAGTAGCCCAAAACCCTGGGCCCCACTCACGTGGTAGCACCTCCTTCAGCGAGTCCCACTGCTCACGTCACCGCAGTAAACAGCATTTGCTGTTTCCTCCTGGGCGGGTCCCATGTGACGCAACAGATGTCAGCTACAGCTGTGCACTCTGCCTGCCATCCCGTGGGCTCCTATCCCAACAAATCCTTTTTACTGATACTTGAGAAGGTTTAACAAATAAATAGTACAACTTAAAAGAACGTCCTCCTTAAATTCGCATTATGAATCACTAAATTCACAGATCCAAACAAAACATCCAGAAAATAAAGTGGTAGGACCCAAAGGAATTACTTACATGCGAATTTCTGAAGCCATATCATAATTTATTTTTAAAATTTTTTTTTTTAAAATTATCAAAAACCAAAACCATATTTTTTAAAACAGTACTCACAGTTTTGATTTTTTTTTTTTTTTTAATTCCAGATCTGCATGAAATTGATCCAATTACTTTTATCAATTAAATTCATCAATTGAATTTCTTAAACATGAAGATCAAATAGAACCCTAAATTTCTTAAGTTTCTTTAAACAAGAAGTTCAAAATTTCTTCAATTAATTCAGCAAAAAAGGCTCTAATACCAATTGATGGAATTTTATTTACACTTAAGAACATGCATAAAATATTAATAACAACCTAAAACATGTTTCTATGAATCTAGATCTTAATCATGTTGCAAAAGTGCTTTAATATAAAATCCTATATCATAAAACTATAGATCTTTGCTAAATCAAAAGAATAAGAACATTAAAAGCGGAAGCACTAACCTGAAGCCATTGATAGTGATTGCGCAGAGGGTTTGGATCTTCCTATATGATATGCACTTCTATGAGATGTCGTCTCTCTATTCTTCTGTTGATGGGATTACAGATGTAATAAGAAGATACGTATATATAGGGGACCATAACCCTAATTGATAATTGTTGATTTTCAATTTTGCCTATCACAAAATGAAAATTTTACTTTACGGTCTCTATACGTGTTATATCACACTTTAAATTATATACTTTTAACCCATTACTTAATCTTGATTAGATCACTTTAATTTGGATTAGACTTTAGAATAGCAATTATACATTTAGTCACATATGTGAGCCCACATAGATTATTTTCCAACATGTGGGGTACGGGGTGAATGGGGATGTGGAGAAGGGGATTGATTTGTTTGAGGAGATGGCTGGGAAGGGTGAATTTTTGCCTGATGAGGTTACGTTTGTGGGTGTCTTGTGCGCTTGTGCTCGCGGAGGGCTTTTGGATGATGGGAAGAAGTACTTTGATCAAATGAAAAGTTTGTATCATTTAAAACCCACATTTGCTCATTATTGATGCATGGCTAATCTCTATGGCAAGCTCGGTCTTGTTCACAAAGCGGAACAAGTGCTAAAGAGCATGCCGGAGGAAACAGAATCGTTACTTTGGAGTAGTTTACTGGGTTATTGCCGGTTCCAGGGTGACATTGGACCAGGTGAGCAAATTGCAAAGGCATTGATCGAGCTGGAACCTTTAAGTAGTACCCGGTATTCTCTGTTATGGAATATCTATATGGCTTCCTGCAGATTTGGAGATGCACAGATGGTGAAGGAGGTAATGAAGGATAGAGGTTTGACGGGTGTGCCTGATGGCAGGCTTGTAGATTTGAATGAACTCGTTCACAATTTTGAAGTGAGGGATCAGTTGCAACCAGAGATGGAGAAAATATATACAATGATGGATGATTTAGCTGTAATGCTGAAATTGCCAGGTTTTGCATCAGCTTCAACTTAATAAAGATTCCATTTAACATTAGGTGATCAATTCATTTACTCCCCCCAAAGAAGGAAGAGGAGAATATTTGTAGAAAGAAAAAAATTTCAATTTTACCAGATGCGCTTAGAAGAAAACCATGGAATAGGACAGGCAACTATCAGTGGGGAGTGTGACCTTAACCATTGTGATTGGTCCTAGCTCGAATATCGGGATGCTGAATGGGCTGAATCGAAGATTACGATAAATCTCATACAGTGAAGTCCTGGGTACTGCTATGGTTTGCAAACATAATCAACAATCCTTTTTTTCATTAGTTTGTGATGAAGATACTGAGGCAGAATTCCAATTGTGAGCATTTCCCATGGAGAGCTCATCGTGTGTGTCGCAATTCGTTCAGTGCGGAGATGCACAACTACTATGATTAGACCACCGGCAAAAAATGTGGCTCAATATACAGAGGAAGCAAGTATTAATAGCTTCTTACAGTGCTGAAAACCTTAAGGTCATGCGTCAACACAGTTTCAATACTCTATTGCTGTCTAAGATCCTAGAAACATCTTACTATCTTAGAGCAACTTTTAGTTCAGTTTAGCTTACAGATTCGTGAAACAGAATTAACTTCTACTATTACTGGTTAAATTATTGTCTTTTAGTTTCCGTTTCAGTACTCAATCTTTATAAATAAAATGCTATATCCAAACCTTAATTAAAAAAGAAAATTTCACTGATGCCCCTTACACATAATAGCAAAAAAAAAAAAAAAGTAAGAGATTAGTTAGCCGATGATCAGTTTGTTGGTGAATCTCTGAGATCAACAACGGTGAAAACAGGGAATGAGAGTGAGAACTCCTGGATGATGATATGTGAATACAGAGTGAGTGGAAATTCTCTTTATTAATTGACCCTACCGATGGACCAAAACTCCGAAGTTGTGGTAAGGGTTAGGGTTTTAATATTTATATTCTAACACTCTTGATTCTCCCTGCCAACCACCCCAAACCCAAGTGGCCATCAGAGCTCCTTTTTATAGCCTTGCCTTCAGATGCTTGCCAATCAGTTGGCTAAAGTTCTAAACCTCATAGACGAGTCTACTTGATTTTGGTTTGAAAACCTTCTCTAAATTTCTTCAAAACTTTATAGCATGAGTAGTATGAGATGAGTTTAAAATCTTCTGCATTGTCAAGTTGGGATTTTTTTTCTTCTTCTTATTTTCGGATAAATCATGTGACAGAAACATGGTTGGATATTAGGCTCTCAGTTTCTTTTCATCTCATCCACACTTGGTTTCTTGACCATACAGATAAATTTCAATTGGAATTGGGTCAGAATTAAATCAATTAATCTTTAACCTAATTTTCTTTTGAGCCCAATCCAATTGAAAAAGTCAGTTAGCATAGCATAGCATAGCGTACTGATAATGAAGATTAAGTTCTTAGACTTATTTGTTTTGATATGTGATTTTATCTTCAAGGTCTGGATGCAGGGAGTGGGTGGAGAATGGAGATATCATATTTGTATTTTAGCCTAACAAATATTGAGATTTTCATACTAGACACTTTGAGTTTCCTAAATTTTTCTCAAATCCCATTTAAGTTATTTCTCAGCTGTTTTTTTTTTGCAGTAAACTGCAGCAACTCTCAAATTTTATGATTTCTCTCAAACAACACGAAATGATGTCTTCTTACATGTAATGCATGAGTCATGATGCAAAAATAAGTGTTGCTATGTAAATATGATTTATGACCAAAAATAGCGAAAACAGAGTATCTACAGTTACGAAACAAGAATATTAGGGTTCTTCATGTGAAGGCTAATTTACCGAAATTATCCTAAAGTTCTACACTTTTTTTTTTTGTAAATACCTTGATGTGTCACATTACTGATAAATACAAGATGCTCTTATGAACTCCTTACAACCATTCAAATAATGGCAAAGTCTAGACACCCATGTCTCTCTTCTCGCCATAATATTATAAAGCAAATAAACGAGAGGAAATGGGAATTAATAAGAAGCAGATGATAATGTTGTTTTTTTTTTAAAATTTGAGTTGTACTGTTTAAATGTAATTTATTTATTTTATTTTTTTTATAATGGAACTTTGAAAAATTTTGTTAAGAGAAAGAAGACGATGGTGATATGGTGGAGGAGATGGTGGTGGAAGGTTTTTTTTTTTTTTTTTTTTTTCCTTTTTCGTTTGATCATGTTCGTGAAAAATCTTATGATTGAAGGGAAGAAGTTTGAATTACGTCTGAAAACTTATATATCTAAAATCACATTTGCCCATTAGTCACGAAACTAAACTATATGGCATCCTCGGTCTTGTTCACGAAGCTCAAGAAGTGGTAAGGAGCATACCTGAAGAAGTAGAGTAGTCATTAGTTTGTGGAAGTTTACTTGGTCACTGTTGGTTTGGAGGAATCATCGAGCTTTCAATAGTTTTCTTGAGGAATATGTACATGGTTTTTGGTCAGTTTGAAGATGCACAGACTGTGAAGGAGATATGACGAGGACAGAGGACGAGTAATTGTGCCGATGGCAGGCTAGTAAATATGAATGTAGTTGGTCACAAATTTAAAGTGAGGGAACTGGTTGTAATCATTTCGGGATCTCAAAGTACTTTTGGTCAAGAATATTAGACTAATTAATCAAACATCCTATTTTGATATAAACCTTAAAAAAAATATTGATTTTTGATGGTAGCCTATGTGTAACTTTTAAGACCCCAACTCCCAAATAATTTGATATCAGCAATCTACACGTGCAATGCATGTTCTAATAAAAAAAAATTAGAGATTAAATAATAAGACGTAATCTGACCTCGAACTTGAGACATTCATTTACTCATACATGTTTTTTACAAATTATCCCTAATGACACAAACTTTTATTTTATATAGTGACACTTTTATAAATAATTATGTGAACTTTAAGGGTATTATGGTAACTAACAATAGTTGTGTAATGAATGGTTAATATAACTCCTACTTAAAAAAGAATGGTTGAAATTAGATAGTTGAATGAATGTCTATAAATTACATGTTGTCTATAAATGACAACCTCAACTCTCCCATTATAATAGAAAATTTTGCCGTATTGACCCACTTTTTGAAAATATTTGGCGCCCTGACCCACTTCCGAAAACAATTAGCGATCTGACTCAGTTTTGGACGCGTCAGCATAAACCGTTATTGGAAATAACGGCATAGGTTATTTACATGCCGTTATTTCCAATAACGGCATCTATTTTACATTTTTTTCCATGCCGTTATTTGGAATAACGACATCAGCATATTTCTCTTACAAGTGTGAATCTTCTAACTTTAAAAAATTCTAAGTGTAAAAAGAACTTATAAATAATGTCGTTATCCCCAATAACGGCATTCGAATGACTGATGTCGTTATTGGATATATAAATGAACTCTTGCAGTTGTTTGGAAACAGAGATGATGAATAATAAGTTAATTTTAAAATAAAAAAATATAACTGATGCCGTTATTTGGAATAACGGCATCAGTTATAATTATTTTTTTAAAAAATTAACTTATTCGTCAGAAAGGATGAATAATAAGTTACTTTTTAATATAAAAAAAAATTATAAGGTTTTTTTGAAATAACGGCATCAGTATTGAGAATGTCGTTATTTGAAATAACGACATCTGTTATAAGGTTTTCACACTTGCAATTTTTCTCTAAATGGAGACTACAAGCTGTCGAAAAACAAAATAACCTATGTCGTTACTCCAAATAACGACATGACACTTTTTTTAAATATAGATGCCGTTATTGGAAATAACAGCACGTAAATAACCTATGTCGTTATTTCCAATAACGGTTTATGCTGACGTGTCCAAAACTGGGTCAGATCGCTAATTGTTTTCGGAAGTGGGTCAGAGCGCCAAATATTTTCAAAAAGTGGGTCAGTACGGCAAAATTTTCTTTAATATTACTAGTAACCTGCACGTGCGATGCACGTTCCAAATTGCCCTCGTGGCACAAAAAAAAATTATTTTATAAAGTAAATAATAAGACGTAGCCTGAGACCTCCCTTTACTCATACATATTCTTTACAAATTGCATTAGTGGCACAAAATTTTATTTTATATGAGTGACACTTTTGCAAGTAATCATGTTGTAAATAAATTTGAACTTAGAGGGTATTATGGTAACTAACAACAATTGAGTAAATAAATGGTTAATATAACTCTCATTTAAAAATAAATAGTTAAGGTTAGATGATTGAATGTCTACAAATGCCAACCTCAGCTATCTCATTATAATATTAGAGATTATTACTAGTAATTTATACGTGCGATGCACGTATTTATAAAAATATTTTTTTTTAAAAATTGACATTGTCTAGCCTCGAACCTAAGACCTCTTTTATATTAGTTATGCATGTGCATTGCACGTGTTTGTTGGATTACAAATAGAGTTTGTTTGGTGACAAACTCTCCCAATAATTTAGTAGAGATTATTAGAGATTATAGATTGTAAATTAGAGATTTGGAACAATAGCCTCCGGAAACTTTTTGAAATCAACCCAATAGAATCTGAAATTTGTTAAGAGTCTTGGAAATGTTTTCGGCAACAACTTTCCGGACCTAATTCCGGTGGGCTTCGGCGGGCCCCGGCCACCGGCGGCGCCGGAAAGTGATTGGACCGCGTTCCTCTCGTCGAGTACTATTCCGCAATGTACTCATTTGCCAAAAACGGATTTCGTATGGATGAGAAATGTTGGTCCAAAGTTGGGTACTTGAAATGTACTAATTTGGAAATTTGGAGAAAATGGATAGTCCCACATCGAAAGTTGAGACAAATTTTTCTAGTATATAAGCTAAAGAAATGGACTAAAGGGTGTAGCCCTGGGGTTACCACTAATGTGTAGTGGAGAGAGGGCCTACCCAAACTCGGTTTGGTTTGGTTTGGTATGGTTATGGCCAGCCTAAATTATTTTTTGCCCGCTCCGAATTTTCCTGGATCCAGTTTTCTGTTGAGGTATTTGAAATTCTGTAACTGGTGCCATAACTATGTAATATCAGAGTAATGGATCCATCAGTTACACTTTTGAGCCATTACTCTGCTGTTACAGAGTAATGGATCCATCAGTTATGCCCTCATCTCCTATAAGACCAGTCAATTTTGTCTGTCAAAGAACACAGATTTTGAATTTTAAAACTCTTCTCCTTCTTCCTCTGAGTCAGTCTAAGAGTACAACGCAGTTGCTGGTTCGCTGGTGTCTCTGAAGCTTGGGTGCTACTCTTTAGAGAAGGTAATACAGTTGTATCCTGGGAGGTAGTTCGTCAACAACCATCACACTACGGGGCGAATTTTTCTTTAAGGACAAAGACCTTCATCTCAACTCTGTATTGAGTTTTCTGGTTTCTTTTCTTATTAGGAATTTTCTATTTTATGAAATTCAAGTTCTAACAATCTTAAAGCAAAAAATTTTCCTCTATTCTAATAGTTTTTGTGAAGAATATTTAGAGGTTTTGTTTATCATTTCGGAAGAAAACAAAAACAAAAAACTAACAGTTGAATTTTAACTGTTTCAAAAAGAAAATGGAAGGCAAACAAACTAAGAATGTCAGTGGACAGCTCAATGCACAAACCCAAGTGACCCAGAATGTGAATGCACAACCAGTTGCGGCACAATCGATCGTTCTTCCCACACATATAACTGTGGGAGAAAAGCCTGAAAAGTTCAATGGAACTGAATTCAAAAAGTGGCATGGAAAGATGCAGTTCTACCTGACCACCTTGAAGCTAGAACCGTTTTTAACTAAAACTGCCCCTATACTGGCACCTATGGATGCACTCTAGTGCTGCGGTTGATGCATAGACTCAGGGTGATTATCTATGCAAAAATTACATCCTAAACGATTTGGAAGACCCGCTCTATAATGTGTACTGTGTCTTCAAGACATCCAAACTTCTGTGGGGGTCTTTGGAGAAGAAGTACAAAACCGAAGATGCCGGCTCCAATAAGTTTGTAGTTGGCAAATTTTTGAACTACAAGATGGTTGACTCCAAGACTGTTGTGAGTCAAATTCAGGAGCTGCAAGTGATAATGCGCGAAATTGCTGCAGAGAACATGACGTTGTGTGAACCATTCCAGGTTGCAGCGTTCATTGAGAAGCTTCCACCTAGATGGAAGGACTTCCAGAACTACCTCAAGCACAAGCGAAAGGAAATGTCTCTTGAGGACCTGATTTTCAGGTTGCGGATTGAAGAGGACAATCGCAAGGCTGACAAGTCCTATGGAAATCAGTTCACATAAAAAGCCGACATGGTGGAGCACGAACAGAAGGGCAAAAAGAGGAAGTTCTTGCCATAGGGCTCAAACAAGAAACCTGCTGGAAAATGCCACATGTGTGGTAGGCTGGGGCACAAGATATCTGAATGTCGCAGCAAGGATGACATCCATGCTGGAACTAGAAAGGCAAAAGGGAATGAAAAAGCCCATGCGCACATAGCTGAGAACCTGTCCACTGGTCTCTCTGACTTAGACCTCTATGTTGTTGTATCGAAGATCAATCTGGTAGGGAACAATCCTCGTGAGTGGTGGTATGATATGGGGCCACCAAGCACATATGCTCGGACAAAGAGATGTTCACTTCATACCAGAATTTCAACAAGGATGAACAGTTGTTCATGAAAAATTCTTCCACCTCCAAGATTGAAGGAACAGAGAAGATAGTGCTGAAGATGACATCTGGCAAGGAACTAACACTAACCAATGTGTTGCACGTTCTGGATATTCGCAAAAACCTGATCTCGGAATCTTTGCTTAGCAAGAATGGATTTAGGATCGTGCTTACTTCTGACAATTTTGTACTTTCAAAGAATGGGGTGTACTTGGAAAAAGGGTATATTAAGGATGGACTGTTCAAATTCATTGTAATGACAGTCATCCCAAAATCTGTTGTTCCTGTTGTTACCAAAATTAATGAAATGAATCATGTTGCTTATGTTGTTGAGTCTTCTTCTGTTTGGCATGAAAGACTAGGCCATATTAATTTCAATTCTCTGCGTAGATTAATTAACAAGAATTTACTACCAAAATTTAAGGTAGACAATTGCGACAAATGTGAAGTTTGCACATAAGCCAAACTCACTAAAATTCCATTCCGTTCTGTAGATAGAAACACTGAAACTCTAGGTTTAATTTACACAAATCTATGTGATTTAAAATTCGTGCAGACCAGAGGCGGTAAAAAATATTTTGTGACGTTCATAGACGATTGCACAAAATACTGCTATGTATACTTGTTACATAGCAAAAATGTGGCATTGGATAAATTCAAGGAATATAAGCTTGAGGTTGAGAATCAATTTGGAAAAACGATTAAAATCGTTAGGAGTGATAGATGAGGGGAATATGATGCACCATTTAATATGTTCTGCTCTGAATATGGGATAGTTCATCAGAAAACTGCTCCTTACTCACCTGAATCAAACGGTACCGCCGAGCGCAAGAACCGAACTCTGAAGGAGATGATGAATGCGTTGTTGTTGAATTCTGGGTTACCCCAGAACATGTGGGGAGAAGCATTGCTGACCGCCAACTATATTCTCAATAAAATACCTCACAAGAAAGCAGACAAGACACTATACGAACTATGGAAAGGTAATATACCTTCGTATAAACACCTCAAAGTATGGGGGTGTATAGCAAAGGTAGCAGTACCTAATCCCAAACAGGTCACAATAGGACCTAAGACCATTGATTTCATATTCATAGGCTATGCACACAACAGTAGTGCATATCGGTTCTTGGTATATAAATCAGATTACCGGACGTCCATATGAATATAATAATGGAATCAAGGAATGCTTCTTTCTTTGAATATGTGTTTCCATGCAAGGATGCTATGTATCCCAAATGTACACGTGAATAAGGGAGTGCAAGTACTTCGGTTGTTGAACCAAGAAATGATAATGATGAACCTAGACGAAGTAAATAGGCTAGAACATCAAAGTCATTTGGTCTTAACTTTGTAACGGCCTTTCTGTTAGAGAATGAGTCTAGAACACTCAAGGAAGCCATGTCTACGCCTGATGCTCCTATATGGAAGGAAGCAATCAAAAGTGAAATAGACTCCATCATGCAAAATCATACATGGGAGTTGTTCAATTTGCCTTATGGATGTAAAGCTCTATGATGCAAATGGATTTTCAAACAGAGATTGAAACCAGATGGTTCAATAGAAAAACATAAGGCTATACTTGTGGTACAAGGATTTAGGCAAAAAGAAGGTCTAGACTTTTTTGATACTTATTCTCCGATCACGAGAATAACTTCCATAAGAATGCTGATAGCTATTGCAGCTCTACGTAACCTCGAAATACATCAAATGGATGTGAAGAATGCCTTTCTAAATGGGAATTTAGAAGAAGAAATATATATATGAAACAATCTGAGGGTTACGTAGTTACTGGACAGGAAAACAAGGTATGCGGGCTTGTAAAATCCTTGTACGGATTGAAACAAGCTCCAAAGCAGTGGCATTTGACAATGTTATGATATCAAATGGTTTCAAAATAAATGAATGTGATAAGTGTATCTACATCAAAGATACTCCAAATGGATACATTCTGGTGTGTCTGTATGTAGATGACATGCTCATTATTGGTAGTAATAATGACATTAACAAAGAAACTAAGAAGATGCTTAGTGGTAAGTTTGATATGAAAGATTTGGGAGTTATAGATGTCATACTAAGAATCAAAGTTTTTAAGATGTGTGAGAGAATTACTTTGTCTCAAGCTCATTACACTGAGAAGGTAATTGAAAGATTCAAGAATTACTCCAATGAGACTGCCAAAAGTCCCGTGGATCCCAGTCTTCACTTGTCCACAAACACGGGTGACAGCATATCACAATTGGAATATACACATGTAATTGGTAGTCTGATGTACTTAATAAATTGTACAAGACCAGACTTGGCGCATTCAGTAAATGTACTGAGATGCTACACAAGTAATCTAGGACGAAGTCACTGGAAAGGAAGAACTAGAGTATTGAACTACTTGCGACATACTCAGAGTTATGGACTGCATTACACTAGATATCCAGCAGTACTAGAAGCTACAGTGATGCCAACTGGGTATCGGACTCCAAGAACTCGAAATCCACAAGTGGGTGTCTTCAATCTTGGTGGTGCAGTTGTGTCATGAAAATCCTCTAAATAAACGTTATTGCCCAGATCCACCAAGGAATCTGAGTTTATTGCTTTAGATAAAGCGGCAGAGGAAGCAGAATGGCTTTGAAACTTTTTAGAGGATATTCCTACGTAGGAAAAACCAGTACCTGCTATATTGTACACTGTGACAGCCAATCGGCTATAACAAGGGCACTGAGTTGTATGTATAATGGTAAGTCTCGTCATATTAGAAGGCGACACAAAACCATTAGACAACTGCTCTCAAATGGAATAATCTCTATAGAGTATATAAAATCGACCGACAACCTAGCAGATCCATTTACTAAAGGTTTGTCATGAGAGCAAGTTGTGAGATCATCAAGAGGAATGGGTTTAAAGCCTATGACGAACGAGGATACTTGATGGAAACCTTACCTAGGTGACTAGAGATCCCAAGATCTAGGTTCAAGGGGACAACTAAATCTTGTTGAATCGACGTGAGCACTGAGAGATTAAAATCGCATACCCATTCTTAGGATGATAAACAGTGCTACCTGCAAGGGGTTAGGATAAGCTTGGCTTTTAATGATTCTCATAGCTTTGAAATAAAAGTGGGGTATGGTAGGATACTCTTTATGGGCAATCACCTTGTGAGTGTGAAATGAGGCCATTTCTAGAAGAATGAAGAGAGGCTACATTCTCCAAGTTCACTCACGATTAACCAGGGTTGTTCAAGACAAAAATAAACACAACAAGAGAACCTAGTTCTGTGAGGAGAAGAAACTATGTGATAGTTATTGTCTAGGTTCACATCAAAGCCCGGGTAGTTCAAGACATCATATTCACTACCTGGTCAAGTGAATCTGATGGCTACTCACTAGGGGTGGTTCAAAGTTAAAAAATTACTACCATTCCTGATGCAGTGATTTTTTCATTGTACTCTCAAAGTCTTTTCTGTCATGTCTCTTTCCATGTCGTGCCTGCATTGTATTGTCTGGTTATTTCCATTCATGTGGGGGATTGTTAGAAATATTTTTGGCAACAACTTTCCGAGCCTGATTCCGGTAGGCTCCGGCCACCTGCGGCTCCGAAAAGTGATTGGACAGCATTTCTCTCGTCGAGTACTATTCCGCAATGTACTCATTTGCCAAAAATAGATTCTGTATGAATGAGAAATGTTGGTCCAAAGTTGGGTACTCGAAATGTACTAACTTGAAAATTTAAAGAAAATAGATAGTCCCATATCGAAAGTTGAGAAAGATTTCTCTAGTATATAAGCTAAGGAAATGGAATAAAGGGTGTAGCCCTGGGGTTACCACTAACGTGTAGTGGAGAGAGGACCTTGACAAAACACGCACACGCGTGCCCGGGCCGGCTTGGTTTGGTTTGGTTTGGTTTGGTTCTAGCCAGCCTAAATTATTTTTTGCCCCGCTCTGAATTTTTTTGGATCCAATTTTCTGTTGAGACGTTTGAAATTCTGTAACTGGCACTATAACTCTGTTACAGCAGAGTAATGGATCCATCAGTTACGCTTTTGAGCCATTACTCTGCTGTTACAGAGTAATGAATCTATCAGTTATGCCCGCATCTCCTATAAGACCAGTCAATTTTGTCTATCAAAGAACACAGATTTTGAATTTTAAAACTCTTCTCCTTCTTCCTCTGAGTCAGTTCGAGAGTACAACACAGTTGCTGGTTCGCTGAGGTCTCTGAAGCTTAGGTGTTGCTCTTCAGAGAAGGTAATACAGTTATATCCTGAGAGGCAGTTCGTCAACAACTGTCACTGTAACCCCTATTTTTGGATTTTATTGTATTTTTTTCTCTTTCGATTATTGTATCTAGATTCCTTTATTATATTATACTTTGGTTTTTTCTAGGGTTATTTTATTTTCTCTTGATCGTTCTGTGCTCTTTTGGTTGTATTTTGTTATCCTTGGTTCATTGCGAGATTTCGCTCTTCCTATTTTGAGTTTGATTTGTTTCCCTTTATATTCATCTCTTTGTTTTATACTTGTTCGTCTCTTTTTGGAGCCAAAACTGATACCCAAAACCCACTAAACCACAACCCAAAACCCAATTTTCTAATCTCCTATAAATACCCTATTAATTTAACCCTAAATATCTATCTCTCTCTCTCTACCGCTCTCTCTCTCTCCTCGACTGCTATCTCTCTCTGTTTTACCCCAGACCGAAACCCAAACCCGTTGTCGCAACCCTTGCCACCTCCGACCACCACCGTCATCACCATCCATCCCCTCGTCGTCTTCCCCATTCCCTCATCGCCCTTCGACCATCTCCATCGTAGTCTTCGTCATCCACCGTCCTAACCCATCACCGAACCCCATTGCTCCATCGCCAGTCTCGCCGTCCATCGCCATTGCCGCCGTGATCCTTCGCCGTGCACATCCCTCACCCACCAGAGCTCCCTCGCAGCGTCGTAATCACCATTTAACCGAGTTCTCGCCATCGTCGTTCTCCCCTGTTTTCGAGCAAAAATAGAGGCACGCTCTCGCCGTTGCTGTCGCTTCCCGACCACAACGTCGTCGCCGTCGTCATCGTCGTCATCGCAGCCGTCGCCCGCCGCCAAGAGTCGACGGAGTCCCACACTCCCTTTCTCTCTCTCTCTCTCTCTCTCTCTCTCTCTCTCTCTCTCTCTCTGTCGAAGGTAGGTGACGAGATCCGATTGGCCCACACCGGTGTTTGGTGTTTTGTCTCACGAGATCCAGGCCTTGCCGTTTGCTGTTTGCCCGATCTGCTGTGTGGAGTACTCTTGCTGTTGGTTGCTGTTTGGTCTCTTATTGTTTGGTGTTTTGCCATATTTTGCTCGTGATATTGTGGATCGTCGCCCGGATTCCGATCCCGTTATTCTATATTATTTGAATATGCAATTTAATAGGCAAGTCTCTTCTTGAACTAATTTTTTGTTCTGTTCAAAATTTATTTGATCTCTACAAGTAGATCCCGTCCTTTTTCTTATCATGCTGTATTTGACAATTCCATTAAGTCTATTGAGGGTTTACACGAGCTAACCCGATGTATTCTTAACATCGTTCCGTTCTCTTTGATCTAAAACCTAATCTCTATTGTTTCATGCATATGCACTTACATGTAATTAGCTAGATCCATGCTATAGACTTATTGATGAATTGTATGCATGGTGGATTGAATTTGATTGATGAATATATACCATGCTTGTGAAATTGTGTCTTAAACATAGAAATATATATGTTGACACCTAGGATCACTTTGATTACCAATTTGCATGAAAAATATGACCGTATGATTTAAATAGTGCCTATTATGTCAAGATAATTTCTGGACTGCTAGTTGTTTCATTTTGAATCAGATTTTCAACCATGCTACTGTCATAATTTGAATTAACTTTCTGAACATGAAATTTAGTCTCTGATGTCTAGTTTGCTTTCCTTTTTTGCGGATTTGAATTCCGATGTGTAATTTGTTAGATATCATCATTTTAGTACAGCTGTGTCAGGATTTTCAGATTCACAAATACATGCGTACCCTACTTTTTCTTAATTTAATTGACCATGCTAACAGTAAAAGAAAAATCTGAAATAAATCTAGTTGAACCTAGAAAAATCTGAAATAATTTTTATGGATTTATTTGATGAGTTCTCTGACCTGAAACAAATAGTTGAACATAACCTACTGCATGCTGCCTGAACATAAAACCTAAATAGAATAGAGTTTTCACCCTAGTTCCTGTATCTTTTATATGCCTTAATTATATTCGCTGGAACCATGTGGAAGTCTACTTTCTAAACCTTCTGACGGATTCAGATTTACTATTTCATAGTGACCGTAATCCATATTTTAGTACAGCAAGATCATGCTGTCCTGATTGTGTGAATTGTGCTTATATGATGTGTTTGCTTCATGCTTTGTATGTAGCGCATAGAATTAGTCACACTCAGTATTATACAATACTGACACCCTCTTGCATGCTCACATAGGATGAAAATAAACTAATAACAAGCCGGGGTATTATGGGTAGACTTGGTAGTTGGTAGTGAACGATCGGGAAATGTACTCGGTAAGGCCTTCTTGCTCACTTGAACACTAGACATGGAAGGAGGAGTATTGATTGCAATGATTAATTGTTGATTCTTTATTGTAAATTATTGTTATCATTGCTGAGTACATGATTCGTGAATTCACATCAGTCTAAAACGTTCACTGTGTACTTGCGCCGAACCTGTAGTATGCGATGAAGTAGTACGTGCACTAGATAGGCTAATAAAATGACTAATAACTTACATACTTGATCTTGTATTGAACTTGACTTGACATCACTCATTACATGCGTGATTATTGTAAACCGTTGATATTATTGTCTATTCTTTGCTTTGTTCTTTGACTTTGATCATGCCCCTTTTTCTTTGATATTCATGTTTTTCTTTATCCTCTGTTTTCTCTACTTGCTATCCACGACTTGCTCTAAGGGCACTCTTTTTCTTCTTTTCAGATCAAGATTTTACAAGTACTGAAGGATCAATCCCTGAAGGTATTGGTGAGCAACGATTCTAGAGATGGAGTTCAAGATTGTGCTGCTTAATTTATTTATTGCTAGTTTATTTCTTTGAACATTGTTACGATTTTGTATTTTTGTCTTGGGCTTATATTCCCGGAGTTTGTTTTTCCCAGATGTTGGATTTCTTGTGTTGGATATTATTATTGTTGGATTATTTCATTATTTATTGAAGTTATCTTTATTCATGTGATTATGTCTTCCTGTGTGGTTGTGCTGTTGTTGAATATTGTTGAGTTAGTCTGATACAACTTATGAATGGTGTTTACATCATTCGCTGGGTCTACGTTACGTACTCGTATTTCGTATTTTGGGAAGCGGTGCGTGACAGTCACATGCGAGGCGAATTTTGCTTTCAGGACAAAGATCTTCATCTCGACTCTGTATTGAATTGTCTTGTTTGATTTTTTATTCCTGTAATTGTACTTCTTCACAAAGACTATTAGGAATTTTCTATTTTATGAAATTCAGGTTCTAACAGAGTAATATAAACAACTACCTGCCCCGGCGCGCACAAACACACTCACACACACACACGAAGACCACCGAATTTTATTTCTTAGCTCCGGCCCTCAAGAACTCATGTAAAGAGAAATCTTTATATTTCAGCTGATTCAGTAGAAGGAAAGCTTGGAATAGATCTTAGGAGGGGCAGATGTCAATGTGGATAAAGCCATTGAGGAATGTAAAACCATGAGATAGACTCTAACTCGAATCTGTATTGCTATGGTATGCAGACATAAACAAAAATCATTATTTCATCAGTTTATTAAAAGAAGAAAAAAATTAGGCCGAAGTCCAATTGAAAGCGTTGACCATGGAGAGGTAAGAACATCTGTCACAATGTGGAGATGCATGCTAATGTAATTGCAATTCAGCAAAACTGTGGCTTAATTCACTGAGGGAAAAAAAAATAGTAGCTTCTTTATGTGCTGAAAACCTAAATGAAGGTCATGTGTCATTGGTTCTGGCACTGCATTTCTCTGAAGTTCTCTAGAACACTTTATATACATGGATTGTATATTCTTCTCTTCTCATATTGGAAGCATATTGAGTGATGCAAAGATTTTTTTTTTCTTCTTGGTTATTCTTAGTTTAGGTTGAGTATATATATATATTTTTAATCATTTCAATATGCCCTTTTCTTGTCAATTGTCTACAAAATTGAATTCTATTGGCCTTTTCTCACTTTAAACGGGCTCATGAATAACTGCTATCTTAAGGGTACAAAGTAAATTGTATAGGCAATAGGTGATCTTGCTATATATATGGATTCGGCTTTAAATTTGTGGCATTTCTAGCAGTGAAGTGAGGGCTTTTTAAGTATCGACATTCACTTTTAATCTCTGAGTTTTTTTTTTCCTTTTTCGGCACTGATGTCCTGAGTTGTAATTGATCCACCCTGTGACATTTTACTTGATTTGACCCCAAAATCAAAATGAATATTACTGTTATGTCTTCGCATGCTCGGCCTTGTAAATACCACAAGTTTGTAAAGTAGGTTGTGTAGAGATTTTGAATGAATATTTTCTGTTTCATGAAAATTTATGGTCTGTCAATTATGATATACTCATCTTTCTCATTTGGAAAATGCAGAACGTCGACAAAATTGAAAAGACGAAGTGCACAGCTTGTATATTAATGTAATTTTTTCTTCTCAATAGTTGAATGTCTGTCCATTAAAATTACTACTTATTGTTGAGAGATCTCAATGATATAAACAAAGTCAGAAACAAATTAGTTCATTACTTGAAAATACTTACTATGAATTAAAATCTAGAAACAGCTGTCTTGAAGGATTAATCACATTCCAACAGTCCGGAGTATTTTGGCAGTATGGTTTTTGACTCGTTGGTCTGGACAATAGCGTAGCTGGGATTGAAAGTTTCTGTTCTGTCTGTGATGCCTCATTTTTTAGCAACCTGCACAAAAAGCATGCGTTGATTTAATTGACTCCAAATGTTAGCTAGCTAGAACAATCTCTTGTTCAAAAAAACCAGGTCATGGCAATCCAGCAGGAATCATATTAATTAAGCAGTGTTCACTTTCTATAATTCTAGTTTATTTGTTTTGGATTAAGATATATATCTGTCGACTTTTTATCTAATAATCTGTCTACATCGGTAGTATGCTTATTTAATATTTCATGCTTGTATATCTCTAATAATAATAATAATAATCTCTACTATTATAATGGGAGAAGGGCTTAGTGTCATCTGTCATTGTTGTCATTTTGTCAACACGTGCAGCGCACGTGTTGACAAAATGACTCGCTTTGGTAAATATTTTCGAAAGTGGACCAGTTTGGTAACTATTTTCGAAAGTGGATCAGTTTGGAAATTATTTTCTTTTTATCCTTTTCATTATCCTTCAATTTTTTCCACGTGCACGTGTGCACGTGTATGATACTAGTAATAATAATGGGAGAAGGCCTTAGTGTCATTTGTAAATATTTTGTCATTCTACCAACCCGTATAATACACGTGCATAACTATTATAGAGGAGGTCCTAGGTTCAAATCAAGACTACATCTAAATTTTTATTTTAAAAAATTATATTTATTAAAACGTGCATCGCACGTGTAAACTACTAGTGCATTATAAATATAATAGAAACATTGATAAAAAAGGATAGAGACTGTTACAATATAATTCCCTCAGTCCAGGCCCGGCCATTCATCAGGCCCCCAAAATCATCAAAAAAAAGGGGCCCCCGTTTTCAGAAAAGGAAAAAAAAATTATATTAGCTTCAGGCTCCCCGTTTTCAGAAAAGAAAAGAAAAAATTATATTAGTTTCAGTCCCCTAAAATTCATGAATCATTTTATTTTCACTACAAAAGAGACTCGATTTACCGGCGTATATTCCCCGGCGTTTTACCAGTAGCGCCGGGGTAGGGATCGAATAGGAATGGGACGCCAGATGGGGGAAGGTTATACACCGGCGGTCGCTTTAAACCGCCGGGCAATCTGTGTATTCACCGGCGTTTTATTTAAAAACGCCGGTGAAGTGTATTATTCACCGGCGTTTTAATAAGAAACGCCGGTGAATATACCGATACATTCACCGGCGTGTCTAATTAAAACGCCGGTGAATAAGCTGAGATAAATTCCGCGAACCCTAATCTTTCGCTCGCCATTTTCCCAAACCCCAAAAAAAAAGGGGGCCGCCTTCGTTTTCCCTCCTTCCTCGCTCTACTTCCCACGCGTTTGCCTCCGCCGCTTCGTCCTCTTCGATAGCCTTCGACCTTTCGTCATCGTCCCTTCTTCCCTTCGTCATTTTCGATTTCCCTCCTCACTCTCTCTATTTGGAGGTGAATTGGAGATCGGAAACCACCGCTTCGCCCCGCTCTCTCTCTATCTCCTACGCCCCCGCGCTCGTCGCCCCGCTCTCTCTCTCTCTCTTCGGTATCATCTCTTGATTTCCCTTACTTTTCAAACTTAGCATGGTTTTTCAGATTATGCATCTTGATTTCCCTTATTTTTCAAACTTAGCATCGTCAAAGATGCTGAAATCATGCATCTGATTGTCATCTTAGCATGTTTTTTTAAACCAAAATGGGTTAACTGTGAACTAAGGATGCTAGCTGTATACCAAAATCCTCCAAAATGGGTACAAGAATTGGGCCGAACGCACCTTGTGCTTGTTTCTTTTAGAGCCACAAACATGAATGGTTTAGTTGGGATGAAGAATTAATAGATAAATATATGCTTAGATACTAGAAATTTTCATTTTCTTTTACTGTTAAAGAAGCTGATTTCATGCATCTGATTGTCATCTTGGCATGTTTTTTTAACCAAAATGGGTTCACTGTGAACTGAGGATGCTATAGCTGTATGCCAAAATCCTCCGGATATGTACAACAATTGGGTTTTAGATTTAGTTGGGCTAAAGAATTAGTAGAGCAACATATATGCTCAGATAATGGATATTTTCATTTTCAGATACTGTTAAAGAACCTGATTGCCATCTTTGGCATGATTTTTTAACAAAAAATGGGTTCAATTCCAAACTAAGTATGCTGCTAGCATCCTCATTTTCTTTTACTGTTAATGAAGCTTATTTCATGCATCTGATTGTCATCTTGGCATGTTTTTTTGATCAAAATGGGTTCACTGTGAACTGAGGATGCTATAGATGTATGCCAAAATCCTCCGGATATGTACAACAATTGGGTTTTAGATTTAGTTGGGCTAAAGAATTAGTAGAGCAACATATATGCTCAGATAATGGATATTTTCATTTTCAGATACTGTTAAAGAACATGATTGCCATCTTTGGCATGATTTTTTAACAAAAAATGGGTTCACTTCCAAACTAAGTATGCTGCTAGCATCCTCATCTTCTTTTACTGTTAATGAAGCTTATTTCATGCATCTGATTGTCATCTTGGCATGTTTTTTTGACCAAAATGGGTTCACTGTGAACTGAGGATGCTATAGTTGTATGCCTGTTGCCGCTAAATTTGGTATGGGGGCAAACAGATAGTATTTGTGGATTCTTAGGAAAACTGAATAGTAAACCTGTATACCTGTTCCGTCGGGGTTTGATCGTCGATCCCGCCGTAGACCTGCAAAAAGTGCGAGACACCGGGGTTGTTCCCGGCGACGCACCCTCCGACGCTCAAGTCAGTAATCTGGAAGACTATGAAAGAGCGCAAAAACTGGTGAAAGATTGATTACCTCTTAATGGAGATGGGTGTGGGGTATTTATAGTCGCCGTTGGGATCAGATAAGGAATGTGATTCCTGTGATCTGATAAGGCATAAAATCCTCGTAATCAGATTAGGAATGTAATCCCTTAATTCCCGGTGAGAGGATAGTCGCGAATCAGGCCCGTTGATTTGGTTCAATCAGAGACCCTAATTCTATCCTGTCGGACTGGGTTTGTATCGGGTCGGGACCTGTACCCAGCTGAGGTGGATCCGTTCGCGGGTTATTGGATCTGTGAGAAGGAGACCCAGTACCCGCTTCGGACCTATTTGCATGTGAAATTACCGTTTTACCCCTGAGCTTTAAGATTCGTGTCCGATGTGAACGGTCCCGATTTAATCCTATTTTTAGCCATATCACGAGCCCCCCACTCCCGAAGACTGAGTTTGATCAGCCTTTGAGGAGTAGTTTTACTGTTCTAATGGCGTACGGGATTTTATCGGTGTTCTTAAGGGAGTTTGGAATCTTGCTCGGGGTGTAACAGTGTTATTATGGGCTTGTAAAATGCCCAAAAATATTCTCAGAATTTTCTAGATTTTTGGTGATTTTTCCAGATTTTTTCTGAATTTTTTCTCATTTTTTTGAATTTTTTATTCATTTTCCGAATTAAATAATTAACTATCAAAAATATTAATTAATTATTCTAATTTAATAATTATTTTTTCAGAATTTAAAAATAATTTTTTCTGAATTAATAATTATTTTTAGAATTTTTAATTAATTTTTTTTTGATTTTTAAATATTTTTTCGGATTTTTTAAATAAAAAAAATTAAATAAATAAATAAATAATTTAAATATTACCTGGACACATGGCGCGTTTCTGACCGTCCATCATGATCAGATGAGTGCGCATCGTGAGGCAGATCACGATCTGGACACGTGGCGCGTTTCTGGCAGATCTGCGCGCATCGTGAGGCAGATCACGATCGGGACACGTGGCGCGTTCCTGAGCGTCGATCGTGTCGCGATGCGAATTTTGAGATGATCGGACGGATCGTGTGCGTCGGTGAGTATTTTCTTCATATACGAGGGTCGGTACCTCAGCACCTCGGATCGGATCGACACCTCGGATCCTTGAGATGATGCCCCGTGGCATGCCACGTGTCTTTTTTTTTTATCCCGCCACCTCCTCTGCTTTTCTTCTTCTTCTTCGCTGCTTCTTCTCTCCTTCTTCGTTTCTCTCTTCATTTTCTCCTCCGTCTTCGTCTCGGCATGGAAGGAAGCTCCGACGAAGGAGCTTGGAGCTCGACGGTGGAGCTTGTAGAGGTGATGGGTTCGGCTCGGCGACGGAGGGAGCTTGGCGAGAGTGGGAGCTCGAAGTCGGCGTTGCTCGGAGAGAGGGAGAGCTCGGCAGTGACTGAGTTGATGGGTTCGGCTCGACATTGCACTCGGAGCTCGTTCGTGGAGCTTGGAGGAGGAGAAGATGATGGGAGGTCGGAGCTCGGCGCTTTGGTCGGAGCTTTGTGAGCTCGGCGTTGGAAGTAGAAGGTGGCGAACATGGGGCTCGGCCATGGTGAAGCTCGGCAGGGTCGAGGAGCTCGGCGAAGTGGGTCGGCATTTTGACGAGCTCGGTGCTTCGGTGCTCGACGAAGAGAAGAGGCGAGCGTGGGGAGCTCCGATGGTGAGCTCGGCATGGTCGAGGAGCTCGGCGAAGTGGGTCGGCATTTTGACGAGCTCGATGCTTCGGTGCTCGACGAAGAGAAAAGGCGAGCTCAGAGTTGGAGCTGTCGGTGCTGGTGAGGAGTTGGGTTGGAGCTTGATGAAGCTCGGTGGAGGAGCTTGGCGGTGGCGAGGTCGAGCTCGCGCGAAGGTGGCGAAGCTTGAAGGAGGGTTCGGAGCTTGTGCTGGCGAGGTCGAGCTCGCGCGAAGGTGGCAAAGTTCGTTGGACACGGAGCTCGGGGGGAACTCGACGAAGGAGGTCGGAAATGGAGGGGAGATCGTCGGAGCTCAGCGAAGAATGAAGTTGGAGCTTTCTTCTCGTTTGAGCTCCGGTGCCGCGAACTCTCGGCCATCACTGCCGACCTTCACGCTCCGATTCTGACGTGATGGCATCGGCGACGACTGTGTGGAGCTCGAGCGCCGACCATGAGAGTTTCGACGAGGCTTGAATGTAGTGGGGATGAGCTTGAAGCTTTTGAGCTCGGCATTGCGGCGCGGCTTGGTTGCGAGCTCGAGCGCGGAGCTCATCAGTGGCAGCGATGGGTTCGTCGAAGAAGCAACTCGGAGCTCGGGAGTGGGAGCTCGGCTCAGTATTGGCGAGGCAGTTGGGTTCTCGACGATGGAGGTGGCTCGACAGTAGAGCGCGGGGAAGAAGGCGCTACATTGATGGATGCGGAGCTCGGAACGGCGAACGACCTCGTCGAACGGAGTGGAGCTAGCCGTTGGAGGAGGTGCTCGGCATGGTGATGGAGCTCGGCATGTGTTGGGTTTGGAAGCGAGCTCGGGATGTAGAGCTCGACGCCGGAGCTAGACGACGGAGGGGGTGAGTTCGTCGTTGAAGATGGAGTTGACGAACTGTTTTGTTTTTGCTTGGGTTTTGTTTTGGCGCCAGGAATATTGGAGAAGGAGATGGAAAGGGGTTCGGGTCGGATCCCCTTAACGGGTCCGAACCCGGCCCCTTGTGCCCCCCTTTTGTTTCTCTCTCTCTCCTTCCTTGTTGCTCGGCTAATGCATCTGGCTCGGCAGATCCGAGCACGGATTTTGAGGAGAATTTTTTCCCACTTTGCTGTTCGGTAGGTCGGTAGCTCGGATTTGAGATCCGAGCTACGTGGCTCAATCTGGACGGTTGATCACGATCATGGCGCGAATCGCGAGACAATGGGCTCAAATTTCGAGAAAACGTTATCTTGTCGTTTTGTGGAGACGTGACGAGATCGGAGCCGTTCATCATGTTTTAGCGCGAATTTTAATACGATCCGACGGTGAGATGGGGTCGGCCGAATTTTTCTCCATATGCGGGGGTCGGTACCTCAGCACCTCGGATCGGCAGCTCTTCTGAGAAGAAAGAGGAAGGAGAGGAGAGGTATTTGTGTTCTCTCCTCTGCCTTGTTCTTTCGCACAGTGGAGAAGAGGAGAAGAGGAAGGGGAGGAGAGGCATTTGGGTTCTCTCCTCTGCCTTGTTCTTCCGCACAGTGGAGAAGAGGAGAAGTGGAAGGGGAGGAGAGGCATTTGGGTTCTCTCCTCTGCCTTGTTCTTCCGCACAGTGGAGAAGAGGAGAAGAGGAAAGGGAGGAGAGGCAATTGGGTTCTCTCCTCTGCCTTGTTCTTCCGCACAGTGGAGAAGAGGAGAAGTGGAAGGGGAGGAGAGGCATTTGGGTTCTCTCCTCTGCCTTGTTCTTCCGCACAGTGGAGAAGAGGAGAAGTGTTGGGGAAGAAGGAGAAGAATGAAGGAGCTAAGAAGGGTATGGGTCGGACCGTGGGTATCGGATCCGACCCCAACCGATAGCCTCTTTTTCTTTCTTCCTCTTCATCTGCTTGCTTTGTTCGGCGAATCCGAGCACGGATTTTGAGGTACATTTTTTGCCGCTCCGCAGTTTGGTAGATTGGCAGATCCAAGCTACGCGGCTCAATCTGGACGGTTGATCACGATCGTGGCGCGAATCACGAGACAAGAGGCACGAGTTTCGAGAAAACGTTATCTTGTCGTTTTGTGGTGATGTGGTGCGATCTGATCCGTCCATCACGCTTGAGTGCGAATTTGGAGATGATTTAACGGTGAGATCGGGTCGGCAGAATTTTTCTCCATATACGAGGGTCGGTCCCTCGTCCGCTCGGCTCGGTGACTCAGTAGTTCACCCTCTGCCCGTAGTAGCTCGGAGAAGAGGAGAAGAGGAAAGGGAGGAGAGGCATTTGGGTTCTCTCCTCTGCCTTGTTCTCTCACACAGTGGAGAAGCGGTGCTTGGAAGATCCTCGTAAAAACCATGGGAAGACCCATTCTTTGAGGTGAGTGCAAGGAGCAACTCTAGGGGAGAGTTGTGCTCCGATCTCGTCGAGAAGAGCTATTTGAGAGACAAGTTTGAGGAGGAACTCTAGGAGAGAGTTGCGCTCCGATCTTGTCGAGAAGAGCTATTTGAGCGACAAGTTTGAGGAGGAACTCTAGGAGAAAGTTGTGCTCCGAACTTGTGGAGATGAGCTCCGCTTTGGAGGTGAGCGGAGTGAGGAGCTCGATTTGTAGAAGAGCCGTCTGGAAGAGGAGTTTGAGGAGCAACTCTAGGAGAGGGTTTTTAGCTCCGAACTCATTGAGAAGAGCTCCGCTTTGGAGGTGAGCGGAGTGAAGAGCTCGACTTGTAGAAGAGCCATCTAGAAGGGGAGTTTGAGGAGCAACTCTAGGAGAGAGTTTTAGCTCCGAACTCGTTGAGAAGAGCTCCGCTTTGGAGGCAAGCGGAGTGAGGAGCTCGGCTCTGGGAGAGCCATCTGGAAGAGGAGTTTGAGGAGCAACTCTAGGAGAGAGTTTTAGCTCTGAATTCGTTGGGAAGAGCTCTGCTTTGGAGGCGAGCGGAGTGGGGAGCTCGATTTGTAGAAGAGCCATCTGGAAGAGGAGTTTGAG
Organism: Hemerocallis citrina; assembly: GCA_017893485.1. Lineage (NCBI taxonomy): Eukaryota > Viridiplantae > Streptophyta > Magnoliopsida > Asparagales > Asphodelaceae > Hemerocallis > Hemerocallis citrina. Next base: position 259,207,339 of record CM030358.1, read on the forward strand.
GAGCAACTCTAGGAGAGAGTTTTAGCTCCGAACTCGTTTGAGAAGAGCTCCGCTTTGGAGGCGAGCGGAGTGGGGAGCTCGATTTGTAGAAGAGCCATCTGGAAGAGGAGTTTGAGGAGCAACTCTAGGAGAGAGTTTTAGCTCCGAATTCGTTGGGAAGAGCTCCCCTTTGGAGGCGAGCGGAGTGGGGAGCTCGATTTGTAGAAGAGCCATCTGGAAGAGGAGTTTAAGGAGCAACTCTAGGAGAGAGTTTTAGCTCCGAACTCGTTTGAGAAGAGCTCCGCTTAGGAGGCGAGCGGAGTGAAGAGCTCGGCTCTGGGAGAGCCATCTGGAAGAGGAGTTTGAGGAGCAACTCTAGGAGAGAGTTTTAGCTCCGAATTCGTTGGGAAGAGCTCCGCTTTGGAGGCGAGCGGAGTAGGGAGCTCGATTTGTAGAAGAGCCATCTGGAAGAGGAGTTTGAGGAGCAACTCTAGGAGAGAGTTTTAGCTCCGAACTCGTTTGAGAAGAGCTCCGCTTTGGAGGCGAGCAGAGCGAAGAGCTCGACTTGTAGAAGAGCCATCTGGAAGAGGAGTTGGAGGAGCAACTCTAGGAGAGAGTTTTAGCTCCGAACTCGTTTGAGAAGAGCTCCGCTTTGGAGGCGAGCAGAGCGAAGAGCTCGACTTGTAGAAGAGCCATCTGGAAGAGGAGTTCAAGGAGCAACTCTAGGAGAGAGTTTTAGCTCCGAACCCGTTTGAGAAGAGCTCCGCTTGGGAGGCGAGCAGAGTGGGGAAGCTCGATTTGTAGAAGAGGCATCTGGAAGAGGAGTTCGAGGAGCAACTCTAGGAGAGAGTTTTAGCTCCGAACCCGTTTGAGAAGAGCTCCGCTTTGGAGGCGAGCGGAGTGGGGAGCTCGATTTGTAGAAGAGGCATCTGGAAGAGGAGTTTGAGGGGCAACTCTAGGAGAGAGTTTTAGCTCCGAACTCGTTTGAGAAAAGCTCCGCTTAGGAGGCGAGCGGAGTGAAGAGCTCGGCTCTGGGAGAGCCATCTGGAAGAGGAGTTTGAGGAGCAACTCTAGGAGAGAGTTTTAGCTCCGAATTCGTTGGGAAGAGCTCCGCTTTGGAGGCGAGCGGAGTGGGGAGCTCGATTTGTAGAAGAGCCATCTGGAAGAGGAGTTTAAGGAGCAACTCTAGGAGAGAGTTTTAGCTCCGAACTCGTTTGAGAAGAGCTCCGCTTAGGAGGCGAGCGGAGTGAAGAGCTCGGCTCTGGGAGAGCCATCTGGAAGAGGAGTTTGAGGAGCAACTCTAGGAGAGAGTTTTAGCTCCGAATTCGTTGGGAAGAGCTCCGCTTTGGAGGCGAGCGGAGTGGGAGGCGAGCGGAGTGGGGAGCTCGATTTGTAGAAGAGCCATCTGGAAGAGGAGTTTGAGGAGCAACTCTAGGAGAGAGTTTTAGCTCCGAACTCGTTTGAGAAGAGCTCCGCTTTGGAGGCGAGCAGAGCGAAGAGCCATCTAGAAGAGGAGTTGGAGGAGCAACTCTAGGCGAGAGTTTTAGCTCCGAACTCGTTTGAGAAGAGCTCCGCTTTGGAGGAGAGCAGAGCGAAGAGCTCGACTTGTAGAGAGACATCTGGAAGAGGAGTTCGAGGAGCAACTCTCGGAGAGAGTTTTAGCTCCGAACTCGTTTGAGAAGAGTTCCGCTTTGGAGGCGAGCGGAGTGAAGAGCTCGACCTGTAGAAGAGCCATCTTGGATGGTTGATCACGATCGTGGCGCGAATCACGAGACAAGAGGCACGAGTTTCGAGAAAATGTTATCTTGTCGTTTTGTGGTGACGTGGCGCAATATGATCCGTCCATCATGTTCTAGCGCATTTTTTGAGATGATCCAACGGTGGGATGGCTCGGCAGAATTTTTCTCCATATGTGAGGGTCGGTTCCTCGTCCGCTCGGCTCGGTGACTCAGTAGTTCACTTTCTGCCCGTAGTAGCTCGGTGTAGTGGAGCTCGGAGTTCGGACGGCTCGAGCGTGAGGAGAAGCTCGGTGAGTTGATGAAGGGGATGGGTTGATGAAGCTCTGCTCCTCGGCTCGGGAGGATGGGTCGGCATATGGGAGAGGTGAGGGGCTCTGAAGCTCTGCCTCTATTCTGTTTGGTTTTGGAGATTTTTGAAGAGGAGCTCCACTCCTAGGAGAAGAGGTGCTAGGACGAGGTGCTGGGAAGACCCATTCTCTGAAGTGAGTGAAAGGAGCAACTCTAGGGGAGAGTTGTGAGCTCCGAACTCGTTGAGAAGAGGTCCGCTTCGGAAGCGAGCGGAGTGAAGAGCTCGACTCTAGGAGAGAGCCATCTGGAAGACGAGTTTTGAGGAGCAACTCTAGGAGAGAGTTGTGCTCCGAACTCGTTTGAGAAGAGGTCCGCTTTGGAGGCGAGCGGAGCGAAGAGCTCGGTTCTAGGGTAGAGCCACTTGGAAGACGAGTTTGAGGAGCAACTCTAAAAGAGAGTTTTAGCTCCGAACTCGTGGAGAAGAGCTCCGCTTTGGGGGCGAGCGGAGTGAAGAGCTCGGCATTAGAAGAGCTATTTGAGAGACAAGTTTGAGGAGGAACTCTAGGAGAGAGTTGTGCTCCGAACTCGTTTGAGAAGAGGTCCGCTTTGGGGGCAAGCGGAGCGAAGAGCTCGGTTCTAGGGAAGAGCCACTTGGAAGATGAGTTTGAGGAGCAACTCTAGGAGAGAGTTTTAGCTCCGAACTCATGGAGAAGAGCTCCGCTTTGGAGGCGAGCGGAGTGAAGAGCTCGGTATTAGAAGAGCTATTTGAGAGACAAGTTTGAGGAGCAACTCTAGGAGAGAGTTTTATCTCCGAACTCGTTTGAGAAGAGGTCCGCCTTGGAGGTAAGCGGAGTGAAGAGCTCGGCTCTAGGAGAGAGCCAATTAGAAGACGAGTGTAAGGAGGAATTCTAGGAGAGAGTTGTGCTCCGAACTCTTTGAGAAGAGCTCCGCTTTGGAGGCGAGCGGAGTGAAGAGCTCGGCTCTGGGAGAGAGCCATTTGGAAGATGAGTTTGAGGAGCAACTCTAGGAGAGAGTTTTAGCTCTGAACTCATTGAGAAGATGTCCGCCTTGGAGGTAAGCGAAGTGAAGAGCTCGGCCCTGAGAAGAAAGAGGAAGGGGAGGAGAGGCATTCGGGTTCTCTCCCCTGCCTCGTTCTTTCGCACAGTGAAGAAGAGCAGAAGTGTTGGGTACTTTTGGCGGGAAGACTGAAGAAGGAGAAGAATGAAGGAGCTAAGAAGGGTATGGGTCGGACCGTGGGTATTGGATCCGACCCTGACCCGTTAGCCTCTTTTTCTTCTTGCTCTTCATCTACTTTGCTGCTCGGTAGATGCATCTTGTTCGGCAGATCTGAGCACGGATTTTGAGGCACATTTTCCGCCACTTTGCTTCTCGGTAGATGGGTAGCTCGGCTCGGTGGTCGTGGGGGCAGTTCGGAATGGCCATCTTCCTCCGGCCCGTTTAAGGACGAGCCGGTGAAGTAAAGTCGAGCCATAGGACCCCGACCATCGTTAGGTTAGTTTGATGGCTGTGGGAGTAATTTCGAATGGCGAGCTACTTCTAGTTCGCTTAAAAGCGAACTTGCGAAGTAGAATCGAGCCAAGTGTTGGACTCCGAACCATTGCTAGATTAGTTAATGGGTTGTGGGAGCAATTCCGAATGGCGAATTACTTCTAGCTCGCTTAGGAGCGAACTTGCGAAGTAGAATCGAGCCAAGTGTTGGACTCCGAACCATTCAACGGCTGTGGGAGCAATTCCGAATGGCGAGCTACTTCTAGTTCGCTTAGAAGCGAACTTGCGAAGTAGAATCGAGCCAAGTGTTGGACTCCGAACCATTGCTATATTAGTTAATGGGTTGTGGGAGCAATTCCGAATGGCGAACTACTTCTAGCTTGCTTAGGAGCGAACTTGCGAAGTAGAATCGAGCCAAGTGTTGGACTCCGAACCATTCAACGGCTGTGGGAGCAATTCCGAACGGCGATCTACTTCTGGCTTGCCTATGGGCGAGCCTGGGGAAGTAAAGTCGAGCCGAGTGTTGGACTCCGAACCATTGTTAGATTAGTTCGAGGGTTGTGGGAGCAATTCTGAATGGCGAACTACTTCTAGCTCGCTTAGGAGCGAACTTGCGAAGTAGAATCGAGCCAAGTGTTGGACTCCGAACCATTCAACGGCTGTGGGAGCAATTCCGAACGGCGATCTACTTCTGGCTCACCTATGGGCGAGCCGGGAAAGTAAAGTCGAGCCGAGTGTTGGACTCCGAACCATTGTTAGATTAGTTCGAGGGTTGTGGGAGCAATTCCGAATGGCGAACTACTTCTAGCTCGCTTAGGAGCGAACTTGCGAAGTAGAATCGAGCCAAGTGTTGGACTCCGAACCATTCAACGGCTGTGGGAGCAATTCCGAACGGCGATCTACTTCTGGCTCGCCTATGGGCGAGCCGGGGAAGTAAAGTCGAGCCGAGTGTTGGACTCCGAACCATTGTTAGATTAGTTCGAGGGTTGTGGGAGCAATTCCGAATGGCGAACTACTTCTAGCTCGCTTAGGAGCGAACTTGCGAAGTAGAATCGAGCCAAGTGTTGGACTCCAAACCATTCAACGGCTGTGGGAGCAATTCCGAACGGCGATCTACTTCTGGCTCGCCTATGGGCGAGCCGGGAAAGTAAAGTCGAGCCGAGTGTTGGACTCCGAACAATTGTTAGATTTGTTCAACGGTCATGGGAGCAATTCCGAATGGTGACCCTCTTCTAGCCCGCTTAGGAGCGAGCTTGCGAAGTAGAATCGAACCAAGTGTTGGAGTCCGGACTCGTTGAGATGAGGTCCGCCTTGGAGGTGAGCGGAGCAAAGAGTTCGGCTCTGGAAGAGAGCCGTTTGGGAGGCGAGTTCGAGGAGCAACTCTAGGAGAGAGTTGTGGGCTCCGAACTGTCTGAGAAGAGGTCCGCTTCGGAGGCGAGCGGAGCGAAGAGCTCGGCTCTGGGAGAGAGCCATTTGGGAGATGAGTTTGAGGAGCAACTCTAGGAGAGAGTTGTGAGCTCCGCACTCATTGAGAAGAGGTCCGCCTTAGAGGTAGGCGGAGCGAAGAGCTCGGCTCTGGAAGAGAGCCGTTTGTGAGACGAGTGCGAGGAGGAACTCTTGGAGAGAGTTGTGAGCTCCGAACTCCTTGAGAAGAGGTCCGCCTTGGAGGTGGGCGGAGCGAAGAGCTTGACTCTGGAAGAGAGCCGTTTGGGAGGCAAGTTTGAGGAGCAACTCTAGGAGAGAGTTGTGAGCTCCGAACTCGTTGAGAAGAGGTCCGCTTCGGAGGCGAGCGGAGTGAAGAGCTCGGCTCTGGAAGAGAGCCATTTGTGAGATGAGTTTGAGGAGCAGCTCTAGGAGAGAGTTGTGAGCTCCGGAATCGTTGAGAAAAGGTCCACCTTGGAGGTGGGCGGAGCGAAGAGATCGGCTCTGGAAGAGAGCCGTTTGTGAGACGAGTGCGAGGAGGAACTCTTGGAGAGAGTTGTGAGCTCCGAACTCGTTGAGAAGAGGTTTGCCTTGGAGGTGGGCGGAGCGAAGAGCTTGACTATGGAAGAGAGCCGTTTGGGAGGCGAGTTTGAGGAGCAACTCTAGGAGAGAGTTGTGGGCTCCGAACTCGTTGAGAAAAGGTCCGCCTTGGAGGTGGGCGGAGCAAAGAGCTTGACTCTGGAAGAGAGCCATTTGTGAGATGAATTTGAGGAGCAGCTCTAGGAGAGAGTTGTGAGCTCCGGACTCGTTGAGAAAAGGTCCACCTTGGAGGTGGGCGGAGCGAAGAGCTCGGCTCTGGAAGAGAGCCGTTTGTGAGACGAGTGCGAGGAGGAACTCTTGGAGAGAGTTTTGAGCTCCGAACTCGTTGAGAAGAGGTCCGCCTTGGAGGTGGGCGGAGCGAAGAGCTTGACTATGGAAGAGAGCCGTTTGGGAGGCGAGTTTGAGGAGCAACTCTAAGAGAGAGTTGTGGGCTCCGAACTCGTTGAGAAAAGGTCCGCCTTGGAGGTGGGCGGAGCAAAGAGCTTGACTCTGGAAGAGAGCCATTTGTGAGATGAGTTTGAGGAGCAGCTCTAGGAGAGAGTTGTGAGCTCCGGACTCGTTGAGAAAGGGTTCGCCTTGGAGGTGGGCGGAGCGAAGAGCTCGGCTCTGGAAGAGAGCCGTTTGTGAGACGAGTGCGAGGAGGAACTCTTGGAGAGAGTTGTGAGCTCCGAACTCGTTGAGAAGAGGTCCGCCTTGGAGGTGGGCGGAGCGAAGAGCTTGACTATGGAAGAGAGCCGTTTGGGAGGCGAGTTTGAGGAGCAACTCTAGGAGAGAGTTGTGGGCTCCGAAATCGTTGAGAAGAGGTCCGCCTTGGAGGTGGGCGGAGCGAAGATCTTGACTCTGGAAGAGAGCCGTTTGGGAGCGAGTTTGAGGAGCAACTCTAGGAGAGAGTTGTGAGCTCCAAACTGTCTGAGAAGAGGTCCGCTTCAGAGGCGAGCGGAGCGGAAGAGCCCGGCTCTGGGAAAGAGCTGTTTGCGGGACGAGTGTGAGGAGGAACTCTAGGAGAGAGTTGTGCTCCGAACTCATTGAGAAGAGGTCCGCTTCGGAGGTGAGCGGAGCGGAAGAGCCCGGCTCTGGGAAAGAGTTGTTTGTGAGACGAGTGTGAGGAGGAACTCTATGAGAGAGTTGTGCTCCAAACTCGTTGGATCTCTGCACGGGTGATTGGCGCCTCATCGTTCCTAGGCTGCTGCCGACCCGCGGGGGAGCGTGGTCTTCTTCTGTGATGCTCGGGGGATTCTCTTTGCTCCCTCCGGGTAGGAGACCTGTATTCTCGGCGGCGGGGAGATCGCTCATCCGGACGGTGTTGGCGGGAGGTTCCCTCTCGGGCCCGCTTTTCATCCAGACGGTGGCGAAGGTCCACCTCTTTCGGCCGATTTGGGACTTGTTGTTGGAGGTCAGAAGCTCGGCGATTATGGGAGGCCATAGAATCTGAAGAGGCATTGTGTATGGAGACGCGGTCTTGGTGGAGAGGTTGCTTCATGCGGGAGCCCCCCGCACCGGCATTCTGTGGACCGGCAGGACCCTTGGGGGGTTGCTGATTCTGAAGAGGAGGCTGATCTTGTTGAAGAGGGTCCTCCACTTGAAGCGGGGGTTGTCCCTGCTGCGGAGCGGGTTGGACGGGGACTACCTCTTGCTGATCGGCGGGGTTGGGCCCACGGTTGGACCCTCTGGACCTGACTTTCCTCGGAGGCATGGCTGGAGAAGATCAGGACCAACGGGAAGAGGAGGGGCTGCTATTCGTATGGTTTCCCACAGACGGCGCCAATCTGTTGCCGCTAAATTTGGTATGGGGGCAAACAGATAGTATTTGTGGATTCTTAGGGAAACTGAATAGTAAACCTGTATACCTGTTCCGTCGGGGTTTGATCGTCGATCCCGCCGTAAACCTGCAAAAAGTGCGAGACACCGGGGTTGTTCCCGGCGACGCACCCTCTGACGCTCAAGTCAGTAATCTGAAAGACTATGAAAGAGCGCAAAAACTGGTGAAAGATTGATTACCTCTTAATGGAGATGGGTGTGGGGTATTTATAGTCACCGTTGGGATCAGATAAGGAATGTGATTCCTGTGATCTGATAAGGCATAAAATCCTCCTAATCAGATTAGGAATGTAATCCCTTAATTCCCGGTGAGAGGATAGTCGCGAATCAGGCTCGTTGATTTGGTTCAATCAGAGACCCTAATTCTATCCTGTCGGACTGGATTTGTATCGGGTCGGAACCCGTACCCAGCTGAGGTGGATCCGTTCGCGGGTTATTGGATCTGTGAGAAGGAGACCCAGTACCCGCTTCGGACCCATTTGCATGTGAAATTACCGTTTTACCCCTGAGCTTTAAGATTCGTGTCCGATGTGAACGGTCCCGATTTAATCCTATTTTTAGCCATATCAATGCCAAAATCCTCCGGATATGTACAACAATTGGGTTTTAGATTTAGTTGGGCTAAAGAATTAGTAGAGCAACATATATGCTCAGATAATGGATATTTTCATTTTCAGATACTGTTAAAGAACCTGATTGCCATCTTTGGCATGATTTTTTAACAAAAAATGGGTTCACTTCCAAACTAAGTATGCTGCTAGCATCCTCATTTTCTTTTACTGTTAATGAAGCTTATTTCATGCATCTGATTGTCATCTTGGCATGTTTTTTGACCAAAATGGGTTCACTGTGAACTGAGGATGCTATAGCTGTATGACAAAATCCTCCGGATATGTACAACAATGGGTTCACTGTGAAAAATATATGCTTACATACTGGAAATTATCATTTTTCTTTTACTGTTAAAGAAGCTGATTTCATGCATCTGATTGGCATCTTGGCATGTTTTTTACCAAAATCCTCTAAATCTGTACAAGAATTGGGCTGAACAAACCTTGTGCAGGTTTCTTTTGGCGCTACAAACATCAATGATTTAGTTGGGATGAAGAATTATTTTAGAAAAACATATTAGTAGCCATATTAGTTTCTTTTGTTTAGTATTATTATTATTATTATTATTATTATTATTATTATTATTATGAGATAAGTAAGTGATTATTAGTAGCCATGAACAGAATAGTTCATGAGTCATCAGATCTTCTTGTTACCGTAGTTACAGCACGACGCGCTCATTATTCGTCCGATTCCTCTTCCTCAGCAAATACCCTTTACCATCATCATCTCCTTGAACGGAAAGCCAAATACAGGGGAGACTATAGTCCAATTAATATTACACTCGAACACAGGGTGTGCGATAAAATACCACTAAGGTGGTTGTGATAATTTCCACAAAAGGTAGTTTAAGGTTATGTGAATAGAGTAGATTGCGTTAAGATTTAATTTTTTTTTTTGTACATTTTTTGGAACCACAATTTCTTTATTTTACAGTTAAAGATTATATCGTTTATTTATTTGCAGCTAGGGATGGTTTTCAAAAAGGTGAAATTTAATATACAAAATGCCTTTTACTGTTATTACTATTTAATATATCATTTTAATTTCAGATTGTGTGCTATTGTTATAATGGATAAAAGTTGGATTAGTAAACCACGATTATCCAAGGAGTACCGTGATGGTATTAAAGATTTTATTATCTTTGCCAAACGACATTCCCGTGATCCCAACCTAATCCTTTGTCCATGCCTCCGGTGTACAAATTGTAATTTGAGGACATGTGACGTAGTACATACACACTTGGTTGTCAACGGTTTTCTTCAAGGGTACACAAGGTGGTTTTGTCATGGAGAGGATCATACGTCAGCTCCTGTTCGTCCGGTTGTATTAGAAAATGAAGATGAGCCCTTAGTGAACGAAGACTTAAGCGTTTCCGATGAGATGCATGCTTTGTTGCAAGATGCCATGGGGATTCATAATGTTCCTTTCCACACCAATAACCCAACAACCCAAGTTCACAATGAGTCAACAGAAACATCACACATTGGTGGTGGGGTGGACGAGGAAATGCCTGGCCCCGCCCCTGAAAATAATAAGCAGCAAGAATCCTTTGCTAAGTTACTTGAAGATGCTAGTACTCCGTTGTACCGCGATTGCACCAAATTCTCTAAATTCTCATTCATTGTCAGACTATTTCAGATTAAATGTTTAAACGGGTGGTCTGCTAAGTCCTTCACTATGCTACTTGAATTGTTGAATGAAGCATTTCCTGAAATCTGTATTCCAAATTCAGCCTATAAAATCAAAAAATTCCTAAGTTCTTTCGATCTAGGGTATGAGAAGATAGCAGCATGTCCAAATGACTGTATGCTTTTCACGAGTGGTAAGGAAAGTCTGGAGAATTGCGAAGTGTGTGGTTCTTCGAAATGGATAGAAAGACCAAATCAAGACGAGGGAGCCAGTGGATCTACTAAGCGAAGTAGGAAAAAGAAGCCTGCCAAAATACTGCGTTACTTTCCTCTGATTCCTAGGCTACAAAGGTTGTTTATGTCTACGAAAACTTCTTCTGATATGAAATGGCATGCTGAAGGTCGCACTAATGATGAGATTCTTAGACATCCTGCTGATTCTCAATCTTGGAAAAAAATTGATGAAAGATATCCTGATTTTGCGGAAGATCCTCGGAATGTGAGACTTGGACTAGCTAGTGATGGTTTCAACCCTTTCAGGCAAATGAGTAGTACATACAGCATATGGCCGGTTGTGTTAATACCATACAATTTGCCGCCTTGGAAATGCATGAAGCAGTCCTCATTTATTTTGTCTATGATAGTTCCTGGACCGAAAGGTCCTGGAAATGATATAGATGTGTACCTACAACCGTTAATAGATGAACTTCAGAAATTGTGGGTGGGTGTTCCAACCTATGATGTTGTGGCTAAAGAAACATTTTCTCTTCGGGCCGTGTTGTCTTGGACAATCAATGATTTTTCAGCATATGCAAATTTATCTAGATATAGTACTAAAGGACGTTATGCATGTCCATGTTGTGCTGAACAAACTAGTTCAAGGTGGTTGTACAATGGCAGAAAGTTTTGCTATATGGGTCATAGGAGATGGTTGCCTGACACACATATATTTCGGGCAGAGACAGCTACATTTGATGGTACCGACGAGTGGGAACATGCTCCTGGATCTTCTTCTGGTTCAGATATTTTGAGGCGGGTAGATGGTCATCAATTCAAATATGGAAAAGAACCAGAAGTCAGGACAAAGGGCAAGAAAAGGGCAAGGCCGGAGCAAGGTGAGGAGACCGATCTATGTGGCGAAGATGAGGATCAAAACATGACGAGTTTAGGTGCATGGAAGAAGAAAAGTATTTTCTTCAAGTTGCCGTATTGGGAATTCAACTTATTGCGACATAATTTAGATGTGATGCATATCGGAAAAAATATTGGTGAAAATTGTATAGGAACAGTTATGGGAGATGACCGGAAGACAAAGGACAATCTCAAGAGCCGACTTGATTTGAAGTCAATAGGCATCCGACATGAGTTGCACCCAGAAGAATTACCGAACGGGAAAGTACTCCTACCTCCTGTAATCTATTCAATATCAAAATTGGAGTTGAAATTGTTTTGCAAAGTACTACTGGAACTTAAAGTTCCTGATGGTTATTCTTCTAACATAGCAAGATGTGTCAACTTTAAAGAGAAGAGGCTTCAGGGTCTAAAGTCACACGACTACCACATCCTAATGCAGGATCTCCTTCCTGTGGCCCTAAGGTCTTCAATGTGTGAGCAAGTCACTACTGTCCTGAAAGATCTTTGTAGCATATATAAAGGTATTTGCTCAAGAATGCTTCGTGTTGAAGATATTGACCAATTGGAGCAGCAGGCAGCATTGACACTTAGTAAAATGGAGATAATATTTCCTCCATCGTTCTTCACTATAATGATTTACTTGATAATCCACCTTGCTGGTGAAGCCAGAATCGGCGGTCCTGTTCACTATCAGTGGATGTACCCCATTGAGAGGTAAAAGAATTCATTCATCTTACAAAATTGAATTTTCAAAAGCTCATTTCTTTTAATCCCCTAATCCGCTCTAATTCATTAATTGTACATGTTCAGGTACCTATACCGGCTAAAGGGTTATGTTAAAAATAAAGCATATCCTGAAGGGTCAATAGCTCAGGGATATCTATCAGAGGAGTGTTCACATTTTTTTTCTAGGTATTTGCCGGGTGTGGAGACATCTTTGAGTAGACCATGTAGAAATCCAGACATTTCCAACCTTGATGGTGCTCAATATCTTTTTGATACCGCTGGCACTACTGTTGGTAAAGTTGATGCATTTGAGCTAGATAACTTAACGTGGGAACATGCACATCGATATGTGCTAGACCACCATGCATCAGTGGAACCATTTCGAAAGTAAGTTGCTTTTGAATTTAAATCGAATATAGTGAAAACCGCAGAGTTCGATATTAACTTACTTTGTTATTCCTTATTTCAATTGCTTGTTTTTTAGCGAATTTGTCAGCGACATCAAATAAAGGGCTAGACCAAGAAGACTACCACCACGTGAACAAAACAAGTTGATGAATGAAAAATTTCATAAGTGGTTTGAATCTCATGTAGGTGAATTACAGTTATGCAAGTTAATCTTCATTATATCTACATTTTATATGGTGCTGATACGATTTGCGCAAAATTAATAGGTACATTCTTTGGGTCCTGAAGGTGTGTCATCTGAAATACAAGTACTTGCCAAAGGTCCCTATAAGATGGTCAAAAGATACGGAGGATACATATTCAATGGTTTTAGATTTCGTACTAAGGATCGTGAATGTAATTTGAAGTCTCAAAATAGTGGAATGGTAGTGACTTCTAAGACTAGAAGTTATGCTTCCAAATCGGACACGAGGCCTGTAGATGGAGATCTCGACTACTATAGAGTGCTCACGGATATCATTGAGTTGAATTATTTTGGTCATTTCCGTGTTGTCTTATTTCGTGGGGATTGGGATGAGTTTGATAGGAATTTTGCTAACAACAAGGATAAGTTTGGCTTCACAGTTGTAAACTTCTCAAAATTGATTCACATCGGTACACACATTAGCCATGAGCCATTTGTGTTTCCATCCCAAGTGCAACAAGTGTTCTACATTGAAGATCCAACCCTGCCAAAATCGTATGTGGCTCTCGCTATGCAACCAAGAGATGTATTCCAACTGGGCGATACTTCAGAAGATGAAGACGGTAAAGTCATGAACAGTTACATTGCTTCTGAGTTTCCTATGTTTGATGTAAACACAACCGACGGTGGAATTTGCGGGACTTGGCTCCGCAAGGATGGAGAAGAGGGCGATGTATTGGAAGATGTCGTATTGTAGTTTACTTGATTTTCAATCTCAATATTATTTGTCTGTAATTTTCGTGTCTTAAATCTTGTTGTAATATTATGTCTGTAATTCCGAACATGTTGAATGTGAATTTAATACATCGGTTTAATTATCTTTCTATTTTCTACTGCTTGGTGTTATTTACATTAAACTATGCTTAGTGTCATTTGAACCAAACTATCATTGTAATTTAATTTGTTACAAATCTCATTTTTTTAATTTTTTTACAATTATGTTGGTTTGTTAATCCTACTAAAGTTCAAATTTTATGATAGTAATTATAAACATGTTATTAGTTAAATTTGCATCTCTAAGGAAGTTATTGAATCTTTGACAGGTGCAACATGCCGAGGCGTGGAAAGAGGATAAATATAAATGATGGCAATGAGAGCCATAGGGATGAGCAGCCACTACATAATAGTGGCAGTCAAACAGATGAGGGTGAGGGTAGCGCGCCGCCCACTGTCAAAAAACATCGTGGGCGAACTAAGATGACGAATATTTGGAGACTTAAGAATGACGAAAGGATTGTGGTGGAGGTAAACGGTGTCGGGCAACCGGTTGGCGATAACGCCAGCAAATTTTCTTCCTTTATTGGGGTTATAGCAAGGAACCCACGGATAGTTCCTTAGTCATACGAGAGTTGGCCGAAGGTGCCAACCACGACAAAGGCCACTGCAATTACGACAATCAAGGTATTTTCCATCTAAAATAAATAATTGGTAGGCGCAAATATATTATTGAAATATATATATTTTTAGTGATGGGTAATAAATTTTGCAGCAATACTTCTCGTTCGCCGACTCCCTTACTCCTTGGGTTGAAAAGTCACTCTCCAAAAAGTGGAGGGACTACAAGAGTGTCTTGAAGGCTAGGTATTTTGACAAAGACCTTTCAGAGGCGGAGAATGCAAGGGATGTGCCAGAAAATGTGGAGCCTTCAGATTGGCAATTCCTTGTGCACTACTGGAGTTCGGCGATCAGTCAGGTATTTACATTAAAGGCACAAAAATCTAATGAGTATGTGGTTGTATGGCTACTCTAATAAATTTTTCTGCTAACTTCATTGTGGCATGTACAGAAAAGGGCGGAGGTGGGTGTTGCCAGTCGGTCAAAGCAGCTAGTGTTGCACACCGCTGGTACACAGAGCTTTGCTCTGGTTTGGAAAGAATTGGTAGGCGCAATCGTATTGAACATTTTTTTACTTACAGTTATTTGTTTATAACCATTTCATCTTACTAATATATAGGAAGAAGATTTGGGGGGTCCTACGGAGTTTGGCGACATTGACTTTTTCGATGCCACCCACAAATCGAAGGATGGGACGTATGTGAGCCCTGAGGCAGCACGGATTCTGGTAATTTGTGAACTAATATCTAATGAGTAGTTGAAATCTCATTTACTTTTAACTCTGATTGTTATGTCCTTTTACAGACTAACGCTCGGAGAAGGTATGATGAAATCTCTTCCGCTTCAGATTCTGACCCTACGGCGGCACCCACAGATTTCCGTACCCGGCAGAGAGTTGCCTTGACTGAGGTTAGGGGAAAAGGAGAGGCATGGACGTGTCTGTGGTATGGGGCTAGGACCAACCCCCTCGCGGCTAGTCGGACGGAGTGAATCTAGTTCAAGTGCCAATCGGGACGAGGAGATGACTTCATTAAAGGCACAAGTTGCACTCCTACAAGAACAAATGGCCCATTTAATAGGGCAGCAATCCCAAGTCCCACCCTCGGTAAGTCTTTAAATTGGTATTTTTAAAGAGATTATGGTCTTGAATGCATGAAAGACACGTATTAATGTTTGTGAGTCTGCATTGTGGCTGTTGTCTATAAGCATTTCGTCTATGTTTCTTAAGTGGGCTGTGATTAGAAAGAAATGGCTGGAGTGGAGATCTGGAAACCCAAATAGAGACATCTCGTTTATTATAATCTATGCTTATTGTTGGACCAACCCCCTCTTGCTGTTGTTGCTGATGTCTCTTTGTGTGCGTGTGTTGAAGAGAATGAAGGGATGAGAGAGAGTTGAGGAAAATGCCGCTATGTTAGCCTGGTGTATCCTCATTCTCTACCATTCCTCTTTCTGGCTCCATATATGGCTTCTATATTAAATTGGTTTCCTTCCACGATGACAGTCCGTAATACTACACTTGATATGAGCCCTGTTCATAGCTGCACCCTATTGCATACTCACAAACAACTAATACGTGTCGTTCATGCATTGTATGACCAACCCCACTTTGGCACATAACATGCTTAGATGACATTGTATGACCTGCAAACAAGGTTTGTTCAGCCATGTTGTTGTACTGATTTGGAGGATTTTGGTATGCTAGCAGCATACTTAGTTTGGAAGTGAACCCATTTTGGTTAAAAAATCATGCCAAAGATGGCAATCAGATGCATGAAATCAGCTTATTTAACAGTATCTGAAAATGAAAATTTCCATTATCTGAGCATATATGTTTCTCTACTAATTCTTCAGCCCAACTAAATCATTCATGTTTCTGGCTCCAAAAGAAACCTGCACAAGGTTTGTTCTTCCCAATTCTTGTACAGATTTTGGGAATTATGTATGTTTTTAGATCCAGGATCACAAATTTTGAGGGCGAACTGTGATTGGATTGTTTAGTGACTGTGAACAATTGTTCTTAATTGGGCTGTGATTAGAAAGAGACGAGTTGGAGTGGAGATCTGGAAACCCATATAGAGACATCTTGTTCATAATAATTTATTATTATTGTTGTTCTTGTCGCTCTTGCTGTTGTTGCTGATGTCTCTATGTGTTTGTGTGCTGAAGGGAAAGAAGGGATGAGAGAGAGATGAGGAAAATGCTGCTATATTAGCCTGGTGTATCCTCATTCTCTACCATTCCTCTTTCTGGCTTCTATATTTGGTTTCCTTCCACGATGACAATTCCTTAAAACTACACTTGATATGAGCCCTATTCATATTTTTCTTCAATGAAGAATTGATCTATGACTACAATCTCCATTCAAAGCCCAATCAAAATTTGTTTTGGAGCCACAAATATCAATGAAGAATTAATAGAGAAACATAAATGATTATATGCTGGAAATTTTAATTTTCTTTTACTGTTAAAGAAGCTTATTTCATGCATCTGATTGTCTTCTTGGCACATTTTTTTGACCAAAATGGATTCACTGAATTAGTAGAGCAACATATATGCTCAGATAATGGAAATTTTCATTTTCAGATACTGTTAAAGAACCTGATTATCATCTTTGGCATGATTTTTTAACAAAAAATGGGTTCACTTCCAAACTAAGTATGCTGCTAGCATCCTCATTTTCTTTTACTGTTAATGAAGCTTATTTCATGCATCTGATTGTCATCTTGGCATTTTTTTTGACCAAAATGGGTTCACTGTGAACTGAGGATGCTATAGCTGTATGCCAAAATCCTCCGGATATGTACAACAATTGGGTTTTAGATTTAGTTGGGCTAAAGAAATAGTAGAGCAACATATATGCTCAGATAATGGAAATTTTCATTTTCAGATACTGTTAAAGAACCTGATTGCCATCTTTGGCATGATTTTTTAACAAAAAATGGGTTCACTTCCAAACTAAGTATGCGGCTAGCATCCTCATCTTCTTTGACTGTTAAAGAAGCTGATTTCATGCATCTGATTGTCATCTTGGCATGTTTTTTTGACCAAAATGGGTTCACTGTGAACTGAGGATGCTCTAGCAGTATGCCAAAATCCTCCGGATATGTACAACAATTGGGTTTTAGATTTAGTTGGGCTAAAGAATTAGTAGAGCAACATATATGCTCAGATAATGGATTTTTCATTTTCAGATACTGTTAAAGAACCTGATTGCCATCTTTGGCATGATTTTTTAACAAAAAATGGGTTCACTTCCAAACTAAGTATGCTGCTAGCATCCTCATCTTCTTTTACTGTTAATGAAGCTTATTTCATGCATCTGATTGTCATCTTGGCATGTTTTTTTGACCAAAATGGGTTCACTGTGAACTGAGGATGCTATAGCTGTATGCCAAAATCCTCCGAATATGTACAACAATTGGGTTTTAGATTTAGTTGGGCTAAAGAATTAGTAGAGCAACATATATGCTCAGATAATGGATATTTTCATTTTCAGATACTGTTAAAGAACCTGATTGCCATCTTTGGCATGATTTTTTAACAAAAAATGGGTTCACTTCCAAACTAAGTATGCTGCTAGCATCCTCATCTTCTTTTATTGTTAAAGAAGCTGATTTCATGCATCTGATTGTCATCTTGGCATGTTTTTTTGACCAAAATGGGTTCACTGTGAACTGAGGATGCTATAGCCGTATGCCAAAATCCTCCGGATATGTACAACAATTGGGTTTTAGATTTAGTTGGGCTAAAGAATTAGTAGAGCAACATATATGCTCAGATAATGGATATTTTCATTTTCAGATACTGTTAAAGAACCTGATTGCCATCTTTGGCATGATTTTTTAACAAAAAATGGGTTCACTTCCAAACTAAGTATGCTGCTAGTATCCTCATCTTCTTTTACTGTTAATGAAGCTTATTTCATGCATCTGATTGTCATCTTGGCATGTTTTTT
Source organism: Hemerocallis citrina (assembly GCA_017893485.1). NCBI lineage: Eukaryota > Viridiplantae > Streptophyta > Magnoliopsida > Asparagales > Asphodelaceae > Hemerocallis > Hemerocallis citrina. The sequence goes on from CM030358.1 coordinate 259,224,742, forward strand.
TGACCAAAATGGGTTCACTGTGAACTGAGGATGCTAGCCGTACGTATGCCAAAATCCTTCGTATATGTACAAGAATTGGGCTGAACAAATCTTGTGGGGGTTTCTTTTGGAGCCACAAACATCAATGATTTAGTTGGGATGAAGAATTAATAGAGAAACATATATGCTTAGATGCCGCTATGTTATCATTTTTCTTTTACTGTTAAAGAAGCTGAATTCATGCATCTGAAGATTTAAGATCCAGGATGGCAAATTTTGATTGGGCTGTGATTGGATTGTTTAGTGGCTGTTGTCTATGTTCTTAATTGGGCTGTGATTAGAAAGAGAGGGCTGAGTGGAGATCTGGAAACCCATATAGAGACATCTTGTTCATAATAATTTATTATTATTGTTGTTCTTGTCACTCTTGCTGTTGTTGCTGATGTCTCTTTGTGTTCGTGTGCTGAAGGGAAACAAGGGATGAGAGAGAGATGAGAAAAATTCCGCTATGTTAGCCTGGTGTATCCAATGTCTCTACCATTCCTCTTTCTGTTTCCATTTCTGGCTTCTATATTTGGTTTCCTTCCACGATGACAGTTCCCTAAAAATACACTTGATATGAGCCCTATCTTATTTTTCTTATTTTCCTTATATTTGGTTTCCTTCCACGATGACAGTTTCATGGATTGTCTGAACAATCCATCAAAGACATGCTTAGATACTGAATTTTCATTTGTTTTACTCTTTTAGATAGTGGATATTCCCAATCAGAGGAGAATATAAAGGTTTCAAGTTAGATACTGAATTTTCATTTGTTTTGTTGTTTTAGATATATTTAAAAACAAAATTAAGTACTAGACTTTTAGCATTGCAATGTAATTATTTTACCTCTCTATATATCATTAACAATTTCATTTGCAATTGGCACTTTGATCTTATAATTTAAGATACAGGTAGATCTTTTTGCAAGTTCAAAAAATATGTATATTCTGTATTGTGGTCTACTGTTGAATTAAACTATTATTTTTTTTTCACAGAGCGGTCGCCCAGATGAAGGAAATTCTGATGATAACTGAAGCTACTCGAGGGGTATGAATCTGTGGTCGGCCTAGTATGGTTGTTGTTCTTATGTCCTCCTTGCTGTTGTTATGTCAGACTGTTTTTTTATGAGAGTTATGTCAGACTGTTAATTTGGGATATTTGGGATATTTGTCAGACTAGTTTGTTGGGATATTTGGGATGTTCGTCACTATATTAATTTGTTAATTATGACACTATTAATTTTGCGGTGAATTTGGACGTTGATATGACACGTGTGAAACTTTATTATCTTTAATTATTCTTGTGTTTGGTTGTGATTTGCGCATTAATATGCAACGAAATTGGTTGAATCAGTTGTGAATTAGTTTACAGGTTTTGTAAATGAAACTGTGAATTGAAATCGAACAGAAGACCGGAGCATAAAAAACAAACGAACCAAACTACACCGGCATTTTATAAAACGCCGGTCTATCTAATGAATTAGTTGCAGTGTGCGATAGAGAGGCGTTCCCACACACGCTGGTGTATGCCGCTAGCTGTAACGGCACCAAGGAACACCGGCATTTTATAAAAAGCCGGTGTAGTTAGGTTCACCGGCATTTTTTGGTCACGCCGGTGCTTGTAAGTAGGAAAAACCGGGCACTCATAAACGCACATACACCAGCGGTGTACGACCGCCGGTATACTTTCAATCTACACCGGCGTTTATAGAAACGCCGGTGAATGGATAAATACCGGCGGTTTATGGCCGCCGGTGAATGTATATTGGGGGTAAAAGAACGGCACTCAGAGACCCCCATACACCGGCGTTCTCTGACCGCCGGTGTAGTTGTAATATTTACCGGCGTCCAGTTAAACCGCCGGTGTAGACCCCTACCTTTCCGCAACGCTCGCTTCGGCGGCATTTGGACCGGCGCTATTATAAACGCCGGGGAAGGTTTCACCGGCGTAAAAAAACGCCGGCAAAGACGTAAAAAAATGCCGATAAATCGAGTCTGTTTTGTAGTGTTTTTTTCATGATTTTATATTAGCTTCAGGCCCCTAAAAATTTTTATATTAGTTTCAGACCCATAAAATCCATGATTTCTCATGTATACTTTTTTATTTTATTTTTCTAATACATGAATCATTTTTTTTTGGATATATGTGGGACCCCTTTTTGAGAGTTTGCTTCAGGCCCCTAAAATCCTAAGGCCGGCCCTGCCTCAGTCCTCACCATAACTTCATTGTCTTTAAGTGTATTAAATGGGACACCTACAGTATATGATATTGAAGTCACTTTAGTTTGTAGCCAATACATATATCTTAAGCTAATAGGCTTACCCCATCTCTCCTTTCTCTATTTTGTCGACAGATAAGTTAAATGGTGGGTGGGTGGGGCTCACCATCCTATCAAATGTTTGAAAAAAAATGCAAAGCCACCAACCCTTCTGCCTCCATTTTTCACAAACCACCTAACTCCTTCTTGACCTAACTCTCTCATCTCCGGCTATAAATTGAGGTTAAAGGAAGGGTTTGAGATGCAGCTGAGCAGAGCAGAGCAATAAGAGCTCGGTGAGGATTAAGAAAAGAAATAGGGATTAAGAAAAACAGAGAGTATTACAAGAGTGTTCTCAAGAGGGATAAAATTGTATCCCTTTAGAGATAATTTGTATACTTGTATTTTTCCTCAAATTTGTGAGAGAATGTTTCTCCTATTATAAGAGAGAGTAAAAATTATACTCTTCTTATATTTAGAGAGAATATTGTAATCCCTACTTTCAGCAAATCCCACTTTCTTGTCCGTGGTTTTTACCCCGTCTCCTTTGAGGGTTTTCCACGTAAAATATTTGTGTCCATTTTATTTTCATTTTCTCAATTTCACTTTAGTTGTGGGGTACCTTCTTCCCATAACTTTCCTAATAGTGATAACAGAGCTTTGGTTGTCAGGGGTGAAGCAGAAATGTCGACTACAACAAAGTTCGATGTTGAGAAATTCAATGGGAGTAATTTCTCGTTGTGGAAAATGAAGATCAAGGCGATCTTAAGGAAGGATAATTGCTTGGCAGCAATCAGAGATAGACCCGCGGAGATCACCGATAAAGGCAAGTGGAACGAGATGGACGGTAACGCTATTGCCGATCTGCACTTGGCACTAGCTGATGGTGTGCTATCCAGTGTGGCTGAGTAAAAGACAGCAAAGGAGATTTGGGATACTCTGACAAGGTTGTACGAGGCCAAGTCACTTCACAACAAGATCTTCTTAAAGAGAAAATTGTACACTCTTCGAATGGCGGAATCGACATCGGTGACCGACCACATCAACACCCTGAACACCCTATTTTCGCAATGGGTTGCAAAATAGAGACAATTGAATGTACGGAGCTTCTACTTCAAAGTCTACCTGACTCGTATGATCAACTCATCATCAACCTGACGAACAATATCCTGGCGGACTATCTAGTCTTCGACAAAGTTACAGCTGCTGTTTTGGAAGAAGAAACCAGGCACAAGAACAAGGAAGACAGACATGGAAGTTCACAACAAGTGAAAGTTTTGATGGTGATGAGAGGAAGATCAACGGAACGTAGCCCTAGTGGGAGTCAGAATCATGGTAGATCAAAATCCAAAAGTAAAAAGACTTACAAGTGCCACAACTATGGTAGGAAAGGGCACTTCAAGAAGGATTGTTGGTTTAAGAAGAAAAGTGGAGACCTTGAGTCATCAAATGCTCAAGGGAATGTGGCAAGTACCCGGTATGATGGTGAAGTTCTATACAGCGAGGCAACAACTGTGGTTGGAGGCAGAAAGCAGTTCTTTGACGTCTGGTTACCAGACTCAAGAGCAACATGGTACATGACTTCTCGGAAAGAGTGGTTCCACACATAAGAACCAATCTCGGGATGCTCTGTACACATGGGAGATGATCATGCTTTGAAAATTGCTGGTATTGGTACTATCAAGCTCAAAATGTTTGATGGTATGCTTTAATGGTATGCTTCGCACCATCCAGGAGGTACGGCATGTCAAGGGCTTGAAGAAAAATCTATTGTCTTTGGGACAAATAGATAGCCTTGGATGCAAGACCCATGTCGAAAATGGGGTCATGAAGATTTTCAGAGGCGCGCTTGTGGTCATGAAGGCCGAAAAGATCGCAGCAAATCTATTCATGCTTAATGGAAAAACACTGTAGGAAGCTGATGCGTGTGTCGCATCGACCAGCAAAGGAGAAGAATCGACAATGATGTGGCATCTCAAACTAGGCCATATGTCTGAATACGGTTTGAAGATTCTCTCCGACCGGAAGCTGCTTCCAGGGCTCAAATCGGTGAACCTACCGTTTTGTGAGCATTGTGTTACAAGTAAGCAGCATACTTTGCAGTTCAGCAGATCTGAAGCCAGGAGTAAATGCATTCTAGACTTGATTTATTCTGATGTCTAGGAATCACCGAAAATGTCCCTAGGAGGAGCAAAGTACTTTGTGTCTTTTATTGATGATTACTCTAGGAGATTGTGGGTGTATCCAACCAAGAAGAAGTCAGATGTGTTTCCAGTGTTCAAAGACTTCAAAGCTCAGGTGGAACTTGAATCTGGGAAGAAGATCAAGTGCTTGAGAACAGATAATAGAAGGGAGTACACAGATGGCGAGTTTCTTGCACTTTGTAAGCAAGAAGGTATCACAAGACAGTTCACAGTCTCATATAAACCTCAGCAAAATGGCGTGGCAGACCTGATGAATAGGACTCTTACAGAAAGGATGAGAGCTAAGTTGCGGACTGCAAGTAAGTTCAACTCTTTTCGGGCAGAAGCAGCCAAAACCACTTGTTATGTTATAAATCGGTCGCCATCAATGGCAATTGAGCTGAAGACACCGATGTAGATATGGACTGGCAAGCCGGCGAATTACTCTACTTTACATTGGTTCGGATGTCCCGCATACATGACGTACAATGCCCAAGAAAGAACGAAGCTGGATCTGAAATCTAGGAGGTGCATGTTCTTAAGGTATGCTGACGGTGTGAAGGGGTATCGCCTGTGGGATCCCACTGCCCACAAGGTTGTTATCAGCAGGGATGTGATCTTTGTAGAAGATCAGCTACAAAAGGAAGATGGAAGCAGTAGCACGTCAAAGGAGAATCCACAGACTACTACAGTTCAGATGGAAGATAAACCAGATGAAGATCTAGTTTCTTCTGAAGTAGCACCAGAGCACGATGAACAAGAACCAGTCGAGTTCGAGGCTCCAGAAGTTCTTCGGTCAACTCGTGAGAGAAGACAGCCAACTTGGCACTCAGGGTATGTTACGGAGAGCAATGTTGCATACTGTCTTCTAACAGATGATGGGGAGCCATCATCCTTCCAGGAGGCAATCACAGGCTCAGATGTATCCCTGTGGATGATAGCAATGCAAGAAGAAATTGAAGCTCTACACAAGAACAAGACATGGGATCTTGTTACGCTACCACAAGGAAGGAAGACCATCGGCAACAAATGGGTCTACAAGATCAAACGCGATGGAAATGACCAAGTGGAGCGGTATTGTGCAAGATTGGTGGTGAAAGAATATGCTCAGAAAGAAGGTATCGACTTCAATGAAATATTTTCACCTGTGGTTCGACTCACGACAGTCAGAGTAGTCTTGGCGATGTGTGCTACGTTTGACCTACATATAGAGCAGTTAGATGTGAAGACTGCTTTTCTTCATGGAGATCTTGAAGAAGAAATCTATATGCTACAACCAGAAGGTTTTGCTAAAACAGGCAAAGAGAACTTGGTTTGCAGATTGAACAAATCTCTGTACGGTCTCAAACAGGCACCGAGGTGTTGGTACAAGAGATTTGATTCCTTCATTATTAGCCTTGGATACAACAGACTTAGTCCAGACCATTGTACGTACTACAAAAGGTTTGATGGTGATAATGACTTCATTATCCTATTGTTATATGTGGATGACATGTTGGTAGCAGGCCCCAACAAAGATCTGATCCAAGAAATGAAGGCACAGTTGGCTAGGGAGTTTGACATGAAAGACTTGGGACCAGCAAACAAGATTCTAGGGATGCAGATTCACTGAGACAGAAATAACAGGAAGGTTTGGCTTTCCCAGAAGAATTACTTCAACAAGATCTTGCGGCGCTTCAACATACAAGATTGTAAGCCAATTTCGACCCCACTTCCTGTTAATTTCAAGATATCCTCCAATATGTGTCCTAGCAATGAAGCAGAGAGGAAGGAGATGTCTCGAGTACCGTGTTACCGCTGAATCTGGTGTGGGGGCAAACAGATAATATTTGTGGATTCTTGGAGAAACTGAATAGTCAAACCTTAACTTCTTCTGCGGGAGTTTGACCAATGACTCCTGCCGTTCACCTGCAAAAAGTGCGAAACACCGGGGTTGATCCCAGCGACGCACCCTCCAACGCTCAAGTCAGTAATTAGGATAGATTTTGAGATAGCGTAAATTGGCAAAAGATTGATTACCTCTTAATGGTGGTGGATGGGGGGTATTTATAGCCGCCTTTGGGATCAGATTAGGAATTTAATCACTATGACCAGATAAGGAATGTAATCCCTAATTCCCAGTGAAAGGATAGCTGTGAATCAGGGCCGTTGATTAGGATTAATCAGAAACCCTAATTCTATCATGCTGGATCGGGTTTGCTGCGGGTTGGAACCCGCACCCAGTCGAGATGGATCCGTTCGTGGGTTATTGGGTCTTTGGGGAGAAGACCCAGTAGCCACTTAGACCCGTTTGTCAAGTGAAATTACCATTTTACCCCTAGGCTTTAAGATTCGTGCCCAATTTGGACGGTTCCGATTTAACCCCATTTTTAGCCATATCACGAGCCCCCCACTCCCGAAGACTGAGTTTGATCAGCCTTTGAGGAGTAGTTTTACTGTTTTAATGGCTTGCGGAGTTGAATCGGAGTCCAAATGAGAGGTGTCGAATCTTTATACAGAGTATTGCAGTAATTTCTGAGTTAGTAGCGTGCTCTAGATTGTTCTTGATCTCTTCTAGACACTTGGGGATTTTTCTTACTTTTTATCTATTTTTTTCGGATCACTTATTTAATCTTGCGAAGTGTCGATTCGTTGTTCGGGGGTCTTAATCAACTGTTCTAAGTAATAATCACTTACCCAGGGGTCCAAAAATGTTTCCCTGAATTTATAATTACTTTTTAGAATTTTTAATTAATTTTTCCGAATTTTTAATCATTTTTTCGCAATTTTTAAATAAATAAAATAATTTTAATAAATAAAAATTAATTTTAACTACCGAATTATGACGTGGCACGATCTGGACCCTTCATCATCGTCGAGCACAATTTTCTGGAGGATCGGACGATCTGGGTAGCTCGGCGAGTACTTTCTTCGTATGTGAGGGTCGGCACCTCGGCACTTCGGCTCGGCACGTAGAGATCTGTCGAACTACGTGGCGCGATCCTGAGCGTCCACTATGGTGCAAATCCCAAAAAATGCTATCTTGTCGTTTTGTGGACGTGGCATGATCTAGGCCGTCCATCATGTTTTAGCACGTTTTTAACAAGATCCAACGGTTGAGGTGGGTCGGCTTCATTTTTCTTCAAATGTGAGGGTCGGTACCTCGTCACTTCGGCTCGGTAGCTCGGTGAGGCACTCTGGTGGCTTGGCAGCTCGCCCTCTGTCCCAGTAGCTCGGTTGCTCAGCCAAGCTGTTTGGTAGCTCGGCTATGCACTCCGGTGGCTGGCAGCTCGGGAGGAACACATGGCTTAATTTGGAGCGTTCACCACAGTGCAAATCACGAGGACGGGGTTCAGATCATGAGAAAATATTATCTTGTCATTTTGTGGGCGTGGCTTGATTTGAGCCGTCCATCATGTTCTGTCGCGAATTTTGAGGCGATCCGACGGTGAAACTGGCTCGGCGATATTTTTCTCCATATGTGGAGGTCGGTACCTCGTCACCTCAGCTCGGTAGGATGGTGGCTCGCTGGTTTCGACGAATGCTCCGGTGAATTAGGAGCTCGGATCGAGTCTTCGAACCACTTGATGAGATCTGAGACGTTCATCGCGGCGCACATCACAAAGTTGGAGGTTCAGATCACGAGAAAACGTTATCTGGTCGTTTTGTGGGCGTGGCGTGATCTGAGCCATCCATCATGTTCTGTCGCAAATTTTGAGGCGATCTGACGGTGAAACTGGCTCGGTGGTATTTTTCTCCATATGTGGAGGTCGGTACCTCGTCACCTCAGGCTCGGTGGCTCAGCGTTCGCTGTTTGGTAGCTTGGCTAAGCACTCCGGTGGTTCCGCTCATCGTCCTCTACAATTAGTGGCTCGGTGCCTCGTGGTTCGGTGGGCCACGAGTCGTCGAGGGGTGATGTTTAAGCAAAACGACGAGCCTTTCCCCCTGAAACGTTGCAGCTTTGCGTTTTGTCGTTTTACCTTCCCTTAGTGGGCCCTCAGACGTTTCGAAAGCCCAACAGTCGCTTTTTGGCTATAAGTTCTTACCCCGCCCCCCCTCTCACCCCTTAGCTCATTTCTTACTTTTACTACCAAGTTTTTAGTTTCGCTCTAAGTTTGCTCTACTAATGGCAATTTTGTTCCAAGGTGGTTGCGCTAGCTGTCGCGAGGGCCAGGAGTTTTCCGGCGAACTATTTCCGACCGTGAACGTCACTTCAAGGTTACGTCACATCAAGGTCAGTCCTCTTTGTCTTAGATTATTTATTCGAGATGTCAAGAGTGAGCTCGGGAAGTGAGGCATCGTCCTCAGGAGATAGAAGCACCGAGGAGGCGAGGGAAGTAGTGAGCCGTAAGAAGGGGAAGGGGGTAGTAGGGTCGTTCGCGGTCGAGAAGAAGAAGAAGAGAGTAGTGGCCCGGTCTTCGATAGTCGAGGAAATCGTGGAGCCTGAGAGACGAGCCCCCGAGTCGGGTCGGTACCCTGGCGTGTTGTCCGGTCACGCCGGGATTAGGCAATATAGCAGCGATTTGCTGGAGAAGGCAATCGTTGGTCGCTCAGCGACTTACGAGGAGAACGCCCCGAGGGAGGTCACCGAGGTGGATGATCTTGCTACGGTATTATCCGAGCGGGATCTTCTCCGGATCAGAAAGGGGTTCGCCATCCCTCCGGAGTATAGGCTGATCCTCCCCGGCCCAGGGATGCGAGCGAACACCAATCTGTCACCGGACACGTGCATCTTCGACTTTGACTCCTTAAACGCTGATCTGCGCATCCCTCTCCACCCTTTCGTCATAAGTCCTTCATTGGTACTGTCTTGCTCCGGTGCAGTTCATGCCGAATACTTGGCGCCACGTGCTCGCCTTCTTACTTCAGTGCCTTATTGCCGAGGTCGAGCCGGACATCTTCATCCTCCAGAGTTTGTATCAAATCAACCGGATGACGAAGCTCGAGCCTCGCTATTACTTGTCACCCCGGCGAGGCGTTAAGTTAATTGAAAATCCGGATTTGATAAAGAATTGGAAGGAGAAGTTCTTTCTGTTAAAGGGGCCCTCGCCGTTGGGCATCCCGACTCGGTGGAAGGCAGAGGTGCCAAAGTTCGCGAGGGTCGACCCGGTGTTGACGGCTGCCGAGGAGGAGGTGGCGGCCAAACTAATCGCTCTCCCGATGTTGAGCTGGAGAGAGATGACCGAGGAGATGCTACACGGGTCGAGCCTTAGTCCGATCGACCCGAGTACGCTCCTGACATCTCACCAGAAATTATTTTCTTCAAATGCCTTGTACATTCTTTTAAATTTTTCTTTAGTCGCTCTGAACAGAGGCGCCAAAGATGGATTTCATGGGCATGATGACCGAGCGAAGCAAGGTCGCCGACGGCAAGAAAAGGAAGAAGCCGAGCACTGGTCTCACGTCCGGCCGACCCACCAAGGCCCCCTCGGTAGCCACCGAGCCAACTCAGGCACCATCTCCATCGGTGGCCGTCCTCCCCGACCCTTCTGCCCCTGCCCCATCTGCCCCGGAAAGTGAGGCCTTCTTTATTTCGGTGGCTTTGGCACTACAGGCTCCGCCCTTGACGCCTCAGGCCGAGCAGATCTTGACCGAGGCCCACAAGAAGCTGTTCGTCCCCGACTGGCGGGTGAAGAACCACGACGGCTTTTTGGGCGACTCGCAGATGTGCATGCAGGCCGTCAAGCATCTTGCAACCCCAAAAGACCGAGCCGCCCTGAAGGCGGGGACAACCGGCGACGATACCTACGAAATCGCTCGGTCGCTTATGTAGGTAAGTCTTGATTCTTCTTGAAAATTTCTTAAGTCCATAGTTCGGCTTTCGTTGCGATATAACTCAACTTTTTGCAGGCCACCTGTCACTTCGGCCACCTCGTCCAAGAATTTGCCGAGCATGAGAGGGAGTTGAATGCCCTCTGTGACAAGGACCGGGCAAAAAGGGCGAGGGCAGTGAATCAGCTCGACACGGAACAGCACCGCTCGGAGGCCTTGGAGGCTCGATTTGCCGACCTCGAGGCAGCCCTGGAGCGAGCAAAGGAGGAGCTCGCTACGGAGGTCGCCAAGGCTAACGAGGAGAGGGCCGCAGCGGCGAAGGCCTTGGAGGCAGCGAAGGCAGGACAGGCCGAGGCGGTGGAGAAGGTGAGGAAAGAGATCGAAGCCGAGGCGAAGAGCCACATGGCCAAGAATATGGAGCTATCTTACGCAAGAGCGCTCGACCATGTGGAGGCTCGGGTCCCTGGCTTCGAGAGGGTGGGGTACCGGCTGTGGCCCGGCAGCAAGGTAGAAGGCGACGAGGAGGAGGGCGAAGAGGAGGAAGGAGATGAGGAGGGCGAGCAGCGGGGTGGTGAGGTGCCTGACATTTTAGAGACAGTGGCAGCCGACCCTCAAGCAAGGGCGACGGGGGGCGAGGGGCCATCTGCCGTGGCGCCTGTGTCCGAGCTGCCGCCCCAGGTGGACCTTTGATCCCCTCGCCTTCGTAATAATTTTTTTTTCTTTTTCTTTCATTGTAATGCCTTATAGCGGACTGGCCACCTCTTTTTTGCCATGAATAAAATTTTTCCCGAACTCGAGTTTTGACCAAGTGTGGGACAGTTTTTTTGGAATTTGGACAAGTGTTGGGCTCGGAATTTCTATGAAGTTCGGCAAGTGTTGAGTACTGCCTTTAGTCTTTTTTCTTTTTGTGTTGATATGCTTCGTTCTTTCAGATCGCCGAACTCAGTTCGGACTCTGAGGCAGCCCGCCTTCATGCAGAACTACGGAAGCGGTCTCGCGAAGCTCGTCTGGAGGGCGAGGTGGAGTTGCTCAGGAGGGTGTTGTTCGACGTCGAGAGAGAGAAAAGCGAGCTGCTGGCGGAGGTTTCGCCATTTGCAAATAACCGAAGAAGAGCTCTCGGCGAAGGAGGATGAGTTAAACAAGCTAACTTCAGCAATGCGGAAACTGACGGCCGAGCTTACGACGGAGGTCGAGCAATTAAGGAGGGTTACGGTCGACAAAAGCATTGAAGTGACCAACCTTTGCCGCATCATAGCTGACAGTGCTGGTGATGCAGGCTCGGCTAAGCTTCCTCAGTTTAAGATATCTATGAAGGACGATGCTTTGAAGGATAGGATCGTCGAACTCGAGGAGGAAGTCGCCCACCTTAAACCTCAGTCTTTGAGGGTTAACGTCCGAAGCACTTCGTGTACCCACGATGAGAGTGAGAGGGGGATCTTCTTCTACGAGCTCGCGACTCGTCCACCTATCGTTCGGCGGAGCCCAGCCGACGCTCAGAGCGGCATGGCCATCTCGTCTAGCGTAGCCTCGGTCGGGGCCACTGTCAGAGGCAGCGCCGAAGAGGCGTCTCGGTTCGTTGGTGTAGAGACGAGCTCGGAGGTTAAGTGGTGCCACCCTCGTGTTTCTCTAAACCGAAACGTCCCCGTCCTGAAGAAGCGTTGAAAGAGTTATACTATGCTTTTGAATTTTTGTAGCACCTCGTTGTAGTAGCCTGGTCTTGTAACTTGAATGTTTTCGTTTGTTGTACTCTTTAATAAAAGTTCGTTCACTTTTTAATGCTCGTGTGTTAGAGTTTGTTTCAACGGTTGTGGGAGAAATTCTGAATGGCGAACCACTTCTAGCTCGCTTAAAAGCGAGCTTGCAAAGCAGAGTCGAGCCAAGTGTTGGACTCCAAACTCGTCGTTAGAGTTTGTTTCAACGGTTGTGGGAGCAATTCCGAATGGCGAACCGCTTCTAGCTTACTTAAGAGCGAGCTCAAGTGTTGGACTCCGAACTCGTCGTTAGAGTTTGTTTCAACGGTTGTGGGAGCAATTCTGAATGGCAAACCGCTTCTAGCTTGCTTAAGAGCGAGCTTGCGAAGCAGAGTCGAGCCAAGTGTTGGACTCCGAACTCGTCGTCAGAGTTTGTTTCAACGGTTGTGGGAGCAATTCCGAATGGCGAACCGTTTCTAGCTTGCTTAAGAGCGAGCTTGCGAAGCAGAGTCGAGTTTGTTTCAACGGTTGTGGGAGCAATTCCGAATGGCGAACCACTTCTAGCTCGCTTAAGAGCAAACTTGCGAAGCAGAGTCGAGCAAAGTGTTGGACTTCCAACTCGTCGTTAGAGCATAAAGAAGGTAAAAACAGAGAGATACAAGCAATTCATAAGTAAGATATGAAAAAAATGTTCTTTATTGAAAACTAATAGTCGGCTGCTTCTAAGTTGCGAGCCGTTATTACATTGGAGAAATAAAGGAGCAAAAGTAAAATTACAAGTGAAGGGAAAGGAACGGTTCGACATCTGACGGTACTCGGAGAGGCGTTCATGCGCTCTCTTGGTACTTCAAGAGATGGTCGGCATTCCAAGTCCTGGGAATCTCTCTTCCTTCGAGGTCTTCTAGACGGTAAGTTCCGGGCCGAACTACCTTGGTGATCTTGTAAGGTCCCTCCCAATTTGGAGCCAGCTTACTCTTCTGACTGGGGAATGAGATAGCTAACTTTCTGAGGACCAAGTCCCCTTTTTTGAGGTCGGTGGGACGGACTCTCTTATTGTAGGCTAGCTCGATCCTCCTTCGGTAGCTTTGCTGGCGGATCGAAGCTCTTTCACGGAGCTCATCAATCAGATCCAAATTTGCCCGAAGCTCCCTGGCATTCTCCTCTTCTTCATAGGAAATTAGGCGAGGAGAGGATACACCGACTTCCAGGGGGATCACAGCTTCGGACCCATAAGTGAGATTGAACGGCAACTCTCCTGTGGGGGTCTGTTTCGTAGTGCGGTAATTCCACAGTACGTTAGGGAGCTGATCAACCCATAAGCCCTTAGCAAATTTATCCAGCCTCTTCTTAATACCACAGAGGATTTGTCAGTTGGAATTTTCTACTTGACCATTCGACTGTGGGTGGGAGACGGAGGAGAAGCGTTGTTGGATGGCGAGGTCTTCACATAGAGCTCGGAATGCGGCCATTGTAAATTGTGTTCCATTATTGTTATGAGGACCCGAGGGACACCGAACCTGCAGATGACGCTCTTCCAGAAGAACTGAAGGACTTTGTTCTCGGTGATTGTAGCCAAGGGCTCGACCTCTATCCACTTCGAGAAGTAGTCGATTGCCACGACTAAAAATTTGAGTTGGCCGGGAGCTGGTGGAAACGGCCCTAGTAAATGCATCCCCCACATTGCGAAAGGGATCGGACTTGATAGGGAAAGCGAGGTGAGCTTGGGGTAGGCGACGAATGTTGGAGTACTTTTGACAAGTGCTGCATTGCCGAACATGTCGTTTGGCATCTTGTAGGAGGGTAGGCCAGAAATATCCATAATTCAACACCTTCCGGGCAAGGGATCTGGACCCTGAATGTGCTCTGCCTATGCCTTCGTGAAGCTCTTGCAAGGCGTATGTGGCTTGTTCGGGGGAGAGGCACCTCAGATAAGGTCTACTGTCAACTTGTGTGAAGGAGCGTTTGTACAAGATCCCCTCAACAAGGGTATACCGCTCCGCTCTAGTTCTGACTCGACGAGCTTCCTTAGGATCTTCGGGGAGGAGCCCATCCCTTAGAAATTCTACCAGGGGTTTCATCCAATCATCTTGAAGTTGAACCGGCAGTGACTCCATCGAATCGGAGGTTTCTTCTTCTATGCTCGGCCTCAGGAGCACTTCAATCAGGACGGTCTGCTCGAGACCTTAGAGGGAGGAAGTGGCTAACTTGGAGAGAGCATCTGCTTGGGCATTTTCCTCCCTAGGGATTTTCCGAATAAGTGCCTCTTCGAATAGAGCCATGAGATTTTAGACCTTGGCTAGATACTTTGTCATTCGGTCATCTCGCGCTTCGTACTCGCCCAAGACTTGGTTCACGACCAGCTGAGAGTCACTAAATATACGAAAGCGTTGTGCCCCTGCTTTGTGGGCCATTTCAAGGCCGGCTATAAGGGCTTCATACTCTGCTTCATTGTTGAAGGCCTTGAAGTTGATGCGGAGGGAGTATTGAAGAACGAAGTCATCTGGGCCTGCCAGAATGACCTCGGCTCCGCTCCCTTCGGTGCAAGAGGATCCATCTACATATACCATCCAAATGGGAGGTCCGTTTGCCGCTTGACTGACCACGAAAATGGTGCTCTTAACTATAAATTCGGCTAAGGCCTAAGCTTTGATTGCGGTCCGAGGCTGGTATGATATATCATGCTGGCTCAGCTCGATCGACCACTTCATGAGACGGTCAGAGGTCTCCGGCTTATGCAGAACTTGTTTCAGCAGTTGGTCGGTAAGAACGACCACCGAGTGAGACTAGAAATATGGGCGAAGCTTCCTAGCTGCTATAACCAAGGAGTATGCCATCTTCTCTAGCTTTGGATAACGAAGCTCGGCATCCCGAAGTACCCTGCTTACGTAATAGATGGGCTTCTGAGCCTTGTCTTCTTCCCTCACCAAGACAGCACTGAGGGTTTGTTCGGAGGCAGCTAAGTAGAGGTAGAGTGTTTCCTCGGGGATAGGCTTGCTGAGGAGAGGGGGGTTGATTAGATACTCTTTAAGCTGATCGAACGACTCCTGCTGTTGTTGACCCCATTCGAAGCCCTTAGCCCCCCTGAGAGCCTTGAAGAAGGGAAGACACTTCTCTCCTGACTTAAAAAGGAAGCGCCCTATAGCTGCGAGACGCCCGGTTAGCTTCTGAACTTCTTTCATATTTTTGGGAGGAGCCATATCCAGTATTGCTTTGATCTTCTCGGGGTTGGCTTCGATCCCTCTTTGGCTGACCATGAAGCCTAGGAATTTCCCTGACGAGACTCCGAACGCACACTTGTTTGGATTGAGCCTCATATCATGTTTCCTTAATACATCGAACGCCTCCTGCAGATCGGTGACATGGTCGGCCCCACGGATGCTCTTCACAAGCATATCATCAACATACACCTCCATGTTGCGGCCGATCTGATTTTGAAAGACTCTGTTGACGAGGCGTTGATAGGTGGCACCTGCATTCTTCAACCCGAAAGGCATCACCCTGTAGCAGTAGAGGCCCTGATCGGTAACAAAGGAGGTCTTCGGGATATTCGGGGGGAACATGCGGATTTGATTGTATCCAGAGAAATCGTCCATGAAGCTGAGAAGCTCATGGCCCGAAGTGGCATCAATCTGGGTGTCGATGCTTGCAAGAGGGAATGGATCTTTGGGGCATGCTTTATTCAGGTCGGTAAAATCGATGCAGATTCTCCAGCTCCCGTTGGCCTTCTTTACCATCACAACATTTGAGAGCCATTCGGGATAATGGACCTCCTGTATGAACCGAGCCTTAAGGAGCTTGTCCACCTTTTCTTTTATAGCTTGTTGGTGCTCGGGAGCAAATTTGCGCCTCTTCTGTTGAACCGGTTTGGACCCCGGTGCAACACTCAGGTGGTGGACGAGGAGCTCTTCGGAGATTCCTGGCATGTCGGCAGCCGACCATGCGAAGAGGTCACGGTTCTTTCTAATACATTGGACTATGTCCGAGCTTAGGGCAGAGGGGAGGGTCTTGCTGATAAAGAACTTGCGGTTCGGATCTTGCTCAGAGAAGAGCACTTCCTCCAATTCATCCACTGGCTCGGACGTTAGTCGGACATCATCTTGGGGGATTTCAAGAGTTTTGAGGGAGAGGACTGGACCCCCGGTAGAGGTCATGTAGCATTTGCGGGCCATTTCCTGACTGCCTCTGACTTCCCCTACTCCTGCCCGGGTGGGGAACTTCATCTTGAGGTGATAAGCGGAAGGGACGGCTTCGAGAGCAGCTAGGCCGTGCCGGCCTAGGATGACATTATAAGCTGCAGGGACATCAACGACCATAAAGTCCATCGGCTCCGTTCGGGTAGTAGGAATTTTGCCAGTGGTTACGTCGAGGGTGATCACCCCTTCGATAGTCACTGGCACTCCCGTGAACCCATGGAGCGTGTAGCCGGCGGGCATAAGCCTGTCCCGGGGTAGCTTGAGTCCTTTGATAGCATCGAGGAAGAGGATGTTAACGGAGCTGCCATTGTCCACCAGTATCCTTTCCACGTTAAAATTTGCCATATGGAGGTTGATCACAAGTGTGTCACAGTGGGGGGTTCGAACGCCCACCAGGTCTTCATCTGAGAATGTGACGGGTACTCCGAGGCCTTTAGGGGGAGGTGTCCGTGAACCGAATTAACTTCTCATATGAACGCCTTTCGAGAGGAGTTGGAGGAGCCCCCCATTGGGCCCCCATGAATGAGGTGTAGGATACGCTCCTCTTCGAATTCGGGCGTCTCATCGCATCGTTCAGGATGCTTGTTAGCCCCCCGAGGAGGAGGAGGCGGAAGGTCAGTTCGGTCTTTTCTCACGAATTTGGCCAGCTGCCCCCTCTGAATGAGGGCCTCAATCTCATTCTTCAAGGCCCGGCAATCATTGGTGTCGCGACCATGGTCCCGGTAATAGCGGCACCACTTTTCTTTGTCCCTCTTCTTGCCGGGGGTGTTCATCTTCGGGGCAGGAGGTATCACCCCTTCATTCTCAACTTCCATGAGAATAGTGGAAATGGTGGCGTTAAGAGGAGTGAATTTCTCGAATCTGGGGGGAGGGCGGCGCTGTCTGCCATTGTCCTTCTGGAGCTTCTTGGCTACCTCTTCTTTACTTGCCTTTCTTTTGGTTACGGAGGAAGGCCCCTCAAAGGTGGGGCGATGCTCAGCTTCCTCGGCCCGGATATACTTCTCGCTTCGGAGAAGGAGGTCGAAGAAGTTTTGCGGGGGCTTCTTGGCGAGGGAGGACCGAAGGCTGGAGTTAAGGACATTCGACTGGAATGCTGCTGCAGCGACCGACTGGTCGAGGAAAGCGATGGACCTGGCTTCCGCAGTGAACCTTTTCACATAGTCTCTTAGCTTCTCACCCTTGTTCTGGTTGAGGTAGAGTAGCGAGATGCTGGTCTTCTCAGTTCGGCGGCTACTCACGAAGTGGGTGAGGAAGAGGGTCTTGAATTGCTCGAAGGAGAATATTGAGGATGGGGCGAGGCGAGAGTACCATTCTCGGGCCGGACCCTTGAGAGTAGTGGGAAAAAGTCTTGCAGAGCAGGGCGTCGGAAGCTTGGTGGATTAGCATGAGGTTCTTAAAGCTTTCGATGTGGTCGACGGGGTCGAATTCCCCGGAATAAGTCTTGAATTGGGGAGGCTTGAAGCCTATTGGAACGGGCGCCTCCATGATGGTTCGAGAGAAAGGAGGTCGGCTTGGACGGAGGGTCCTTCCTTTAAGCTCCTCTTCCAGGTCTAGCTGACCCAAGCGCCTCTCCATCTCGTGGAGACGACGGTAGACGGCATCATCCCTTCGATGGTAGCCGAACGAGTCTCTGGACTCGTCTTCATATGAAGGGGAGCGGGGACTACGACGGTGGTAGCTTCGGGAGTGGCAAGGGCTAGGAATGTGTTGGTGATTGCTAGGAGCTGGGGGAGGAGTTACGGACCGATGGCGAGGACTTTGGACCAGGGGGAGGAGTAGGAACCCTCTAAGCATTGTTGTTGTTGGGGTGGAGATTAAGGGCCTGCAATATGGTGTCTTGGAACTGCTGGAACTCGGCACGGGTGATGGGTGCCTCATTGTTCCTCGGAGGTTGCCGACCAGCAGGAGACTGGGGTCTTCTCCTATGGTGGCCTGGGGACTCTCTCCGCCCTCTGTGAAGGGGGACCTTCTGTATTCTCGGTGATGAGGAGATCGCTCATTCGGGCGGCGTTGGCGGGAGGCTCCCTCTCGGGCCCGCTTTTCATCCAAACAGCGGTGAAGATCCTCTTCTTTGCGCCGGTTGTCGAGGGTGTTGCGGAGGTCGTCGGATGCTCGGGGATTGTGAGATGCCATGGAATCAGTAGAGGGGTTGTGCACAGAAACATGGTCATGTTGGAGAGGTTGTTTCTGAGGATTGGGACGGGAGCCCCCCGCGCCGGTGTTCTTGAGGCCGGTTTGGCCGCGAGGGGATTGAAGATTCTGAGGAGGAAGTTGGTCCTGCTGCGGGGCCTGGTTAGGTGGAGGAGTAGGTCCTGTTGGCTGGATGGTCTGGAGGGGGATCCCCTGTTGTGGTTGAGGAGGAGTGGGTCCACGGTTGGACCCTCTGGATCTTAGCTTTCAGGGAGGCATGGCTGGGTAGATCTGACCAACGGAAAGAGGAAGGGCTGCTATTTGTTGTTTCCCACAGACGGCGCCAATCTGATACTGCTAAATCTGGTGTGGGGGCAAACAGATAGTATTTGTGGATTCTTGGGAAAACTGAATAGTCAAACCTTAACTTCTTCCGTCGGAGTTTGACCACTGACTCCCACCTTTCACCTGCAAAAAGTACGAAACACCGGGGTTGATCCCGGCGACGCACCCTCCGACGCTCAAGTCAGTAATCAGGAAAGATTATAAGAGAGTGTAAATTGGCAAAAGATTGATTACCTCTTAATGGTGGTGGATGGGGTGTATTTATAGCCGCCTTTGGGATCAGATTAGGAATATAATCCCTATGACCAGATAAAGAATGTAATCCCTAATTCCCAGTGAAAGGATAGATGTGAATCAGGGTCGTTGATTAGGATTAATCAAAAACCCTAATTCTATCATGCTGGACTGGGTTTGCTGCGGGTTGGAACCCACACCCAGTCGAGATAGATCCGTTTGTGGGTTATTGGGTCTTTGGGGAGAAGACCCAGTACCCACTTCAGACCCGTTTGTCAAGTGAAACTACCATTTTACCCCTAGGCTTTAAGATTCGTGCTCGATTTGGACGGTTCCGATTTAACCCCATTTTTAGCCATATCATACCGTATGCATCAGCAGTGAAAAGTTTGATGTTCGCTATGATATGTACAAGACCAGACAATGCACAAGCAGTGGGAGCGGTTAGCCGATACATGGCGAATCCTGGTAGAGAGCATTGGAGCACAGTAAAGAGGATTCTGAGATACATCAAAAGAACCTCAGATGTTGCATTATGTTATGGAGGATCAGAATTAACTGTCAGAGGCTATGTGGACTCAGATTTTGCAGGCGATCTTGACAAAAGCAAATCCACTACGGGCTATGTGTTTACACTTGCAGGAGGAGCTGTAAGCTGGGTTTCGAAACTGCAGACTGTTGTGGCATTATCTATAACAAAAGCAAAATACATGGCAGCTACAGCAACTTGTAAGGAAGCAGTTTTGATTCAAAGTTTATTGGAGGAGCTCGGGCACAAACATGAAAAAATTGTTCTATTTTGTGACAGTCAGAGTGCCTTGCACATCGCAAGGAATCCAGCCTTTCATTCACGGACAAAGCACATAAGAGTCCTGTATCACTTCGTTCGAGAAGTAGTGGAGGAAGGAAGTGTGGATATGCACAAAATTCAGACTAACGAGAACCTAGCAGATGTTATGATCAAGCCAGTCAACACTGACAAGTTCGAATCGTGTAGATCCTCGTGTAGTCTAGCAGAAATATAAGCAGCATGAGAATGGCAAGGTAGAAGGGAGCGTGTGGAGACATGATTAATCCTTAATAAAATCTCCAAGTGGGAGAATGTCGGCAGATAAGTTAAATGGTGGGTGGGTGGGGCTCACCATCCTATCAAATGTTTGAAAAAAATACAAAGCCACCAACCCTTCTGCCTCCATTTTTCACAGACCACCTAACTCCTTCTTGACCTAACTCTCTCCTCTCCGGCTATAAATTGAGGTTAAAGGAATGGTTTGAGATGCAGCTGAGTAGAGCATAGCAATAAGAGCTTAGTGAGGATTAAGAAAATAAAGAGGGATTAAGAAAGAAAATGAGTATTACAAGAGTATTCTCAAGAGGGATAAAATTGTATCCCCTTAGAGATAATTTATATACTTGTATTTTTTCTCAAATTTGTGAGAGAGTGATTCTCCTATTACAGAGAAAGTAAAAATTGTACTCTCCTTATATTTAGAGAGAATGTTGTAATCCCTACTTTCAGCAGTAAAATCCCACTTTCTTGCCCGTGGTTTTTACCCCATCTCCTTTGGGGATTTTTCACGTAAAATATTTGTGTCCACTTTATTTCCACTTTTTCAATATCACTTTAGTTGTGGGGTGCCTTCTGCCCATAACTTTCCTAACATATTTTGAAATAGAGAAAGGAGAGCAAAAGTAGCAATTAATTAACACTTAAGTTAATAGGCTTACCCCATCTCTCTTTTCTCTATTTTGAAATAGAGTAAGGAGAGCAAAAGTAGCAATTAACCCGTGCAGCTCACATCACTTGCCAAAATAGAATTAATTTAAATTACACACACAAAAAAAACCTTTCTTCTACCACATCTCCCCCATACCCACAAACCCTAACCCTCCCTACCCCAAAACCCACCCAAATCTCCTCACCCACCCATCGCTTCCCTCCGCCCGTCGCTGCCCTCGCCCGTCGCTACCTTCCATCGTCACTCATCGCTTTCCCGTCGCCGCCCGTCCATCTCCTCGCCGTTGCCGTCCGTCGATCATTCAAATGTACGTTTCATTAAATTTTCCTTTTCCATTTTTTTCGAGATGTTAAATGATTGTGATTTATTTTGGATAGTCAAGATCTATCACTATTTCTAAAGTTGGTAACTTTAAAAAAAAATCCATTACTCGGATTCGAAGAAAGGTCATACCTTGAGCCTCATCCATTTGGGATCAGAAGAGGAAAAGAAGCAGAGATGAATGATAGAGTATATGTTGGAGAATGGTTTAATACATTATATCAATAAATTAATTAACAAAAAAGAATTCATGGAAATAAAGCGAATGAATCTTATTTGGTTTAACAGAGATTGAGTCCAAAAAAATAATAATAATAAAGAGATAAGAAGAAGAAGAAGAGAAGAGAAAGTGAGCACACAGAGTCTCAATCCAAAAATCCTTTCTTTCTTTTGCACTGTTTTTTTAATAGGGGTAATCCTCTCTTTATTTATTTCTATTCAATTTAAAGAAAGATAGAACTCATGAAATTAAAGAGAATGAATCTACAAATAAACAGACTAAACAATAATTTATCAAAATTTTGGTGAGTCTTTTTATTTTTCTTTAAATTTCGCAGTATTTTTTGTAAATTATTTTTTTGTGTTTGATTTGATTTTTAGGGTTTAAGGGTTTAAAATTTTGGGTGATTGAAGCACGTGATTGTTATAGAATTGGCGGGACATCAAGTCTTTAGAAACTTTATGCAATATGATTCGAAAAGAGTTTCTCTTTTCATGTGTATTTATGTAATTCTGCTTTGATTTTATGTTAGTTACATTGTTGTTTAAAATTAAATATTTGGCTGGAGTTATAGAATTAGGGGGAAATCAAGTCTTTAGTAACTTTATGCAATATGATTTGAAAAGAGTTTCTCTTTTCATGTGTATTTATGTAATTCTGCTTTGATTTTATGTTAGTTACAATGTTGTTTAAAATTAAATATTTGGGTGGAGTTTTTTTACTCTATGTAAGTATAAATTTCAAGAATTCTGGCTCTATGTGGTAAATGAGATTTGTTTTACCTTTTGTAGGAAGTGAAAAGCGATGTTTTAGTTTTTGAATGGTACAGGGTAAATATCATCTTTTCTACATTTTTTATTTTGTTTGAAAAGTTTTTGTGAATTATAGTATTGTATGTGTGTTTTATGGTTTGATCATTTTGTAGAGGCAAAACTAAGGAGTAATATAGAACCATTTGAGGTAAATATTAAGGAACTTCGCAGACAATATGAGTCTTTGCAAGCAAGTTTTAGAATGGAGGAGCTGACAAGATTGCGAGTGATTTTTGAAAATATCTTTTTTTTGGTATTTCTAAATTTAGAGACCTATGGTTTACCTATATTTAGTACTGGAATTGTTGGAAAGTTACACACATCGAGAATTTTTGGTTTCCTTTCAACTGAATAGAAAATATAGAATTATGTTGGTTTGGAAACATGAATTGGTAATCTATACATTTGTCATCTTTTGATATAGCTACTAATTAGTTATTGTTTCCTCCATGTGTTTCTTATGTTGATTATATTTGATTTTAGATGTAATGCTTGATTTGAGAGGGAAGACGGATAAGAAGCACATGGTCAATAAGGAGATAACATAGTACATCAAGGAGTCTGAGAAGAGCCACAACCCAACTTCGGTAATTATTCGACTTTTTTTTTCTTTCCTTCAAATTGATTAGAAATATAGAATTATGCTGGTTGGTTTGGAAGTGTGAATCTTTTAATTTATAGATTTTTCATCTTTTAATTATATTTTGATCGAAATAGTTAAGGGGCATCTCTAAATATTTTAATTCCATATAATTTTATGATTCTCTCAAAATTATTTTAGTCTGTGCAATTTGCACAGGGAAATACTAGTTTATAGTTAAAAGAACTGCACATACTGGAAGAGGATTTGGTATTTAGGGAAGAGTAACGGCAAGGTAAACCCTCCGAATTTTTCCCAAAATAACCCACTTTTTGAAAGTATTTACCAAAATGACCCACTTTTGAAAGTATTTACCAAAATGACCCACTCGCTATCTCAGTTAGCGACCCTAGTGAAAACAAGGTCGCTAACTGAGATAGCGAGTCTTCCTGTTTGTTGTTTTCACCATTTGGGAAAAAAACTGAAGAAAAAATCCAAGTTTCACTTGAAAACAGCAGGCACATAGACTCGCAATCTCAGTTAGCGATCCTATTTTAACTATACTCGCTATCTGAGATAGCGAGTGTCGATTGGGAGTTCAATAATACCACACTCTCCGACTCATTCTCTTCTTTCCATATCTCTCTCCACACTCTTCGGAACCCAACTCTGAAACCCTAGCTGCCCAAATCTGATCCATTATCTCACCAAAAGTACACAAAATATCAAAGCAACCTCGTCACCCCCCACATTCCACTCTCCCCACACTCACCAAAATTCAAATTCATCGAATAAATATATTTTAAACTTACATTTACATGTCTTCGTCCACCACCATGACTAGATCCATCCGAAGATTGACATAACATGTACATGGTCCCCCGCGGTTACGTGGAGGTCTACTACTCGTTCCTTCTTCATGAATTTCCCGGGTTCGTGGCATATCCAATAACAAAGAGACTTCTACAAGTTTGATAGTATCTCGGTTTTAGATATATCGATAAATAAGAAATGAGAGTTTCTAGGAATTAAATGTAATATCAATAATACAGAATTATACATTCATCAATATCTACTTACAATAAATCGATATCTAACAATGTTACTCACAATGTTACAATGACTTATAACTATCATCATAAATCGACACTCGTCTATATACAATGTTAGTCACAATATTACTCACAATGTTACTGAAGTATAGCATATATAATCACAATGTTACGTTACATATTACACTCATGCATTGTGAACTTAAATGAATTAGTACAAATATTTCACGAATAACACTAACTAACTTAGTACAATATATGTTATTTTAGGTTAATTACACAAATAAATTTAGTACAAATCATCCACACTTAGTACAATATGGGCATAATTCGTACAATCAAAATACTCAGTTCATTGTTGAACGCATATCAAATTAACTCACAATTCAAATTCTAACTCTATATCAAAATTAACCAAAAATCAAATAGCAAGAGTTATGAACAAATACCACACGAATACTAGGTAGAACGAGGATGAGATTGTTCCACTTGCTTGCCAACTTCAATCCTCTTTTGTGTTTTCCGAACTTCGAACGCCCAAATTGGGGATGTTGGAAGATACGTTTAGGGTTTTGAGAGTGAGGAGAGTAGAATGTGGGGGATGAAGAGGTTGCTTTGAGATTTTGTGGATTTTGGTGAGAAAATAGGTAGGATTTGGGCCACTAGGGCTTCGGAGTGGGAGAAGGAGTGTGGAGAGAGATAGGGGAAGAAGAAACTGAGATAGCAAGTGTGGTATTAAGTGAATTCGTAATCAAAACTCGCTATCTTAGTTAGCTACCCTGATAAAAATAGGGTCGCTAACTGAGATAGTGAGTGTATACTTGGCTTTTTTCTTCAGATTTTTTTTCCAAGTGGTGAAAACAACAGATAGATAGACTCGTTATCTCAGTTAGCGACCCTATCTTCACTAGGATCGCTAACTGAGATAGCGAGTGAGTCGTTTGGTAAATACTTTCAAAAGTGGGTCAGTTTGGTAAATACTTTCAAAAGGTGGGTCATTTTGAGAAAAAATTCAAACCCCCCCTTACCTTACTCATCATCATCCGTGCTTCCAACCAATATTAAGCCATTTCCCCAACACATCTCTAATCTCTAATATTATAATGGGAGAAGTCCTTAGTGTCATTTGTAAATCTACCAACGCGTGCAACACACGTACATAACTATTATAAAGGAAGTCTTAGGTTCAAATCCAGACTATGTCTAAATATTTACTTTTAAAAAAAACTATATTTATTAAGACGTGTATCACACGTGTAAATTACTAGTTCTATTACATTGCAAAACACTGTTGGTTACTCCTTGTTTTTGTGTTAGCTTGTTTCATGTACTTGGCCAACTGTTTTTTCTCATTCTATATTTTTTTTTAGAATATTTTTTTCTTCTCTTTCTATACTTGGCCAAATGTAAATTAAGCACCGTTCACTTTCTATATATATATAATTTTAGAATAAGGTGACCTAATCACTGCTTCATTAATGAAAAGTTAATGAAACAAGTACAGTAATAAACAACATTTATGAAACCTACGTACATACTAATATTATATCCAGAAACGATCTAATACATCAAAATCCAAAATATCATCTAACAAATCACTACTAAAAAGAAGTACATACTATGACTATTATCGCCCCCCCCCCCCCCCCCCCAAAGTGCTCCTCCTCCTCCTCCAAACGCAAACTCTTCTTCGCAGCTGCCTGACCTGCCCATGCATAAACCAAGGCAAAGATTTTGTACATCATGATAGAGAATCTATGATTAATTTGACGAAAGCATAAGTCGTTTCGGGCTAGCCATAGACCCACAAAGTAGCTGCCACAAAGATATTTCATGCTAATCTATAATCTTTCCTAATATTTTTCACTCTTCACTCCCCCAGACCTCATGAGTAGAGGTTGGACAGACATCAAGACCAAATCCTAGACATATAACTTCCCAAGCTACCTTAGCTCTAGGACAAGCGAACAAAATGTGTTCCGTGTTTTCAATTACACATTAGCATCTAGAGCATTTTTCATCCACTGGGATGTTGCGTTTGGTAAGATTTTATTTTGATAGAATCACATCATTAATCACCAGACACATGAAGGCTCTTGCTTTCAATAGTGCATTTGTCTTCTACATCGATCCACCATCTCCACTCCTAGTTCCACCATCATTTAGCCACGTGTACATCGACGTCACCGAAAAGTTCCCACTCGATTCTAGGCTCCAGAATCTGACGTCCTCAACCCTGAGAGCTCGCACTCCTTCCTCTTGAATGAAATCTTTGAGTTGTTGTAGCTTAGTTAGACATATGTGAGACGGGTGTGGTTTAGAAGTTGAATTTTAAGCCTTCCAGTTTTCCAGACATCTGCTATAAGTGTATGAAGATTGGTGAGATTCAATAGTATTTTGGCCATACCATTTGTCCTTCCAAAATCTAGTATTCCTTCCATTGACCAGTTCATAATGAGGGGAGAAGCGTCTCTGGTAAGGCATCTAACCTATGGAAAGGGGAAGTGGTGAATTGGTTTCGTTGTAAGAGTCTTTGCTTTATTTGAGATATAGAGGCAATCACCAAAACAATCATGCTCTGAGACATCGATGTGGGCCTTCAATTCAAAAGCAAATGCTGCCTTCTAATTACAGGAATTTTTTCCCAAAATGACCCTTTTTATGAAAGTTTTGCCACAAACGACCTGTTTTTTTTAATTCCATAAACACCCCACTCGCTTTTTGAAAAAGCGAGTGTGGTATAAACCATCACGCTTTTTCAAAAAGCGAGTCTTAGGGCTCAGAAAATTTGAAAAAGCGAATGTGGTATAAACCATCACGCTTTTTCAAAAAGCGAGTCTTAGGGCTCAGAAAATTTGAAACCTAAGACTCGCTTTTTGAAAAAGCGTGATGGATTATACCACACTCGCTTTTTCAAAAAGCGAGTCTTGGCCTTCTTTGCCCAGCAACACTTGCTTTTTGAAAAAGCGGGGGGAATTAACTCACACTCGCTTTTTCAAAAAGCGAGTGTCGTTTGGGACTGTGAAACCAGTGAAGTATTGATCTCTGGTTATCAACAGATTCAAGACTCGCTTTCCCAAACACCGCGCTTCTTTACACCAAACTCGCTTTCTGAGAAAGCGAGTCTTTGGCTTGTTGTAAGTAAAATCAAGAAATGCAAAAGAGGAATAGGAGTTGTAGTACCTCGCCAGATTCTTGTGTAGAAAAACGGACAATCTCGTGAGATGAAGAAGAAGAAGAAGAAGCTGCTGCTGCTGCAGAGCGGCGGAATTTGGAGGGGAACTTTGAGGCGGAAGAGGAATTGGAATTGGAATTGGCATTGGATTGGAGGGGAAATGAGCGGTGGTGTTCAAGTCGAAGATGATGTTGATGGCTGCAGTAGCGTCGTTGTTGGCCATGTGGAGAGCACGGATTATATCCATCTCCTTTGGATCATCGCCCACTACAGATCGAACTACACCTATTTGCTCCTCCCTCGGTCTCGGCCTCACCTTCTTCTCCTCCTCCTCCTTCTTCTTCATCTTATTCTTATTCTTATTCTTATTGTTGCTATCATTATTTTTATTCCCCATTAGACTATATATATTACGTTATATTGGAGAAGAAAGCATCAATCAGCAAAACCAAAAATCTCAAGACTTTTATGAAATTTATGGTCTGACAAAACCCTTCAAACCCTAGAACCCGAATAAGGATAATAATAATTGAAATAGCTGAAGAAGAAGAAGAAGAAGAAGAGCAAAACCCAAAGAAAGTATTCTCTAACAAGTAGTAATATCAAGAACCCTGTGAAGACTGGAACTCGAACAAGACAGTAGCAACAATCAAACAACACTCGCTTTTTGAAAAAGCGAGTGTGGGATATTTCTCCGCGCTTTTTCAAAAAGCGAGTGTTGCTGGGCAAAAAAGCCAAGACTCGCTTTTTGAAAAAGCGAGTGTGGTATAATCCCCCACGGTTTTTCAAAAAGCGAGTCTTAGGTTTAAATTTCTGAACCCCAAGACTCGCGTGGGTGATTATACCACACTCGTTTTTTCAAAAAGCGAGTGGGGCGTTTATGGAATTAAAAAAAAAAACAGGTCGTTTGTGGAAAAACTTTCATAAAAAAGGTCATTTAGGGAAAAAAATTCCTAATTACAGTGTGTCCACCACCTCTTACACTTTGTCCTTACTCTCGTCTCTCATAACTCCACAGTGCCGGAGTTTTCAACAGTTGTAAGAGTGGTGCAGTGGCTGGTGCTAGAGTTGTGACTCTTTGGTATATAATCGATGGTGATCGATGGATTGTGTCTGGGTCCAAATTTCTTAGTCTCTTGATACTGCTGTAGTACCTAACTGACCTGACCATGTAGAAACATTACACACAGTTCGATGAATTTGCAAGGAAATATCAGGTAATTTTCTATTATTTGAACGAGCGTTAGAAAAAATGTACTAGGAAATAGTCTTGTAATAATAGCAAGCTAATTGTGATGTATGTGGAAACTTGAGGGCGATTTGTTTTGAAGTCTCGGTATTATATATCAGTACAAGGTACAAACAGGGTTTTTCAGGTGCTTGGTTTTCTTCGAAGTTGGCCAACAAACTTTACCTAACTAGGGTATATTTCAAGCATCAAGTGCCCATCGTCAAGTTTTATGAACTGGTAAAACTTTGCGTGCTTAGAATCTGCCTAGCAGCAGGTTTAGAAACTGTCTCAAATAGCCTAATAATAAAAAATCAAGTAATAAAGTTCATTTGCCACCATGTTGTTAGAATTATGGGGCATACAATTTTTTGATGATGTGAATCAGAAGAAGCACACATCTCAAAGCATTGCTTCCTACTTTTTCTTCCATCAGGTGGTCCATGTAAAACCTCGCATATATTTTTGTCTTTTTAATAAAAGTGACAACGCTATGTCACAGAAAAAATAAATAAGTAGTTCAAACAAACTACAAATGTACAAAGTCAGAATAACAAGTACATAAAAGGAAATACCGTGCATCCACTAGCAGGGGCTAAAATCAAGTGCGCAAGCATAAACAAATGCTAAAATTTGAAAAAATGCCTCTCAAGTATATATGTTTTTGAAAAAACTCACCACAATTAAATTTTTTTTTGTATTTTTTTTTTTTTTGTTGGAAACACACCTTTCAACTTTTTTCTCAACTTGGTCCACCAAATTTTTGTTTGAAAAACTATCCTAATGTATATTGATAATAAAAAATACCCCTGAACTTTTAGTTGTGATATAAAATCATCCCTCATCTTTCATTAATGTTTGAAAAAAAACTCTTGAACTCTACGTAATTTTAGGGATTTTTTCGAGAACAGAGTTGAGAGATGTTTTTTCAATAAAAAAAAAGAAGTTGAGGGATAATTTTTCAAACTTGCATATAGTTGATGACTTTATGGGTGTTTGTTTTTTTTTTTTTTTTTTAATTTAGTCCATGCACAAAAACAACAAAGAAAGCACAACTCCCCTACCTGGAGATAGCCTTCGCACCCGACTCCTTCTACCTACTCTCCTCCCTGTTCCTCGCCTATCTTACTATTAGAATTAGAAAGTTGAGGTTTGACCGAGTGAACATAATGCAACCCGTGTACAACAATACTTTTTCTATTTTAGTTTTCTATCGGGAATTGATAAAAACTGGAGCCCTAGGAGTGGACTACTTCAATTTGTGTGCATCTTTCAGCTTGCAATTTGCAAATGGGAACACACAAGCACATGGACATATGGACATGCATATGCACTCGTTATGAACATAGTACAAGTCCTGGGACGCACACACTTCTTTGACAAACCATATATATGTCAGACTGCATATTAATGTTAAGTGGAAGTGCACGACAATAATCCAATGCTCCCTCTTCAATCTAATTCTAGACTATCTCAAAATCTAGATCACCCTCAAGCTTACCATCTTACATTGTTTTTAGATTCTCTCATTTCGTAGTTTATATTACATGTTTTTTATTACATATTTTATATTTTATACAACTCATCTACATCATTCCAAACTACAATATTACATATTTTTTATTTATTTTATATGTTAAGAGAAAGGAAAATAATAATAAAAAGAATTTTAAAAACAACAAAAAACAAAAATCGGCTCGTCCCAGCTCGGAATCGGGGGGACCAAGATGGTGGGCCAGTCCGGGCTCGACTCCTTCCCCATTGGAATCGGACCGGCCCGAACTGGTTTCCACCTAAGCCCGAAAACGAACCGGCCCGGTTACCATCCATAGGAATTTCCAGCTAATAACAGTTGTCAGCCAAATCCTCCCAAATCATGGATTAAATAATAATTTAATCCCTTCACTATGGGAATCTCCAACCAGATCTAAAAGATAGATTTTTATATCCATCTTTTATAACTGATTCCTAGTCTATAAATATCCTATCCCCTCATTCAGTAAAATGTAATCAATATTTGTTACAAATATTGTTTACAAAATTCCTTTTTCAAAGAAAAGATAAAGAGGCACAAAAACACAGAAGAGAACAGGAGGGAGGAAAACCGAAAGAAAAGAAAAGGAAAAAATTAATAAAACAACTTACAAGAACAAATGAAAAGTACAACTTGAGAAGCCGAGACCTGTGTATCATACAGTGTCCTTAAAACAGATTTCGCCTCTTTCCGATTGCTGGAATGAACGGAGGCGTCTGTCTCCCAGGATGCAACGACTTGGAGCGATCCCGTAGGCACCACGTACCACTTCCGAACTGAATACAAGCGCTCGAAGCTATCACCGACTTACCAACAAAAGTAGAACGATGAACAGTACAGAGGAAGACTCAGAGAAGGAGAGAAGAAGACCTGGTTTTTTGTGCAGGGAAGAAAGTAAAGGGGAGGCCTCTATTTATAGAGCCTGGGTTAAATCAGTAACGGCAGACAAGGCTATTAATGCCTTCACTGTAACGGCAGACAAGGCTGTTAATGCCTTCATTGTAACGGCAGACATCATTTACTGCCTTCAGTGTAACGGCAAACAGTGAATTGAATGCCTTCAGTGTAACGGCAGACAAAATATTAAATACAGCACTGAAACGGCAGACAGAACCGTTTCTGCATTCATTTCAGCCGTTACAAAAGGAAAACTGTAGCAAAAAGTGGCTCTGCACGGGGTGGGGTCAAATTGGTCCGGCATTCGTGTCCGCATGTCGTGCGGGCACACACAAGTCGCATGTAATCCGGTCCGTGATTTGCACCCCCCCGCCCCTGCGCGCGCGAGAGAGAGCCTCTCTTCTAGCCATCTTACAATGCTTAGAAGGAGATTACTATATATCCTCTTCTATTTCCTTTGTTATTTCCGATGTGGGACTATGTTCCCTTAACCCTTTTTCGTGAATGAAACGTCTCACTTTGAGAGACAATTTCTCATTCAACCCTTAACCGATTTTAGCGAACCAATATATGATTTTGATCTACTCACGAAGGAGAACACAAATCAATCAAGATCTCTCAATAATTCATTGAGGATCTTACTCAAAAAATTGCTCAAAAATCGGTTCGAAAATGGTGTCTAAAACACTCATTTTCTAACAATATTTCTCTACTAAAAAATCATAATCTTTATCCTGGGTTGCTAACCTTAGCGTTAGAGAGTCTTAAGCCGGAGCCACTCCCAGTGCGAGATTTTTTGCAGGTTCCTGACCATTTGAGTTTTCCAGATCAAAGTCCAAACCCAGACGGTCCAAATCTATATTTTCTCCTCAATTAAGAACTCAAAAATTTGATTGCTGCCATATTAAAATTAGCAGCAACGATGAATGACAACATAAAATAGAAACAGTAAATTCCCCGCAACAACCCTGGGGGGTGGGTTGAATACTCTAGCATTGCCCAATCTCTATCTTCTCATCCTCATAGTCGTCCTCCCTAATTGCTCTGGTAAATATGAAAATCCAATATTCTTGAATAAACTATGTTGGAGAAACCTAAATAGATAAAAGTTGTACATACATACCACGTGCAAATTATGTGTCGAATATCCCAGTATTATCCAACATCAACGGGCAGGCCTCAGGGACAAGGAAGTGGGCAGCTACTTTTTCCGTACTAACCCACTTTTTGAAAATAATTACCAAACTAACCCACTTTCGAAAATATTTACCAAAATGTCTCACTTCACGTCAGTACAAAACGCTATTGGCAAGAACGGCATATGTTATTTTAATGCCGTTGTTGCCAATAGCAGCTCCTGTAAAAAAAGGTTCTAGATGCTACTATTGGAAGTAACGGCATATGTACACTTCGCATTCAATTAGGAACTCTCTGACTTGAGAATAAATAATAAGTGTGAAACCATCATATAACTGATGTCGTTATCCCAAATAACGGCAAGGTTAAGCTGTATGCCGCTATTGGTGATAGAGGCACTAGTATAATAGTACATACAGATAAATAGTGGTCCCATCTCCTCCTTCCTCTTTCCCTTTATCTCTCTCTCTCTCTCCCCCAACTCTCGAACCCAAAACCCTAAAACCCTATAGCACGAATCCGACTTTTGTTTACTCTCAAAATTCATTTCTCTTACCTCCCTCTCATTTCACTCCGAAATTCAACTCCCCCAATCTAAAAAATCTCCAACATTTACTCTCATCATCTCATACATCATCAACGGCGTATTCTCCATGCTTCAAATTACAGTTTAATTTGAAGGTATTCCTATAACCAAATATTGTGTAGTTTGCATAGATTATGCTTGTGAGTAGTTAATATCTCGAATTTTCATCCCTTTATTTATATGTATGTATTACGATATACCTATTTGGTTATGTTTTGAGGGTAATAAATCAAGATCTGAAGATAGGATATTGTTATAGCGATATTGAACTGGTAATTATTTG
Organism: Hemerocallis citrina; assembly: GCA_017893485.1. Lineage (NCBI taxonomy): Eukaryota > Viridiplantae > Streptophyta > Magnoliopsida > Asparagales > Asphodelaceae > Hemerocallis > Hemerocallis citrina. The sequence goes on from CM030358.1 coordinate 259,257,111, forward strand.
GGCACCCCGTAACTTTATATACTCACCCTAGGAGTACCCGTATTTGCAATGTATGGATGCTCAAGAAGGTTCAGGCACAGGTAAAATTTATTCTAAATGTGGATTAAGTGGACACATCCGGCACAGTTGTAAGAGTAATGACAATGTAGGTCCATCTGAAAGTCGTGAATCTTGAAATTGTATGTGCTCGTTATTGTCATGTTCAAGAAAATGTAATTTATGGTTTTGGGGATCCGTGTTGGTTGTTTGATGGTTGAAGGTTTAAAATGTACTTTTGTGTGGACGTGTTGTTATTATGAACTGAAATTTGGGAAAGTTGTATGGATTTGATGCATGTTTTTGCCTCAAGATGGTACAGGTGTCATACAAGGGAACTATCTCTCTGATCTCTTTTTTTTTAAGTTGAAATAACTGATGCCGCTATTGGGGATAATGACATCAGATACCTGTAACGTTATTTCTAATAGCGGCATATGTTATAGAATAGTGGAAAATTGACAAGATCATATAAAATAAAGCATTTTAACTGATGCTACTAGTGTCAATAACGACAATAGGTATAATGATGACGTTACGGTAAATAGTGATTGTTCAGACAGAGTGTTCCAGAGAGCAAATATTTGGTACCAAAAACTTCGATAGCCTGATGCCGCTATTGCCATTAATGGTATTTTTATAACTGTTGTCGTTATCGGAAGTAGCGGCAACAGTTATAATGAAAAAGGTTACAAGTGAATAAGAAATTGAAATCTTCTTTGAACTGTTGCCACTATTTTCAGTCACGGCAATAGGTATAATGTTTCCGTTACGAGAAATAGCTACTATTCAGACAGAGAGTTCCAGAAAGCAAACATTTGGAATATATAACTTCGATAGATTGATATTGCTATTGCCATTAACGACATTCTTATAACTAATGCCATGATCGAAAGTATCCGCAACAGTTATAATGAAAATCATCTATTGTGAACTTTTTTTGAAATCTTCATTATAACTGTTCCTGCTAGTTTCAATTCCTGCTAGTTTCAATCACGACAACAGTTATAAGAATGTTGTTAATGGCATTAACAACATCATGCTATCAAAGTTTTTTGGTTCCAAATGTTTGCTCTCTGGAACTCTCTGTCTGAACAGTCGTTATTTTCCGTAACGGCAACATTATACATGTTGGCGTTACTGACAATAATGACAATAGTTAAAAATCTTTTTTTATATGATCTTATCAATCTTCCATTATTCTATAACAAATGCCGCTATTAGAAATAACGTTACAGGTAACAAATGTCATTATCCCTAATAGCGGCATCAATTATTTCAAATTTTTTATAAAAAAAAACAGACCAGATAGATAGTTCCCTTGTATCACACCTGTAACATTTCCGGACACAAATTTCTCATTATTTCTAGCTTCACATCCACACAAATTTCTCATCGATCAATATCAACCATATATAATGCACAATCACATGAACAAATAATAATAATAACAACACATAGCGCAACAACAAAAAGAGCACAACACAATTTGATGAGAACAAAAACTACATGCACACACAATGTTACTGTATCAAAAAAATACATTGTCCCAGTTTCAAAAAATTACATTGTCCAAATCTCAATCACAATGTGTTCATTTCCTAACTCGGTGTGTAGTGTTGCGGCTTGCTCCTCTTCCGTTGTGGGACTTTGCATGTACATTTTACTTGTGTCAACTGTGACACGGGTATCTCGGGGAGTGGCTCCTCTTCATGCTCTGCTTCCTCTTCTACAATCTCGTGTGGTCGTGCACGTTATTGCGCTTGAAGGTGGGCACCTTCCCTCAGCCTTGTAACGCTCTTCCGCTGCTGCCCATATGATGGTTGGGGTTGAGCTTGTCATTGTGATGGAACTTGAGCTGGTCTTGGTGATGGTGACAGAGGTTGAGCTTGTGGTAGTGGTGGAGCTAGAAAAGCGTTGAGTTCTGGTCCATCTCCTACTTTTTTAAGCGACAACCGACACGAGTTAATGATTTCTCGTGAAAATTCCTTAACGGCCTTCAAAGTATTACTTTTCAACACATGAGCATATTTTCGCGCAATATCTCATGAATTATCAATCTACAACAACATTTAAATATACTCATGTTAAACAAAATTATATGATACACATATAAGTAAAATAGGTACAGAACTTGTTAACTTTAATTCTTAACAAATGAGTTATTAACCAAGAGTCGATACGACGACGCATTTGGCTGATACATTGATCGAGAACTAGAATGTGTTGGTTGTGGTTCGACCTCATGCCTCAGGATTGGTATTTGGATCTCGACCGGTATAGTCGTTCGCGGAGATATATATAAATGCGTAACACGATGGTACCAAGTCATGTACGCTTCTTACTCCGATCTATCGTATGATATCAGACCTTCAAGCACCAAATCATATTTTCACTCATTCCACATGGCCACATGAGATCGATGATGATCGGCCCAATCAATATTCGACATTCGACCCTGACCGGTGATGTTGTGTAGTCGTCAGTTGTACATGCAGTTTTCTGGGATTCTTTGTTGCGCAAAACTATCGGAGGGCTCTACTCAGATAGTAGAACTCCACGAAGTTCACAAGTGGAGTGCCCATCAACCACAGTTACATGTTAGCTGTGCACAGGGAGGTAGTCTTTCAAGCTTATCGGGGGTGTACGGATCCCAATTTACGTACTCTCTCCGCAGTTGATCAAGCTCATCTCTGTAATAAGTCAACACTCCACGTGGGTTATCTCTCCATGTGTGGCCACCGACAGTGGCGGAGACAGGATTTTCATCCACCGGGAGCGAAAATCACAAGAACTAAAATAAAATTCCATAGTTGTTTGAAATTTTAACCAAAATTAAAATTGTATCAAATAGAAAGCTAATTTATAAACCGCTAATTTAGTTTCAGTAGTCAATGAACAACATTAGAAACTAATTTATAAACCCCTAATTTAGTATAAAAATCTAATTTATAACCCCATATGCTATAAACCCCTAATTTATAAACATAAACTTAATTTCTGTTTCCATTAAAGTCTGATGTCTCTAACCTCCAAACAGTGCATCCTGCGTGTAGGTGTATGCCTAAAGGTCAGTTGTGTATTGACATTACTGGTTTACAATGTATCATGACATTTATTTCCTATCGAAATTGGGATTTAAATTCATGAGATGAATTTAATTGGGAATCCTAGTAAGACTTGGACTCCTGACATGGTTGGGTAATTAACTAGATTAAATGGGTCAACTAAGTTAGAATGCCCACACACGAATCTGACCCAGGTCAAATTGTGAGTCTAACTGCCTTACCACTCTCTTAGGGTTGATTTTTTGCACCTATATATACGATATATTTCTGTGGAAAAGAAATATAAGAAAACCTTAGTCGTCACAGAAACTGTGAGAGAGATAGATCGTGAGGGACATCCCCTTCCTGCAGTTAGTACCACGGCGTGAGGGAGAGCTTGATTTGATCCGTTTATGTGGATACAGTAGAGGCACCGCAACTTTTGCGATGCTGTGATTGACATATTTTGGTGACACCGGATCCATCTTTAAGGTATAAATCCTAAACACGATTTATGGTTTTCGCATGGATTCGTGGCTAGGTTTCGATATCTTATGATTTTTTTCCATTGTATATTTAATCTGTGATTGCCCTCAAAACCTAACACTGCGGATACGAATGTCTGGCCAATTTGACCACCCTGTATGGGCTTCTTTTTCGACCTAATTTTTTTTGTAGCCATCTGATATTTTAACTCTTAGTTTTGGAAGTATTTTTACTTTTATAGAGGAGCGAGCAGCAATGAGAATGAGCATTTTCGAGGCCCAAAAGTAGCAGACTTCATTACAAGGGGAGCAGGCTTAGGAGAGAATTTAAAATCAGACTAGATGTCACGCCCCACTTCCCAAATACGGAATATGAGCATATGACATTGGCCCAGCGAATGACTAACGTCACCCATAAGCTGTTTATCCGATCAACTCAACAATATAACCCATACAGAATAATTGTGCAGGCAATAATAATAATCTCATGAACAATAATACTTGAAATGAAGCAATATAAAATATCCAAGTAAAATAATCCAACGTCTGTAAACAATAATAAAATCCGGGTCATAAGCCCAATACAATGAAATAATAATAGTTCAATAATTAAATCTCCATGACAAAGCAATAATTTATTAAGCGGCGATGCTATCATTCCTTCACCAATGTTGTTCTCCCAATCCATCAGGTAATTCTCCATCAATACTTGTAAACACTTCATCTAAAAAGAGGAGAAAAATTATCCTTAGAGAAAGTCATGGATAGCAAGTAGAGAAAGCAAATAACAATGGAATAACGGTATAACAATGAATTCAATTGATCAAAAGGAATCAATTACATATCACGATAATTGATGCAATGGCTATAAACAATGATTCAATAATCAATAACAATATCCAATGATCAATATCAATAACACTTAGCCAAGATTCGATATCAATAAGAACAATGATGAACAATATGCAGTGTCAATGTCGTGTCAATTCTTAAGTCTATTAATCATTTTAATCCTAACTAATGTAGCACTTCATGCATCCCATTTATTTACCACATGGATGCTACATACAAACAAGTTACGTTTAAACTTAGTGGTGATTTTTATAGTTCATGTACTCGGCAACGATATACAATAATGACCGATAATTAATGACTGATGACCGAATTAATTGAGATAATGTAATCAGTAATCTACAATCAACCGATGACCGATATGACCGATATAATCGATAGACCGATAGACCGATAAATAGGGAACACGGGCCCCTCCTCCGAGTACAGTCCTTATATTGTCCACTACTAAAGTCAACCCTTAAACCCCGGATTGTTAATTATTTTATTAATATAACAATACAATATGCAAGGACTTGAGATGAACAATAGTATCAACAGGAGAGCAATAGGAAGATAACTTAGATAGGACAATTAGAATGATGAAAATGGGACATTGGGATCATGCAATGCAACATACACACTTTAATTCATGCAATACTACAATATTATACAATTAATCTATTAAAATCTGGAATATAAAATTCTGGACAGCAAGAGTAGTCTGTACAAAAATGTAATTTTCCGCTGTTTCAGAACTTGAAAACTGAATCCGTATGAAACTATTGTAACACCCCAATTTTTTTTTTTTTGAAAACTAAGTCTCCAAATTCAATTCTTTCAATTTCTATATCACTTTAATCATAAACTAAGAAAGTTATATTTCAGGAAAAATTTTGACAGAGTCTCCCCTGTAAATTTTGCCCCGAAACATAAAAAGCTTACGGAATTCTGCTCAAAATTCCGTAGCTCACAATCCACATAATATTTTCATGGACTCCCCAGGCCAAAATGAGCAGATACACACAGGCAATATAATATTATGCTCTGGGGGCCAAACTCATAACGGATGATCAAATATCAATTAAAAACTATAAATTTCTTTGAAAAACAAGGTAAATTTTTAGAAAAATCCTTGTAAAACCTACCACAGAGCCCGGTACTCCACAACGAGGTGGGTACGGGTCACAAACATACCTCGCCACCTCACACTATACTCATCATCGTCATATACATACTTATACACCTATAATACAATTTAAATCATAAATTTTACTATTCCTATAACTAAATAGTACAAATTTTTAATATAAAAATTTATCCTACCCATCCATGCCTCACCTCTGCACTGATGAGAACCTGCAACAGTGGGAGAATCAGGGGTAGTCCTCAGACTCCCCTAACCCCCCAAACACTAAGGGGTTAGCCATTTCTGGTGTGAGTATAATTATTAATCTAACGACAAATTAAAATAGTATAAAGAAAATAATTTAAACTTACGAATACCAAATTAAGTTAATGCAACCTGAATCCTGAACACAACAACATCGTCAATACAGTAATAATTCACATACTTTGTCAATCCTGCATTCAATTATTTAATTATCCGTAACTTCTCACATTTCATAATATGCTTCACATCAGCCTCGTATATATATATACTTATTCGACATCCGTATGGTACGAATACACATAACATCCATTACTTTTCAATTTAACTACTCTGACCCAATATTCATTCTTCCACAAGTATCGTCATAACAGCATTTTACTATTTATATTAATATAACTACATGATGTTATTACATCATTTCTCCAACTCTATTTAGACATGCATTTCAGTTACTTATATTATGTCATCAACACACCCATTCATCCTGGAAGTTGTGCCGAGGCAGGTAGTTCCCACCATTTCCACGGAAATAGCAGGCGAGTAGTTCCCCGACACACTTCCAAGGTACACAAACTCATATCACAACATACTTTCTTTAATAACCATTGTCATACCCAATCTCATAAAACAGGTATTTATTTTATTATGTTATAAAAGTATCACATCATAAACATATGCATCTATTCTCATACTACCACATTCCTTCATTTCTCAGGACATAATTACCACACCTCATTGCCCATGCAATTTACTCACATTTCATCACATCATTAACACCTCATTAATTAGAATTCTTATACTCATTGCATCAAAACCATGTTTTATAGCTCATTCACATCTTATTATATCACTTTAGTAATTACTTTTTCTTATAACAATAAATCTTATTATCATTTTTACTTAATCCCCAAACACACTCTGGGGCCACCATATATCACATCCCATAGCCGATAGCTTGGGTAATAATCACTGTACCTCAAACACACAGTTTGGGTAATATCACATCACATCTCAAGCCGATAGCTTGATTATTAATTTCACTTCAATCACTTATCATCTTCACTTCACTTTATTTCTCATTTCTATTAATCATTACCACTATTATATCCACTCACCCTGCGAATTATGCCAAGGCAGGTAGTTCCCACGATTTCCACTGAAATTGCGGGCAGGTAGTTCCTTGACACAATTCCAAGGTACAACTCATATCAACTGTATTTTACTTTAATGATCACACACATAATACAATTACTCCGTATTATTCATGATAACACATCTCTTTTATTATTACCATCTTAAATTAATCACAAGCGGCATTTATCACTTCTTTTCATATATTAACTCATAGCACGTTCACTTTCACATTTACTTCATTCACACAACTTTCTTTTCCACACACAGTTCACATTTCACTATCCACTTTCTTTTCCACACGCAATTCACATTTTACTATCCACTTTCTTTTCCACGCACAATTCACAATTTACTATCCACTTTCTTTACTACCACATTTATTAACACTTATTTATTTTATTAGTTTGTCGACCAGTGAGCCACAGTATCCCAACATACTGAAAGCCGACAGCCCAGTAAACACGCGGCCCGATGCTCACACAGAGTCTTACTCGTCCGAGGCTACGTCTTCCTCCTAGCCGAACTAGCGAGGGAACCACATCGCCCCAGGTAAACTGGGTACTTCCTCCCAGCCGATAGCCAGGAGGGAAAAACATCGCCCCAGGTAAATTGGGTACTTCCTCGCGACGTCTGTCATCGAGGGAAAAACACATCGCCCCAGGTAAACTGGGTACTTCCTCCCAGCCGATAGCCAGGAGGGAAAAACATCGCCCCAGGTAAACTGGGTTCTTCCTCGCGACAGCTGTCATCGAGGGAAACCGGGCCTCAAGCCGATAGCTTGGGCGATAAAATCCACTTACCCCAAACATAGTTTGGGTCCACTTACCCCAAGCCGGTCCTTGGGTGTTAGGAGGTCTAGCCCAAACCCCCAGGATTGCTGTAGGTACTGGTCAACAAAGCCATCTGTTATTAACATTAATCATTACATCTTTCCATTTTACTTTATCAACATGAAGCATCACAGGTTTTAATTCAACAATAGCCACATCTTTGAATTTAATCACAAGAATAATAACACATTTTATTAACACTTATCATCTCACTTTTTATCTTGCATTTGATGCACATCTGATGTCCACGATATAGATTATCATCCCGTTGTATCATATATTTATATGCATACACCATGTCATTTAACATAGAAACCATCATGTTGTTTAATTTACCATAACATCACCCATTATGAATACCATGCAATTCGCTACTTCATTAAATCCCATATAAACATACACCAAGTCATTTATCATATAATCCAACATGTCATTTTATTGCCCATTAATTCACTTCAAACATAATTAAAATGTAAACATGTATCCAATTATTAATTTCATGAATTATCACATCACGAGTCAATTTCATTATATATATATATACACAAACATACACCACACATGCGGGTTTCCAAGAAAAGGGGCCAAAATCATTTATTTCTTCTAATTAAATCTCATAATATCTAATTATAGCATACTAGCTCATACATTATGTTTCATATAAGTAAAATCACTTATAAGGGCTCATATGCCCCAAATCATGCACAAAACGGGCACTATAATTACACAGATTTTCAAAACATGATCATAATCACTAATTTCGTCTAATTATATCTAATAACATCCTAATAGAACAAGCTGGCCCATATACCACGTTCCACGTGAGCTAGACAACCTATAAGGGCCTATGTGGCCAAAAACATGCACGAAACATGCACGGAGTAGAAAATGACATAAACCACGTGAGTTATTAATTTTTATTGCTTAAACATGTCACACTAACCTCTAGGGTAGATTTGTTGTGTTTAAAATGGTGAATATTGTCAATTCTCACAAAAACCCGTTTTTGGCCCTTAAAAATCCGTATTTTTCGGAAAAATGAATTTTTCGCATAACTTCTACAAATTATATTGAAATGTCACGAAATTCGGCCACAACATAAAATATACATAAACACAACATACTCACTTGACGGATCGAGCAAACGAAGTCCCACGTCCGCCCTGTAGCCTGTCGAAGTTCGACTTTTTCCACCTAAATAGGAAATTATAGGACCAATTAGCTTAAAACTCAAAACTCGACCTACGAACCTCCAAATTCGAATCCGTCTTCACCCACGTATCACAAATGACCTAAGTAGCTGAGCTACATGGACGGATTTCGAATTCGGGTCCCAATACAAACATTCCCTTATTGATCGGAGGCTTTCTCATAGGAAAACTTCTTATTTTCTAATTTCTTTAATCCCTTTTGTCCTAATCTCTCAAATTAGAGTTAATAATAATACTAAGACTCAATTACACCTCCGAATCTAACAAATTCTCAACTTAATCTCGCTCGGGCATTTCACCGAACACCCGGCGTGCATAATATGCATACACTCTTTCTCATTCAATTTGATTGAGAATTAAGCCTACAAAAATCACCCTAAATTCATATTAATAATCCCACACTATTTTACAACCCCAAATGCATTTTCTAAATTCACTAGAATCAAATTTCTTACCCAACTTCACATACCGTAAAATTTGGCTTTATGCCAAAATTACCACTTCTCAATTTCATTATTATAACCACAATTTCTAACTCCTAACATGTTCTATATGCTCTATCCATCTCCCTACATCAATTTCTAGTAAAATAAATGAAAAGCATATAATCCAATAGGCTATTATACAATTTATCATACCTTCATGAAACTTTCTCGGAAAACCGACACCACCACGTGGAAGAGCACTTAAAGTTCTCCTAGAAACCCCAAAAGATTAAAGCTTGGAGGTGGAGATTGGATGGGTTATTCAAAACCCTAATTGATTTTCCAAAGGGGGGGGGGGGGGTTCAGTTCTGGTCGGCCAGAGGAGAGGAGGGGGAGAAAGAATAGGGGAAATGGCATTTTTGCAATTTTTTGAGTTTTTAATAAGGTTTGGGTTTGGGGTTATGGGCTTTGGCCCAAATACTTAAGAAAATGACCCAAAATAGGTTATTTCAGCTCGATTTTGAGAAGTTTACTACCAAAAGCCACAAACTAAAAATTCTAGTAGTTTACTGACCCCCTATAATGCACAAAGGCCCCAGAAAAATTTCGGGTCAAATCGGATTCGTCTCCTCCGAGAAAACTCATCTCAAAACTCCTATATTTTCAATTTTTCCCGTTTACCCCAAAATATCAATTTAATCATTCTAATGCTAATAAAATCAATTAATAGGGGTAAATATACTCAGAAACATATTTAAAAATAATATAAATCAAATAATTAAGGAAATAAAAAAAAAAAAACAGATGTTACAACTATGAAAACTAGACTTCCACACGGTTCCAACGCATATTTAAAGTTCAAAATCCGACAACAGTAGCTAGCTTAAACACAGCATTCTTTACTGATTTCATGTTCAGGCAGAAATTCGACATTAAGTTAGTATAATTTTAGAATCAGCAAAAACTCGATAATAAATTCAGTAAAAATATTTATTTGACTCCTAAATATGTTAAGCAACAATCTGAAAAATTATCAGAGCAAAATTTTATCATTTGATCAGCCTTTTTATTGTTCAAACATGAAACGTACAAGAATTTGAAAATCTAGAAATAAAAAATAGCTGTAGCAAAACGGGCATAACTTTTGATACAAAACTCGGAATATAAAATTTCAAGATGTTCTGGAAACTAGAAAGATAAGACTACAATTCTTATTCAGAAAATTATTTATTTTAGGATCATTTACTGGATCAAAAATAATAAACAAAACACAACCAGCAAGCAATATATAGGTTTTTAATATTTCCCATGAAATAATTTAATTAAACATGATGGGTATCAATTTCATTAGTCAATAAACTTTTTAGTTCGCATGATGAGTGTCAAAACATGATAAATAAAATTAGAATACACACATACATCATTTACCATCAACAAACACTAATCAATCAACCAAACATACAACCTATCAATTATTTCTACAATAGATAAATTGTGTGATAATTATATGAGTAAACCTATTATCAATTCTACATGAATGCATGAAAGATTCAATTTTTGGAGTCAAAAGTGGTACGAAGTCAAGAATATTGGGGTTAGCTCGTGTAAACCCTCTATAGACCCAACGAAAGATAATCAATACAATGATACGATAACGAATAGGATCTACTTGCAAGAATTTTAATAAAACTTGAATTTGATACAATGTACAATTCAAGGGAAAAGTGACTTGCCTTTTGGACGGTGAAAACGAATACCAAGAATAACTGCATAAGGATCCGGAAGCAACGAACCCATGAACATACAATAACACGTGCACAATACATGTACAAAGAGATAAAGCAACAGCAGCAAGAGAGAGACCGGCCACAACAGCAAGAGGAGAAAGGGAGACGGTCGGAGGCGACGGTGATGGCACTGACTGGCATCGACGGCTACGGGGACAGGGCGGCGCTACATCGAGGGCGTCGAGTAAAGGGGAACAGAGACAGCAGCAGTGGTGGTCGCTGATGTTGATCGGAAGCGAAACAGGAGATGAGCAGGGGGTTTGCTGTGTAGGCGTTGGGCGACGGGAGTAGGGCGACGGTGAGGTGGAGGTCCGGGGGGGTCAACTACAGGGAGGGGTGGCCGGAGTTTGGCTGGGGAATTTGGGGAAGATGGGTGAACAATAAAGGGCGAGAAAAATTGGGTCGGGAAGAGAGAAAACAGCGAGGAGAGAAAATAGGAGAAAGAATAAATGGCTTTAGGGTTTCAATTTGTGCAATTTTTTAGGGTTTGCAATAGAATTGTATTTATAGGGTACAATTATGATGTTGGGTTAGGGTTTAGGATCCAATAATAGCGGTTTTAGGTCAAGAAGAATTGCAATTGGGTTTTAGGGTTCAACAAGAGATGGGTTTGAAGACAATAGGGTTCAAATAAAATACTCACAATAATTAAATAAAATAGGATCGACAAGAAAATAGCCCAACATGAAGAATAAAGATTTTCATGAACAAAAATTTAAATTCAAATAGATAAATAAATAATACAAATGAAAAGAATATAAATTGTCTTGAAAATAAATTGGAATTCGCCAAGAAAATTAGATCAAGTACGAAAATAAAATAATTCGATAAATGAACTTTAAATAGATAATTAAGAAATAACAATTAATTATTATAATCCTAATAATAATAAAATCATACAACAAAATAATATTCGAGTTTAACAATTTTTATTAAAATAATCCAATAATAATAATATATTTATTTTAGGCTCAAATATAAATATTCGATGAATAAGATAAGATCAAAATACACCATTATTCAAAATGAATAAAATTTTCGATTAGAAAACACTTTAGTAAAAGATCCGAAAAGAATTTAGCATAAAATAAATTTATAAAAATTAAATTATAGAGAATACACGGAAAATATTTATTTCGGGAATGGGGGTTACACTAGATGATTAAAATTATAGCCCCTAGCCATCGGTCTAGTAAACCCCTAGAGAAGCCCTCATCACAGGGTTCTCATCAACTACCTTCCAATTCTTCGAAAAAGCTGTTATCCAGGGATGGCCGAGGTGTATACGTTCCCAACATCAAATCTGTAATAACCTCATTGGCCATTTCATCTGTATCAACCACATCGCACAGTTACACAGTTCACGATAAAGGGAAGCCAACACCGCACTTTCCCAACTATAACGGTCGACAACGTGTAGATCGGCTATCAATGGTAGGTACATTAGGTGGAAGACATCACCAGAAGATTTTGGAAAGATAATACCTCCGATCATACTCACGAGATACGCCCGAGTGTAACATTGAAGTTGGAAGTTGGTCGAGTTGTCTCCCAAACTATTGTTAAACTCTGAATATAGCCACAACCGCTAGATTGATTTTCCAGCGAACACACCTTGTCACGCCCCGTTCCCAAAAAGAATATGGAATACGGATACGCGATAAAAGCCCAGTGAATGATTTTCATCATCCATAAGCTATTCAAGAATCTTTACAACATATCACAATATAATCAGAGTCGGAAGCCAGAAAAGTCAACCACATGCACATATGAACCAAATACCAACAAGAATACTTGAAATAAAATATATTAATTTCAAATAGTCATGATCTGAAATACACAAATGATCCTGGGTCATATTGCCCAAATACAAGAATAAATCCAAGTAGCAGATACAATATCGTTCAAAGCAAGAAAACAAGAAATAATGATAACAAGACTCCAGCAACTAGTATTTCATGTCACCAATACCGTCTGGAACCTGTTCTCCAAAATCTGCAATTCAACGAATGCAGGAAAGAGGGAAAGAGAAAAACAAGTACCTGTCAATTGCAAGTTACGGACCATTTATAATGTAGGATACAAGCACATGGGGAAAACTAACTAATCATATGTCAAAATATAACAACTAGCATGGTACGGTGAATAGGTATAAATGGCATGAATCAAGTGTTAAGTAATCAAGTAACAGGTAAACATGTAACAGGTATCGGGTATCAGGTAGACAGGTAAACAGGTAATCATGTAACATGTATAAAGTATCAAATCTCATGTATCATGTAGTCAAATATCAAGTAGCATGTTCAAGTCTCATGTGTCAAGTCTTGTAGTTATTACTATCTAGGTAGCACTTCATGCATCCATCTTTTTATTACATGGTTGCTACAGTCAAAGCAATTTCGTTTTAGATTTCATAGTGGACCATAGAGGGCAGTATACTCGGGGATAAGTAATCCAAATCATATACCAAATTCTAAATTAACCAAATCATATACCAAATTCCAAATAATCCAAATCATATACCGAATTCCAAATAATCCAAATCATATACCAAATTCCAAATATGGGAAACACGGGCCCCCTTCCGAGTACACGTTTTTGAATTATCCACTACTAGATCTTTCCCATTAACCCCGGCTTGGTTATTTATTATCAATGTCAAACAAGCATGTATACGTGCAAAATATATATCAAGAATAACATGGCATGATCACGTAAAAAGTGCAAGTAGCTAGATAAACATGTACGAGTGCAAGATGTCTCACAAGGGAACAAAGTAAACACATCTCAAGTTCAGGACAGCAAGACCATGCTGTAGTAAAACAGTGATTCCAAGAGTTACAAATAAGAAAATCTAGATCCGTCGAAGGATCTGGAAAATAGACTTCCACATGAATCCAACGCATATAAATAAGTCATATACTAATTCACAACAACACAGCTCAAAACTGATTTGAATACAGAAATTAGGTTCAGCAAGAAATCAAGAAAACGACTTCAAGAACAAGAAAACAGCATGATAACACATTAAATAAATTCACGAAAAATCTGAGGCATTCGCCTATATGTCCAGTATCAAATATAAAGTTTCAGAATTTTCCAGTAAAAACAAATTAGTCATCAAAAATAAGAAAGCACTAAGAAAACATAGTTTAGCGAATCTGGAAATCCCAACACTGCTGTACGAAAATTAAGATATCTCGCAACCAGTGGAACGAAATCTGAATCCGCCAAAGGGATATGAAAATAGATAGAATTTAATAACTTTCATATTTCACAATAATTTTTCATACAGTAAAAGGAATCATAGTGAAAATAGGGTTCTTTACAGAACAGCGAGTAAAATACAGCATGTATAGATTTTAAAAACGAGCATGAAACATCACATAAAACTTATCAATAAAATTCACCAAAATTCTGGGTAATCCCTAACTTAATAAAGAAACACCGACCAGAGTTTTGAATCAAAATAATATGTATAGCATAGTTCTTGAAAATAGTTTGTTTACAAAATTAACGAAAAACAGAATCTGGAAAAGAGCGACACCTCTGTACTAAAACAGTCATAACTGAGTTATACAAAATCCAAATCAAGCAAGGTCAGAATGATTTTAAAATAGACGAAATTATCTAAAACTCATCTTTTATTTCAAAATCAAGATACTAACTGTAGCACAGTCGATAACAGCAAACAAAACAGAACATCCAGAAAATACAGATTTCACCCTTAAGAACAAAAAGCAACATAGATTCAAGAACATTGATCCAAACACATCCAAACTTGAAATAAAGCCTACCAAGTGTCTAAACATCATGAATTAGATTTATTAACATGTCCACGCCACAAATCTCACATGGGTCTCAAACAAAACACGAATTTGTACACAAGTTTCACATACACGACAAAAATCAAGAATGGGCGAATCCTAAGTTATTTCATGTGAAGATTGGTGTCGTGAGTCATATATGGTCATATTTTCACAATAGAGACAAAATCCATTAAGAAAAATACAATCTAGGGTTGTCTCTAGACCCAACTATACTATAGGTGAACTTTGGTACTTGTATCAAACAAATGAATCGGAGTACAAGTCATTTGCCTTAAATCGGGATAAAGAACGATGAACTCACAAGTAGGAGCAATTCCCACGAACGGAAATCCACGAACACACGAACGATCTACACGAGCACTCGAGCACACGCAAGAAAACTCCAAGAGCAAGAGAGCGCGAGACGGCGGATGGAGAGACACGAGAGAGAAAGAGCACGGAATAGGGTGCAAGGGTTTGGGGAAAAAAAATTATGTAGCATGTGGTTGAATATATATAAGGATACATAGGCATTAGGGTTGAAGGAAGGGGGGGGGGGGGCTTCTAGGGTAGTATTGGGTTCAGTAGAATAGGGGATTGGATAGCCAGGGAGTGGAAATATAAGGTAAGAGGTGTAGTAATTAGGTAATGGGTTGGTTTGGTGTAGGGTTTTTAAATAGGAAGGTTTTATAATGGAATAGTTACTGATGGGTTATTGTGTATAGGATTGGGTATGGTTATGAGTGGGGAAAAGGGGTATAGGATTAGGTATAATGGTTAATAGGTATAGGTAAATAATGGGTAATCTATTGGGTTTATTTAAATGGGTTAACGGGTTTAATTTGGGTAATGGGTTGAAATATGGTTTATAAAAATCCAGTAGGATAAAATAGGGTTTATAAATTCAATAAGATACAAATAAAAACACTGTTCATAATAAATTGAAATTTGTATTACAAAATATAATTTATTTAAAATACTACAAATACAATTTGTACATAGAAATAGGTCGTTAATAACCAGTCAAAACTAATAACCATAATAACAATAATAATAATGAGATTTTTATTACAATATAAAATCACAGAAAATAGTTACAAATAAATTCATTTGATCGAAAACAGATTTTAAAATAGAAGATCCAAAAAAATTCATTTCAACAAAAGAATTTGAAAACCAGAAAAATAATTTGCGAAAATTTTTAAAATACAAAAAATACATTTTTGGGAAAACAGGGGTTACACACCTTTGCCGTCCTCCTTAACGTCATTCCCAAGATAATCTCTAACTAATGCAACTGTCATGCCCCGCTTCGCATTATACAGGAACACAAGCACGTAACTGAGGTCCAGCTAATGATATAAGTATGTCAACTCATATCATCCATAAGATGTGCAATGCTAGTAAGCTCAACAAAACAATAATGATCATAGAAACAAGAATGCAATACAATAATCAATATCTGAGATACAAGAACTTACAATAAGTTTGAGAATAAACAATCCAGTAAGTAGTTTGTCAAGTTCCTTCAGTATCCCATCGTTGTACTTGTATAACATTAACTCAAAAGAAAGATGGATGGTACCCGTTAGAGCAAGTAACGGGTCGCAAGTAGTACAAGCAAAATAAGAATAGAAAACAATGCATAACCGGGAAAACAATAAGAACAGGAAGTTCAAATACGGAACAAACATGATAATGAGAAACAATGTACATAACAAGAAGAAGACAAGAACTGAACAAGTCTAAAAATATAACCAATCGGGAACAATGAATCATGTAACAGAAAATATATCGTGTAAACAAGATTCTTGTAACTTATAAACATGTAACATGTAATATGTAAACATGAATCATGTAATTTTGTAAACCGGAACCAAGTATTCTTTTAATAGGAATCATGTAACTTGTAACAGGAATCATTTAATCTTGTAACAGGTAACATGTAACTGGAATCATGAATCATGCATGTGTTTAGTGTTAATCTCAAGTCTGACAATCTTTTATAAATCCTAACCAATGCATGCAATCCTGCGTCCCAAACCATAGGTTCGGATGTATACAAATAAGTTAACGTTTAGACTTTAATGGTGAATTCTATAGGGTCATGTACTCGGGTCTTCCAGTGACACTAACAGGAATCATATCATATCATGTAACCAGGAATCATATCATGTCATGCAATCATGTAATCATATCATATCATGTAAACATATACAGAGCCACTATTACAAAAAACACGGGCCTCCTTCCGAGTATACTTTTGTATATTGTCCACTACTAGTTTCTTTCCATCATTACCCCGGCTTGTTATACTTTTTATAGTAATTAACATGAACATGCACAATGAGAATGAGTGTCAGGACAGGATCAAGGAGTATCAAGGCTATGCAATGTATGATATGCAAGTTAAATTAATTAAATGCAAGAAAATAAATATATTTACAATCAAGGACATGAAGTTACAATTTTGGACAACAATATGTTGTTGTATATAAATCCACTTTTCTGTTGCTATAGGAAAGCGAATCAGGTACCGTCAGAGGTTTCAGAAAGTAGAATTCATGCCGGTTCCAACGCATATTCACACGACATATTATAATAACAGAAACTAAGTCAACCAGATAATTCTTTATTGATCTACTGTTCAGGCAGCAGACCATGGTCAAATTCTTATATATATAAAGTGACTGCAAATTCATTTTAAAATCTTTAAAAAATTATGAGGAGACTCCTAATCATGTCTAGTAGTATGCTGATAATTATCAAGTTCTAATACACCTATTAACATAACATTTTAATTTGTGAAACATGTCGATGTGCAATAAGTAACAATCTGGAATGTGTAGACCTAGCAGTACGAAAAACATGATAACTCATTATCTACAACTAGGAATTTGAATCCGTCGAATGTTCCAGAAACTAGATTCATAGGGCTACGACTCTCGTGTACAAAGATCTAATTAATTTGGATAGTAGCTAGGTCAAAATCTAGCTACAAGTCAGAGCAAACAACAGGGCAGAAATATACAAATCGATATTTATAATCTTTTGATGGGCATCGAATAACAGAGGCAAATAGATTGATTTGATTCAATATATAACGACTGATTTAACCATGGAAGAATTGTAAAGCATGATAATACGATGGTTTGATCAATTGAAACTTATAAAGAGCATTTTTTTCATGAACGTGGAAAGTAATGAAGTTCAATTACGGTAATCAAATATAACTACTAATTACGGGAGATCAAATAAAATGCTTGTACGGAATAATAAAATGTAGAAGATACTTGCCTTAATATGATGATTTCAAATGCAAATGAATAGAACCCCAACGGCAACGACGACGAGCAACAACGGCGCGACAACACAAGTAAGAACAACAGCAATAACATCAAGAGAGGTAGCGACACAAGCAAGAACATCAACAACAATAGCTGTACACAGCAAGAGACGGCAGCACGTAGCAACATTGAGAGCAACATCGACAACAGCAAGAGGCGGCGGTGCAACAACAACAACTACAGTAAGTCAAAGGAGAGTCGGGCGGCAATGGCAGCAAGAGGAGGTTGTTGTGCATTCGGGGAGGAGCTCGAGTGCTGTGTTCGGGTGTAGGTGGATGGGAGCTGCAGGTGGTCACGGCAAGGCAAGGGAGCAGCGGGGGTGTCGTTTGGTGGGTGGAGGTCGACGGTTGTAGTGGTGTTGCAGGGAGAGAGGCGGGGCATCGGGGATGCGTCGGGGTTGAGACAGCAGTGGAGGCACTTCAAAGATGGAGATGGACAAGATGAGGGCAGGGACTGTGGTCGAGTGCAACGAGAGAACGGTGAAGCAATGGACATGGCAATGAAGAGCAGCAGTCGGTGATGAGGGGATGTCGTCGATGGGTGACAGGGAGAGGCAGCAAGAGGCAAGATGGCGATGGCGAGGTAGGGGAGATGTGTGCAGGCATCGGTGGTTGCGAGGGTTGATGTCAAGGAAGGCTGGGTGTTGGTGGTTGCACGCTGGTGATGGCGAGGCAGCAAGCGGGAGGCTCGAGCGGGTGGAGGAGGCTGAGCGGTTGGAGACAGCAATGGGAGATGGTTGTTGAGGGTTGAACGGCGCCGAGAGGGGGCTTGGCATTGCTCGGGGGGAGGCAACGGCGTCAGGATGACGTAGGGGACTTGTAACACCCCAAACTTTTTTTCCAATCCTTATTCAAATGAGTTCTAACATAATCTATTACTTATCGACACCAAGTCTTATTTAGAAAAATATTCATAGATATTTATTAAAAATTTCGACAGATTTTCCCCAGAAATATTAGCCCTTTTACAGCTTTTCCTTATGGAAAACTGCAAACAATCACACAAAACAATGTATCTGTAATATTTTTCAAACCTCTCCATGCCAAATCATTCAACATCACACAGGAAATAATATACACGGCTCTAGGGTATAATTTCTCATAATAAGCAAGATACAAATTTAAAACCAGAAATTCTTTTGAAAATATATATGATTTTTAGAAAAACTTTTTCAAAAATCAACCACAGAACCCAATACTCCACAACGAGGTGGGTACGGGCTTTCATAATTCATCACAGCACTATATATATTCTTACGCCTTACAGTTATACACATAATCTCTCATAATGTCAAATAATACATCATCTACCCCCATTATTACATATCATAAATACATATATATAAAATCCATCAACTACAAATAAAAGTATAACGACCAAACCATATCATTACCTCACCTCGCTGCTATCAAACCTGCAGGAGAGTTAGGGTCGTCTACCCTCAAGGAGGGACTCCCCTAACCCCCAGAAAACTACAGGGATCAGCCATGTCTGGTGTGAGTATAATTTACTAGTTTAGCAAATAAATGAAACTGTATAAAGAAAATAGAATGAACTTACGAATATCAAGATAATAGAATTCAGCCTGAAATCTGAACATAAAAACATCATAAATGCGACTTTATATCAAAGTACTATTCTAAATCTGCATCCATCTA
The DNA here is from genome assembly GCA_017893485.1 of Hemerocallis citrina. Taxonomy (NCBI): domain Eukaryota; kingdom Viridiplantae; phylum Streptophyta; class Magnoliopsida; order Asparagales; family Asphodelaceae; genus Hemerocallis; species Hemerocallis citrina. The sequence goes on from CM030358.1 coordinate 259,277,104, forward strand.
CATATCCATCACCACTCTCCCTACCTTGAAGTTGTGCCTCGGTAGGTAGTTCCCACCATTTATATGGAAATAGCGGGCGAGTAGTTCCTCGGCACAATTTCAAGGCATATCAACTCATATCACAACTTAATTATCCTTAGATTAGAAATCATTCCCATATCCATCACTTAACACACATCACTATATGCATCACACTAATATCAAGTATCACTCTACTTTTCATTTATATAATATTATATCATACATACACACTTTCTTTACTTCTCATACTCTTTTCCATACCACAATTAGTTTGAGTTATTCACATTAATTTTTCATACATAATCCTTCATGATTAATCTTATATACACCACATCATATTAATTTGTATAGTTAACTCCTTCACTTTATACTCAAATATAAAACACTATATTAATTCACATATAACTCCATTACTTTTCATTCTTAATCCCATAACACAAATATTCCGCTTTTTATAATTATCTTCACATCACCATTTCTTTGTTTTCATATATATAATCACATAATGTCATTACCTCATTTTCTTCATACTTATTTAACCACGTATTTCATTTACCGTTCATTTTCATTTACATACTCACGACTCATATTCTTTCATACTCATCTTCATTCATATACATTTTCTTTATCATTCTCATATTACATAACATCACACTCATCAATCTTACAACATATTGATATTTATTCACATCATATTTATTCTCATCACACAACTTCACATTCATACAATCAATAATATAACATACATTTTCATAGCATCTCATTACATGTATTTATTTTATTGCATATCATCACATTCATCTGTATTCATCGCATCTTATTCATATACATTCAATCCCATAATATCACATTCATTCATTTCTTATAACACATATCATAACATCTCGTAATAGATTAAGTTTCACTCTCATTATAAATTACAATTTATCTTCTTTTCATTCTGATTTTATCATACAAATTATTTTAATACTCATTCTCCTTTTATCATATATTTTACTTTATAATTCATTTTCATCCCATCATACAACTTATGTTACTTCTCATTCTTATCGATAATATATCTTACTTTCATTTTCATTTACATCTCATATTTCAATTTACTTAGCTTTCATTCTTATTAGATAACTAGATTTGCCCGTGGGCACGTGCCTACGGCACATCTTCGAAACGATACAGCATATGAAATTCTTGTAAACAGTAAAACAACAATTATGTAGCTCAAGTTTGAATAGTAAAACACTAATTAGTTGTAAATAAAAGTTCATGTTTCCATTAGTATATGTTGAAAAATAATTATAAATAGGGGTGTAAAATCCAACTTCTTAGAACTTTGAGTGTGAAAAATGATGAAATTTAACTGTTGATGAGATATTTGCAATTATCAATGTAACATGAGCAATAAAAAAATGCATAAAAAATCTGAAAATATCTGAAAATATAAATTTCTGAGTAAATAGAGAGAGAGAGAGAGAGGGGGGGGGGAGAGATAAATAAATAAATAAATAAATAAAGGAGTTTTTTTAGGGAATTTGAATGAGTTTTGGGGGAAAATTTTTGGAGGGAAAAATATGTTTTGTGAGGTTAGATATGGACCATTGATTTCAACCATATTGAATGAGAGTCACTTAATAGCTTTCTTTGTGTTTTATTATTATAGTTACTTCGCACCCTAAACATAGTTTGGGTAATATTAGACCGCACTCCAAAACTGATAGCTTGGGTAATAATCACCGCACCCCAAGTAGAACTTGAGTAATATCACATCACATCCCAAGTCGATAGCTCGGTTATTACTTTACTTTATTTTCATTCTCATCTTACAATTTACTTTAGTTTTTATTTCCATCCCGCAATACATCTATCATATCAACAACCCACCAATTCACCCTGGGAGTTGTGCCAAGGTAGGTAGTTTCCACCATTTCCATGAAAATAGCGAGCGAGTAGTTCCTCGACACACTTCCAAGGTACAACAAACTCATATCCATCATATTTTTCTTTAATAACCATTCTCATATACAACTTCTTCACTATCATTTATATAATGCATAATATATTTTTTTTACTTCCCGTATTCATTCCCATAATACAATTTCTTTATTTTATTCATATTATGTAACGCCCCGAGCCCAGCTCAGCTGCGCACACGGCTACACGTGTGCGCAGCTGAGCCGGGCTCGGAGCGTTACATATTAATTTACTTTATTTACTTTCTCAATCACATCTTATAATTTAACTTATTTTACTCTTTATTCTCAACTCATAATACACTTGCTTTAATTTCTCATTCTCATTTCACATAATATGCTTTTTCCACTTTCTCATATTTATTTCATATCATATGATTTATCCACTTTCTCATATTTATTTCATATCATATGCCTTCTTTACTTTCCCATTTTCATTTCATAATACAATGTATTCTACTTTTTATTTTTCATCTCGTAATACAATTCACTTTAACTCTCATTCTCTTCAGATAATACACCACACCCCAAAGCTGATAGCATGGGCAATAATTTACTTTTCATTCTCTTTATACTCTTTCTTTACTTTCTTATCTTTCCTTTTATTTCACATTTATTCATTTTATTAGTTTGTCGACCAGTGAGCCACAGTATCCCAATATATTGAAAGCTGACAACCCAGTAAACACGCAGACCTCTGCCCTCCAAGGGTCTTACGCGTCCGAGACTACGTCTTCCTCCCAGCCTATGCCAGCGAGGGAAACACTGCTGCCCACCAAGGTTCTTATACATCCTGCCTACCAAGAGTCTTATGCATCCAACAAGACTAGAGCTGATAGCTCCGTCAAACACAAATCGCTGCCCACCAAGGGTCTTACGCATCGCTGCCTACCAAGGGTCTTACGTATCCAACAATACTAGAGTCGATAACTCCGTCAAATACAAATCGTTGCCCACCAAGGGTCTTACGCATTGCTGCCCACCAAGGGTCTTATGCATCCAACAAGACTAGAGCCGACAGCTCTGTCAAACACAAATCGATGCCCACCAAAGATCTTATGCATCGCTTCCCACCAAGGATCTTACGCATCCAACAAGATTAGATCCGATAGCTCCATCAAACACAAATCACTGCCCACCAAGGGTCTTACGCATCGCTGCCCACCAAGGGTCTTACGCATCCAACCGAGACCCAAACCGATAGCTTGGACGATAAAACACGCACCCCAAATATAGTTTGGGTAATAACCATGCACCACAAGCCGGTCCTTGGGTATTAGGAGTTCTAGCCCAAATTCCCATGATTTCTGTAGGTACTGATCAACAAAATTTAACTTCTATTATCATATTCATCTTATCTATTTACCTCATTTTATCATCACATATCATTTCATCTTTTCTTTCAACATATTATCACATCTTTGGCTTTTACCAAGCTATTTATCTTCTCATTACATCACACATTTGCTACATCATGTTATATAATTATAATACTTACTACATCATATTATTACATACCGCGATTGCACAATATTATTTATTTGGTCACATCATCATATATGATGAGTATAGTTTATGACATCATGTTATCACACATTAATTTTACCTCAAACATCTCTATATCATACATGTACCAAAGTATTTATTATCACATTATAACACTTATTCACATACCCTCGGCTATTTAATTTATAAGATTATTACTTCATGTTGCTCCGTATCATAAACGCACTACAGTATTTATTTAATCCCATTATAACGTCTTAGGAATATGCCAAATTAAGTAAAATGATTAAATCATATTACCGCCTATCAGTTTCACTTTAAACATCACTATATTATACCCATACTCACTCATTAATTTCATCTATTATGATGTCACAACTTATTATCACTTATATATATATCACAAACAGTCAAACTCACGCAAATTCACCATATAACACCATTTAGCATGTAGTCAATGCGTTGAATGATGTGCAGAACAAATTGCGGTGAATAACAAAGATCCTGGAAAGACATATATGCAACGCTCTCCAAATGAAATCCTACCATCACCTCTCCTACCGACCTCAGAATACTTCTTCCCTCCATCAAAAAACACACCTCAACACCGACAAGCAAGCCGGGCACAACGACACCTACTCTCTGACTATGCCTAAGTGCGAGAGGGGCAACGAGAAGGAGTCACGCAGTATGAAACGCTACAGCGAAGATGACTATTCGGGAAGCAGGCCAGAAGGAAGATACGAGACTAGATCGCCGACTAGTCATAGAGATCGGACGGAGATCAAAGGGGGAAGAAGCTATCGCGCAGGAAATGAGAGGGAGAAGGTTAACGAAGAGCACGAGAAGCACGTCAACATTGCAGCTAGAAGTCGTCGTCCATCTCCTGAAATTTGTCACCTTAGAGAGAAATCTACGATGGGTTACAAGAGGACATTCACGGAGGTTATTAGAGGATCCAACCAGGATGTGGGGGAACATAGAGTTCACCGACGCTCCCCTTCGGTCAAGATAGATATTCCGAGAAAGAGGGAAGATGAAGATGGTGAGTGGATCCTCATCAAGCCAAGAAAGTCTCAGAAGAAAGCTCCAAGCCAGAGCTGCTCCAGCGAACGTAAATTCGAGGCTAGACTGAGTTGTCACAAATGCGCTAGAACTGGTCACTCAATCAATAATTACACGTTCGACTGGTTTTGCTACGTTTGTAAAGATTCCGGCCACATATCGACGGTGTGACCCAAAAACAGAGTTACGAAGGCTTCAAGATCCAAGGGAACTCCGACGCCATCAAGATCTAAGGACACTCCGATAGTCCACATCGCTATGCTCAATTCGAAAACTAGCAGATCCCAAGAAAGCATCGCCGGAGAGGGAAGAGTGATTAAGGCAACAATTACTCCAACTCCGTTAATGGCGGATTTTGAAAGATGTTATAAGAGTTGCGCTATGGTTAAAGCTCAGACCGGGAATCCTAAAGCTAAAGAATCATGGAGTTGCTGCAGGCGGTTGTGTCGACTACGGCGACTTGGGTAGTTTAAGAAATCTCAGAGAACAATTTCTTTCTTCACTGCAGTGACGGAGAGGTTATGGTTGACGTGATAAAGATGAAAGGCCTGGAGGGTAGGGACTCACAGGGTTTGGAGTTCTTCATAACCATAAAGTATTGGTCGAGAGATATCGGAGCACTCAAAGCCAAGAGTTTTCCTTCGGTTTGGATTCGACTATTCAATCTACCCTTCCACTGTTGGATTACTTCGGCATTTCAAAATGTTGTTCGGAAATTCAGTTTGCTTATCGAAGTAGGTAAGGGGACTATCTCCCATGCGTGTTGAAAGTTCGCTAGATTACGTTTCGGGGTTGCTAACAGGGCGGAAATCCCTTCAAAGATCATCTTTGACTTCGGAAGCGAAGCATACGAAGTGCTGGTCATCGTGGCGGCAAAAAAATTAGTATCGTTTAGAGGTATGGAGATGGTGGAAGACGACGAGGATTTCGACGGTCTGTCTCTACAGCCAGAGGCCTTTGGATTTAGGGGGTTCTAATCTGGGCCGTTCATCACTGGTGAAAGAATCCAGCTCATCTAAACTGCTAATCCACAATCGAACCGATCTGTACCCTACAATTCAAACTATGCAGAAGGCGGGGGGAAGCGCTGACGTGGACAGGGCGAGTGGACAGGGTACGTGGTGTCGAAAGTTGAAGGGTGTGGAGATAGGTGACAATACAAAGCTGCTGAAAGAGACAAATGACATTCAATCAGGTACGAGGTACTGTGCAAAAAGTGGGATACTCAAGAACAGCAATTTGGATGTTGGGGGGCTCGATATTAGTAGGGGCATGGGTATAGGAAGGGAGTACTGGTCTCATTTTACACAGGCTGAGGTGGAGGAATCTATTAAGTTAGCTATGAACTCTCTTGTCAAGAATAAATATTCTGGATTGTAACTTAGTGGTCCAAAGCTTATTACTAATGAAGATGAAGACGTTAGGCAAAAACTTGCCCCGACGCTGGTTTTAGACCCTCCCGGTCTACCGAATGAGACGGAGCAGTCGACTGATCATCAAATTAGTGGGGAGATTATAGAGGCTTTAGACGGTATTAGAGATGTCAATATTATTTCGGAGTGTGAAACAGAGTTTGGAGATAAGGAGACAAGGGGAAGTGTTGTTAGCAGCATTAGCAAGAAAATTACTAAATATAAGAGAAAGGGAAAGCAGATGGCAAACAAGGGGGGAGCGCAGATTATTAGTCAAGACGGGAGCGATAAAGGGGCGTCCAAGGACAACGAAAAGGAGTCGACGGGTGGAGGTAACCATTCGCACGACTGTTCAATTCTAAATTCTCTAAATAATGATTCGCTTATTTATTTTGCAAGTCTATATGGTCTAGCCATGGGTTTTAACAGGGTAGAACAGTTAGAAAATGTAGCAATCATTAGAGGAGAATCCAGGGTTGCTTGGTTTTAATACCGACAAAGAGTCAGAGGTGATAGAGGGTAGGTGCCTAGAATCGTCTTTTAATGGTATACATTTTTTGGAATGTTAGGGGGATGAGGCAAAAAAGCAAGAAGAGATTGATTTCTATAACTATTAATAAAATTCACCCGACTATTTGTGGGTTGCAAGAAACTAGAATTGAGAACCATTCCAGTGTGGAATTTTCTAGCCTTAGATGGGCGGCTGACTTAGATTGGAGATTTAAGTCGGCGGTGGGATATTCCGGAGGAATAGCGCTGGGGGTAGACTCAAGGGTTTTTGAGATTTTAGAGGATATGATTGGTACTTTTACGATGTCAGTTAGACTACGAAGGAGAAGCGACGATTGGGAACACATCGTCACAATGGTGTACGGCCCCTATGATTCGAGATTGCGTAAGGATTTGTGGAATGAGCTTAAAGACATTAGAAACAAATGGGACCTTCCTTGGGTGGTAGGAGGGAATTTCAATATCACTAGATTCCAGGACGAGCATAGAGGTAGGGGACACAATCGCATTGAGCAAGAGATGTTCAATAATACTATAGATGAATTGGAATTGATGGAGCTTGAGATGTCAGATAGAAGATTCACTTGGTCCAATATGCAACAAAATCCAACCCTTGCTAAACTAGATAGAGTCTTGGTGTCTAATGAGTGGGAGGATAGGTTCCCTATGGAAAAAGTAAGATCTGCAGTTCGATTCACGTCAGACCATCAACCCCTTGTTATTGACTGTGATTAGGATAACAACAACAAATTCTTCCCTTTTAGATTTGAGATGTCTTGGACTACTATAGATGAAACTAGACATGTGATTCGGGACTCGTGGATACGTCCAACTGTGGAAATCTCGGTTGTAGGTATCTGGGTGGAAAAGACAAGGCGACTGAGGAGGGAGTTAAAAGGGTGGGCAAAACAAAAATTCTGTAACATTAACTCCAAAAGGGAGACACTAGGCCTGAGGATCCACGAACTAGAAAAATGCCAAGAAGATAGGGATCTGACGGGAACATAAAAAGATGATATGGCAAATGGGAGGTTGCAGCTACAACAGATACATACTATGGAGGAAATACATTGGAAGCAACGCTCGAGAATACAATGGCTAAAGGAAGGGGATGCCAACACTAAATTCTTCCAAAAGGTGGCGAACGGAAGAAGAAGACAAAACCACATAGCTGGATTGGACGTAGATGGAAGCTGGACAGAGAATAGGAGATCGTTAGAACACACTTAGACAACAAGTATCACGAGTTGTTGGGGACAAGAAATCCCGCTAGATGTACCTTAATGGATGATATGTGGAGTTCCTCTAAGATAGACGAGAGTGATGGAATCGAAAACATTTTCACGGAAGAGGAAGTTCGCGACGCTATCAAGCATTTGGGACAGGACAAGGCTCCAGGGCTGGATGGGTTGCCATTCTTCTTTTACAAGATCTACTGGAAGATTATCAAGGAGGATCTAATGAGTATATTCAAAGAATTATTCGACGGAATCGCATAATCTAGGGAGGCTAAACTATGCTTCTATTATACTTATCCCTAAGAATCGGGAAGTATGTATGGTCGAAGACTTCAGACCGATTAGCCTTCTTAATGGGTCGTTCAAAATTATCACCAAAGTGTTGGCCCAAAGATTGGCACATTGTCTAGAAGACGTGATCGCGCCATCGCAAAGTGGATTCATCCGAGGAAGAGACATCATGGACAGCATTGCTGCGGCCCACGAGATATTGTTCAGAGGCAACCAGGAAAAAGTGGATGGTTTCCTTCTAAAACTAGATTTCGAAAAGGCGTATGACTCGGTCCACTGGGAATGTCTGGACGAAGCACTTAAGCTCAAAGGCTTCGGAACTAAATGGAGAGCATGGATACACCAATGCGTGTAAGGAGGGAAATCTTTCATTCTGGTCAACGGATGGCAGGGGAAGGAATTCCGATGCAAAACAGACCTCAGGATTGGATTGTTTTCAAGGATGGTCGTGTCTGAAAGTAAACCTTCGGAAGAGTTGCGTGATCCCAATTAGTGAACAGTTGTCATTATCGACAGACATCACTGCAATTTTAGGATGCCAGAGTGGATATTTCCCGATCAAATACTTAGGGACGCCAATTAGGTCGGGTCCATTGCTGAGAAAGGATTGGGCACCCCTGATTGAAAAGATTGCAAAGAAACTGACCGGGTGGAAAAGTAGATATCTATTTTTAGGGGAAAGGATTACTCTACTTAACTCGGTTATTAACGCAATTCCTCTTTACCTCATGTCGATCTATGAACTGCCGAAATGGGTGATTTACAAGATAGATCGGATTAAGAGGCGATTCCTATGGAAGGGAACCAATAAGGACAACAAAGGGATTCACCTAGTCAAGTGGGGTAGAGTGTATAAGAAAAGAGAATTCAGAGAGCTTGGAATCCTTAACCTTCATGACATGAATCGAGCACTACTGAGCAAGTGGTGGTGGAAGATCTACAAACGAAGAAGAGGATGGTGGTCCTACTCGTTCGATCTATTTCGTAAGAGAAAAAAATATCACTTCGGGGGGCGAAGTGCATTCGGAAGAGTTTCGTTGCTCAGGAAAGGGGTGGCCAAACAAGGGGAGATTTTTAACACCAACACAAGGTGCAGGATCGGAAATGGGAGAAGCACTAGATTTTGGAAGGATAAGTGGTGCGGGAACACAACACTTCGAAACCTATTCCTGCAAGCCGCGGCAGCTGCAATCAACTCTGACGTATTAGTGGCAGATGTCTAGAAAAGGGGGAAACTAACTTTGTTGGTAGCAGATCGATTGACACAGGAGAGCATCTGTCAATTCGAAGAACTTCATAGGCTTGTACAAGCGGAAGGGGGTCAAACAACGAACGAGGTTGACGACAGATGGTGGAGCATCGAAGAATCAAAAACATTCTCGGTGGCATCAATGTACAAATGGCTCAACGATGGGGGGATTACATGCGAAGAGGAGAACGCCATTTAGGGTACTCAGGCACCCCTAAAAGTAAAGGTTTTTTGCTGGTTAGTGCACAACGATGCCATTCTAACAAAAGTCAATCTTAGGAAAAGAAACATGCAAATTGAGGCCAGATGCGATACTGCTTAGACACGAACGAGGACACTAACCACCTTTTTTTCACATGCCCTAAGGCAGTTTTGACGTGGGAAATAGTCTATAGGGGTTTCGGGTGTGTATGTTGGCCCACCTCGATCTCACAGGTGTGGGGATGCTGGAGGGATATCCTCATTAGGATAGAGGACAAACGGGCATGAGATATAGCAGTAGTGGCAACCCTATAGAGTTTGTGGCTAGACCGAAATGATTTTTGTTTTCGAAATATTCATTATAGAATGTCTACCTCTATGCATAAGATTTTTCTTCTTATTCATGATTGGGCAGGTTACGTGGGAGCTAGGAAGAAGCTGAAGCTGAGCGAAGAGGAGTGAAGCATCAAATCGTGGATTGGAAAGATTGGTTATCTAGACGGTAGATGTTGTATTTCAGCTTATGATTATGTTGTATTTTCTTTTTATGATGTTTTATGTTGCTACTTGATCCCGACTATCAGTTTAAGTCGGTTGTTGTAAGTTGGAGGCATGGGCCCTGTTTTGGATCTATGTTTGTACTACTGGGTTTTGTTAATTATCATTAATGAAACGATGACAGAGGTCATCTTTTTATCAAAAAAAAAAAAACATCATTCAGTATATAAAAGTTCTGTATTTTCGAGTAAACCTTTATTAGGCCATAACTCACACAATTCACCTCAAACTCGCACAAAACTTTGTTACAACATAGTAATACCTAATATAATCATACTCACCTGACGAACCAGCAAGAAGATACTCCTCGCTCACCCGGTCACCAAACAAACATCACTTTATAATGCCTATTAAGAAATTTATAGAACCCGTGAGTTATTAATTCAAAATACACATTATCAGTCCACCGAATTCACACTAAACATACTTACACATTGCATATAACATACCTAAGCATTTCAAATTAACTACTTTCTATTCTTATTGCCAAATCCCAATTTTTAAACCAATAAACTTTATTTTCACAATTTTTCAATATCGGGAAAATTCCTAATAATTATCAAACAATTACTAAAATTAATTATAGATGCATTTAAATTATCCCAGATTATTACACATCATCTTAATATTTCTTAGTATAGAATAACCATGATTTTTACTAAACTCAAACTCTATAGTAGGAAAAATTTTCAAATTATTATCATTAAAATTAAAATCTTTCACCTTAAGCGTGTTCTACAAACTCTAAGCATCTTACTATTCTGATTTCTATGCAAGAAATTGTAAATATCACAACCCAACAACTAAAGGTACAGATTAATATACCTTCACGAAACACTCCCAAAAAACCGACACTGCCACTTAGAAGAGCACCTCGAACTCTCCTAGAATCCTTGAAAAAATTGAAGCTTGAAGTGGAGAAGGTGAGTCGATTGAACACCTAGTGTTTTCGGGGTAATGGGTTTCGGCCGAAAAGGGAAAAGGGGGAGAAAGGGAACTACGGTCTGACGAAATGAAGGGAAAGGGGAGAAGAAAAGATTGAAAAATTAATTCTAAGCCCCTGTTTGACCAAACATTAATTATAAGACCCTTCTAGTTCTCTTTCTCATAATAAATTTTAATAAAACCTACTCCACCTATTAAATAAATTAATTAAAGAATATAAACCAAATAAAATTGCATACTTACGCATAATAATAACAATAATAATAATATTTATTCACAATAAAAGAAATACAAACGATTATTTTGAAATTATAAAATAGAGGAGTGTTACAAGACTTCGGGGATGGAGTTGGTCAGAGGTTGCGATCGGGTGACTGCAATGGTGAATGCGTTGTAGGCAGCAATGGCGAGGACCTTGGTGGATGGCAGTGGCGGCGCTGGTGATGAGGGGCTCGACGGTGGCAATGGCGGTGCGAGGAGGTGATGATGAGCAGTTGCAGGGGCGCAGGGGGAGCCGGCGGTGCATCGACGAAGGGGATAGGTGCTCTGTTTCGAAACAGAGGAAGAAGGAGGAGAGAGAGAGAGAGAGAGAGAGAGAGAGAGAGATTGGAGGGGTTCATAATTAATAATATTATAATATAATAATGGGGGTAGTTAAGGAAAGTGGAGGATTAATGGGTAGTTAATGAGATAATGGAGGAGATTAAGAAGGGGGTGTGGGCTGTGCAGTTATAGGAGAGAGTGAGGAACGTGAGAGGGGTTTATGGAGAGATCTGGGGTGATTAGAAAATTAGGGGAAATTGGGTTATTGGGTTTGGGAATACAAATGTAGGCTTGAGTTTTAGTAGTTGGGCTTACATTAATAAACAAAATAATAATATTATTGGGCTAGGCCTGGATTCGTGATTAATAAATAATAGAGCAAGAGTATGGGCTAAAAATTGAACTGTGGGTTTGGGTTTGACTTACGGGCTTTACAAAAATAATAATAATAATGAAAATAATAATGAGATTATATAACAACATATGATTTGGGTTTAACACATCTATATAATAAAATACAAAGAAGCTATCAAGTAGCTCACCTTCATTCCCCCCAAAATCAAAGGCTCAAATTTAACCTCACAAAAGACATTTCCCCCCTCCCCCCCCCCCCCCAAAAGTTCCCCCCCCCCCCCCAACTCAAATTCAAATCCCCCCCCCCCAAAACAACTCCTTTATTTATTTAATTATTTCTCTCTCTCTCTCTCTCTCTCTCTCTCTCTATATATATATATACACACACACACACACACACACACACACACACACACACACACACACACATTTATGGAAACATGGATTTTTATTTACTACTAATTATTATCATACTATTCAAACTTGAGCTACATAATTGTTGATTTACTGTTTACAAGGTTTTTTATATGTTGTATCGTTATGAAGGCGTGTCGTAGGCATGTGCCCACATGCAAATCTAGTTTATTAAAATAATCCAACAATAATAGTATATTTGATTTGGGCCTCACAAAAAATCAAATTAATTTATAGGATAGACTAAAATTGGGCTTTTAGAATAATAATAATAATAATAATAATAATAATAATAATAATAATAATAAAATCAAACTGGTTTGGGCTTCCAATATTAATAAATCAAATATTATATTATAGTATGGGTTAAAATTGAGCTTTAAAATAAAATAAATCAATAGTAATATAGTAGTACCCATTAATTAAATACTCAATACTAATAAATACAATAGACATTAGATCGAATTCCAGTGATCACAAAATAGACGGTTAATCAAATGAGAGTTCTCTTCCTTTCGTGCGAAACTCTGAAATCCTGTTGCTATGGCTCACGAAGAGCAACGGGAGATTTTTATGCATTAATCAAAATACCAATTAGTAATGGGATAAAATAAAGTATAATTTGGGTTTGTATTTATGCAATAAATAAAAAAAATAATTAAATAGTAATAATAGTAGAAATTTTTGGGTTCAACCAAATTAATCAGATATTCAAATGAAAGCAATGAGGTTCAAGCGAATAGAAGAATTTATGGTAAAAATTGAAATACAAGAATACGGAGAAAAGCAAAAGAGAAATTCGTATAATCGGGAACGAGGGTTACAACAACTTTATTGAACATGAGGTTTCCGGTTACGACAACCCCATCTATCAGAAGTCCAGATATAATCGCTACATTCTGCAGTGTTACCGTCATCTCTCCAATCGGTAGATGGAATGTGTGCATCTCTGGCCTCCATCTCTCCACAAGAGATGTAAGTAATGAACAGTCGCATGTTACATTTGCCAACATCGACAATGACCAAATAGTTGCGTATACAGGGGTGCACCGACAATGTGGTGTGTAGCTGGAAACTCATAGCCTTAATTAGTCTCTCCCTTCCACACCAACTGAGACGTGTGCTTTTTTTGCGAGTATAGTAGGGTTGGGTTTAATGGACCTAGACCTCCATGTGCGGCGGAAGACGACGCACTTACTACCTGCGATGTAGATGGTTGGTCGGCATCCTACACAAAAGTATAAATTCTTGTTATAAAAATAATATTGGACATTAAAATTCGGGTATAAATTAAGATGGTTGGCCGCTTCTTACTTGTGGTGACATGATGGTGGCCTCTACCACTGCCCGACGACTGTGACGATCCACTCGGTCGTATTATTTCTCTGTCAACATTAATAAAGCATTTCTCATGAAAAAAATCTAGTATTGAGAATACACTACTCGTTTTAATACATTACTCATGAATATCGACAACATCTTAACACAGTGCGTATATCCATTCATACATACACAATTCTTTAACATTTTCAAAAATAGACAAATTCTCATATATATAAAATTTGACTATTGACTACTCATACTACTCATATCAATATTGAAAGCATGTCTCAATAGCCGTATCATACTACTATTACTCATATCAATCTCCACAACATCTTAATACACTACGTATCTAAATGCATACATACATATAAATCTTAATGCATAGTGAATATTTTTAAACAAATTAAGGGTTTTGGATTACCTTCCACAATACGTAGTTTAATGGTGTAGATGTTTTCGGCGCTGAGTGAAAAAGTTTCTAGATAAGCTCTGATATTTGCTCGTCAATTTCGATTTCAAGGTGAGCTATAGAAGATTCGGTGCCGACATACAAGTGAGGGAAATAGGAGGGAATTGAAGGGGATGAGGATTAGGGTTTATGAATGAGGATTTTGTTAATTTTTTAGGATAAGAAAGATGACATATTGAAGGAGAAGTGTTAGATCTAGGGTTTTAGGGTTTTGGGTTCGGGAGTGGAGGGAGAGAGATAAAATAAAAGGGGAGTGAGAAGATGATGCCACTATAATGTGGTGTGTAGCTGGAAACTCATAGCCTTCGTCTCTCCCTTCCACACCAACTGAGACGTGTGCTTTTCTTGCAAGTATAGTAGGGTTGGGTTTAATGGACCTAGACCTCCATGTGTGGCGGAAGACGACGCACTTACTACCTGCGATGTAGATGGTTGGCCGGCATCCTACACAAAAGTATAAATTCTTGTTATAGAAATAATATTAGACATTAAAATTCGGGTATAAATTAAGATGGTTGGCCGCTTCTTACTTGTGGTGACATGATGGTGGCCTCTGCCACTGCCCGACGACTGTGACGATCCACTCGGTCGCATTATTTCTCTGTCAACATTAATAAAGCATTTCTCATGAAAAAAATTCTAGTATTGAGAATACACTACTCGTTTTAATACATTACTCATGAATATCGACAACATCTTAACACAGTGCGTATATCCATTCATACATACACAAATCTTTAACATTTTCAAAAATAGACAAATTCTCATATATATAAAATTTGACTATTGACTACTCGTACTACTCATATCAATATTGAAAGCATGTCTCGATAGTCGTATCATACTACTATTACTCATATCAATCTCCACAACATCTTAATACACTACGTATATACATGCATACATACATATAAATCTCAATGCATAGTGAATATTTTAAAACAAATTAAGGGTTTTGGATTACCTTCCACAATACGTAGTTTAATGGTGTATATGTTGTCGGCGCTGAGTGCAAAAGTTGCTAGATAAGCTCTGATATTTTCTCGTCAATTTCGATTTCAAGGTGAGCTATAGAAGATTCGGTGCCGACATACAGGTGAGGGAAATAGGAGGGAATTGAAGGGGATGAGGATTAGGGTTTATGAATGAGGATTTTGTTAATTTTTTAGGATAAGAAAGATGACATATTGAAGGAGAAGTGTTAGATCTAGGGTTTTAGGGTTTTGGGTTCGGGAGTGGAAGGAAGGGAGATAAAGTAAAAGGGGAGTGAGAAGATGATGCCACTATTATATTGATGTCGCAATCTCCAATAACGGTATCCCGCATAAAGTTGTCGTTATTTGGGATAGCGGCATCAATTTTAAGATGATTCACACATGCAATTTTTTAATCAAGTCAGAGAACTAATTCTTAAGTCCTAGTTGAATAATGTACCTATGTTTTTACTTCTAATAGCAGCATTTGGAAAAAATTTACAGATGTTGTTATTGATAATAACGATATTAAAATAATATATGTCATTGTTGTCAGACCATCTCCAACGGCAATCGCCAAATCCCCCAATTTCGCCAGAATAGTGAAAATCTCTTAAAAGAAGATTCCAACGGCCTCGCCATTTCGATCGCCATCCTGGCGAAATCAAATCTGCTCGCGATTCGCTCGCCAAATCTGGCGATTTGATTTTCACTCGCCAAAGGTCGTCCTCTCTTCATGCCGGAGATCAAGGAGGTTATCAACGATAAGTTTTCTTCCCGCTATTTAAATCGACGGTGTTTTTTCTTCAATCTCTTCAATTTGTTCTTGGTAGATTGTGCTCCTTCTTCTTGTTGATCGGGATCTTCTTATTGTTCATCGGGTTCTTGAAGCATCGGGTTCTTCTTCTTCTTCATCAGGTAAAATTTGTTCTTTATTTATTTTTTTTTTTTTTGGTTTGGAGAATGGAGTTTATATTTGACTTGATTGTGTATTTTCATGCCATAAAAATTGTGTAGTTTAGTCAGTTTGGAGAATGGTGAATGGAGAATGGAGAATGGAGTCTATAGAGTAGTATGTATTTATTCTTTACGGTAATTTAATTGAAAGCAGGACATTCACAAATTGTGTAGTTTGACAATGGTAATTTAATCATGCTCTACGGTATATCCTGCTATCAATTCACAAATTGTGTAGTTTCACAATGGTAATTTAATCATGCTTTACGGTATATTCTCTTTACGGTATATCCTGCTTTCATTTCAATAAAGTTTATCTTCATATATCCTGCATATACACACTTCAACTCAGTGTAGAGAATATATATATATATATATATATATATATATATATATATATATATATATATATATATATATATATATATATATATTTCGGATTTAGAAGACATAGAAGATAGAAGACATAGAAGATTTAGAAGACATACAAGATTTAGAGCATCTATATATGTATCTGATAGAAGACATACAAGATTTTTACTTGATTCTGAAAGATATGTGTATCTGCATATGTATCTTAAACCAAATTGCTTTGCATATGTCTTACTTCTTAAGTATGTAGTTATGCTTGCTATAGAGTATGAAGATACTTCTAAGTATCTTCAAATTTTATACTTACTTCAAAAATTGATATATATTTACAGACATTCCTACTTACTTCATACTTACAGACATTCCCACTTATATATATAAGTATCTACTGATATATACTTCACTGATATATACTTACTTCACAATTTAAGTATATACTTATTGATATACTTCAAATTTTATAAGTATCTACTGATATATATAAGTATCTACTGATATATATAAGTATCACTGATATATATAAGTTCTACAGATATATACTTACAGACATTCCCACTTACTTCACTGATATATACTTACTTCACAATATAAGTATAATAAAACACTTGCAGAATCAATAGGAACACTTGCAGTGTGATTATATAATCAGTTTAGTTTATATGATCAGTTCGCATTAATTATATATGTTCAGTTCAGTTTATGCTTGCACTAGAGGAAGAGATATATGCTCGCTATAGAGTATGTAGTTATGCTTGCTGGTAATTTAATCATGCCTACACTGGTTATGATTCTTGCTAGACCTTCAAGCCCTCAACTTCTTCAAAGCTCTGGTTATGATTCTCTGATTCCTAATACACTGCTCATGTTACCTGTAACCCTTGTTTTTCATTTTGTGTATTTTTGAGTGTATTTTTCGTTTTGGTGTATTTTCTCTCTTATATTTTTTTCCTGAACTGTATATTGAAATTGTTTTCAATATATATATATATATGTGTGTGTGTGTGTGTGTGTGTGTGTGTGTGTGTGTGTGTGTGTGTGTGTGTCATTTCATTTTGAGCTCTTTGTGTTTGATTTGTTGTTTCTTTCGTTTCGTTCTTCATTATTTTGTCTTTCTTTCATTTTGGCCTCGTTCCCTTTATTTTTATTTTTTTACTTTTCTTGGGTGCTTGTGGTGTTGATTGGTGGTGTCCTATTTTCCCATCCTATTATTTGATCCCTAATAAGATTACCAAAGCCAAATTAAAAATCCCCAACCCTATTTGTATTCCTATTTAATTGACCCAAATCCAAAACCCATTGGTAAACCTACTACTACTCCTAATACCCATTAACCCAATACCCATTAACCCACAACTAAACCCTATATATATAAACCCCTCTCCACTAAACCCTAACCCTAATTCCCCTACTTCACAACCTGTAACTCCTATTTCCCCGTATTTGTACTTGTACTGTTTTGTGCCTCATTGTACTCTCTCGTCTATTTAGATATCATGTAATTTCTTCTGATTGAATGGAATTATTATTCTTGTCTCAACTCGAATTTGTGGGTTCTTTTATCAACTTCGATTGTGTGCCACTTGCACCGTTCTTCATGAGAAATAGACCGATTCTTCTCGTTTATCTCTCTAATCCCCATTGTTGTGCATTTTGACCATTTCTTCTGTTGGGCTCTTTTTGAAACGGATCCCCAAAACCCTTGAACCCGCAAACCCGCTAACCCTAGTATATAAACCCTACCCTAACCCTAATCCAACCCTAATCACTGTTATTAACTAAAACCCACAGCCGCTAATTCTTCACCTCGTTCCTTCTCCATCTCCTTCTCGCAATCAACCCATCTCCGTCCGTCCACTTCGTCACCCCCGACCTCGCCTCGTCGACACCCACAGCACCACCACCTCCGTGCCATCCCCACCGTTCGCCATCACCGCCGAACACTTCTCCCCTGTTCTTGAACCGAACAGAGGACGCGCCGCCGTCGCCGCCCCATCGCTGCGTCGCTTCCCGACGTAGCGCCGCCGTCGAAGAACCCCCGCCGTCGCCGCTGCACCCCCCTCTCTCTCGCTCTGTTTTCGAAGAATCGAACGAAGAAGAAGGAGGGAAAGGCGGGAGCGAATCACAGCCGTCAGATCGCGTCAAGATCCGCGTCGTGATTGCTGTTCGGTGTTCGTCCACACCGGATCCGAAGCCGCTGTACGCTGTTCTGGCCTCAGATCCGCTGCTTCACAGCGATCTGATTCGCCGGCTTTGCTGTCCCGTGTTCGTGCCGCACCAGATCCGATCGCTGTTCGCTGTTTTAGGCCGATCCTGTGTGCGGGGAAAACTCGATCTCCGATCAATTTTTGCACGCGCTTTTTGAGGACATCTTCGTGGATTTTTCTTCTCAATTGCTTCAACAAGCGGAGTTTATAATCGTCGATTTAAGGCAAGTATTCATCTTGTACATTTTATTGCTCTAGTACAAGTTTTCTTGTAAATACCACATATAGTTAGATTGTGACTCCCTTTGAAATATCATAGTAAATCAATTTTGAGCCTTCAAACCACAAATCTAAGAGTCACAAAACTTCTTCGTATTAAATAATAATCAATTGGACTCTTTTACCCCCTTGAACACATGAATCACATGGACATATGAATTAAGGACCCCTAAAATTTGTAGACGCATATATATTTAGTATTTTGACGAATTTGCGACTATTATGACTTGAAAAATATTTATTAGCTGCTGTTTTGACATCCATGATTATGTATTTATGCTACTTAACAACTTAGACACCAAATTACATATTTCCATGAAACCTACATTAGTAAATAAATTCTGAGTGTTGCTGTCTGAATGTTCTTTTGCGGTTTCGACCCTTTTATCATTGGAATTTGGGCCCTAGCCCTGAATATAAAACGTAGATCTGGATGTGTAGATATCGATAGACTCCAAGTTGATCGAATTTGGAGTTACGGTCTAGGAGTTATGGCAGTTATACTGCAGCTGTGTCAGTAGACGCAGTTTTGCAAAAACTGCTGTATATATTTACTTTGCGAATTATTTTAGCTGTGTAAACAGCGAGCGTTTGACCCCAAATTTTATATGTGGCTGCTGGACACTATATAGGACATCCCCAAATTTTCCTAGAATTAAATCACAATATATTACACTTGTATGCTTGCTTGATAAGAGTTAATAAAAATAACAAGCCGGGGTTTTGGAAAGATTATAGAATGGACAATATAGATAAGTGTACTCGGAAGGGGGTCCGTGTTTCCCAATACTTGGTTCATGAACTTGTTGTATCTTGTTCGATTCATGGAGTCGGTTACTCGGCTCATGAACTTGTTTGATTCATGAACGCATTGTGCGGTTCTTGAACTTGCTTGTGGATTCGCGAACTTGCTTCGTGAACTTGTTATTTAATTTTCGATTCATGAACCATGGCTTGCTTGATACTTGATACCTGAGTACGCCGCCCTATAAAATCCATTACTAGGTCTAAACAAAATTGTTTGACTGTAGCAACCATGTAGTAAAAGAATGGATGCATGTCGTGCTACCTAGATAGTAATCACCACTAGACTTGAACTTGATAATTTGAACTAGATAGCTTGATACTTGAGACTAGATAACTTGATAACTTGAGCTAGACAACTTGATACTTGGACTTGACATTTGAGACCTAACATTCAAAATAACATATGACACTAGACTTGAGATTTGTCGCTTGATATTAAATACCCTTATAGGTGTACCTGACATGTGTTTCCCACTAGCAGTTGTTATCCAATCTAGTTATTAAGATGTTCCCTCTTGCCAGCTAGTCTTTGAATTTGCCTACTACTTCTTATGACTCTGCTTATTCTTGATTCCAATTCTTATTTTTCCCTTACTTGTACTTGCTTTCACTATTTGTGGCCCTAGCTTGCACTAAGGGCATTTTCTCTTGTTTTCCCTCTTGTTTTCCTGTTTATATTTATTAAACAGACTTTGGAGACGAGCTGCCCGCGGGAATTGGTGAGCAAAGGTTCTAGTTTCCAAGTGGAGAAGGACCTGACTAGAATATTTAAATTCTTGCATTATTTGTTTATTTTGGATTATTATTTCTTGAGATTTGAGAATTTGTAACGGGCTGATGTTTCCGAGTTTACTTTGATTCAGACTTGAAACTACTTGGATGTTTTATCATATTTCAGTTGTTTCTGTTGCTAATAAAGTATTCATGCATGCTTGGTTTTATATATCTCTCTTGTTATATACTTGTTGTGATGCTGAGTCGATCCTACAGCTTATGAATGATGTTGAGATCATTCGCTGGGCTTCGTCATGCACTCGTATTTCCGTATTTTGGGAAGCAGGGCGTGACAAGGTTTTTAGTGGTATCAGAGCCAGGTTATGGCTAATGTGTTAGTTAACTAATACATTAGACGGGCCTGACTCAGTCAGGGTTAACTCAGCATTTGACAGGCCATGAAATTGCATGAAAAATTTTATTATCAACTCGATCTGGATCCTGAATGTTTTGGGTTTGTGCAGGACATGGCTCGAAGGAACGCTTTGTCTTCCCAGTCTGGGGGTGATCAGGCAGATCAGCCTGCCATTGCGCAGCTGTTGCAGATGCAACAAGAACAAAATGAGCGTCTCGCGCAGCAGATGATGCAGATGCAGCGAGACCATGCCGAGATGATGAGGGCAGCCTTAGGAGCTGCCAACAGAGAGCCGCTTGCACCTGCACCCGGGGGATTGCCACCTAGACCGGGTAATGTAGCCGATTTCATGAGGCTACATCCCGACAAGTTTACGGGAGCTGAAGGTCCACTGGAGGCTGAGCAGTGGCTCATCAGGACTGAGCAGTTGTTGTTCGCTGCCAGGATAGCTGACGTGGACCGAGTGGATGTTGTAAGCATCCAGCTGGTGGATCTCGCCCATATCTGGTGGCGATCTGAGATGGAGAGACTTGAGCGCCCCGTCGCCTGGGCCGTTTTCAGGGAGAGCTTCCTTACTAAGTTTTTCCCTGATGTCATCAGGAACGATATGGAGCGGCAGTTTGTTGCGCTCACCCAGGGAAATCGGACCGTGGACGAGTATGTCGCGGAGTTTACCCGTTTGAGCCGTTTTGCCACGACTATGGTGGCTGATGATGAGGCCAAATGCCGTCGCTTTTTGCTGGGCTTGGACATCGACATCCAGGATCGTCTGGCTGCTTTGAGGCTTCGTTCCTACCCCGATATCTTAGAGGCTGCCAGGAGCCAGGAACAGACCAGCAAACGGAAGCGTGCTATCAAGCAGTCTGCCCCGCTCCCTGTCGCTGCTAGGCCCACTGGAGGGCCAATCAGGAGGCCAGTTCCAGCCCACCCTGCCAGGACTGCTCCTTACCCTGCTGCTCCACAGAGGGGGACCTACTGTGACTTCTGTCAGATTCCCGGGCATGTGCGCAAGGATTGCAGACGGGCTAACCGTCGATGTTTTGAGTGTGGCACTGGAAATCACACTGTTCGGGATTGTCCGCAGAGGAGAGCTGCGCCAGCTCAGGGTCAGGCCAGGCCACCACTCCCCCCTCAGCATCAGATCGTCGGTCAGAGGACCGCTGCCCCGAGGAGAGGTCAGGCCTTCAACCTGACTACAGAGGAAGCTGAGACCGCGGAGGAAGTCGTTGCAGGTATAATTGTATTTTATTGTGTGTTATTTATTTTATGCTCTATTGTTCATCTCGCATTATACCTTGTGTAGTTCCTTTCACATCAGTATTTACTATCCTTTATTATCCGCATATTCATCCCTTCCCGTATTTTGACTCCATCATAGGTATTATCCTAGTCCATTCCTTTCCTGCCCATGTCCTATTTGATTCCGGGGCGACCCACTCTTTCGTTTCCTCCCGCTTCGTGGATCAGCATCAGTTGGAGTGCAGTGATATGCAGACAGCTTGGAACATCACTACAGGTGGCGGTGTTGTCGTTTGCTCCAAGGAGTGTAAGCAGAGTCCCTTGATTATTGGGGACCGGGATTTCAAGGCAGACCTGATAATGATTGGCAATTCAGGTTTCGATGTAATTCTCGGTATGGATTGGCTGGGGGAGTCTCATGCAGTCATCGATTGCCGAGCGAAGAAGGTTGTATTCAGGATTCCGGAGTAGGATGAGTTTGAATTCCATGCTGGAGAAACACCTCTTGGGCGAGGTCAGAAGGTGGCTATTGATGAAGATTGTGCAATGGAATTGAACACAGGCTGTGAGGCTGCGCCTCTTGTAGTGCGGGAATTCCTGGATGTGTTCCCAGAGGAATTGCCCGGGTTACCTCCAGATCGAGAGGTGGAGTTTGGTATTGACGTTCTGCCAGGTACAGTACCTATATCGAAAAGCCCGTACAGAATGGCGCCAGTCGAGCTTGCAGAGTTGAAGGTGCAAGTTCAGGGTCTTTTGGATTTGGGTTTCATCAGATCGAGTGTGTCACCGTGGGGAGCTCCTGTGCTATTCGTCAATAAGAAGGACGGAAGTCGCAGGTTGTGTATGGATTACCGAGAACTAAACAATGTTACTGTGAAGAATCGGTATCCACTACCCAGGATCGACGACCTATTTGATCAGTTGGGCGGTGCTGCAATGTTTTCGAAGTTGGACCTTCGCTCGGGGTACCATCAGGTGAAGGTGAAAGCAGCGGATGTGCCGAAGACTGCATTCAGGACCAGGTACGGGCATTATGAGTTCTTGGTGATGCCCTTCGGTGTCACGAATGCCCCAGCAGTATTTATGAGCTTGATGAACAGAGTCTTCTCCCAGTTCCTTGACAGATTCGTGGTGGTCTTCATAGACGATATCTTAGTGTATTCGCGGAATCGAGAAGAACATGCGGAGCATCTGAGAACAGCCTTGCAGACTCTAAGGGAGAACAAGCTCTATGGAAAGCTCAGCAAGTGTGAGTTCTGGCTTGACCGAGTTCCATTCTTGGGACATATTATCTCGGGCGAGGGAGTCTCAGTTGATCCGTCCAAGATTGCTGCAGTGAAGGATTGGCCAGTGCCAAAGTCAGTTTCTGAAGTGAGGAGTTTTCTCGGGCTAGCAGGGTATTACAGGAAGTTTGTACAGGATTTCTCGAAGATTGCTGGGCCGTTGACTAAGCTGACAGGGAAGGATCAGAGGTTTGAGTGGAATGAGGACTGCGGTGAAGCTTTCACCGAGTTGAAGAACAGGTTGACTTCAGCACCCGTGTTAACTATACCAGATGGTTCGGGTGGCTTCGTTATTCACTACGATGCTTCAGGCAGAGGTCTAGGTGCAGTGCTGATGCAGAAGGGTCGGGTGGTTGCTTATGCGTCCAGGCAGTTGAGGCCGCACGAGAAGAACTACCCTACTCACGACTTGGAGTTGGCAGCAGTAATCTATGCTCTGAAGTTGTGGAGACATTACTTGCTGGGAGACCGAGTGGAAATTTTTACTGACCACAAGAGTCTCAAGTATGTCTTCACTCAGAAAGAGCTGAATATGAGGCAGAGGCGCTGGTTAGAATTGATGGCTGACTACGACATCAACTTGTAGTATCACCCTGGTAAGGTGAATATGGTTCCAGATGCATTGAGCAGGAGACCAGCCGTCATGTGTTTGACTCAACAGAAGGAACTTATCGAGCAGATGAGGAGATTAGACCTGAATGTGATTTTGTCAGGCACCGATCGCAGTTGCATGATGCTTCAGTTGCAGTCATCTTTGGTAGAACAGATCAAGGAGGCTCAGGCAGGTGATGAGCAGTTGCAGAAGTTCAGGGCAGAAGTTGAAGCAGGTTTGAGGACCAATATGATCATTCACTCCGATGGATCACTTCGCTTTGGGGCTAGGCTGTGTGTCCCAAAGGGTGAAGTTAGGCAGAAACTACTCGAGGAGGCCCACCAGTCAGCTTATTTTATTCATCCCGGTGGTACCAAGATGTATCGGGATTTGAAGCTCCATTTCTGGTGGCATGGCATGAAGAGGACAGTGGCCAGATTTGTGTCTCAGTGCTTGATCTGCCAGCAGGTGAAGGCAGAACATCAGAGAACTGCCGGTTTACTCCAGCCTCTTCCCATTCCGGAGTGGAAGTGGGAGCACATCACCATGGATTTTGTGACCGCCTTGCCACGGAGTCCCAAGGGTCACAACGCCATCTGGGTGATTGTCGACAGACTGACAAAGAGCGCTCATTTCATCCCCTTCAGAGTTGGTCAGTCTACTGAGACTCTAGCAGAGAAATACATGCAGGAGAT
Organism: Hemerocallis citrina; assembly: GCA_017893485.1. Lineage (NCBI taxonomy): Eukaryota > Viridiplantae > Streptophyta > Magnoliopsida > Asparagales > Asphodelaceae > Hemerocallis > Hemerocallis citrina. Next base: position 259,301,704 of record CM030358.1, read on the forward strand.
TGTCAGACTCCATGGGGTTCCAGTCAGCATCGTATCCGACAGGGATACCCGGTTCCGATCTCAGTTTTGGGAAAGCCTGCAGAATAGTCTTGGGAGCAAGCTGAAGTACAGTACAGCATTCCATCCTCAGACAGATGGACAGTCAGAGAGGACCATTCAGACCTTGGAGGATATGTTGATGTCGTGCGTGCTTCAGTTCGGAGGATCTTGGGAGGATCACCTACACTTAGTTGAGTTCTCGTACAACAACAGCTATCAGGCCAGTCTTAAAGCTGCACCGTACGAGGCATTGTATGGTTGGAAGTGTAGATCGCCAGTGTGTTGGGACGACATTGGTGAGAGGAAATTGTTGGGGCCAGATTTGATTATCAAGACAGTCGACGCAGTGGCTCAGATTAGAAAGCACCTTGTAGCAGCTCAGGATAGGCAGAAGAAGTGGGCAGACATTCACAGGAGGCCATTGGAATTTGAGGTGGGAGACCATGTGTTCCTCAAGGTATCGCCGTGGAGAGGCGTTATCCGGTTTGGAGGTGGAGGCAAGCTAAGCCCCAGGTTCATCGGGCCCTTCGACATTGTAGAGCGAGTAGGCAAGGTGGCCTATCGACTCGCGCTGCCGCCAGCCCTATCTAGAGTGCATGATGTCTTCCATGTCTCCCAGCTCAGGAGGTACATTAGGGATGAGAGTCATGTGATTGACTACTCGGAGTTTTCGGTACAGCCAGATTTGTCTTGTGAGATTCCGCCGGTCACTATCTTGGACAGGCGAGAGAAGGTGTTGAAGAACAAAGTTATAAAACTGGTTCGGGTTGCATGGAATCCTCACTCGCCGGGTGAGTCGACTTGGGAATTGGAAGAAGAGATCCAGAAGAAGTTTCCGCATTTATTTCTGTAGTCTTGTTGTCCTTTCTTTTCTTTTGGGAGGTTACTGTTGGTTCTTGATTTTGATGATCACAACACAGTGCAACATGTGTCTATATTATACAGCTGACATTGCAGTGCAGAGACTAAACAAACAAACAAGCTCAAACAGATACAGATGAAGAAGACAAGGATCAAATTTCAAACTCAAGACTCAAGACTCAAGACTTCAAGCTCAAATGTGTTATCTTATTTTGTCTTGTAAACATTGTATTTTATTTCTTGTTGAGTCTTAGTATGATGTAAAGCCTTGTCAACACACACACACACACATACTCAAAATTTCATAATGTGTGTCTCTTAAAAACCCCCAAAAATAAGTCAAAACAGTTTGAAGAATTTTAACTCTTAATTACCAGTCGACTTAAGCTTTTGCCAGTCGACTGATAAGTACAAAACTGTTTAAAATTATTCAAACTCTGATCAGTCGACTCATATGGCAACCCAGTCGACTGTTCGAGAGCTTTTGACCATTTTCTGATTTTCAAAATCGAAGTTTTTCAAATTCAAAAGTTCTGATCCGTTGGTTGACAGTTATGTAACCGTTTTCCAACGTTCAGAAGATCAAAACTCCTTATATAGAGTTTCATATCTCTCTGAAAAGTACAGAACTTAACACAACTTGATTTCATATACTTCCGAGCATTCTAGTGAAAAACTTTCTAAGAGATTTTCTGTGAGAAACAAAGCTTTAAAAGTTCATACACTTTGGTTCTCTACATTCAGTCCAGTATAACATTGAATTCGCTCTGGACTGAGTATAGAAGTCAACCTTGTGATTTAGCCTCGTGCATCAACACATACACTAACAAGGCTATAGGTTGATTGTAAAAATTCTTCTTGTACTTTTGCTCTCGGTTAGAGAGTGGTTGTTGACTCTTGGTTGAAGAGTCGGTGTCGTTTCACTCTTGGTTGTAGAGTGGGTCTGCTTTCTCTGGTTGAGAGAAAGGACTACGGGTTAGATAAGGTTGTTGTCGTAACGCCGTAGGGTATTCTTGTAATTTTTTCAAGAATAGTGGAAATCTCAAGTGGGTTGCTTGGGGACTGGATGTAGGTCGGGAGGACCGAACCAGGATATATCTTGTGTATTCTGTGATTGATTATCTTGTGGTTGCATTTACTTTTGCTAAATTAAGTTCTGCAAAACTTGTCTGGCCAGTCGACTCAGCTTCGTATCAGTCGACTGATCAGTCTCGTATTAGTTATTCTCTTTGTTTCATCAGTCGCCTGCCTTATCTATAAGTCGACTGCATCGAGAGTTTAAATTTCTTTTATTTTGGCTATATCAGTCGACTGGTTCACCACTAAGTCGACTGTGCCGAGAGAAATTATTTATTCCGCAATTTATTTTTGATAAACACTATTCACCCCCCCCCTCTAGTGTTTGTTGCTTAGCCTACAGGATCCTACACTTGGTATCAGAGCAAGGTTACAGGCTATGGCAACTACTTCAAATACAAATCAGTACCATGAAGGCCAATCTACACAACGGCCACCACTATTTGATGGAACGAACTACAATTATTGGAAGTGCCGAATGCGAATCTATCTCCAATCAATCAACTATGAGATATGGCAAATGACAGAGACGGAATATACTGCCCCTACCATTCCATATGCACAATGGAATGATGATCAAAAGAGTCAAACTATGAACAATGCCAAAGCAATGAATGCTCTATTTTGTGCACTAACAAAGGAAGAATTCAACCGTGTATCCAATGCTACAACTGCATATCAAATTTGGCATACACTCGAGGTAACACATGAAGGAACGAATAAAGTAAAAGAGTCTAAAATTTCTGTTCTTGTCCACAGGTTCGAGATGTTCAGAATGAAGGACAATGAGACTGTGTCTGAGATGATTACAAGATTCACAGACATCACCAACTTTCTTGTGGCGCTTGGAAAGACTTATACCCAAGCAGAGATGGTCAGAAAAGTTCTACGAGCACTCACTCCAAAATGGGAGAAGAAAACCACAGCAATAGAGGAGGCGAATGACTTGTCAACACTTACTCTCGAGAATCTTGTTGGTAATCTCATGGCATATGAGGTCCAACTTGAAGATCGAAAGAAAGATACTGAATCACACCAAGCAAAGAAAAAATCATTGGCTTTTAAAGCCATGACTGACTCAGAAGATGAGGAAGAAGATGAAGAAGAAATAGCAATGTTCACTCGGAAATTCAAGAAGTTCTTAAAGAAGGGTAAGTTTCATTCTAAAATTAAAGATTCTAATGACCCTCCTACATGTTTCAGGTGCAATAAAATAGGTCACATGAAGAAGGATTGTCCCTTAGAAAATGCAAAGAACAAGGGAAAAGCATCCAACTTCAAAAAGGACAAATATCCAAAGAACAAATTTGCCAAGAACAAAAAGGCCTATCAAGCCACATGGGATGATAGTGATTCATCTTCCGAAGAAGAAACGGATGAAAATAACGAAGTGGCAAATGTATGTTTTATGGCTGCACAACAAGAGCATGTAAGTAATGATTATGATTCCGAAGATCTTCTTGATGCGTTTAATGAAATATTCCAGGAGTTAAAGAAAGAAAAGATTAGAGTTAAGAATCTTGAGAAAGTGAATCAAACACTTAATCAAGAAAATCTTAACCTTGATAAGGAAGTAAAATCCTTAAATTCTCGCATTGCAAGTTTAGATACTGATCTTGAAACTCTCAAAAAGAATTATGAAGAGATTTCAAAGAATGTGTCTAAGTTTAACAGAGGCAAAGAGAATTTAAATGATATGCTTCATCATCAAGTTACATCTAGTCAAAAATTTGGACTTGGTTTTAAGAAATCTTCTATAAAAGAATCTCCTGTTTTAAACACTAGTAAGAATAAGTCAGCATCTATTTCTAGTATTACACACAAGTTGTATGATTTCTTTGCAAAACCAAAGGTTGTTCAATTCAGTGATAAAAGTAATACTAACATTCGGTTAAGTCGACTGAACCATACAACCAGTCGTCTGTCCAGAGAAAGTGGATCTTATTCCACGAGATCAAAACCTCTTATAAGTCGACCTAGTGCATCTACCAGTCGACTGGTGGACACCAACAGTCGACTGAGCAACATTGGTAAGTCGACTGGACAGAACAAACTAGTATGGGTTCCAGTCAATCTTAATCAGAATGATAGAATTGCTTATATCAATTCTTATATGCTGAATGTGTGTAATTCTGCCGATTATATTTCTGCTTATGGAGGAAGATCAAACTCTTCATGGGTTTGGTTTCCCCCAAACTAATGTGCTTTGGACCCAATAAAAAGAGTACCATATTTACCTCAAATTTTTTATAGGTACCCAAGAAAGAACGCTGGATATTAGACAGCGGATGTTCAAAACACATGACAGGGCATGCCAACTTACTATCCACCATTCAAAATATAGATGGAGGAACCGTCACCTTTGGAGATAACAACAAAGGCAAAGTCATCGGTATTGGCATGGTCGGTAAAATATCTAACCCTATTATAGAAAATGTGCTATTAGTTAATGGTTTAAAGCATAATCTCTTAAGTATTAGTCAATTGTGTGATAAAGGTTATAAAATAGTTTTTGAAAAAGATGCATGCTTAATTTATGATTCTACTATGCAAAATATTATTTTTCAAGGCTTTCGTAAAAATAATATTTATGAATTATGTTTGAATGCAATTGATTTTTCAAATGATTTTTGTTTGATAGCCTCTAACAATGAATCTTGGTTATGGCATAGAAGATTTGGACATGTGAACATGAAAAATCTCTCAAAATTATCTAAATATAACCTAGTTAAAGGACTGCCAAAACTATCCTTTAAAAAGGATAAGTTATGTGATGCATGTCAACTAGGAAAACAAATCAAATCAACTTTTAAAACAAAAGACGTAATCTCTACTAGTAGGCCACTTGAATTAATTCATATGGATTTATTTGGCCCTACTAGAGTTGCTTCTTTAAATAAAAGTAGATATGTGTTTGTTTTAGTAGATGATTTTTCAAGATTCACTTGGACATTCTTTTTAAAACATAAAAATGATGCTTTTGAAGAATTTGCACATTTTTGTAAACGTGTTCAAAATCAAAGATCTCTAACCATAGTCACTATTAGAAGTGATCATGGTGGAGAATTTGAAAATGAAACATTTACAGAATATTGCAACAAGAATGGTATAACACATTCATTTGCATTTCCTAGAGCTTCACCACAAAATGGTGTGGTTGAAAGGAAAAATAGGACTTTGCAAGAATGCGCACGTACTATGCTTGTTGAAAGCAATCTACCAAAGCAATTTTGGGCTGAAGCTGTTGCTACAGCTTGTTATGTTTTGAATAGAATTCTTCTAAGACCAAAACTAAAGAAGACTTGTTACGAGTTATTTTTTAATAAAATTCCTAAAGTCTCTTACTTTAAGACATTTGGTTGCAAGTGTTTTATTCCAAACACAAAAGATAATTTAGACAAATTTGATCCTAGATCTAATGAGGGTATCTTTTTGAGATACTCAAATAGGAGTAAAGCATATAGAATTTTCAATAAGTCTACAATGACTATTGAAGAATCAATGCATGTTACATTCGATGAATCCTTACCTTCATCAACATTAAATAAAGATGATGAAACTGAGTTATCACCTTTAGATAATGTGATTAAATCCTTAGAGCAAACTAATCTGTCTGATAAGTCGACTGATAAGGTATCCCAGTCGACTGACGTAAAGCAGTCGACTGAAGAACAAGTCAAGTCGACTGATCCGATTGAGATATCTTCAACTTTACCAAAGTAATTTGTTGAAGTTAAAGATCATCCTCATGACTTAATAATTGGTGACATCTCCCATGGTATTCAGACACGTTCACATGTTAATATGATCTCTCATACAGCATTCTTATCGGATTTTGAACCGAAAAATATACAAGAAGCTTGTGAGAATGAATATTGGATGAATGCCATGCAAGATGAACTAAACCAATTTATAAGGAATGATGTATGGGATTTAGTTCCTAGACCTCCTGATCAGACTATCATTGGTACCAAATGGGTATTCAAAAATAAGTTAGATGAATCAGGACAAGTTGTAAGGAACAAGGCTAGATTAGTTGTCCAAGGATATAATCAAGAAGAAGGTATAGATTTTGATGAAACATATGCTCCTGTTGCTAGACTAGAATCTATTCGTATTTTATTATCTTTTGCTTGCTTTATGAATTTTATACTTTATCAAATGGATGTGAAAAGTGCTTTTCTTAATGGGTTTATTAAGGAAAATGTTTATGTTAAACAACCACCAGGTTTTGAACATGAACAATTTTCAGATCATGTTTATAAATTGAAAAAGGCTTTATACGGTCTTAAACAAGCACCTCGTGCTTGGTATGATCGTTTAAAAACTTTTCTTTTAGAAACAGGATTTGAAATAGGTAAAGTAGACACTACTTTGTTTATCAAAAGAGTTGAGAATGATATCTTAATCATACAAATATATGTTAATGATATAATTTTTGGTTCTACAAATAATAATCTATGTCAAGAATTTGCTAATACCATGAAAAATGAATTTGAGATGAGTCACATGGGTGAACTCAATTATTTTCTTGGATTGCAAATTAAACAATCCTCAAATGGCATATTTATCAATCAAGGCAAATATGCAAAGGAATTATTCAAACGTTTTCACATGGATAGTACTAGTAGTAAATCCACACCTATGGCTACTACTACTACTCTTGACAAAGATTTATTAGGTAAGAGTGTTGATCAAAAACTCTATCGAGGTATGATTGGTTCACTCTTATATATTACTGCAAGTAGACCAGATATTATGCTCAGCGTATGTTTATGTGCTAGATATCAATCTAGTCCTAAAGAATCTCATTTAAAAGCAGTGAAACGAATTTTAAGATATATTAAAGGCACATCTGAATATGGTTTATTTTATCCACGCACCGATAACTTTCAACTTTTGTCTTATAGCGATGCCGATTTTGCTGGAAGCAAAACTGATCGCAAGAGTACTAGTGGTACATGTCACTTTTTGGGACATTCCCTAGTATCTTGGTGCAGTAAAAAGCAAAACTCCGTATCCCTATCAACCACAGAAGCTGAATATATCGCTGCAAGTTTGGCATGTGCACAAATTTTATGGATGAAACAAACCTTGTTAGATTATGGTATTTCATTTGAGAAACCCTCAATTATGTGTGATAATACCAGTGCAATTAATCTATCTAAAAATCCGATTCGACATTCACGTACGAAACATATTGATATTCGACATCATTTTCTACGTGATCATGTTTTAAAAGGAGATATATCTTTAGACTTTATCTCTACTGATAAACAAGTAGCAGATATATTTACCAAGCCCCTTAAAGAAGATACTTTCATTAAGTTAAGGAGAGAACTTGGAATTTGTGATTTTATTGATACTTGTTGAACATGGCTTCTGTTAAGTCGACTATCTTTGTGTATAAGTCGACTGAACTGCTTTTTAAACATATACATTTTTTATTATCTAACCAGTCGCCTGGTTCATATACCAGTCGACTGATTAGTAGATATATCTGTTTTATGCTCTTCTCGACTCAGTCGACTGATAACCCCTACCAGTCGACTGTCGCGAGATAAATTGTCTTCAGCGAGTCTTCATCACAGTTTTTGAGATAAAACTGCTCAAATTCTCACCCGTGACTTCTTATCTCAGCCGTTGAGATCTCTTCCTTGCATCTGAGCCGTAAATTCTCTGTTAAAAACCCTTTACCAGCCCCTCTTTCTCACTTTTACCGATCTCAATTTCACCCCCAAATGTTCCAAACCCTAAGGCAAGAGAAGAAGAAGCTCATTCGACCAGATCTCAAGTCGACTGCTGGCTGCTCTCTCTTCCATCTTGGTAAAATCTCAATTTCTTGTCTCCTTTCAAAACTCTAATGGCACCCAAAAGATCTAAGAGAACTCACGAGGGTACATCCTCTTCACAAGAGTACACCCAATACCTCTTGAGTCCCGATCTACTTGATCGTTGGTATCTCTTTTGCACCATTCAAATCTTCCCTGGACGATTTGTAAATTTTGGTGATTTAGATCGTTTTAACCTCACTCCACTTTTTCAAAATTGTAGTCTTTATGAGTTTCTATCTTTATCCAACCAACCAAACTACTATCCCCAACTCATTTATTTGTTTTATACAAATATGAGAATTGTTCAAAAACCAAATGGGGATGTCTTAATCCGGTCGTCTGTGAAAAATATTAAAATGACTATAACACCGACTAGGATTAATGCAGTGTTGGGTATAGATGATGGTGGACTTCATCTTGATGATGTAATTCTAGATGATGCCTCAATATTATCTAGAATTCTCTTACCAAATTCTCAACTTCCAATGACTAGCAGAAATCTAAGACCAATTGCTAAGCTTGTCGGTAGAATATTTGCTTATAACATCCTTCCTAAAAAGGGAAGTTATGATCAATATTCTACTGAGTTACAAAAGGCTATATATGCAATTTTTGGTAGGATAGCTGTTGATTGGGGTCAAGTTATATTTTCCAAACTTTCTCAAGACCACACTCATTTTCTACCCTTTGGAGGTTTCCTTACTAGAGTCTTTATTTCTTTTGGAGTTGATCTAGATTCTGAGACAAATGTAGTCTCTCGATATGAGTGTTTCGATCGTGCTAGTTTGGCACGAATGAAACTCCTTGATGCTCCTACTCGGTCACCTCCTAGGTCTCCTCCAATGTCCCAAGCTCCCTTAGGTTCATCTTCTAGACCTAGAGCCCCTCAACCTTCTACTTCTGATGATCCACCTCTCCCTCAAGCCAATTATGATGATCCCCGAACCATGTACGACTGTGTGTCTTACCTAATGAATCATTCAGTCACAGTCGATAGACAACTTTCTTCCCTTGGTTCCAAAATAGACAATGTTGGTTCTGAGGTAGCCCATCTCACTCATCTCTTCACTTCTCAGTTTTCTCCTCCTTCTCAAGATGAAGATGAAGACTCCGACGAAGATGATGATTGAAGACCTTTTTATCTTTTATATGTATTTTCCTTTTTTATGATTGACGATTACTGCTTTTTATTATTATTTATGTAATTTTTCTTTAATGCAGTTTGTTTCAATGAATTAGGCTTTCCTGTTAAATGCTAAATCTTGTTATTTAATGCTTTTTGATGATTCCAAAGGGGGAGAGAAAGCATGTGTTTTTGTCTGTGTGTTATGTTTTATCTGTGATACAACTGTTCAGCATATAATATTTTGAGTATTCAACAGATATCTTTCTGGTCAGTCGACTTCCCCAAGGATACAGTCGACTGCTGCTGCAGCTATGAAACTTGCTGCATCTGTGATATTTGATATAATGCTTTCATGTTCTGGTCAGTCGCCTGATCTATTCTCCAGTCGACTGATACATTCTGTATATCAGAGTTTTTATTTTATGTATGCATATTGTGTTTTTCATAGGGGGAGTTTTCAAAATCTAAGCTTGTATGTCTGTTTATAAACTGTTATCAGCTATTGTGTTGTCATCATCAAAAATGGGGAGAATGTTGGTTCTTGATTTTGATGATCACAACACAGTGCAACATGTGTCTATATTATACAGCTGACATTGCAGTGCAGAGACTAAACAAACAAACAAGCTCAAACAGATACAGATGAAGAAGACAAGGATCAAATTTCAAACTCAAGACTCAAGACTCAAGACTTCAAGCTCAAATGTGTTATCTTATTTTGTCTTGTAAACATTGTATTTTATTTCTTGTTGAGTCTTAGTATGATGTAAAGCCTTGTCAACACACACACACACACACATACTCAAAATTTCATAATGTATGTCTCTTAAAAACCCCCAAAAATAAGTCAAAACAGTTTGAAGAATTTTAACTCTTAAGTACCAGTCGACTTAAGCTTTTGCCAGTCGACTGATAAGTACAAAACTGTTTAAAATTATTCAAACTCTGATCAATCGACTCATATGGCAACCCAGTCGACTGTTCGAGAGCTTTTGACCGTTTTCTGATTTTCAAAATTGAAGTTTTTCAAATTCAAAAGTTCTGATCCGTTGGTTGACAGTTATGTAACCGTTTTCCAACGTTCAGAAGATCAAAACTCCTTATATAGAGTTTCATATCTCTCTGAAAAGTACAAAACTTAACACAACTTGATTTCATATACTTCCGAGCATTCTAGTGAAAAACTTTCTAAGAGATTTTCTGTGAGAAACAAAGCTTTAAAAGTTCATACACTTTGGTTCTCTACATTCAGTCCAGTATAGCATTGAATTCGCTCTGGACTGAGTATAGAAGTCAACCTTGTGATTTAGCCTCGTGCATCAACACATACACTAACAAGGCTATAGGTTGATTGTAAAAATTCTTCTTGTACTTTTGCTCTCGGTTGGAGAGTGGTTGTTGACTCTTGGTTGAAGAATCGGTGTCGTTTCACTCTTGGTTGTAGAGTGGGTCTGCTTTCTCTAGTTGAGAGAAAGGACTACGGGTTAGACAAGGTTGTTGTCGTAACGCCGTAGGGTATTCTTGTAATTTTTTCAAGAATAGTGGAAATCTCAAGTGGGTTGCTTGGGGACTGGATGTAGGTCGGGAGGACCGAACTAGGATATATCTTGTGTACTCTGTGATTGATTATCTTGTGGTTGCATTTACTTTTGCTAAATTAAGTTCTGCAAAACTTGTCTGGCCAGTCGACTCAGCTTCGTATCAGTCGACTGATCAGTCTCGTATTAGTTATTCTCTTTGTTTCATCAGTCGCCTGCCTTATCTATAAGTCGACTGCATCGAGAGTTTAAATTTCTTTTATTTTGGCTATATCAGTCGACTGGTTCACCACTAAGTCGACTGTGCAAAGAGAAATTATTTATTCCGCAATTTATTTTTGATAAACACTATTCACCCCCCTCTAGTGTTTGTTGCTTAGCCTACAGGATCCTACAGTTACCCTATGTACTACAGGTCTGAATTTCGGGGACGAAATTCTGCTTGTTAGGTGGGTAGGATTTGTAACTCCTATTTTCCCGTATTTGTATTTGTACTGTTTTGTGCCTCATTGCACTCTCTCGTCTATTTTGATATCATGTAATTTCTTCTGATTGAATGGAATTATTATTCTTGTCTCAACTCGAATTTGTGGGTTCTTTTATCAACTTTGATTGTGTGCCACTTGCACCGTTCTTCATGAGAAATAGACCGATTCTTCTCGTTTATCTCTCTAATCCCCATTGTTGTGCATTTTGACCATTTCTTCTGTTGGGCTCTTTTTGAAACGGATCCCCAAAACCCTTGAACCCGCAAACCCGCTAACCCTAGTATATAAACCCTACCCTAACCCTAATCCAACCCTAATCACTGTTATTAACTAAAACCCACAGTCGCTAATTCTTCACCCCGTTCCTTCTCCATCTCCTTCTCCCAATCAACCCATCTCCGTCCGTCCACTTCGTCACCCCCGACCTCACCTCGTCGACACCCACAGCACCACCACCTCCGTGCCATCCCAACCGTTCGCCATCACCGCCGAACACTTCTCCCCTGTTCTTGAACCGAACAGAGGACGCGCCGCCGTTGCCGCCCCATCGCCGTCGTCTGCCCCATCGCCGCGTCGCTTCCCGACGTAGCGCCGCCGTCGAAGAACCCCCCGCCGTCGCCGCTGCACCCCCCTCTCTCTCGCTCTGTTTTCGAAGAATCGAACGAAGAAGAAGGAGGGAAAGGCGGGAGCGAATCACAGCCGTCAGATCGCGTCAAGATCCGCATCGTGATTGCTGTTCGGTGTTCGTCCACACCGGATCCGAAGCCGCTGTACGCTGTTCTGGCCTCAGATCCGCTGCTTCACAGCGATCTGATTCGCCGGCTTTGCTGTCCCGTGTTCGTGCCGCACCAGATCCGATCGCTGTTCGCTGTTTTAGGCCGATCCTGTGTGCGGGGAAAACTCGATCTCCGATCAATTTTTGCACGCGCTTTTTGAGGACATCTTCGGGGATTTTTCTTCTCAATTGCTTCAACAAGCGGAGTTTATAATCGTCGATTTAAGGCAAGTATTCATCTTGTACATTTTATTGCTCTAGTACAAGTTTTCTTGTAAATACCACATATAGTTAGATTGTGACTCCCTTTGAAATATCATAGTAAATCAATTTTGAGCCTTCAAACCACAAATCTAAGAGTCACAAAACTTCTTCGTATTAAATAATAATCAATTGGACTCTTTTACCCCCTTGAACACATGAATCACATGGACATATGAATTAAGGACCCCTAAAATTTGTAGACGCATATATATTTAGTATTTTGACGAATTTGCGACTATTATGACTTGAAAAATATTTATTAGCTGCTGTTTTGACATCCATGATTATGTATTTATGCTACTTAACAACTTAGACACCAAATTACATATTTCCATGAAACCTACATTAGTAAATAAATTCTGAGTGTTGCTGTCTGAATGTTCTTTTGCGGTTTCGACCCTTTTATCATTGGAATTTGGGCCCGAGCCCTGAATATAAAACGTAGATCTGGATGTTTAGATATCGATAGACTCCAAGTTGATCGAATTTGGAGTTACGGTCTAGGAGTTATGGCAGTTATACTGCAGCTGTGTCAGTAGACGCAGTTTTGCAAAAACTGCTGTATATATTTACTTTGCGAATTATTTTAGCTGTGTAAACAGCGAGCGTTTGACCCCAAATTTTATATGTGGCTGCTGGACACTATATAGGACATCCCCAAATTTTCCTAGAATTAAATCACAATATATTACACTTGTATGCTTGCTTGATAAGAGTTAATAAAAATAACAAGCCGGGGTTTTGGAAAGATTATAGAATGGACAATATAGATAAGTGTACTCGGAAGGGGGCCCGTGTTTCCCAATACTTGGTTCATGAACTTGTTGTATCTTGTTCGATTCATGGAGTCGGTTACTCGGCTCATGAACTTGTTTGATTCATGAACGCATTGTGCGGTTCTTGAACTTGCTTGTGGATTCGCGAACTTGCTTCGTGAACTTGTTATTTAATTTTCGATTCATGAACCATGGCTTGCTTGATACTTGATACCTGAGTACGCCGCCCTATAAAATCCATTACTAGGTCTAAATAAAATTGTTTGACTGTAGCAACCATGTAGTAAAAGAATGGATGCATGTCGTGCTACCTAGATAGTAATCACCACTAGACTTGAACTTGATAATTTGAACTAGATAGCTTGATACTTGAGACTAGATAACTTGATAACTTGAGCTAGACAACTTGATACTTGGACTTGACATTTGAGACCTAACATTCAAAATAACATATGACACTAGACTTGAGATTTGTCGCTTGATATTAAATACCCTTATAGGTGTACCTGACATGTGTTTTCCACTAGCAGTTGTTATCCAATCTAGTTATTAAGATGTTCCCTCTTGCCAGCTAGTCTTTGAATTTGCCTACTACTTCTTATGACTCTGCTTATTCTTGATTCCAATTCTTATTTTTCCCTTACTTGTACTTGCTTTCACTATTTGTGGCCCTAGCTTGCACTAAGGGCATTTTTTCTTGTTTTCCCTCTTGTTTTCCTGTTTATATTTACTAAACAGACTTTGGAGACGAGCTGCCCGCGGGAATTGGTGAGCAAAGGTTCTAGTTTCCAAGTGGAGAAGGACCTGACTAGAATATTTAAATTCTTGCATTATTTGTTTATTTTGGATTATTATTTCTTGAGATTTGAGAATTTGTAACGGGCTGATGTTCTCGAGTTTACTTTGATTCAGACTTGAAACTACTTGGATGTTTTATCATATTTCAGTTGTTGCTGTTGCTAATAAAGTATTCATGCATGCTTGGTTTTATATATCTCTCTTGTTATATACTTGTTGTGATGCTGAGTCGATCCTACAGCTTATGAATGATGTTGAGATCATTCGCTGGGCTTCGTCATGCACTCGTATTTCCGTATTTTGGGAAGCGGGGCGTGACACAACCCGACCTCCCTCTCTCTCCCTCTCCTTGTTTGCGGCTGCACACCTGCACACAGCCCCAAGCCGACACCCACCTTCTGACCCTACCTCCGGCCTGCTCTCCTCCCGGCAACACCCCACACCCGAGACCCCCATCTCCTACACCCGAGCCCACTTGCATCCCCCCCCCCGACCACCTACTCCATTGCCGGCATCTTCACCCAAGAACCAAGCACCGATCACCATCATCTTGTCCGTCCCCTTGTCTTTCCGCTTTGCCGTTACCGACCGCAAATCTCTTTCTCTCCCTTGATCGTTGGTGTGAACGTGTTGGTTTGCACGTGTAGTGTTCGTGGTTCGTTGATTCGTTCGTGGGTTTTGCTCATCACTCTTGATCTTCTTTGTTCTTCATTTTCTGTTAAAGCAAGTAACTTGTACTCCAATTTATTTGTTTGATACAAGTCAAAAATACCACATATAGTATAGTTGGGTCTAGAGACGACTTTTGTTTGTGATATGCTTGATCGGTTTTGTCTCTATTGTGAAAATTTGACCATAGATGACTCACGACACAATATGGATATGAATTAAATTAGGTTTTACCCGTTCTTGATTTTGATCATGTATGTGAGACCTTTGTGAGAATTCGTGATTTGGTTGAGACCCATGTGAAATACTTGGTGTGGTATGCTATATACCCTAATTTATGATGTTTAGACACTTAGTAGAATCAATTTCATGTTTGGTTGTGTTTTAAACAAGTTTTGTATGATATATGTTGAGTTGTCGTTAAAAGGAAAAATCTGTATTTTGTCGCTGATCTATTTTGTTTGCTGTTTTGGACTGTTTTAAAGTTAGTATCTTAATTTCGTATAAAACATGAGTTTTAGAGAATTTCGTCTATTTTCAAATCCATCTGACCTTGCTTGATTTTGTTTTCGTATAAGTGAGTTATGACTGTTTTACTACAGAGGTGTTGATCTTTTCCAGATTCTATTTTTCGGTAATTTTGATGACAAAATCATTTTAAAGAATTATGCTACATATATTATTTTGATCCAAAACTTTGGTTAGTGTTTCTTTATCTAGTTAGGGATTACCCAGAATTTTGGTGAATTTTATTCATGTGTTTTATATGTCGTTTCATGCTCTTTTATGAAAACTATACTTGCTGTATTTTACTCACTATTTTGTAAAGAATCGTATTTTCACCCTGATTCTTTTTACTTTATGAAAAATGTTTGTAAAATTTGAAATTTAGTATATTTTATATATTTTCATATCCCTTTGGAGGAATTGGATTTTGTTTCACTGGTTGCGAGATACCATATTTTTCGTACAGCAGTGTTGGGAATTCCAGATTTGCCAAACTACCGTTTATTGATGTTTCTTATTTTTGATGACTGATCTAATTTTACTGGAAAATTCTGAAACTTTATATTTAGATACTGGACATATAGGGAAATACCTCAGATTTTTCGTGAATTTAATTAATGTGTTTTCATGTTGTTTCCCTGTTCTTGAATTCGTTTTCCTGATTTCTGGCTGAACCTATTTTCTGTATTCAAATCAGTTTTGAGCTATGTTTTTGTGAATTAATACATGACTTATTTATACTCTCTGAATTCGTGTGGAAGTCTATTTTATGTTTGTAACACTGGGAATCACTGTTTTACTACAGTATGGTCTTGCTGTCCTGAACTTGAGATTTGTCTATTTTATTCTTTTATGAGATATCTTGCATTCGTACATGTTTATCTTGCAACTTTTACTTGTCACATGAGCATGTCATGTTATTCTTGATATATTTTGCACATATACATGCTTGTTTGATATTAATAATAAATAACCAAGCCGAAATTTAAAGGACAGATCTAATAGTGGATAATTCAGAAATGTGTACTCGGAAGGGGATCCACTGATCCTACGTGAATACTTGAGACATGATACTTGACACGTGATTACTTGATACTTGCACGCAAGACACGATACTTGCCACTTGCACGACTTGACACGTGATTACATAATACATGATACTTGGAGCTTGGAGCTCAATACTTGACTTGTCCCCGAGTATATTGCCCTCTCTGGTCCACTATAAAATCTAAAGCGAAACTGTTTGTTGTAGCAATCATGTAAGGTGGGCTGCATGAAGTTCTACCTAGCTAGTAATCACTATAAGACTTGATACATGCTACTTGAACATGATACTTGAACATGATACATGCTTACTTGATACTTGACTACATGATATATGAGACTTGAAAACCTGATACTTGATACATGATTACATGACACTTGACACTTGATGCATGTTTACATGAGACTTGATTACTTGACACTTGAATTATGCCATTTACACTTATTCACTTTACCATGCTAGTTGTTTATTTTAACATCACACTTATACCATATCGCTAGTTAGTTTCCCCATGTGCTTGTATCCTACATTATAAGTGACCCGTAACTTGCAATTGACGGGTACATATTTTTCTCTTTTCTCTATTTCCTATATTCGTTCAATTGCAGATTTTGGAGAATAGGTTCCAGATGGTATCGGAGATATGAAGTATTAGTGCTGCTTACTTTATAATTATTATTTCTTATAGCTTGCTTGAACAATATTGTATTTGAGACTTGGATTTATTCTTGTATTTGGGCAATATGACCCAAGATATTTGTTTTATTCAGATCATGACTATTTGAGATTATATATTTGGTTTCAAGTATTCTTGTTGGTATTTTGGCTCATATGTGCATGTAGTTGATTCTTTTGCTTCCAACTCTGATGATTCTTGAGAATGTTGTAAAGATTTCTTGAACAACTTATGGATGATGAAAATCATTCGCTGGGCTTTTGTTGCGTATCCGTATTCCGTATTCTTTTTGAGAAGCGGGACGTGACATTACCAGCACTATTTCTAGTTTTCAGCAGAGTTCTATGAATCCTACTACATCTCTTATTGTAAGTTAACTCCTGAAATTGAAAGCAGAATTGGTAACTTGGAAAGTTATGGTTTAGGTTCTTCTATTGAAGGGTCTCTGGGCTTGATTTCTTTAATGAACAAGATTTATGGTTTGTCTAGTTGGAATTTGGGTTTACACAAATGTTTATGTGGTGGGAGGATTATTATGTAATTATCATAAGCTTATTACCAACATGACAAGAAAAATTTTAGAATTGATAGGAATCTTCTTTCTTTCTTATTTGGTGAATGGATGTGTAGAAATTATTGTTGAGTATCTTTGCATCCCATAACCTAAAAGGATTTCTTCCTATGATCTATGAGTAGGAGATTAAAATTTGCCTATTTCTGTGACCTATCCTTCTATTAATCCAGAGATCCTAGTTCCAGTTCTAAAGCCTAATGTGGTGATTGCTAATACTACCCTTATTCTCAAATTTTGCATGGGCAGCTCTGATGATACTGGGGTGGTAGGCACTCATTTACTGGGAATCCTAGTAATAGAGGTAATTTTGAAAATAGAGGCAATGGAAGGGGTAATGGGAGAGGAAGAAGTTGAACAGGCTCTTTGGTTTCACACAAAGAAGGTTTAACCCTGCTCCTTCTAATCTAGTGAAAAAGAATAACTGGGTTTGAAAGAACCATAATGCACATATCAGATTCAATCATGTTGGATGTGTTGAGGTCCTGAAGCTTGGAAGGGTAATTAATAAATAATAATCCTACCATCACATAAACATTTGTGTGAACCCCAATTCCAACTAGACAAACCATAAATCTTGTTCATTAAAGCAATCAAGCCCATAGACCCTTCAATAGAAGAACCTAAACCATAACTTTCCAAGTTACCAATTCTGCTTTCAATTTCATGAGTTAACTTACAATATGAGATGCAGGATTCATAGAACTCTGCTGAAAACTAGAAATAGTGCTGGTAACATGAGTAGTGTATTAGGAATCAGAGAATCATAACCAGAGCTTTGAAGAAGTTGAGGGCCTGAAGGGCCTGAAGGTCTAGGTAGAGATATATGCTTGCTGGTAATTTAATTTTGCGGAGTATAAATCTTTTGCTAAGTATGACTGATATATTGCTGAGTATAAATCTTTTGCTAAATCTTTTGCTGGGTATTTTGCTTTCAATACATTTTGCTTTTGTACATTTTGCTGAGTATAAATCTTTTGCTAAGTATCACTGATATATGTTTCACTGATATATACTTCACAGATATATGCTTGCTCAGAATCAAGTTTGTATTGCTCACTGATATTTTGCTTTTGTACATTTTGCTAAGTATTTTGCTTTCAATACATTTTGCTTTTGTACATTTTGTATACTTACTTCTAAATTTTGTACTATATTCACTGATATACTTACTTCAAATTTTGTACTATATACATATACTTACTATATAGATATTTTGTACTATACTAACTGATATACTTACTTCTAAGTATACATATTTTGTATACATAGAAATTGTTGTGTTTATGTAGTTATTCTTGATTACATATTAACTTAACATTATACAATGAAATTGTTTCTTCTTCCTTTTTATCTCTTTTCAATCTGGTAGTATAATTATCACCACTGGAATGGACCCACTGCGAGCAAAATATTACGAAGCCCGGAAGATGAAAATTCTTGGAAAAACACTAAGCAATAATTAGTATTTGTTTATTTATTTATTACTTCGAATAGCCATCGTTTATTAATATAGTTTTTCTTACCTATGCATCTGTAAGCCTTCAGCTAAATATCTTATTAATAAAAGTTGTATTTTGCCTTTATGAATCCAATTTTCACATAAACTTGCAATATAAAGATTCTAACTTAATTCATGCTTTCACTTTTCTCAACTCAGTTAAGCAATGAACCATATTTGCTCACTGATGGCACACTTTAGTAATGTACTTGATATGATGTTTGAGATCAATGATCTTGATATCTATTCTGATGATGAAATGCTACCTTTAGCATTAATGGCTATAGAAGAAGAAGAAGATGAACTAATTACAAGAAGACGAAGAGCACCTCGTTGTGGTTCTACTCCAGGCCACATGCTATTATTCAACGTGATAGAGCTCAAGGACATGAAAGACTTTTCAATGACTATTTTTCTGAAAGGACTGTATATCCTCCTCATTTCTTTCGAAGGAGATTCAGAATGAGACGTCCTTTTTTTCTAAGAATTCAGTCTGCTATAGAAGCCTATGATCGATACTTTATTCAAAGAAGGGATGCTTGTGGAGTTCTTGGATTGTCTTCACTTCAAAAGATGACAGCCGCAATGATGATGCTTGCTTATGGGGTATCGGCAGATTTAGTTGATGATCACATACGTATTGGAGAAAGCACTGCAATCGAGAGACTTCGTCATTTTATCAAGGCCATTGTTATAGTATTTGGCAATGAATACTTAAGATCACCAAACAATAATGACATTACCCGATTGCTGACAATGAACGAAGAACGTGGTTTTCCAGGTATGTTAGGAAGTATTGATTGTATGCACTGGAAGTGGAAGAATTGTCCAGCTGGATGGCAAGGAATGTATACTGGCCACATTCATAAACCTACAATTATTTTAGAAGACGTGGCTTCGCATGATCTTTAGATATGGCATGCATTCTTTGGATTACCAGGAGCTCTTAATGACATCAATGTGCTACATCGGTCTTCTATCTTTCATGATCTTGCTAATGGAAGAGCGCCCAAGGTTAACTATTCTATCAATGGTAATAATTATACGATGGGATATTATCTTGCTGATGGTATATATCCAGAGTGGTCAACATTAGTAAAAACTATTCCATTTCCATAAGGTAATAAGAATAAATATTTTACTGAAGCTTAAGAATCGGTAAGGAAGGATGTAGAGCGAGCATTCGGTGTTCTTCAAGCACGTTTTGCAATCGTTCGTGGACCAGCACGTTTTTGAGATCAAAAGACGCTTCATGATATTATGACAGCATGCATAATAATGCATAACATGATAGTCGAAGATGAGAGAGAATATAATAATAAGGATTTTAACTATGATGCAGTTGAGGAAAGTCCGTCCATAGAAGTATCACATGATTATACGCTTGAACTACTTACATTTATTCAAACTCATCATCGCATCAGAGATAGACGGATGCATTCCCAACTGCAGTTGGATCTTGTAGAACACTTGTGGCAGCGACACGGACAATAAACACAAGTATTTTTGTTTCTTCCCAAAATAAATTTAGTATATTGAGTTCATAGTGTTGCAATATCATGTAATTGTTTAGTATTATTTTGAAACTAATATTTCATTTGATTCCTAAATTCTTGAGGAATAGAAATGTTGTCATTTTAAAAAAAAATATTGTAACTATTTATTGGTAAATAAAAATTAAATTATTTATAGCTAACCAAAATAGATAGCATGGTTAGAGTGTGAGCTTTTTTTGCTAGCTAAATTATCCATTTGTTATCTATTTTGACTATTCTAACTAACCAAAATAGTTAACGTGGTTGGTGATGCTCTCAATAGTCTTTTATGTTGATGCGTTCAAAAGTGAACTGTTTGGGTAAATATTTTCGAAAATTGATGAGCGGCAATTATTTTCAAAAAGTGGGGGCAGCGGGCAGACGTGTTGCTTGAAATTCCAAACCGAATCTCAACGGCCGTATGTATGTGGTCCCCACTCCCAACTGGGACCACTTCCGGCATTTCCCTAAAAAATATCCCGTAAATATCCGCCACAACCAAGGGCAGTTTAGTTATTATGACGTTCGGGAAAGTCAAAAGTTGAAGGCCAGACTTTCCACATCATCTCTACATGCCTGCCACGTCACAACTCATATAGTTTTCATTTACGTTTTTTCTTATCTCTATCTCTATCTCAACTACTATCTATGAATCTATCTCTAATATCTAATATTATAATTGGAGAAGGTCTTAGTGTCAATTGTCATTTTATCATTCTACCAATATGTTCAATGCATGTACATAACTAATATAAATAAAGATTCCAGTTCAAATCCTCTCTACGTCAGAGTTTTTAATTTTACTTTTTGAAATTATTAAAACGTGCATCGCACGTGTAAATTACTAGTCTACAATTATAATGGGAGATGGCCTTAGTGTAATTTGTCCATTTATCAATCCGTGCAACGTATGTGCATGATAACTTCAAAACTTCAAAATATGATACTTCAAAACTTCAAAAATTCAACTCACTATATGCACAGATAACTTCAAAACTTCATTCAAGATTTGTTTTTTTTTTTTTCACTTCACAGACATACACAGGATCAAAGATTAATCAACTCACTTCATTCAACTCAACCTACAGAATACATCAAATTCTATAGATTACTCAACTCAATTCACAGAAACATCAACTTCATAAACCTGCAGATACTTCAAATTAAACAAACTCAAATGCATAAACCTGCAGATACTTCAAAACATGCAGATACTCACAGATTTGCATACTTTACAAAACATGCACAGACTTCAAAATCAATTCATCAAATTTTATATGCATACTTCACATACTTCAAGTTCATCCATACTTGACATACTTCAAAATGCAGTTGTAATACAAAATAAAGTGTAATACTAAAGAAAGTGTTGTATTACAAAAAAAACCATTAATACATAAATATTGCTTCTAATTAACTCGGTGTGAAATGTTGGGGTGCTCTTCTCCTTCGAGTTGGGACTTTCCGCCTACGTTCCTGTTGCTCTTGCGTTGGGAGTCCAATTGGACCAACTCCTTCTTCTTCGTCACCTCCTCCTTCTTCAATATCCGGATTTGCCAATTGGCTTTGCGGTGGAGGATCACGAACGGTCTTGGCTCTTCGATGATGTGATGGATTTCCCAATTCCAATGCTTGTTGTGGTAGAGGTGTAGCTTGGCTAGCGGTAGGTCGTTCTTGTTGGCGTTGCCCTTCGGTTGACCGCACTAGTTCATTGAAACGAGGACCATCTCCAACCTCTTCAAGAGAGGTACGACAATTGCACAGGAGGTCTCGTGTCAATTCTTTGCATGCCTTATTGGCATTGCTCTTCAAGACATTCGCACATTTTCTAGCCATATCCCATGTGCTTTCGATTTATAATAGTAAACCATATATGTTGTAAGTAAAGATGCAGAAGTAAAATTAATCGAAATAATTGAAATTCAACAAACAAACTAATTTACCATTATACGGTATGATGAAGCTTTTGATTGATACATCGGTTGTGATGATGAAAATGCCGGTGGTGGTTCAACCTGGGGCGCGGGTATCGGTTGTTGGATACCCGCTGGAAAATCCGTTTTTGGCGCGATATACAATCTAGTTATGCGACGGTACCAGGCCATATAAGCTGTGTGCATTGATCCGTCATACGGACGTTCAATACCCTCAACTACCAACTCATACCTCCGCTCATTCCATGATCCTACATAAGCGCGGTGGTGATCGGCCCAATCCATGTACGGTAAACGACCTTGGCCCGTGATGTTGTGTAGTCTACAATCGTATAATGAGTTCACGGGGATGGGTTGTTGTGCATTGAATTGGCGAAGAACACGACCGGGGTAATAAAACTCCACAACTGAGAAGTTCACTAGTGGAGCTAAGGTCAACCACAACTGTGCATTGGCAGTGCAAATGGGTGGTAGACGTTGCAGCCGATTATCTGTGTACGAGGTCCAATTGACGAGCTCTTCCCTCAATTGATCTAGTTCGTCCCTATAATAGGTGAGGACACCATGTGGGTTATCCCTCCATGTACGCTTCCCCGCCCAGTAGGCACTGAGAGGAGCTCTCAGCACAGGATTATCTGGAGTACTCTCAAACTCTCTAATAGTACCGTGACACGGGGTCGGCCGAGGTGTATTCTTTCCCAACACCATATTTGCAAGATGGACATCGGCCCGGTCATTTGAATCGATCCCATCGAACAGTTGCAGAGTGCACGGTAAAGGGAGGCTAGAGCCGCACTTCCCCAACTATATCGGCCGGCTGTCTGCAGGTCAGCTATGAGTGGAAGGTACATGAGGTGGACTACATCACCTGAAGAGTTAGGGAATAGAATCACTCCAATCATCGACAGTAGATATGCGGGCGTATAGTTCTGGATTTGGATGTCCGTCGACACTTCTGGCATTCGATGAGTGAACATATCGTCAAGGTATGAACGTCTAATGGATTCCCCAACGAAAATCTTGTGGTCCTCTTCAGGCACCGTCAAGCCCAATAATCTCGTACCAGTGCAACCTTGTTAAACATCAAATTGCCGGTGACGGCCATCCCGTCAATTGGAAGACCCGAAATCACCGCTACATCTTGTAGGGTGACCGTCATCTCACCGCACGGTAAGTGAAAGGTGTGTGTCTCCGGCCTCCATCGCTCTACAAGTGCGGTAAGTAGGGCGTGATCACACTTTATTTTGGTCAGCTTTGACATCCCGTTAAATCTGCTGCTAACCAAATAATTTTCCATACCAATACAGCGGGGGATCACCGGCATGATGTTGTGCATTCGGAAACTCATCTTCTCTACATCCCTGGTCCAAACGGCATGTGATCTGTGCTCTTCTTGCAGATATAGAACAGTAGGATCTAATGGACCCGGATGTCCCCGTGGTCCAAATGAAGAAGTAGAAGAAGCACCAACACCATGCAAAGAAGATGGTTGTGCAGGATCCATTGGCCTGTCCACATTAACAAACACTAATCAACAACATTTTCAGTAGAAATTTTTTCAAAATAAAGTACTTCAATATTTAAGAATTTGTACTTCTCAAAAATTCAATATTTAGTAAACCCTACTTCACTAACAATACTTCCAAAATTACTACTTCAATAACACAAATCTACAATACTTGTACTATACTACATATCATACTATCAAAATCAACTATACAAAATACAAATTAGGGTTTTCGGTTACTTACAATAATTTCGGATTTGGAATAATAAGGCACTCTGAATGTAGGATTGAAGAGTAGACTCCCAAATAGAAGTCAATTACACACCAAAGATCTTGGGGATTTTTTTTAGAGCGTTTAGGGTTTTCGGTGTGGAAATGATGAAGGAACAAATCGAAGAGAAAGGGGGAAGAAGAAGGGGTTTTTTGATTATAGGGATTAGTGCAAAAAGATAATAACTGATGCTGTTATTATGGAGCACGGCATCAGTATAAACGATGTCGTTCTCCCGAAGAACGGCATCAGTTTATTTCCTATTTGAATTTCAATCTCGAGTCAAGATTGATACAGTAGAGCTCTTTACAAAAAATAAGCAATGCCATTATTGGGAATAACGGCACGACAATTTTTCAAATAGAGATGCCGTTATTGGGAATAACGGCATCGAAATAACTGATGCCGTGTTTCCCAATAACGTTTGTTGCTGACGTGTCGCAGACAAGGGCATCTCGCTAAATGTTTTCGAAAGCAGGGCAAGTCACTAATTAATTTCAAAAAAGAGGGCACTTCGGCAAAATTTTCTAGATTATATGCATACAGAGTTTGCACTCAGTTGACGTGATATAAGATTTGAATTTTAATATTCATGTTTACAAATCTCAAAGCGAACAACCAATCATCTTCCTGTATTTAAGCTGGGCTTCACTCGTCAATGTATTGATTGACTAAGTAATACTCCTCTCAATCTTAACATTTTTTTTTATTCCTTCAAAAAAAAAAAATCTTAACAATTTTTTTAGGGGCATTTGGAACACGGTTTGAAAGATCACTAGATAAGAGGATTCTCAGAAATACAAGGGTAGGAATGAAGATTCCTAAAAATATTGCATTATTACATTTTGTATGCACATTACATTCAGGATAATTCTTTATTATTAAAAAAAATCTAGCTTTTTGAATAATAAAAAAAATCCAACTTTTTCAGTTATTTTATTGTTTGTTAAGAAAATATCATGAGAATCCTCAAATCCCATAATTTTAGTGGAAGAATATTTTTAATTCTATTTTTGGAGTTTTTTATTGTTTGTTATGAAAATCCCACGAGAATCCTTAAAATCCCATGGTTTTTTAGGGATTGGAAATCCTTCACAACAAAAAATTTTGATTCTCTGCGAAATCTATCAATCCTTCTAAAATTATGCTTACCACATACCAAATAATATAATCTAAGGCGAAATATGGAATTCCCTTCACATTTTACGTACGGCACCCCCTTAATTAATTAATGCCAAACCCTTAGAGCATCCATTATCGTTTGCTAAAAAGTCAAAAAACTCATTTTTGGGGCAATTTTGTCTTCACTATCGTTCGCTAAGAACCTATTTTTTAGAAAAGTAATGAACGACAGAAGAAGATCTTCTGTTTTTGAATTTTTTTAGTATTAAGAGGACGAACGGAAGATTATCATATGTCCGCCAAATTTTTTAATATAGTTTTTCAGAAAAAATACTAAAATGCCATCAAAATAATTACCAAAATTCCATTGGAATAATAAAAAAAAGAAACAAAATAAAAAATGCTCGGACGAAAGATCATCTTCCGTCCAACAACTTTCTTTTTCAAAAATCTTTCAATATTTTCCAAATTATCATCCAAATATTTACCAAAATGCCATTCAACCAAATTTAAAATTCCAAAAAAAATTCCAAACGGAAGATCATCTTCTACCTGACAAATTTTTTTAACGAAAAAAAATAATAAAATTCGCCAAACGGAAGATGATCTTCCATCACACAATTTTTTAATATTAAAAAAATTTTAAAAAGTGTCAGGCGAAGGATACTCTTCTGTCTGAATATTTTTTGACTTTTTTCCTGCAAAATTTAGCTCAAAACGATTGTAGCAGCGATATTCGCTTATTGCTATTTTTCAATTGCCAAATATTTGTATACTAGATTTGCCCGTGGGCACGTGCCTACGACACGTCTTTGGAACGATACAACATATGAAAAGTAATGTAAACAGTAAAACAATAATTATGTAGCTCAAGTATGAATAATATGACAATAATTAGTTGTAAATAAAAGCCATGTTTCCATTAGTATATATCGAAAAATAATTATAAATGAGACTGTAAAATCCAACTTCTTAAAACTTTGAGGGTGGAAAATGATGAAATTTAACTATTGAAGAGATATTTGTTATTTTCAATGTAACATGAACAATAAAAAAAACATAAAAAATCTGAAAATCTAAATTTCTGAGTAAATAGAGAGAGAATGAGAGAGAGAGAGAGAGAGAAATAAATAAATGAGTTTTTTTTTTTTTTTTTTTGGGATTTGAATTTGAGTTTTGGAGTTTGAAATTGGGGGGGGTGGGGGTGGGGGAGGGGGGAGGGGGGAGGGAAAATGTGTTTTGTGAGGTTAGATTTGAGTCCATTATACCATTATATTCACTCTTCATCTCCTAAACATTACTCTTAATTGGCAAATTAGTCCTAATCATGCAAAGTTATTATTCAGAATCACAAAGCGGGGCCTAAAAGAAAAGGATTCAATGGGGTATACATATGGTATCTATGTATCTACGCGAATCACAAGGTGGGACCGAACTCTTTTGCAGCCAGCAACTAGCAGCTAATCCTCTCCGTTCCGCGTTCACCTCCTAACTGTAAGAAAATATTAGGAAATAAATAATTAAAAATCCCGTCTTTTAAGAAATAAAAATGGAGTCTTTTTTAGTTCCTCATTCTCTCTTTTGCTCTCTCATGTTGAATCTCATCTCTTAATCCAAGGAGATAACTTTTCCCCAAAGTTATCATCTTTGGTTGAAACCCACTTCGAAGGTTGGCATTTTGCACCGAGAATCTAACTGGTTGAGGAGTTGTGGCTAATGGTTTGATCTCAAAACTCCAAAGTAAGCTGTTTCCTGTCTGAATATTTTGAATTTTTTTGCTCTCATGTTGAATCTCATCTCTTAATTCAAGGAGATAACTTTTCCCCAAAGTTATCATCTTTGGTTGAAACCCACTTTGAAAGTTGGCATTTTGCACCGAGAATCTGACTGGTTGAGGAGTTGCGGCTAATGGTTTGATCTCAAAACTCCAAAGTAAGCTGTTTCCTGTCTGAATATTTTGGATTTTTTTGCTCTCTCATGTTGAATCTCATCTCTTAATCCAAGGAGATAACTTTTCCCCAAAGTTATCATCTTTGGTTGAAACCCACTTCGAAAGTTGGCATTTTGCACCGAGAATCTGACTGGTTGAGGAGTTGCGGCTAATGGTTTGATCTAAAAACTCCAAAGTAAGCTGTTTCCTGTCTGAATATTTTGGATTTTTTTGCTCTCTCATGTTGAATCTCATCTCTTAATCCAAGGAGATAACTTTTCCCCAAAGTTTATCATCTTTGGTTGAAACCCACTTCCAAAGTTGGCATTTTGCACCGAGAATCTGACTGGTTGAGGAGTTGCGGCTAATGGTTTGATCTCAAAACTCCAAAGTAAGCTGTTTCCTATCTGAATATTTTGGATTTTTTTGCTCTCTCATGTTGAATCTCATCTCTTAATCCAAGGAGATAACTTTTCCCCAAAGTTATCATCTTTGGTTGAAACCTACTTCGAAAGTTGGCATTTTGCACTGAGAATCTGACTGGTTGAGGAGTTGCGGCTAATGGTTTAATCTCAAAACTCCAAAGTAAGCTGTTTCAAGTCTGAATATTTTTGATTTTTTTGCTCTCTCATGTTGAATCTCATCTCTTAATCCAAGGAGATAACTTTTCCCCAAAGTTATCATCTTTAGTTGAAACCCACTTCGAAAGTTGGCATTTTGCACTGAGAATCTGACTGGTTGAGGAGTTGCGGCTAATGGTTTGATCTCAAAACTCCAAAGTAAGTTGTTTCCTGTCTGAACATTTTGGAATTTTTTGCCGTAATAGGCCACTTTTTGAAAATTTTTGCGATTAAAGACCAGTTTCGAAATTATTAGCGCTCTTGAGCTGCTTTGTGTCACGTTTAGCTGTGGTCGCTATTCTCGTTAACTACCTTTTCATTTTAAAAGTCGCTATTGAAAATAACGGCCTATGTTTTAAAATATTTGATTTTTTTTATTGCTGTCGTTATTCCCAATAACGACCTTAGTATATATATAACACTTAGCGATTTCTATAGAGCTTTTGCTTTCTTAGATTAAAAAAAAAAAACTAAGGTCGTTATTCCTAATAGCGACCTTAGTATACTTCGGTCGTTATTCGCAATAGCGACCTCACTAGGAAACTCAAACTTCTTGTTCTTTGTAAAAATTAAAAAATAGTCACACAACTAAGATCTCTATTGGAAATGACGACCTTAGTACAATAAAAGCTTCTATTCCGAATAGCGACTTTTGCACAACTAAGGTCACTATTCTGAATAGCGACGTCAGTTTCAAAAATAAATTGATGTTATTTTTTCAGAGAGCAAAAATTCTCTAGATTTTGCTAGGTGTTAAAATACAGTTCATTAAAGGTCGCTAATCCTATTAGCGACTTCATATATACTTTAGTCGCTAATAGGAATAGCAACAACAAACAAAAATTTAAAATATTTTAAAACAGAGGCCTATATTTCCATTAGCGACTTTCAATATGAAGAGGTCGCTAATGAGAATAGCGCTCGCTGCTGACGTGGTACAAAGTAACTTACGAGCGCTAATAGTTTCAAAACTGAGCCATAATCGCAAATATTTTCAAAAAGTTGCCTATTACGGCAAAAAATTCAATATTTTGCAAGTAGATTGAGTCCTGTTACTACCCTTTTGTTCTCTGCTTTGGATTCAAGTGATATTGGTCTTTTTCTTAGTTTTTTCCTTGTTATTAGATCAATACCCATCATATATTTCCATTTTTGTTTTTACCCTTGATTCCAGAAAGGAGGAATTTTGAGGGTTCTTTCCCCTCAAACTTATTGAATTTAAAAAATGGCCCAGATCTTCATTTTCTGGCTTTGCAGTGTGATCTTGTGAGGATTTGTTTTTCTTTGTGTTAGCCATAAGTTTTGATATATGTATGAACTGTTCATTTACTTGTTTTTTTATTTATTTCTGTGGTTTTATTCTGCTCCTCACTGAATATTCCTTGCTCTTTAATTTGATATTTTTGGGTGTTCTAAGTTCAAATCTTTCGTCTCTTTCCCCCCTTGCTTTACACTTTTTATTCTGATTTTTGTTCGGGCCATTGCACCTTAGTTAGATTTTGCCTTAGTTTTTAACTATTTGAAATCTCCCAATAAGTTGCTTTGTTTTTACTTTACAGTTGAAATATATCTTAGTTCTTACAGTGCAATTCTAGCCTCAAATCAGGCAAAATTATGGATTCCAATGCTAGTCTCCGAAGCATTAGATCAGCCCGAATGGCTTCCGATCCCCCAGCAGTCCCTCCCCCTCCCAATGTAACCTTTGGACGCCGCACTTCCTCTGGCCGTTACATTAGCTACTCGAGAGATGACCTCGACAGTGAGCTAGGTAGCGGCTCGTTCTCTACTGAGTTCCTCAATTATCATGTCTCCGTCCCTCCAACCCCTGATAACCAACCCATCGTAGTGTCAATGGATCCTAGCATAACTGCCAAGGTCGAGGAACAATATGTCTCAAACTCCCTCTTCACCGGTGGATTTAATAGTGTCACTAGGGCTCACTTGATGGATAAAGTCATGGAGAGTAGCAACCAACACCCTCAGATGGCTGGGTCCAAAGGTTCGTCGTGTGCAGTTAATGGGTGCGATGGGAAGGTCATGAGCGATGAACGTGGGATGGATATACTTCCGTGTGAATGTGATTTTAAGATTTGTGCGGATTGTTTTGTGGATGCGGTGAAATTTGGTGGTGGGGTGTGTCCTGGGTGTAAAGAGGTGTACAAGACAACAGAGTTTGATGAGGTGGTGACCAATGCATGTGGGAGGAGGCCGGCGCTGCCACCACCGCCTGCGGGGGTGTCAAAAATGGAGAGGAGGTTGTCAATGATGAAGTCCAGTGTGATGAGTCGGAGTCAGACTGGGGATTTTGATCATAATCGATGGTTATTTGAGACAAAGGGGACTTATGGGTATGGTAATGCTATTTGGCCAAGTGGGGGTGATGGTAGTGGTGATAGTGGAGAGCGGGCGGAGTTGGTGAGCAAACCATGGAGGCCCCTTACTAGAAAGTTGAAGGTTCCTGCAGCAGTACTGAGTCCATATAGGTATTGATTCTGTTTGTTACTAGACCATTGAAAATGTAGTTTTAGTGTGATTTGCGTACTCAATATGGTTGAAGGAATATGGAACATAAAATGCATGATATACATTCTAGGGCCAAGGATTTCTCTTCAATACACCTTAAAATAGGTCAGATACACCAAGCATTTCACATTTTTAGTACTTAAAAGTACTTTTTTTATATTTTAGGTTATTCTATTTGAGCCATTCATATTTACAAGTGAAATGGGATTTGTGAACATAAGTTGTATCCAAAACATTGTTGTTCAACATTTCCTACTTGTTAGTGTAATTAGTATTAAAACTAGTAATGAACAATTTAAACTTACATATATCTAAAATTATTGTTATACTGAATTTATTTGAGATAATATACTAACTTATAAATTTTTAAAAACACATAAAAATAATGTGCTTGTTTGTTATTATCTCTGTAAGAAAAAAACTATTACATGTGGCATTGTTGACTACTAAATAAATCTGCAATTGATCGATTCCATCAGACGTACATGAAAGTTCTAGATGAACTGTTTTCAGGTTGGATAAGAGACTCTTGAAGAATTTCTTTTGGTAAATGGTTTTATGTCATGTGTACTTTAGTCTATGTGCACTGCCATAGTGTCATGAGTATGGAATGTTAATTAGTCAATTGTTTTTTCTTTGCACTGAAATTGTCCAAATCGATAAATTATATGGTCCTAATTTTCTACAAAAAATAATATTGAGTTGTTTATGTATTCTTTCTACTTTTGTGAAGTTGTTGATTTATATTTAAGCTCTAATTTTAGACTATGGAAAACAAATTGTTTGGTGGCTAGGAAGATTCTTCTAGTTAAAGTTTTCAGCCTTCAAGGCATTTTTCATACGGAATTTGATATGTATAGATAATGGATGTAGTTATGAATCAGTTTGTGGAAAAAAAATTCTATTTCTTTTTTGTCTCGTACTCTCTTATGTTGATATAAATTCTTTGGTTTAGTAGTTACATATATAAACATTTATTCTGTTGTTGAGTTACAATATTATTGTCATTTAATGATTTAATTGAAGGTGAGTTGTTGTGCCATATTTCCCTCAGTAAATCAACATTACCTCTACCAATTTAGATTAGAGTTAGGATAAATCAGAGAGATGAAAACAATACTGAATATTGAATTGAGTTCAACCAAGTACAATACCACCTATATATAGGAGGAGAACAAATATCAAAACAACTTTACAACCAATATGAGACTAAAATAATATCTAACACCCCTACTCAAACTCACGATGGGTCAAACAGTGTGAGTTTGCCTACTAAGTATCTAAATCTCTGAACAGTATGAGATTTGGTGAAGAACTCTGCAGTCTGCTGAGAAGATGTAACAGAATGGAGAGAAATGGTCCCTGCCTCAAAGTGCTCACGAACATAATGACAATCAATCTCTATATGTTTTGTTCGCTCATGAAAGACCGGGTTGCTTGCAGTGTGCAATGCACTCCGGTTATCACAATGAAGAGGAGTAGCTCCTGTAAGAGTGACACCCATATCTGATAACAGCCAACGAATATGAACAATCTCTCTAGTAGTAGCTGCCATTGCTTTGTACTGAGCTTCAGTCGAAGAACATGCAACAACTGCCTGTTTCTTACTTCGCCATGAGATCAGCGAATCACCAAGGAATAGACAGAAACTGGTGGTAGACCGTCTGGTAGTAGGATCACCTGCCCAATCCGAATCAGAATATGCACTCAACTCTAGTTTGGATGTAGCAGACATAAATAATGAGCGAGTAATAGTGCCCCGAAGATATCTGAGAATCCGAAGAAGAGCACCGTAGTGAACTGATGTAGGAGCAAAAACAAACTGACTAACAACACTGACTGCGTGAGCAATATCAGGTCTGGTCATGCATAAGTAGACAAGCTGTCCAACAATCTGTCTGTATCTAGTAGGATCAGGAAGGAGTTCACCATTAGTGGGACGAAGCTTCACATGAAGCTCTAAGGGTGTGTCGGCTAATCTACTGTCAGAAAGGCATGCAGCAGAGATAATATCTGATGTGTATTTCTGTTGGAAAATGAGTATCCCTCGAGATCCATGAGCAATCTCTAGGTCCAGAAAATAACGTAGTCTGCCAAGGTCTTTCATATGGAACTGCTGATGAAGGTATTTCTGGGTGGATGTAATGCCTGCAGAGTCATTCCCAGTTTTAATCATATCGTCAAGATAGAGTAGTAGAATTACCCTCCCCCGTGGTGATGACCGCATAAATATAGAATGGTCATGAGAACTCTGACTAAAACCAGCCTTGGTGATGACAAGGCGAAAACACTCAAACCAGGCTCGAGGGGCCTGCTTCAAACCATATATAGCTCGACGCAGCCGGTAAACATGCCGAAGAGGAGTAGGGAGGCCAGGAGGAGGATCCATATAAACAATCTCAGATAAGGTACCATGAAGAAAAACATTCTTCACGTCCATCTGGTATAACGGCTATTGGCGGATGGCTGCAACAGCAAGAAGGGTGCGAACAGTAGTCATCTGTGCAACGGGAGCAAAGGTCTCATCATAGTTAATGCCATGCTCCTGAGTAAACCCTCGGGCTACTAGACGGGCTGATGAGGACATCTTTCCTGTTTAGTTTAGGATTTTTATTTCAGTACCATTTTTGTTTCTGGCAATTATAGCCATATGTAATCTTTTTTGTATTTTTTAGATTTTGAGAATATTTTGAGATTTGTATCAAGATGTATTTTGAGCCTATTTATA
This sequence comes from Hemerocallis citrina, assembly GCA_017893485.1. Lineage (NCBI taxonomy): Eukaryota > Viridiplantae > Streptophyta > Magnoliopsida > Asparagales > Asphodelaceae > Hemerocallis > Hemerocallis citrina. The sequence goes on from CM030358.1 coordinate 259,334,419, forward strand.
GGCCTTGAGATTAATGAGAAAGTATGCCACTCTTGATTAAAAATTTATTGTGTTGAGTTTTTTGCTCTTCCCCTCTTCTTTGTGTGATACAACTGAGATCTAGATTATTAGGATTTGTGATAAATTCTAATATAATTTTAGGGTTAGTGATTAACTCTAAAATCTACCCCAAATTAAAATTTCCAAATAAAACCACTTCCAAAATCCTAATTTTCTAATCCCGATTACTAACCCTAATCCCACACTCCTTCACCTGCCGCCCCTTTCTTCATCTTCTTCTTCCTACCCAACCAACTCCCGATCAAATCTCCATCACTTTCCCCCAAGTCCTCAATCCCGATCCCCCACCTCCCGTTCACGTCACCACCCGACCCATCATCACAACCCCTCAACCCTATCGTCTTCTTCCTTCTCCCAACCCCGACCAAATCCCTCATCCCAATCGACGTCGCCCCTTCTTTCCCCCTCCTCCGTCGACCACCCCCTCTCACTTCCACCTCAAAACAACTCGCCCCGCCCCCCGACGACGTCACTGCCGTCGCTTGCGCCGCCCACGGCCGTCGTCGACGTCCACCAGTGACGACACCGACCACCTTGCCTCTGTTCTTGAAGTTTGCTGTGTACCATTGCTATCTCTGGGAGTGTTGTGTTCTTAGTTGCTGTCCAACTCTGAGATCTTCGCTGATTTTCTTCGCATTCGGTATACTCTTTTCATTATTAAACATTTGTGTTCTACTGCCTTATTATCTATTATATTATCTGATTTGCCTGTCGTCCACAAAAATAATTGAGACTGATTGTTCCACATGTTTGAGTAGAGTACGAATCAATATTGAACCTATTACTTGCTAAACGCTTAGGGATTTAATTATTGATCGTAAGGTTGAATTATTAATTGGGACTGTTATACTTGATTCAATTCTTGAAAATCCATCAAACCTGTTAACTGTTAAAATTTCCAACTTTGATCCGCACTTACATGTTGGTAAAATTAATTCTTTAAGATTCTTAGAAATTCTCTATTTAGGGTTAGTTTTACATTATTTTGGTATCATAGCGAAGGTTCTTAAAACCCTAGTTCTTGCATCCTAGGCATCAATTTTGCATTCATTTAGGATTGTGTAGTCTTTTATTTTTTTCTTTTTAAAAAATTATTTTAGATCATTTCAGATTAAAAAAAAAATTAGGACACACACGACCCCTAGTTTTCACTTTTTGTGAATATGTCTTCGCAGCACCATCACAGATCCTGAAGAGCCTTTCTTATCCCTTCCAAATCACCCTGTTAGAAACCCTAGACTTCCCCGACCTGAAATGGACAACTCTGATATCTCCGCTACCTTAGCTGCCATCCAATCAACTCTTGCCAATATCAATCAGATGCTTGAGAAAGTAGAGTTAAATCAAACCATTGTTCCTGAGCTTCATGCCAATCGTCAGAATGTTCGCGACGATCAACGTTAATAATGTGACCCTGACGAACAATATAAGAAGAACGTTAAGGCTGACGTTCCCCAGTTTGAAGGCCACATGGAACCCCAAGCTTACCTCGATTGGATCCGTGCCATGGATCACTACTTTGTGTGGTTTGACATGAGTGAAGCCCTTAAAGTTAAATTTGCTACTATGAAATTGACGGGTAAAGCTCAACAACACTGGACCAATCTTGAACATGCCCGCAGAGGCCGAGGCCTGATACCCATAACCACTTGGGAAGCCATGAAAGAGAAGCTCACTGAGAGACATGTACCGTTATTGTTCCACACCCGATTGCTAGATTCGTGGAACGAACTTTATCAAGGAAGTAAATCCACACAAGAATATGTTGATAAATTTGATGACTTCCTTATTCGGTGCAATGTTTAGGTAAAGAGAGTGAAGAACAAACTCTCTCTAGGTTCAGGACTGGATTCTGAGCCGATCTTAGGAACGAGCTAATCTATAGAAATGTGGACTCAATAGCGGCAGCCTACGCCCTAGTCCTCGATATGGATTCCCTTAAAGCTAGTTTTCATTACAAGTCCAGCGATTCGATGGATCATTCCTCTAGAATGAATCCTCCTGACCCCTCTAGACCTGAGCACTCCTCTCCTCAGTATCCTAATAAGTCTTACCCACATAAACATACTTTAAATTCCTATTCACATAGAAATAACAACACGGGTAAGAACACTGAAAGAGACTATTCTAAGATTGATTCTCTCATTAAGTGCTATAAATGTAAGGGATATTATGGCCATGTTGCTGGCAACTGTCCCAGCCCAAGTAGGATCAATATAGTATAGGGTACCGCAGTCATCGCTGATGAGCCCGACAATGAGTTTACCTATGAACCTAATATAAGTGATGACTTTGATGAAAAAGAGGATGACCAGTCTCTCAATTGTATTCAGCCTATTCAGTCACCTCCATTGAGTATACCTGAGTCACTCATTCCTTCCCAAGTCACTTGGCAACCCATCGATTTTATCCCTGTGTTAGAATATCACAAAGTCACGGAGTCTGCACCCACATTTGTATATAACATTCATAACTTGCATAGAGAAATTTCCAAGGAACTTAATGAGAATAATTTTAACTACAAGTTAATAGCAGATACTAGAAGGAAATTTATAACTTTTGATATTGGTGACGAGGTGATGGTTCGGATTAATCCGGAACGGTTTCATGTTGGACCCGTTAAGAACTTGAACATACGTGCTGCAGGCCCATTTAAGATTCTACATGCAATCAATGATAGTACCTATGTCGTTGACCTTCCTGAAGGTTTTGGCATAAGTAAGACTTTCAATATTGAGGATCTAGTACTTTATGAAGGCTCAAAATTCAATCCTAGAAATTTTCTTATAGATGATCCTATCTTGCAGCCTAATGGTAAGATTCCCACATTTACCCCTTTACCTGATACTATTCACCCACTGACAGAAGAATTGAATAATATTTTAGATGATCAGATAATCTCCACAAGAGATGGTGGTATGCACAAGTATTTGGTAAGGTGGAAAAACAAGCCGAAGTCGGATGACACTTGCAATGATCGTGAGGGGCTCCCGCAACTGGATCCAGATCTTTTGAAGCACCATGACAGGATCACTGGTTTTGACTTGATTGGGTCGAGCTCTCTCCCATCCGGAGAGAATGATGAGGACATCTTTCCTGTTTAGTTTAGGATTTTTATTTCAGTACCATTTTTGTTTCTGGCAATTATAGCCATATGTAATCTTTTTTGTATTTTTTAGATTTTGAGAATATTTTGAGATTTGTATCAAGATGTATTTTGAGCCTATTTATAGGCCTTGAGATTAATGAGAAAGTATGCCACTCTTGATTAAAAATTTATTGTGTTGAGTTTTTTTGCTCTTCCCCTCTTCTTTGTGTGATACAACTGAGATCTAGATTATTAGGATTTGTGATAAATACTAATATAATTTTAGGGTTAGTGATTAACTCTAAAATCTACCCCAAATTAAAATTTCCAAATAAAACCACTTCCAAAATCCTAATTTTCTAATCCCGATTACTAACCCTAATCCCACACTCCTTCACCTGCCGCCCCTTTCTTCATCTTCTTCTTCCTACCCAACCAACTCCCGATCAAATCTCCATCACTTTCCCCCAAGTCCTCAATCCCGATCCCCCACCTCCCGTTCACGTCACCACCCGACCCATCATCACAACCCCTCAACCCTATCGTCTTCTTCCTTCTCCTCCCAACCCCGACCAAATCCCTCATCCCAATCGACGTCGTCCCTTCTTTCCCTCTCCTCCGTCAACCACCCCTTCTCACTTCCACCTCAAAACAACTCGCCCTGCCCCCCGACGATGTCACTGCCGTCGCTCGCGCCGCCCACGGCCGTCGTCGACGTCCACCAGTGACGACGCCGACCACCTTGCCTCTGTTCTTGAAGTTTGCTGTGTACCATTGCTATCTCTGGGAGTGTTGTGTTCTTAGTTGCTGTCCAACTCTGAGATCTCCGCTGGTTTTCTTCGCATTCGGTATACTCTTTTCATTATTAAATATTTGTGTTCTACTGTCTTATTATCTATTATATTATCTGATTTGCCTGTCGTCCACAAAAATAACTGAGATTGAGTATTCCACATGCTTGAGTAGAGTACGAATCAATATTGAACCTATTACTTGCTAAACACTTAAGGATTTAATTATTGATCGTAAGGTTGAATTATTAATTGGGACTGTTATACTCGATTCAATCCTTGAAAACCCATCAAACCTGTTAACTGTTAAAATTTCCAACTTTGATCCGCACGTACATGTTGGTAAAATTAATCCTTTAAGATTCTTGGAAATTCTTTATTTAGGGTTAGTTTTACATCACGAGCCTTGTGCTGCTCAATAGATCCATCAGGTCGATATTTGACCTTGAAGATCCACTTGCAGCTAATAGGCTGAATGCCCTCTGGCAGAGGAACAATATCCCAAGTGCCAGTCTGATCCAATGCACTGAATTTTTCTGCAATAGCTTTCCTCCATTCAGGATATTGAATTGCGTCTTGATAGGTTCTGGGCTCACGTGTAGAGTGTATAACAGTTAGATATGCATGAAACTGTGGTGAGTAGGAAGCTAGGGTGGCAAAACCAAACTGGTCAGAAGGACCAGTGGCATCAGGTGTATAACGTGCCGGAGGAATACCAGAAGTGGAACGGGTAGACTGACGAAGAGGTGGTGGACTGATAGGGTGTGGGAGTGAGGACGATGGAGTAGGTGCATGTGTTGGTGGGGAAGTAGGTGGGATGGGTGCTGGCTGCTGTGGGGATGCAGGTGGAGTTTCGGTAGGGAAACAATAGGTGTAAGGACTGCAGGAGATGTGAATGGAGCCAGAGGAGTGGGATCAAAAGGAATACGGAAAGATAAAGTCGGGGGGCTAGCAACAACTGGGGAATCGAGAAATCTAGTATCCTCGAGGGGGGGTCAGGTAGTAAGGGGAGTCTTCCACAAAGGAGACATATCGAGAAATGCGGACACGACCCGCTGATGGATCAAAACAACGATAACCTTTGTGTTCAGGACTGAGACCTAGGTGAATGAACTTAGTAGCACGAGCGGAGAACTTCGTGCGCTCAGTAGGAGGGAGAAGGACGTAACAGGTGCATCCAAAGGTACGGAGCATACTGTAGTCGGGAGGTGAATGATAAAGAGCCTCGTAAGGCGTCGTACCATATAGGGCATACGAGGGAGTAATGTTAATGAGACTAACAGAGGTCATGATAGCTTCAGCCCAGAAAGAACAAGGACCAGAAAAGGAGAGTAAAAGAGCGCGAGCCGTCTCAAGGATGTGACGATGCTTGCGTTCAGCTACACCATTCTGTTCATGTGTGTGAGGGCATGATTGCTGAAATAGGGTGCCGTGAGACTGAAGGATTGATTTCATAGTGGTGGAAGTGTACTCACGTGCACCGTCCGATCGAAAATTCTTAATGCGCACACCGAACTGAGTGTGAATCATAGTTGTAAAGAACCGGTAAATATCAGGTATCCCAAATCGCTAACGCATAAGAAAAATCCATGTATGTCTAGTGAAGTCATCGATGAAGGCAATATAATAGAGATAGCCTTTCCACGAGGGTACGGGAGAGGGTCCCCATATGTCGGAATGAACAAGTTGAAAAGGGTGATGAATGATGTAAGGAGAAGGTAGGAGGCCGGAGGAAGATTGAAAGTGGCGCTGCTGCTTGTTGAATCTGGAGGAGGAACGAGAGGCGGTTGCATCGGGAAAGTCAGTGGAGGCGAAAATATGTAGGAGAGACTGAGATGCCATCAAGTAGTAGTACCTGTATATATATATATATATATATATATATATATAATTTTTTATTTTTTTTTGAATTCTTTTTGATTTTTTTTAACAGTAAAGCAAAAAAAAAAAAAACTTAACAAACCAAACCCAAACTTAGGGTTAGGGTATCAGTGAGAGTGGCGGCGGGGGGGGGGGGCTCTGGGGTTCTGGCCGCTGGCGTCGACAGGAGCGGAAGAGGAGGAGGTGGGCGGCACTGCAGGGAGGCGGCGCGACGCCGGATTGGTCGAGGACAGAGAAGGAGACGTTGGGGTTTTTGGGGTTCTGGCTGCCGGTGTCGACAGGTGCGGAGATCTGGTGCTGGTGTTGACGAACTGCTGATGATGACGATCTGAGTTGTTCAGATCTGATGATGGCGGCAGAGGAAGTTCGGATATGATCTGGAGAAGATGACTTCGTTTAAACTGTTGGTATTGACGAACTGCTGATGATGACGATCTGAGTTGTTCAGATCTGATGATGGCCGCAGAGGAAGTTCGGATCTGATCTGGAGAAGATGACTTCGTTTTTTTTTTTGGAAGAAATTTGTATAACTTTGACTGTTGGAATTTGAGGAATTTTGGATGGGAAAATTTTAAGAGAAGAAAATTTGAGTAATTGGCTCTGATACCATGTTAGGATAAATCGAAGAGATGAAAACAATACTGAATATTGAATTGAGTTCAACCAAGTACAATACCACCTATATATAGGAGGAGAACAAATATCAAAACAATTTTACAACCAATATGGGACTAAAATAATATCTAACAAGAGTCATTCTAGTTCCTAAGAACAGTATAAACATCTTATTGTGGTGAAGAATAACATAGTCAACTATGTGCAAGAAAACAACTACATATTTCCATACGATTTTTTATATTTCAAAAGGTTCTTCTGCATTTGCAATGTTAAGCTGTAAAATGAGGATTTATTTATTTTATTTTGAAAAATCTAAAATAAAATTTCAGCGTAATTAACCATCTTATCGTTTCCTTTCTAACTATGTTATTCATGTAGGCTCCTGGTCTTAATCCGCCTCATTGCCCTTGGCCTCTTCCTAACTTGGCGAGTTAGGAACAAAAATGAAGACGCTATATGGCTCTGGGGTATGTCGGTCGTTTGTGAGCTCTGGTTCGCCTTCTCTTGGTTGCTCGACCAACTCCCAAAACTCTGCCCTATAAATCGCTCTACTGACCTTGCTGTTCTTAAAGAGAAATTTGAAACCCCTTCACCCAATAACCCCGCAGGCAAATCTGATCTTCCGGGCATTGACATCTTCGTCTCTACTGCTGATCCTGAAAAGGAACCTCCCCTTGTAACTGCCAATACTATATTATCCATTCTTGCAGCTGATTACCCTGTTGAAAAGCTTGCTTGCTATGTCTCTGATGATGGTGGGGCCCTTTTGACGTTTGAGGCCATGGCTGAAGCTGTGAGCTTTGCTAACCTTTGGGTTCCTTTTTGTCGGAAGCATGAAATTGAGCCGAGAAATCCGGAGAGCTATTTTAGTTTGAAGAGGGATCCTTATAAGAACAAAGTAAAGTCAGACTTTGTGAAGGATAGGAGGAGGTTGAAGAGGGAGTACGATGAGTTTAAGGTTAGGATCAATGGGTTGCCAGACTCCATTCGAAGGAGGTCTGATGCATATCATGCACGTGAGGAGATTAAGGCGATGAAGAGGCAGAGGGAAATGGCAGGGGACGATCCTGCAGACTCCATTAAGGTCCCCAAGGCGACTTGGATGGCTGATGGAACTCATTGGCCAGGTACTTGGATTAGTCCTTCCGCAGAGCACAGTCGTGGGGATCATGCTGGAATTATTCAGGTGCTGTCTCTTTCAAATGTCCAATCTTTTTTTAATCTTATGAAATTCTCTCTTTAAACTTACAGCAACAACGTAACATGTTGAGACTTTCACACTCTTTGCTAGAAAATGGATCATAGCTTAGAATCTTTTTCCTTTTGTCATGATTCTAGGTTTTTTATTTTTACTTGATACATTATGGATTGCATGTAATCTGTAGGTGTGTACACGTGAAGTTTCGTCTGTTAAAATTCTATGGATAATAGTTGCTCAAACGTTGGTGTGTAACAACATATTTGTTCTTATAAGCTGGAAGATGCATGGTGGACACCATTGAACAGATCCAATTAAACCACTGGATATGTGGCCCTTGAGGAATAATCCTCTGTGGGTGAAATATGAATCTTTTAAAACATTACTTTTGGGGATGTGAATTGTATATAATTTAGCTCCAAGATCTTAAGAGTTTATTGTAGCTACCACTACCGTTTTCAGGAAAGACCTTTAGTTAAGATTGTGTGAGGGGGGTTGAGATTAATTAGTAGTTTAATTGTAGGATAGGAACTGTTGGCATTTATGCTTAACAAATATGATGGACATTATTTTACTTTCCCAACCAAAATGTTTCTGATTTACCTATGATCGAGTGGTCATGAATGAACGGTCATGAATATCACTGATACTATTGTAGTTAGTAAGTGCATAGTAAAAGATTCTTATGAGCAAGCACCTCATTTACTGAGTAATCCTGGTTATTCTGGCATTCATTTCCATATACAGTTGTTTTCTATTTTGGTATCATGAATTTTGCAGTTGGGTTTTCCTGCCTACTACTTCAATTATATTCCTCAGTATGCCTAAAATATCTGATCGAGTTTAGCGTTTATTTCAGTGACACTCGGGTTGATTGTTAGCCATCAACCACCATTACAACCTTAAACTATTTTATTCATACTCTCGTCTAGTATACAATCAGATTACTGAAACCATTTTCCTAACTTTTAAATACCATTTGTATCTTTAGATTTGAACAAAACAGAATAACCAGTCTTTTAAAGAAAAAAACTCTTCTTTTCCATGTATTCCAGGTAATGTTGAAGCCTCCCAGTGAAGAGCCACTATTTGGAGGCAGCCCCGATGATGGCAATCCCCTAGATTTCACTGAGGTCGACATACGCCTGCCAATGCTTGTATATGTATCGAGGGAGAAACGTCCTGGATATGATCACAATAAGAAGGCTGGGGCAATGAATGCCCTAGTGCGGGCCTCTGCTATTTTGTCCAATGGTCCTTTCATCCTCAACCTCGACTGTGACCACTACGTGTACAACTCGGAGGCCCTTAGAGAAGGGATGTGCTTCATGATGGACCGTGGTGGGGACCGCCTCTGCTATATTCAGTTCCCACAGCGGTTTGAGGGCATTGACCCTTCTGATCGCTATGCCAACCGCAACACTGTGTTCTTCGATGTCAACATGCGTGCTCTTGATGGCCTCCAGGTTCAATTTTTGGTTTTTTTACAAGTTCTTTGTTTCTTGTCCCTTAGTTTCTCTAGCTCCTTGATTAATGATTTTCCCATAAATTAGAAATGTCCTACCTGAAGTTAATTTTTTCAACATTTCAGACCCCCAAAGGAAGTATACTGTTGGAATTTAGTATACATTTAAAACACTTATTTTATTGTTTATTGTCAACATTGTCTTGTAGCCCAATGGTTAAAGTTTTGGGATCACATGAGGTTGGATGATCAATTCTCATCTTCCACATTATATATATATATAGGGAAGTCTTCCGTTGTGCACCATCTATGGTGCACACGGCGTGTGCACTCGGCCTTCCCGCCTTTGTATCGACGATCCGAACCGTTCACATTGATCTACACTTCTATATTAGTCTAAATATGTAAAATCAAATTATTTAAAATTCATTTGCCCATCCATTGAAGTGTTACAAAATTATATGGCTGAAAATCATTGTTTTTTATAGTCACATGATGGATGGGCAAATGAATTTTAAATAATTTGATTTTACATATTTAGACTAATTTAGATGTGTAGATCAATGTGAACGGTTCGGATCGTCAATACGACGGTGGGAAGGTCGAGTGCACACGCCGTGTGCACCATAGGTGGTGCACAATGGAAGACTTCCCTATATATATATATAGTCCCCTTCCGTTGTGCACTTGGCCTTCCCGCCTTCGTATTGACGATCTGAATCGTTCACATTGATCTACACATCTAAATTAGTCTAAATATGTAAAATCAAATAATTTGAAATTCATTTGTCCATCCATTGAAGTGTTACAAAATTATATAGCTGAAAATCATTGTTTTTTATAGTCACATGATGGATGGGAAAATGAATTTCAAATGATTTGATTTTACATATTTAGACTAATTTAGATGTGTAGATCAATGTGAACGGTTCAGATCGTCAATACGAAGACGGAAAGACCGAGTGCACATGGCGGCCTAGTGCACAACGGAAGGGGACTCTCTTCCTCTCTCTCTCTCTCTCTATATATATATATATATATGTCTTTGACTGGGTCAGGCCTTACGGTCCTGGGGTATCTTGATTTTTTTTACTGGTTTTAAATTTTCAAAAAAAAAAATCTCAATAAATGCTACTAGCCGTTTTTGACTAGTAAAGAAAACTCAATGAAATGTTTTTATTGCATTTACAAAATCTGTTATAATGAAAATAAATCCTGGTTTTAATGGCAAAAATAAAGGAAACGTTTTTCTCTTCTTTTGTTATAAAAAGAGGATTTCTGTTGAAAAAGAAAAAAAGTAGAGAAAAACAGTACTACTTCCTCCTTTCAGTTTTTGTGCGATTCCTTTTTCTTTTTGGAGTGCAAGTTGGTACGTGTTGCCATTGGAGTATTAGTCAACCCTGTAAATGGAAGCTCGTTGTATCCTAGGGGAAGTATTTGGTGATGAACGATTCATCTCCAGAATCGGCCACCAAATAGCTTCTTAAAGAAAGTGCAATCCACGTCTCGAGCCGTCCTCACACTTTCTTCCTGTTGCAGTCAAATTTGATCGATCAATCCATTCCAGAACCGTGTGGTGCTATCAGAAGGTTAACTTGGGCATTTAGGTCTACTGATTATTTTCTCAACAATTTTAAGAAGCTACTTTATTAGTAATCTGTAATGGCTCTAGTATCTGACCGCAAGTATGATTCCAACAAACTTGAGAAATTTGCTGGCCTCAACTTCAAGCGATGGAAGAACAAGATGTTTTTTCTATCTGTCGCTGAAGGAAGTTGCCTATGTTCTTAACACCGACTGCCCTGTTATGCCTAATGGTGATGTTCATGAAAAAGATCAATCTTAGATAACATTTTAGACTGGAAGGATGACAATTTTAAGTGTAGGAATTTCATCCTGAATGGGCTATCCGACGAACTGTATGACTATTACTTACAGCCCGATACGGGTAGATCTGTTTGGGAGGCATTGCAAAAGAAATATGACACCGAGGGGGCTGGCTCGAAGAAATTCGCAATCAGTCGCTATCTCAAATACACCATGGTCGACGACAAGCTGGTAACTATTCAATCACACGAGTTACAACACATTGTTCATGAGATCATTTTAGAGGGTATACCCCTTGATGAGCAATTTTAAGTAGCTGTGATGATTGACAAGTTACCACTTGGTTGGAAAGACTTCAAGAATATCCTACGGCACAAATCAAAGGAACTGACCATAGAGATTTGATAACAAGACTTAGAGTTAAGGAAGAATCCAGGAAACAAGACCAGAAAGAGGAAGTTTTGTTTGTTCAACAAAACAAAGCAAAACAAAGCAAAGGTCCATCTGAAACCAAAGAACAAACCGTTCAAGAAGGGTACTAATCGAAATTTCAATTCGAACAACCGTCAGAATGGTCAAAATGGACGTTAGAATCCGAATAAGGAAAATAACCAGCAAGCCCAAAACAATAACAATGGAACAGATCCTATTGAGTGTTGGAAGTGTCATCGCTTTGGACATATTGCTAGGAACTGCTGATCGCGTGCGCCTGCACCACAGACAAATGCTATCGAAGGGCCTTTTGTGGCCATGATTACTGAGATCAACATGGTCGGTGTAACCGACGGGTGGTGGGCTGATACGAGCGCTACTAGGCATGCCTGATATGAGCGTAGCTGGTTCAAAACCTATAAGGAGACTGAAGATCAGAAAGTGCAACTTTGTGATTCTTATTGCATCAATGTGTTGGCCACTAGAAAGGTGGACTTGGAGTTTACCTCTGGTAGGACTGTAACCCTCAAGGATGTCTTGCACACTCCTGATATGAGGAAGAATTTGGTTTCTGGATGCCTTCTCAACAAGGCTGGGTTTCATCAGAGTATCGGATCCGACCAGTATGTTATAACTAAGAATAACATGTTTGTGGGAAATGGATTTGCTTGTAATGAGATGTTTAAGCTTAGTATTGAAATGAATAAGAATAATGCTTCTGTTTACTCGTCTTCAGTTAATTTATGACACTCTAGACTGTCATGTTAATAGGAAATTGGTAAATAATATAAACAAACTATGCGATACTGAAAATTGACTTAGATAAATTTGAGAAATGTACTTCCTGTAGTCATGCTAAGATAATTAAAACTTCACATAAAGGTGCAGCTAGAGAAACAAATATTCTAGACCTGATACATTCTGATACATGTGAGATGGATGAAACTTTAACTAGAAATGGTAAAAGATATTTTATTACGTTTATTGATGATCATTCTAATTATACTCATGTTTATCTTATGGCACATAAGAGTGAAGCAATTGACATGTTTAGAACTTATGTAGCTGAAGTGCAAAATCAATTTGAAAGAAATATTAAAGAGATTTTGTAGTGATAGAGGTACTGAATATGATTCCAATGAATTCAAACAATTATATGCATCATTAGGAATTATTCACGAGACTACTGTACCTTATTCACCTGAATCTAATGGAAAAGCTGAAAGAAAAAATAGAATTCTTACTGAATTGGTAGTTGCTTCTCTTATTAGTTCAGGTGCACCCAAATGTTTATGGGGTGAAGCTCTATTATCTGTTTGTCATGTTTTAAATAGAATTCCACATCTATATTCTGATAAATCACCATACGAATTATGGAGAAATAGAAAGCCTAATATTGATTATTTTAGAGTTTGGAGTTGTTTAGCATATGCTAGAAAACCTGATCCTAAAAGAATCAAATCTGCAAGTAGAGCATATGAATGTGTTTTTATTGGTTATGCAGATAACATTAAGGCTTCAAGATTTTTAGACTTGAATAATAATGTGATTATTGAATTTTTAGATGTTGATTTTTACGAGGATAAATTTTCTTATTGAGGAACAATGGGGGTAATAGTGGGGGTTCACAACCCTCTACTTCTTCTAGTGTACCTCAAACTGATACACTTCTTAATGTTGATTCTCATAATATAGATTCTGAACCTCGTAGAAGTAAACATGTTAGAACTACTAAATATTTTGGCAATGATTATGTTGTATATGCTTTAGAATTTGATCCTAATTCTATCAAAGAGGCCGTAACTTCACCCGATGCCGATTTGTGTCAAGAAGCCATAAATGACGAGATGGATTCACTAACCTCTAATGGTACTTGGGAGTTAGTGGACTTACCTTGTGGTAGTCGTTCTATAGGGTGCAAATGGATTCTTAAGAGGAAACTAAAACTAGATGGTATTATTGAAAAGTTTAAAGCTAGATTAGTAGCTAGAGGATATGTACAGAAAGAAAATATTGACTTCTTTGACACTTGCTCTCCTGTGACTCGTGTGACTACCATTTGAGTTTTATTAACTATCTCTGCTGTGCTTAATTTATTGATTCACCAGATGGATGTTAAAACAACTTTCCTTAATGGAGAACTTGAAGAGGAACTTTATATGGATCAGCCTAAAGGTTTTGTGATTCCAGGGCAGGAACACAGTTTGCAAGTTGAATAAGACTCTATATGGTCTTAAGCAAGCTCCTAAAGAGTGGCACGACATAATTGATCATTTATTACCCTCAAATGCTTTTTCTATTATTAATGTTGATAAATATCTTTATTATAAAGCATCTAGTGATAGTTGCATTATGCTTTGTGTATATGTATATGATTTACTTATTTGTGGTTCTTCGCTTGAATTAATTTCAGAGACTAAATCTATGCTTGGTCAAAATTTTGATATGGACCTAGGTGAGACCAATGTTATTTTAGGCATGAAAATCACACGTGCCGAAACTTGTTTTACTCTTTGATCATTCTCATTATATTGAGAAGATTTTGAAGAAATACAATTATTTTGACCATAGACCTGTATGTACACCTAGTGATCCTCAGGTTAAACTTTTGAAAAATTATGGTCCTGCAGTCAAACAAGGAATATGCTAGTATTATTGGTAGCCTTCGCTATGCTACTGATTGCAGTAGACATGACATTGCATATGTCGTAGGGGTATTATGTAAATTTACGAGTTGTCTTGGTTCTGAGCATTGGAGTGCTATTAACAGAGACATGAGATACTTAAAAAAGACCATGAACTTGGGACTACATTATTAGTGTTTTTTCGCTGTCCTTGAGAGATTTAGCAATGCAGACTGGAATTCATTTTCAGATGATTCCAAGGCCACAAGTGGATACATTTTTAGTGTTGCTGGTGGTGCTATTTCTTGGAGGTCAAAGAAACAGACTATCCTAACTTACTTTTCTATGGAGTCTGAGTTAGTTGCTCTAGCTGTTGCTAGTGAGGAGGCAAGCTGGTTGAGAAACTTTTTGTCTTACATTCCTTCATGGAGTAGGCCTATACCTCCGATCATAATCCACTCAGATAGTACTGCTGCCATAGCCAAAGTACAAAACGCTTACTATAACGGTAAGAGATTAGCGATTCGTCGCAAACACATTACGATGAGAGAGCTTCTCACGCCTGGTGCTGTTACTGTGGATTTTGTGAGATCGGAAAGTAACCTTGTAGATTCTTTGACGAAAGGATTGTCTCGAGACAAAATTTGGAACACATCGATAAGGATGAGACTGAAGCCCATTTAGAATCACATATGGTGAGAACCCAACCTATACGACTGGAGATCCCAAAACATTAGTTCAATGGGAAAAACAAACCATATTGTGATTGGAATCATGCAACCCAGGAGTTTACCACTCCTTAGTCCCATCTTGATGTGTATGTGCATGATGTCTTGTAGCCTTAGTAAGGATGAGCTTAGCTCTTAATGAGTTCTATATCTCTGTATGAGAGGAGTGTCTAGCTACAAGAGCACTTTTGATAGACTCACTGGGGTGATTGTGAAGTGTGGCCGCTTCTGTGAGAATGAGGCTGATTCTCTATAACATTCACCTATACTGGGATAAAGCACAAGGCCAGAATGTGCTTGTATTTAGAACTTGCACCTAGTAGAATCATGTGTGGTTTTTCTTCACTATATGAATACGGGAAATGAGTTCAAGATTTAAGATCACTCATTCCTCTTGCATTTTGGGGATTGTCCACTATGTAATGTTCAAGTCTTCGAACACCTTACTTATGCATGGTTCTGTACTTTTGGAAAACCGCTTCTCTTCAAATTAGTGTTTTAAATATATAAGTGAGGGATTGTTGGAATTTAGTATACATTTAAAACATTTATTTTACTGTTTATTGTCAACATTGTCTTGTGGCCCAATGATTAAAGTTTTGGGCTCACATGAGGTTGGAGGATCAATTCTCATCTTCCACACACATATATATATAGTCCCCTTGTTGTGCACCACCCATGGTGCATGTGCACTCGGTCTTCGGGCATTCATATCGACGATCCGAACCGTTCACATTTATCTACACATCTAAATTAGTCTAAATATGTAAACTCAGGTCATTTGAAATTCATTTGCTCATGCGTTGAAGTGTTACAAAATTGTATGGGTGAATATTGTTTTTTTTTTATAATGACACGATGAATGAGCAGATGAATTTCAAATGACCTGATATTGCATATTTAGACTAATTTAGATGTGTAGATCAATGTGAACGGTTCGGATTGTCCATATGAATGTCCGAATGTCGAGTGCACCATGGGTGGTACACAACGGAAGGGGACTCTCTCTTTATTTATATATATATATATATATATAGGGAAAGCTTCGGTTGAGCACTACTCTAGTGCTCACCGCGTGAACACTAGGCCTTCGGGCGTTCATATCGAAAATCCGAACCGTTCACATTGATCTACACATCTAAATTAGTCTAAATATGTAAAATCAAATCATTTGAAATTCATTTGCCCATTCATTGAAGTGTTACAAAATTGTATGGCTGAAAATCATTGTTTTTATAGTCACATGATGGATGGGCAAATGAATTTCAAATGATTTGATTTTACATATTTAGACTAATTTAGATGTGTAGATCAATGTGAACGGTTCAGATTTTCGATATGGACGTCCGAAGGCCTAGTGTTCACGCGGTGAGCACTAGAGTAGTGCTCAACCGAAGCTTTCCCTATATATATATATATATATATATATATATATATATATATATATATATATATATATATATATATATTTGACCGGGTCGGGCCTTGGGGGTCTTGGGGTCTCTTGAAAAAAATAATAAATTTTTTTTTACTGGCTTTAAATTTTCCAAAAAAAAAAAACTCAATAAATGCTACTGGCCGTTTTTGACGAGTAAAGAAAATTCAATCAATTGTTTTTATGGCATTTACAAAATCTGTTAATGAAAATAAATCATGGTTGTAATGGCAAAAACGAAGGAAACGTTTTTCTCATCTTTTGTTATAAAGAGAGGATTTCTGTTGAAAAAGAAAAAGTAGAGAAAAAACTGCATTTCTTCCTCTCTAAGTTTTTGAGCGATTCCTTTTTCTTTTTGGAGTGCAAGTTGGTACGTGTTGCCATTGGAGTATTAGGCAACACTGTAAACAGAAGCTCGTTGTATCATGGGGGAAGTATTTGGTGATCAACGATTCATCTTCAGAATCGGCCAAATAGTTTCTTAAAGAAAGTGCAATCCACGCCTCGAGCCGTCCTCACACTTTCTTCCTGTTGCAGTCAAAGTCGATCGATCAATCCATTCCAGAACCGTGTGGTGCTATCAGAAAGTTAACTTGGACATTCAGGTCTACTAATTATTTTCTCAACATATACAGTATTTCTCGTCAAGATATCAATATTTGTGGAAATTGAGTCCATAAGAATGTTGTATCTCGGAGTAGAAAAAATTAAAATTTGAATATAGGTGATGGTGCCGAACTGCCAATGTTTTATTAATAAACTGCATTTTCAAATAATAGGTGTCTTCACCAACTGAGATTAGAAAGAATGGGCGTGCATTTATGTTCAATGGCATATCCATGACATACAACAAGACAAAGTGCGAACTTATTTAGAGTTTTGGGGGTGCATTATTTAGAGTTTAGGGGTGCAGTATATTGAAAAATAAACTTCTGGTAACTTTAGGTGCATTATTTATTTTCTCCAATGAAACTCTAGGGCCATATCTTAAACCCTTTAGTTTCTAAACTTTTTTTATGAGAAATGTATACATCTTTGTTATTTATATGTCCATAAAATTTTGAAATATTTCCAAAGTTTATCTATGTTCTTGCACTAATATACAACTTATTGCACTCAAATACATTGCAGGGTCCAGTCTATGTGGGCACAGGTTGCCTTTTCCGCCGCATCGCCCTCTATGGTTTTGACCCTCCTCGCTCCACCGATCACACTCCAGGCTGCTTCTCCTGCTGCTTCCCCCGCAAAAATAAAACCATCCGTTCTACCTCTAGTGAAGAAACTCGTGCCCTTAGAATGGGGGATGACGATGAGGAGGAGATGAACCTCTCAACCTTCCCGAAAAAATTCGGCAACTCGAACTTCCTGGTCGACTCGATCCCCGTTTCCGAGTTCCAGGGCCGACCTCTCGCTGACCACTCTTCTGTAAAAAATGGCCGACCCCCCGGTGCTCTAACGCTACCACGCGACCTTCTCGATGCCTCCACTGTAGCCGAGGCCATTTCTGTTATTTCGTGCTGGTACGAAGACAAAACCGAGTGGGGCCAACGTGTTGGCTGGATCTATGGTTCGGTCACTGAGGATGTCGTTACAGGCTACCGCATGCACAACCGTGGCTGGCGCTCTATTTATTGTGTAACCAAACGCGATGCTTTCCGTGGAACTGCCCCTATCAACTTAACTGACCGTCTTCACCAGGTTCTCCGGTGGGCCACAGGCTCTGTTGAGATCTTCTTCTCGAGAAACAATGCCCTTTTTGCCTCGTCTAAGATGAAGATTCTTCAAAGGATAGCATACCTCAATGTTGGCATCTATCCATTCACTTCCTTCTTCCTCATTGTCTATTGCTTCCTCCCAGCGCTCTCACTGTTCTCGAACCAATTCATTGTCCAAACCCTAAATGTAGCATTCCTAACCTACCTCTTGATCATCACCATTACCCTTTGCATGCTTGCTGTTCTCGAAGTGAAATGGTCAGGGATAGATCTAGAAGAATGGTGGCGAAACGAGCAGTTTTGGCTCATCGGAGGCACGAGCGCTCACCTTGCTGCTGTTCTTCAAGGGCTTCTGAAGGTGATTGCAGGCATTGAGATATCATTCACCTTAACCTCTAAATCAGGAGGGGACGATGTGAACGATGAGTTCGCTGACCTTTACATTGTGAAGTGGACTTCCTTGATGATCCCACCAATTACAATCATGATGGTGAATCTAATTGCTATTGCGGTTGGGTTTAGTCGAACCATCTATAGTACGATACCTCAGTGGAGCAAGTTACTGGGTGGAGTGTTCTTTAGTTTCTGGGTTTTGGCCCATCTCTACCCGTTTGCAAAGGGATTGATGGGAAGAAGAGGAAGGACGCCTACTATCGTGTTTGTATGGTCAGGTTTGATTGCTATTACAATATCCTTGCTCTGGGTCGCTATCAATCCCCCTTCGGGGAACAATCAGATTGGGGGTTCCTTCACGTTCCCGTGAAAAAAAGGGTGCTTTTGGACATTTTACAGCTCATTCTAACTAGATCAAAATGAACGATCATATTGGGAGTTTTAAAATTGATTTGAGCTGCAGATGGATGTTGGTAAATTGTTGTTTTACTGATGCTGTTCTATATATATAGATGTAAAATTCTTTAATTTGAATGTAACTTTCTTGAAAGAGAATACTTCAGACTTGATTGATGCATTTATATAGAATTGCTGGCATAGTTTTCTATCAGTTTTGTATAACCGTGGAATTTATGTAGGGTCTCAGTGTGTCATTGTTGTAACTGGAGTTTTGTCAAAGTCAGTGCAAATGTTGTATTGTATTAGGTTGTAGATTTTTTGTATCTGGGTTCTTAATTTGGTCTCCTTTTTGTTGCATTAGATTTTACTGCCTACCACGATCTTAATATGTTGGTATCGAAATTTTCAAGAATTTGCTCATCAGAGCTCTCTTCCGTTGAATTGTTTGCATCAAGAATTTATTACAGCTTGAAATTTCACTGTTGCATGGTACCAGTATTTCTTTCCTCAATACTACTTACTGTAGAGAAAATATAAAAAAAGGTATGAAAAAAAATTGAGCCCTGCTAATTACATTTATGTAGTTTGAAAATGTAATGTGAATCACCTCATGAGTCATGAGTCATTTTTAGCATTGCAAATTTTAAAGTTCCGTTCTGAAGAATACAAGTACCAAATAGGTAACTGAAAAAATAAATCGATAAAAGGGTGAAACAAATTGAGGAGGCCGACCTCCACACATCATACGTACTATAGATGCACACATCATACGTACTATAGATGATACGGTTGCAGACATCCATCTAGTAAATGGTAAATAGTGTGTCATGTTTTTCATCTTTATATTCCCCTATGTGTTGCCTTTGTTTTACTAGCAGGGAATATATTGTATTTCACAACTAAATAACTCTACGTGACTAGAAAATTTGGGAGGACGCCATTGATCATTCAGAAACAATGACAATTTTGTTATAAATAAATTATTAAGTGTGAATTATCTATTGAAACCATCCCCCCCCCCAATTCAACATTCTCCACCACCACCACACTACATTCATTCATATCTACTAGTATTATACACGTGCTTTGCACGTGGGAATTTTTTTTTTGAGGGGGGAATGAAAAGGGAAAAAAAATTACGTGATTTGCACGTGGGAAATTTTTTTTTTGGTGGGGGGAATGAAAAGGGCAAAAAAAAAAGATTACCAACACGTGCGTTGCACGGGTTGGGTTAAGGACTAAGGCCTTCTCCCATTATAGTAGTAGAGATATAATAAATTACAAAGAAAGCTATCAAGTGACTTACAATCAATCCCCCCAAAATCAAAGGTCCAGACAAACCTCACAAAACACATTTTCTCCCCAAAATTTCAAACCCCAAAACCAAACTTTTTTCCCAAAATTAAAAAAACTCATTACTTTATTACTATCTCTCTTCTCTCTTCACTTTTTCATATTTCTCTATTTCTTTTTCTCCCTATCTCTCTCTTCCATTCTTTCTTTATTTACTTAGAAATCTAGATTTTAAGATTTCGGATTGGTAATTTTTCAGAATTTTTTTAAATTTTTTTATTGCACACGTTATATTGAAAAAAAAATATCTCTTCAACAGTTAAATTTCATTATTTTCCACACTTAATGTTCTAAGAAGTTAAATTTTATACCCCCATTATAATTATTTTTCAACATATACTAATGGAAACATAAACTTTTATTTACAACTAATTATTGTCATACTATTCAAACTTGAGCTACATAATTGTTGTTTTACTGTTTACAGGGCTTTTCGTGTTTTGTATCGTTCCGAAGACGTGTCGAAGGCACGTGTCCACGGACAAATCTAGTTTATTCATATGTCATAATTATGTAATTGTCTCTTTGTATCATTTGTAAGCCTATAAATAGGCCATTGGGTGAATCATTTGTATATAGAGGAAAAACCTATGAATGAGAATAATCTTCTTTCATCTCGTCTCTATTTTCTTTGTTTATTGTTTCTATTATTTTACAAGACGTTATCAGCACCAGTCTCTACCTTTCGAGTCTCAAGTTCATCCGAAGAAAAAGAAAAATGTTTGGTCTTATATATGTAAGTATGTTAATCTCGAGTTCATCTTATTATTTTTTACTTTTGATCATTTCCTTAAGATTAATATAACTTAGTATGCTCTACACTCGCCATTTTTTATGGATCTTGTGTATGAGAAAAGTTATATTTTGATCTTGTCTTTTTATTTCTAATTATGCATATAATTTCATTATGTTTTTATTTTTCAAAGCTCTTGATAATAACCGACAAGAATTACTTGTCATGAGTTTTGGATGTTGAAATTCATTTGAATACCGAAAATCTCATAGAGACAATTGATGGATTCAAAGAATCATCGAAATGAGATCATACGAAAGATATAACGAAAGCTATAATTTTCTTTTGTCACAATCTCCCTGAAGGAGTGAAAGATGATTGTATCAAAATCAATGATCTTGAAGATCTCTTGAAATTTAAATAAAATATTGTTCATCTAGCAAAAAGAATTATGTGAGAATTTGATATATCAAAATTAAAGATCCCGTAGATCTCTCGAAATGAAGAAAATATTGTTTGTATAATAACAATACAATGAGTATGAATTGATGACGATGTTGTAGATCTAAATATGTATAACTGTGGCTAATTATAAATGTATGGAAAAATGACGATTTCGTCTTATATATTGGACATACTCCATTCCCTGAAGTGAATGTGATGCTATATAATTGTTCTAGTAATTTTAGCCATGAGGGTACCCATCATCGTGGCCATAGATGTGGACTTGGATAATGAAAAAAAAATAAAATGTATAAACAATCCATCAGTGGCGTATGATGCAAGACCATCGGTCGCGTACCTGTAGTATGGTAATGTATTTTGTTGATCTATATCAAGAATCATTAAAGAATAAAGGAAAGAATTAACTAATGGTCATAACCTCAATAATATGATACACTTAAAGGTGGCAGATTTCTCTGTCCATTCTGAAGATGGAAGTGATAATCACCAGAAGTGATAAATATACTATCCTGATGATAAAAATCATGATCACCAGAAGTGATCAAAATGATTTATCATTTCAAGTTACTTTATTTATAAGTTTTGTTTTTATTTTTCATGTCTGTTATGAGTTATGATAATATTCTGTTTATTTAAGTTTAATATTATCATATATGCTTGATATATTGCTTTACAAGTTTGTTTATTTTCTTTTTTTTATATGTATAAATTCAAGATTCAAGTTGGGATAAATGTCTTGAAGACATTATTACCACACACTCTATAATACATATTCTCTCATTTGAGATATGATGAAGCACATACCAATATTATATAAATCTATATGGTTGTGTGAAATTAGAAATCTTGAAGAGTTAAATTTCATAAGCTCCTGAAGAGCTAATTCCATGATGTCTGAAGGCACAAAATTCAGAATTCAAAATACACCATTTTCTCTAAAGTCCCGATAAATTTGTTTAGATATAAGACTATGAATGAACAAGGTATATGCGTTACCTTAAGTATGACAATCAAACGGTGTGTGTAGCAAAGTTTACTCCACTTTGTGATCTGGATTGTATTATACATATATAAGAATGGTTGAATCATATCACAGTAAACCCGAAATTTACTGATATTGTAAACCATAAGTTTACAAAGATGGTTAAGGTTTGGCATGACCGGTTAGACCATCCTGATTCATTACTGATGCGAAAATAATTGAGAATTCATGTGGCAGTCCATTGAAAAACCAGAAGATTTTTCAAATATGAATACATTGAATTGTGAGAGCTATGATTATGAAATCTAATCTCTCTGTTTTGACCTGGGGACATGCGTTTTGTACTCATCACAACTTACACGCATCCGGCCAACCAATTATAATAATTATTCCCCCGACAATTGGTTCATGGTCAGGAACCACATATTTCCCATTTATGAATTTATCCACCACAACGCATAATAAATTTTTTTTTAAAAAAAAGGGACCTGAGAGAAGAATGAGAATATATGTTGGGAATTTCCATCTATAATCACGTTTATGGAACTAGTGACTAGAGATGTATTTACTGCAAGGTTTGCAGATTGTCACTTTAATTTCCAACATCAGGGGAAGGAAATAAACAGCTGGAAAAAGAAATATAATGGAATTATCATTGAGAGTTTTAATCCTCGAGTAAATTAGTTTGAACCAAAATTTAAATGGATAATTCAGTTGCAAGGTAATGTCAATTAACTGCCAGACATTTACTGACCAAATCTTATTTCCAACTGATAACGCTCCAATCAGAATTGGTATCCCTGAAGGATTACCTATAATTACTAGTGAGTCTAAGGCACGCCTGAAGCGTGGTAGATCACTTGGTTCCAAAGAAAATTATAAACATCCTCGGAAAAATAAGGAGCAAATAAAAATGATGGTCGAAACGAGAATATCTCTCCAGAAGAGACCGTTGATATAGTTAATAATAAAGAGAATCATCAGGTACCTGAAATGAATAAGAATAAAGAGATCTCGATTAGCTATGTCATTACGGAAAGAAGATGAAACCATTGTAAAAATAATTGTCGACAATGTTTTGCATAAAATATAGCTCACGATATTATGAATAAAACGAAGATCGTGAAACTATCTCTATGGTAAAGTGTAGAAATAAAATAAAATTGGCCAAAAATGGAAAGGGGCAATCAAGTTTATAGACTCATTTGCAAAACGAGGGCATATAGTCCAAACACCAAAAGACAATAATTTGGTGGATTATAAAGTGGGTATTTTGTGCGAAAAAACAAATGAATAAAATGATATTACTATATATATAATACGGCTTGTCGCAAAAGGTGTTACCCAAATGCCTGGTGTTGATTATGAAGAGAAATATTCTTTTGTGGTGGACATAATAAGTCTAGCAGTACATGAATATTTGAAAACGTGCCTCATAGATGTGATCACAAACTATTTGTATGGTTTGTATTACCATGACATAAATATGAAAACTATCTGAAGGATTTAAAGTGCCAGAAGCACATAATAACTATTCCCGGGAAGTTTAATCAATAAAGTGAAACAAAGCTTTGTATGGATTAAAACAATCGGAACAAAATGTGATATAACCATCTTAGTGAGTTTTCGATAAAGGGGACCATAATAATGGTCATACAAGCATTTATTAAATATTCAAGGTCAAAGTCTGTTGGAACTCCTGAAGAGTTGTACAAGCCGTGCAATGTTTAAAGAAATATCTTAAGACGAAAAGACCTTGGATAAGCAAATTTCTTGTTTTGTCATCATTTGCCATGCAATGTTTAAAGAAATATCTTAAGACGAAAAGACCTTGGATAAGCAAATTTCTTGTTTTGTCATCATTTTTGTTTTCAAGTTTTTCAAATTAAACATTTGAAAGGCATTGGAATTGCTTGGTCCTGGAGTACCATTTTCTTAGTGCAATATCAGTTTTGAAGCACTAATATATCTTATCAATAATAAATATTATGATATACCTTATGCGGTTGGTTTACTAGTAAGATGAAGTTCCTCGCCAACTCGAAGTCATTGGACTGGTATGAAAGATAACTTCGAGGGACCATGGATATGGGATTATATTATTCTAATTTATCCATATCAGTTTTGATTAGTTATGCAAATGCAGAGTATTTATCATATCATTATAAAGCCAGATATCAATCAAGAGATATTGGCTCCATGCGAGGCATAGATGTGTTTGTTTGATTGGTTAACTTCTTTATATATTTGGAGAACGTGCAATCGATCAAGAAGTACTCACAACGTTATTTGAAGATAATACAGCTTTAAAGCTCAATAAAAGGAGGGTTTCTTCAAAGGCGATCAGCCAAAACATATTTCACCAGAAATTCTTCTTCACTCATGTTTCAATTAAAATGGTGAAATCATTGAATCAAGCGACAATCCAGAAGATTGCTCACTATGACCTTATCACCCCAACTTTTGGAAAGGATGGTAGAATTGATCGAGATTCGAGATACGACTTTTGAAAGTCCTAATCGGATGATCTTGTCAGGGGGAGAGATGATATGCGCTGCACTCTTTTTTTCTTTACTAAGTTTTGTCCAACTGGATTTTCTTGGTAAGGTTTTTAACGAGGTAGCATCTTCATTGCATATCATTGTTAAAGATTATGTACTCTTTTTCCTTCACTAGGGTTTTTTCCATTTGGGTTTTATCTAGTAAGGTTTTAACGAAGCATATTCTTATTTACATTCAATAGACATTCAAGGGGGAGCGTTATAAATAAATTATTAAGTGTGAATTGTCTATTGAAACCCCCCCCCCCCCCCCCCCCCCATTCCACATTCTCCACCACCACCACTATATTCATTCATATTTATTCATAAGTAATAATTATGTAATTTTCTCTTTGTATCCTTTGTAAGCTTATAAATAGGCTATTGGGTGAATCATTTGTATATAGAGGTAAAATCTATGAATGAGAATAATCTTCTTTCATCTCGTCTCTATTTTCTTTGTTTATTGTTTCTATTATTTTACAAGAAATTTCTCTTTCTACCCAAATTTTTTATTTTAGAGACTGAATATTTTCAATTTTGACAGTAACATTCCGTAAATTAGTAACACATTTAAACAAGAATTGCATTTCGTCTAGATCGGGTCTCAAAGACTAATCCTAGCCCGACCCGAACTCAACCAGCCCGTTTGCGAACAAAAAAAGAAAAAGAAAAAGAAAAAGGAACCCTTTCTTCTCTTCTCTGTGTTCCGGAGACTCGCAGTCGCAGCAGAGATCCCTTTCTCTCTCTTCATCGACCACAATCAGGTTCGCCTCTTCTCTCTCTCTATAAAACCCTACAAACCCTAGATCCTCGTCGTCATCCTTGTTCTCCAAGCGTAGTTTGATTTCTTGATTTTTATTAGAGAATTTCTTTCTTGGGGGAAAAAAAATCAGGGATCTTTTTTTTATATTTTTTTATAATGTACATTTAGGGCATAATCACATGATTTAGCTGTTTTAAATCACTGAACATGTATATCTAATTTGATGTAATAATTATACCCTTCATTGTCAATTTTCATTCTTAGTCTTGGCTAATTTTTTTTTTTTTTTTAATATCCTAAATTTTAAATCGTGTAATATTCCTACTGTTTACAAGAAGGTACTAAGTTGTGAAATTCCACAGCATGTTTTGGATTGAGATTATTGTATAGTGTTTTGAGTTATAGTAGAACAATTTCTCGTGTTTTTGGAGATTTAGATATGTTTTTACTTATGGGTTATCAGAGACAAATTACAAAATTTGACGATGGCTAAGTCGACTGCTAATGATGCGCAAGCACTGATTGGCTCTCTGCGTACAGCTTATGCTGCCACCCCAACCAATCTCAAGGTATTTTTTAGTTAAAAGCATGCTTGTTATGATCATTTTTTATTGATGTAATATGTTTAACAAACCTGAATGGTGGGTTTCTCTCGATGTGTTTTTACTTGCAGATCGTTGATCTGTACGTAGTTTTCGCAATCCTTACTGCATTATTTCAGGTATGATAAAATGAATCTTCCTTTTTTTTTTTCCTTTGATATCATTGCGTGTAAGTATGTACAATATGGATATACGCGACACAAATTTTTATTTACATCTGAGATTTGATAGCCTTTTCAGACAAGTGATTCACATATATGTGTTTAAACTTTAAACTTTGCGTATTCTCACTTCGGTATCAATTTTCTCCTAAGAAGATGACTCTATTAGCAATATAAGTTGGTGAAAGTTTGTATAACATTTAACTGAAACAGAGAACTGACACATCTTTGAAAAATTTACATCTCGTCTCCTATTGATTTTAAAAGTTGGTGCACCTATGAAACGTCTTCACTTATTAATTGAGACTAGGGACCTGCCAACCAGGTGAAGTACTTTGCTAATTTATCTCATTTTATGATCCTTACAGCGATAGTCATTCACTCAAGCACTAAGTTGTCAAGAAATTATTGTCCTCCAACTTGTGAACTTAATGAGCAAATAACTTCTTTGTTAGATAAGAAAGGTATAATTAGAACCTTTATTCCATAATACTTAAAACTATTTTTATTTAATAAACTCTAGACACTTCAAATAAGAGATGGAAAGGGAAAAAATTGAGGAAATGACAGTAGCTTGAGTCATTCGATAAGTTGATATGTATCATAATGGAATACATGGAGAAATTGGAGTTTGTTGATATATGAGACTGCAGTCATGATGATTACTATATATATTATCATCTATGTGTATCCTGTCATAGTGTTGCAACTTATTAATCCAACTTTGCAACTTTTAATTTTAGCTACTTCCTGAGCATATATTATCTACTCCACCAGCCTTTCTTGACTATGTCCATCTTAACCATAAAAAATCTTGTTAATGGTAAATTAAGTTTCTCAATTATATCTTGGGGTGAAATTTTTATGTAGTGTGCTTCGTATAAGAGATGTGTTTCTCCAAAAAAGATCATTTTTTCCCCTTTTTACCTTACTGATTGGCCCTATATTTCTAGCCTTACTATAGTAAATTGGTTGAAGCCACTAGCAAGTATTTCTCGTAGTTGAAAACTGATCCTATTTCATTAGGTCTATTAGTTAAGGTATGACTGTTTATGATATACACGGTAGTCGATTCCCCCAATATAATCTGATTTGGTCACTTGTTAAGGAATTGTGTAGGATGCCCTAATGCCACAAAATCAACTTCTTCCCCATTCATAGAGATCAAAATTTAAAGTAGATAGATCTTACAGTTTTTTGGATACAGCGTAAAATATAAGTGTTGTTATTTTGAAGTGACAAATTATGAATTTTAGTAATTCTATGCATAGTAGAAAATGCCTAAAGCATGGTGATGTAACTCTCAAGATTCCCTTAATCTATCCAAATTCAGATTGAGGGAAGTGCCGTTGGTTTCTTGTTTCAAAAACAGACGATCAAGGAAATCATAATGTAGCATATAACCCAATTGCACTCCCAGTTATACTTTCTATCTTAAGCATGGCTTAGAGTAGGTATTACTTTGTCTCTGTTGTGCTCTACTTAACTATCATGATATATCATAACTAGAATAATATACACATAAATGCACTTGTAGCTAGTCTTTCTTTGTTGAGCATAGCTACAACTGTATTATGAGGTGTTCTTTCATCCCCTTATTCCTTCTCTTACTGTATAACTCACAGGATTTGTGTATTAACGAGTGGTTCAGAATTTGAAGTCCATAGCCAGTGTGATTAGCCCAGTTTATTATGTGTTTTAACTTCCCCACCATAATATTTGATGGGAGTTCACAAGTATCACGCATAGTACTTCTTTTCCCGTAACCATGTAGAGAGAGTCTATGTATATTGGGTCATGCAATCATTTGTCACACACTTCTGTTGAGGGCCTGCCTATCATAGTGCTGCATTGAGATTCATGCTGGGAATACTAGAATACATTATTGCTTAGTTCTTCTTCATCCCATACCATTTTGTTTGCACTGAAGTCATAGCCCTTCTGCTCGTGGTAATTTAACTATATTCATGTTTTAGTTACTTTGTTCGCTAATGAGTTTGAGTAACTTCATTATCACATCAACTCAATTGAAAGATTCTCATAGTGTTATTCATCATGCCTCTAAATGAATCTTTTTAGCTGCTACATTTTGCAATGAATGATTCATGTAACCCTTGAACTCTGCGCATCATTTCATGAGTTGGTACCATGTGAATCTATTTGATTGTCAATACATTCAAGTATACTTCTAATTGGATTTTGTGATCATCATCATCCTAGCCTTTTTGTAAAATTGGGTTAGTTGTCTGTGAAAACCCTTTTGTAGAATTTATTTCTTACAACTGGCTTGCTTACAGCATGTGGAATTTCTGGAGTTGTGAAAAAGAGGGAGCCTTTTCTACTAGACATTGTACGCATCTTATTAGCATTAGTTGCTGTTAAGTACATGCACTTATCTGGGCTGATCAATTTTAACTTTTAAGTTTACAGTAGCAACTCTAAGTTGCACTTGATTAAGGAATATGAGTCTATACTGATCACCAATTGTCAAATACAAGATTGCTTACATCCTAACTATTCTATTGGTGCTGAGGTTTCCTGTCCCTGATATTCATCTAATGTTAAATTTTGTCAAAAAACTGCATTCCATACCAAACTTTTACCTTTAGGAAAGCAGTCGCTGCTATTTACAAACTAATATGCAACTATAGAACTTTTTCAAAAAAATGGAAGTTATTGAAGTGAGTGTTTTTTGTTACTATCGAATGATTTTGATGGAGCCTAACAGTTTTCAGTTTCAAGCCCCATGGGAAAGATTAGAGTGAGGTTGACAACCAATTTCGTAGTTAAAATGAAGGTGTGAAATGAATGATTGTGATATCTTGTTTGTATTCATCTGATGAAAATGCCAAGTAGGTGTGTTATAATTTATGAAGGGAGGGGATTTAGGCTCTGTTTGGCATTGCAGAAATTGCTTTTGCTGAAAAGTGATGTTACCAAGAGTAGTGTTAGAAAAAAAAAATGTTTAATTTAAATTTTTCGTAGTAATTAAAATTACCAGTATGTCGGGAAAAAAGCTTAAAAAGTCATTTTGGGAAAGTATTTTAAGTATTTTTGGCAAAACATAAGTTTAAATAAGTTTCCCAAGCACCTATTTTGAGTCCAAGTGCTTTTAGACCCAAAAGCACTCTCCAAAAGAACTGCCAAATGCAGCCTTATAGGCGTCACTGTATGTGATAATTCTTCACCTTATTGTATATGTTCTCTTCAAACGGATGCTGATACAGGTATGGATGTTTTTCCAAATACCAAATTTAGTATCCATAAATTTGAATAGATTATGGGTGCTAACCTGAAATTGTTATTTTTATTTTTTTTTAAAGTCGATACCAGAAATTGTTATTGAGTCTAACATATGTATGATTATGAAATGAGCTGAATTCAATCATCAAGATTGTCTCTTGTTAAGGTTGGAAAAATATACAAAATTAGATTGGTTAATGGTCATGATATTGCCACATAATGGTAAGCCGACTTCACTCTTCAGAATATATGCCTTATGAAAACTTTTATGTGAATGACAGATATCTATCCTGTTATTCAGATACTTTGGACAACTTTCTTTTTCTTCGATTAAATGCATGATGGATTTACCAAATCCAGGATTGAATTCAAATCTGATAGTTATTACCCCATTTACACCAAATGCCCCAAATCTCCATACATTGCATTATCTTTATAATTCCTTCTTACCGATGCGGCAATAGAATATATAATTGTTAACACCGGTCAGGAAAACTGTATGTTAGAGATGTAGGAGAAAAAATTGTGTGCTCGTTCAAAGTGTGGTTCAGTTGTATATTCCTAATCATGTAAAATGATTAGTAATTGACTATGTACATGTGATTTTACAGGTGCTTTACATGGGTATAGTTGGATCATTTCCATTCAACTCTTTCCTGTCTGGTGTGCTTTCTTGTGTTGGGACTGCAGTTCTTGCAGGTGAGAGCTACCAGTACATATTCTTAGCCTTTTGCCAATGAATGCTTATAAATATTGGTTTTCGAAGTTAACAATAACTAACTAGGCATTTGCAGTTTGTCTCCGCATCCAAGTTAACAAAGAGAACAAAGAATTCAAGGTAAATTATTTTCCCAGCTTTTACAATTATTTCTCTATTGGTTTCAATATTAACTGATCCAGGATTATTTTCAGGACCTGCCACCGGAACGGGCTTTTGCTGATTTTGTTCTCTGCAATCTGGTTCTCCATCTTGTTATCATGA
Organism: Hemerocallis citrina; assembly: GCA_017893485.1. Classification (NCBI taxonomy): domain Eukaryota; kingdom Viridiplantae; phylum Streptophyta; class Magnoliopsida; order Asparagales; family Asphodelaceae; genus Hemerocallis; species Hemerocallis citrina. The sequence continues at coordinate 259,364,900 of CM030358.1, forward strand.
ACTTCCTCGGATAAATAGCGCTTCATAAGTTACAACAAGATCTCGTTTCCTTGGGTTCTTGTATGATTTTATGATGTTAGCAAGACTTTCTAATTTTACAATGGTTGAGCAGCATGGATTTTAAGTTGTCCACATTTATCAGTCCCTGAATCGTATTGTAGTTGAGGAGCTGAATTATGATGAGTAAGAATACAATCCTTGATTTTGGGCTAGTGTTGATGTTTATGTCATGCACTTGAATTTTTTGATAATCATGTCATGTACTTGAATGCTGCCATCTATGTTGAACATTTGGAGGAAGGTTATGAGCTTGTTCCATTAACCATTTGTGCATTGCGACTGGAAATTTATTCATTTAGAGCATCCACAGTCATTTTCTATTTTGGCCAAATTCCCATTTTTTGAGAAATGAACGTCTGCAGTCGTTTGCTATTTTGCCATATTTTGGCAAAATTGCTACGGTCGGTTCTCAAATTTGAGAAACGAAATGAAGATTCTCAAATTATTTCCGTCCCAATTATTATTTTTTCTAATCATATCACACATGATGTGTCGTCCCAAATTAATTGACTATTTAAAAATAACTATTTAAAAATAAAATAAAAAAATAACTCAGACGATACATGTTTCGTCTTGAGTAATTTTTTTTATAAAAATTGTATCCTCCTTGTGATCGGACGGGACAACATGTCCCGCCCCATATTTTAATTTTAAATTTTTTTCTCTTTTGTATTTGTCCCATTTTGTCCTCAAACGGCTAGTGCATCTGAAACGGCTATATTGTATCCAATGTCTATTTTCTCTTCAACGGTTAAATATTCACTCAGCTCTTGGTGTATTCATATATAAATAAGTAGCCAACAACAGTAAAGGAGTCCACAAATTCAAACCAAAAATTTTAGAAACCAACTCTTGCAAACGAAAGCAGACTGAGAATATCATCGGAAAGAATGGCAACTCGGGGTTCAAGGGGTAGAGCCTATACAACAAATGAAGACGTCATTCTTTCACAAAGTTGGATAGCAATCACTCAAGATCCTACAATCGGTGCCGACCAATCGGGTACCAAATTTTGGGATCGTATATTTACCACATTCCAAGCTATTTTAGGCACTACAACTGATTGAACAGCAAATTTGCTATGTAGTCGATTTCACATTATCTCCAAAGATGTCTCTCTATTTGTTGCTAAGCTGGCGAGTGTAACAAATAGAGCTGCAAGCGGAACAAATGAGGCCGATAAGGTATGCAAAAATTTAAAATTCGATGTTTTTTTTTATATAATGTATTGTTTAAGTTACAAATTATAGTATGTTGTTTTTTTGGTAGATACGAGAAGAAGCAAGAACGGAATACATGCATTCAACCGGGAAAACATTCAGATTTGATGAATGTTATGAATTGCTCAAGGATTTGCCAAAATTTTCTTTACGTACCACACATGTGTTCGAATATGGCCCGAGTTCTCAATCATCTCATGGTGGTAGCAGTCAACGTGCGCCCATGAGTGTTGACTTCGAATTGGATGGACCGCATGGCCTTGATTTTTCTACACCCCACTCCCGGCCACCTGGTCGAAAAGCAAAAAAAGGAAAGGCAAAAAATAAAGCAGATGCTTCTTATTCGGCTATGCTTGAAGAGACCAGAAATTTTAACTCTTTTTATAAAGAGACGCAAGAACGTAGGATACATGCAACAGAAATGAAACTTGCAATGAAAAAAAAGATCAGGAAATGAAAGAGCGAATGGAGGAAGATCGGATAATGGGTATGGACTTGAGGCAATATTCTAACGATCAACGTTATTATTTCAGTTGCAGACAACGAGAAATAATGCAAAAAAGAGGTTGCAGTAGGGATTGACATATACGTCTAGGTTTGTCATGTTGGAGTTACATCCCAGTAACATGAATTGTACCCTTATCATTATTAGATTCCTATCTACCATCTAGAATCGTATTTATTTGAAATGTATCATTTTCATTACTACATTCCTATGTACTGTATGCCTACTTTTAATTATATTATTTGAAGAAAAGGTGGAATATAGCCACCCTGTTTCATTAAAGAGAGTTTAACAAAATAACCCAGAATACTGGGTGCAACTTTTAATTATATTGTATTGTATTGTTTCTTTTTAATTGAATTTTATCTTTCAAATTGTACACTGGATTATATACATTTGCATTACATAGGAGGATAATATTGCATTACATGTTTAACAAAACAACAATATGCCAACATTGTGTTCAAACTTCAATAAGATTATGAACGGATACGAGTACATCAATAAAATTTCTTTCGTTCAAACATCAGACTAAATATTAAGACTAAATAAAAAAGAGTTCAGACTAATTAACAATATGATCGTGTCTTCCAACCATTACTCGGCATCCCATATTCGTTCCAAATATGGTCAATTACATCTTGTAGCAGTAGATGATGTTTCTGTCGATCATGTAAAACAACATTGCATGCCATTCGAGCTGTATGTTCACTTGGAGAAGCTCTATTAGGTATTACGGCTGTAGTTGAAGAACTTTGTTCGTAGTCATAATCATGTAGTACTTCTTCCCGTTCGTCCTCGACAATCATATTATGTAATATAATACAAGTCTTCATGATATAAGACAGACTATCTGCATCCCATATTCTAGCTGGACTTTTCACTATTGCAGATCTAGCCTGTAAAACCCCAAAAGCACGTTCGACATCTTTTCGTGGACCTTCCTGTATTTGTGCAAACTTTTTCTTCTTTTGTGTCTAGTGTAGTAAGTTTTTACTATAGTGGCTAACGGGGGGTATATTCCATCTGTCAAATAGTATCCCATGGAGTAATGATGATTGTTGATAATATAATTAGTTGGAGGTGTACAACCATTAAGAATATCATTAAATAATGTAGATCGGTTTAGTACATTCAAATCATTATTGCTGCCCGGCATTCCAAAAAAAGAATGCCAAAATCAGAGATCATACAACGCAACCACTTCGAGTATGATTGTAGGCTCACGGGCATGACCCGTATATTGGCCATGCCAAGCTGCAGGGCAATTTTTCCTCACCCAATGTATGCAATCTACACTACACAACATACCAGAAAATCCACAGAATTTATTCTCTTCGAGGAGTCTGTTAACATCCTGTGCATTAGGTTTTCTTGTATATTGCGCTCCAAAAATGTTCACAATTGCAATACAAAATTTACGTACTGTGTTTAGCACTGTAGTTTCCAAAATTCTTACATATTCGTCGACTGCATCAACAGAAGATCCATACGCTAAATATCGCATTGCAGCTGTTAATTCCTGTATTGAAGACAAACCAATAGATTTTGTAGCATCTGGGCGTTGTTGAAAGTATTGATCGTACCCAATGCATGCTTCAAGTACCCGATTGAATAAAACCCCACGCATTCAAAATCGACGATGGATTATACTATCAGGGTAAACTGAATTATCAGAGAAATAATCCCTCCACAAACGTCTGTGGCCTCCCTCTTTTTCACGGCGAATATAACGGTGATGCTTTTCTCATCGTGAATCTTGCATACCCAAAGCTATTTGTTGCATGCGGTTGTTATGCATTATTGCAATCGTCTTCATGATCCCATTCATCGTCTGAGTTAGTGGAGGTTGAAGAAGAAGAAAAATGAGACATTTTGGTGGCGTACGATGTAGATCTCAGAATATTATTACGTGTAGGTTAATGTGGTTATTTAAATAGGAATGAAAGAGTTACATAGGAGGATGGTTCACGTGAAACATCGATCCAAAATATTAAAAAGGAGATGGGATAGGTTTGGTTTAAAAAAATTAAAGTACGGTTCACATGAAACATCATTCATTAGATTCCAAAATAGGAAGACCAAACATGTGGAATTATTTATAACATAATACCAAAAGCACCCTACAACACATCCATTATCATCAATAATACAAACTTACATTATTACTAATCATATTGGGTTGCAGGTACATATGATAGTGTTCCAGTTGTACCTTCTGCACAGGTGTCATCGATAGTTTCCAACAACTCTGTCTGCCGCGATGTAGAAGACCGATTTCTCAATACCGATCTCCTACCTGAAACTGCTATCGGGGGAAATGAATCTCTTAGCACCATTTCATCTGTTATAAATCTTCGTAATAGACAATTATTTCTTGATAGTTCCGGCACTATCTGTACAACTCCTCCTACAAAAATAGTAGTGATATTTCAACTCATTAAGAATAAACATTTGCAGGTTGAAAAGAAAAGGTTAGTCAGTTTCTTACATATGATTGATCGCCGCACGTTTCAAACTCAAAAGTTTCTTGACCAAGGCTTCTCGTCACTATACCACCCATGGTAAGGGGCGCTTCAATTATGAGCTCACCATGCAATGCAAGTCTAGCAAGTTGCGGTTGTGTTGGATACAGCGAGGACAACCAAAACAGAGGAGCTGCAAATGGTAATTGGGCAGAAGGATCACTGCAATTAGCTGCCCCTATGGAATCAACGTTTGCTCCATGCAAGAGAGTCAGCATAATAGGACCCACTGATACCTTAGACTAATACTGATCATATAAACTTTGTGGAACATGACAGACAAGTGTAGAAGCATCAATTGGTTGACAGTAATCATGTGGTTTCATTCTAGACATAATAGTAGGAGGATTTGCTGGGATAGCAATAACCCCAATTATTTGGCAATAACATCGATCACCGAGATACCAAACTCCCTACATTGAAACATTAATTAGCACTAACAATCGGAAGAAACATAAGCATTGAAACATTAAGTTCATAATTTATTACCTGATCGCCATATTGGAAGATAACACGGTGGCGGGATAAGAAGATCGCACATTGAATATCATACTCGCTCTCATATGACGATCCATGATATGGTTGCCATATAATAGATGCTGATGACCTCATCTCCAATTGATTCCGGGACTTGGAGATATTGTAACGGATCAAATCAGTTCTACTCTGATCTAAATTTTTGCGATTCCACCGTGTAATTTTAGGTATAATATCCGCATTTTGTAAATGAATCTCAAAAGCTACGGTTTTATCACTTATCGGTGTACAAATACTTGTGTATTCATAAGCCCAATACTACAAAAAAAACCAACATATTAATATGTATTATTGATATTCTTACTACTAAAATTATGTATTATTGATATTGTTACGACCATATTATTATATTGCTGAAATATTACCTCCAGTACTTGCCACAAACCGTTAAATGCTTTGACTTTTAGTCTACTACAAGAGTCCAGAGACAAATATAGCAATGCCAATGTGGGACTTCCCCAATCATGCGTGCCGACTAGGTTCAGATCTTCAAAAGCAGCAAGGAAACCACATCTAACTACCAAAGAAGCATTGAGTAGAAGAAACTCACCCACAAAGTACATGAAGAAAGCTCTGGCAACTTTCATTGCCACTTGAGGATCTGTCTTAGCGGCTTCGATCCATTCTTTCTGAAAATACTTCTTCAAGAACGAGAAACGTATTCCATGAGATTTCCAATCTTCTGATGTAATTTCTGCAAAAGAACCGAATCTGAACAATATCGAAGGTGTATGCATCATCGTTACACGGCGGTACATCACCGATTCCAATAGATAATCCTGTTAGCATTGTCCAGTCTAACGGGGTAAATCCCAACTCGCCGCCTGGAAGATGGAAGTGTGGGTCGTCTCCCACCATCTCTCAACTAATGCCTCAATAAGCCGCGCCGACGACTTTTCCTTTCCGTATCGATATTAAAAAAACGGTCCCAGCCGGCATTGTCGATCAATTGCTTAATTAGAGGGACAGTGCAAACTAGCTTGGAAGCTTTTCTCGGACCCTTCCAATTCCCTCTAAATGTAACAAATCCACTGATAGGATGCTCGGTAATTAGCTGATGTACATGTTGTCGATCATCGACAACTCTGTTCCACTCGGATGGATCACTATAATTCACAGACGCAGTCGATTCGTCTTCACTTATGTTGTGTGATTGTCCGGACTCGGCGTGACGTCTTGATTTGACTCTCCCAATAAATGTTTTGATTGTCGAAGCCATTTTTTTTCCACGGCGAACAAAATTTGAGTTGGGAGGGGGAAATTTTTTTTGGGAGATTAGGAAGAGAATTCGTCTAAACTCGATTGTCTTTGCATTCTGTAAGTTTCACATAGTATGCAATTTATATGAACCCAAAGTGAACACAAAGGGTAAACATGTCATTTGACATTCAATTAAGCATGGGGAACATAATTATTCAACTTTAAAAAAGGAGAAAAAAGCTTTGGACGATACTTCTTTTCTTCGTCTGAATCCTCGTCAGCAGGTCCGCAATTGCTGGACGGGACAACATGTCCCGTTTGGCATTTTTTTTTATAAAAACTTGGGACGGTACATGTTGTACCGTCTCAAACAATATTTTAAAAAAAATTTTGCGGGTTCCGTCCCACGCAAAATTTTTTTTAAAATTTGGAGGGACGGGACAACATGTCCCGTCTCATTCGATTTTTTAAGTTATTTTTTTAATCAACATGCTAGACGATAAATCTTGTTCCGTCTTCTTATTTTTTGAGAAATTATAGCAAATGACCACTGCAGACTCCCATCCTATTTCCTATTTCTCATTTTGACATTTTCTCATATTTGAGAAACACCATTGTGAATGCTCTTACCGAGATTCATTAGTTTTCTAATAGAAAATGAAGAAAAAGGGACATTGTACTTCTAGATGATGATTCTCTCAAATAAAGTGGTTGTAATTAAATAGCGAGACATCTTATTGTGGACGATTGACACCATTCTATTTCATATAAAAAATAGGATTTTTAATTCTTGCTTTAAGTGGTTGGGAAATGAAATACTTTTCAATCTATATAATAAAATACAAGGCAATTCAAAATAAAGCTATCAAGTGGCTCTCCTTCAATTGGAAGAAATCAACAGTCTAGATTTATGCTCACAAAAGATATTTTTCCGCCCATTACTGTAGCTACAATACCTGTTACTGTAGTTATTCAGATTTATACTTTATGTTGTGTGAAGTAGTAGATATTTGTTTGGATTTTAAAATTAATTAACCTTTAATCCCTACTTTTAATTAATTAAGAAAAAACTAATTAAAATCACACTAATCTTAATTAAGAAAAGCTTTAATTGTTGTGGTTTAATCGTTATTTTCTTAATTAATTAAAATTTAGGGATTAAAAGTTAATTAGTTTCAATCTAATTCAGCTTAATTAACTCATCCAAAACATTATGGATTAAGCGTAAATAAAATTAATTAATCCCTAATTTTGGATTAATTTCATGTAAAACAAAAAATAAAAAAGTGTTTTAAATTAATTTCACTACAATATTACTACAACCAAAACAAAGCTAACATTTAATTGTTGCTATAGTAAACCTATATTCAACCAAAACTACTTTTAAGAAATCAAATTCAAAGAATTGTTTTCGCTATAGTGTTTTTTCGCTCTTCATTTTTTTTACAGCCAATCGAACCACCCGTAATTGTTTTAGTATGAAATTATTTTACAAAATTCTAATTATTTTTTATAACTTATCGTGTAGTCACTAACCAGATGGTATTGCATATAAATATTGACCTATATGATTTGTTAGTTAAATAGGATTGCATATATTTTACTGTTTACAGTGTTTTTCATATATTGTATCGTTTAGAAGACGTGCCTACGGCACGTGTCCACAAGTAAACCTAGTAATATAACAAATTGGCACAATAAAAAGTCTCTAGAAAATTTTTTTAACGCATATTTTATGACAATATATAATGAATGGTGTGGATCATCCTAGTCTTAGTGTACAAGTACAACTACAATATAACATAATCCCATTCTTACTGCAACAACAATGTAGTATAGTGGGGATTTTCTTTCTACAAATATGTGTGGTTCCCTTCACCTTAAAACATGAATGTAGACATAAACAGAACATCACAAAACTTACAACAAGAAAGAATGAAAATGACCTTCAGTATAATCATAATCTAATTAAAGAATCGGTTGTTCGAAATGCATCTGGAACGATTAATGTCACGTCTCGCTTCTCGTTATATGAAAATACATGCACGTAACTGAGGCCTAGAGAATGATATAAGTATATCAACTCATATCATTCATAAGCTGTACAATACCAGTAGGCTCAACAATACAATAATAATTACAGGAACAAAAATGTAATGCAATAACCAATATCTGAGATACAAGAACTTACAGAATGCCCGAGAGTACACAATGCAATAAATATTTTTCAAGTTCTTCAGTATCTCATCATTTATACATGTACAAACAATAACTCGAAAGAAAAATGGAGAGTACCGTTAGAGTAAGCTTCGGGCGACAAGTAGTAGTAAACAATGAAAAAAAATAAAATAGGTACAATGTAATAATACACAAGAATTGAGACGATATTAGAGGTCAATAACTGATAAACGATAACAAGATCAAAAGTCGATAATCAATTATACAATGCTCGATAAATAATAGTCGACAATCAGTAAAAATAATAATCGATAAACAATAGTCAATAATAGAATTGATATTCGATAGTCAATGATGCACTGGTCGATAATCAACGATGGATAAACTATGGTCGATAAATAATATTCAATGGGGGCCAATAGTCGGTAAACAATAATCAATAATCAATAATTGATGACCAATAATCAATATCAATAAATCAATAGTCGATGTTTAGTGTCAATCTTTAAGTCTATCAATCTTTCATTTACTTACCTAATGCACGCAATCCTGCGTCCCATACCATAGGTTCGGGTGCATACAATCATGTGAACGTTTAGACTATAGTAGTGAATTTTACAGAATCATGTACTCGGGTCTTGCAATATTAATGACCAATGACCGATGACCGATGACCGATGACAGATGACCAATAACCAATACACGATAAATTTGATACTGTAGTCAGTAATCCACAATCAACAGATGACCAATATGACCGATAACAATGACCAATATGGGCTGTGACCAATATTCCCTTCCAAGTACACTCTTCTATATTGTCCACTACTAGGTCGACCCTTCTTATCTCGGCTTATTATTATTTCATTACGATCTATTATAGACATGTAATCAATTTGATCAATGAGGACGGTGGTATCAAGAATTATGCAATAGGTCCAATCATTGCGAACGATAGTATTAATATAATATCAAGAAAACATACATAGTTCAATTTATTAAACATGGAAAATAGCGGGTTTATATGAAAAAAAACATAACAATGCAGGTTCTGAATAGCAGCACCTATTGGTATTCAAATTCACTTTCTCTCTGCTACGAGAATGCAAATATGATTCCATCAGAGATTCTAGAAAATAGACTTTCTGCCGGTTCCAACGCTTATTCACACAACACATTATAGTTATATTAGCTAGGTCGATCAATCATTCTTTACCGGTTTCGTGCACAGTCTCAGTTTTGAAAGTTATAACATGACACTACTAAAAAGTCAATAACTTACAATTTATAAATCGAATTGAGAATCCGTAAGATATTTCAGATTCAAGACTCAGTGTACTACAATTTATATGTACAAGTTCTAAGTTTAGTGTTGGAAATTGTGTCGAAACCTCAGCTCAAGCTCAAGCAAAAGACATGACAGTATATTTGAATGTCCGATAATACAATAAATTAACGGTTCAAGATTTATATCAATAACAATGGCATGATAAGAAGACTATGAATCAGTAACATGATGTGATAAAGAAAACGATGAATCAATAATGAAATTCAATTAGATGTGATATTCAAATAAATAACTATTTGTCGGACGTTAAGAAAAATACTTGCACAAGAACAATAAAATGTGTACAAGAGATGCTTGCCTTATTAAGATGACGGTTGTGACAGGAAGAAGAGTGGCGATGTCATGATGAGAAACGAACGCAGCGATAGCAATGGCAACACAGTGAGACGAGCAGACAGTAACTCACACCTGCTTAACAGCGAGGTTTGGCTTTGTTCCAGCTGCGATGGAGGTAGCGAGCACAGGAGGAGCAGTTGGGAAACGAAGAAGGTGATGGGAGAAATGGAAGCACCACAACAAGGTGGTGGTAGCAACAGTGAGGAGATCAACTGCAGGTTGTGTTGCTCGCTGTTCGGATTCGAGGAAGGGCAGCAAACACCTAGGGCAGTAAGGAACTTTGGGGCAGTCTGAAGTGATGGCGGTTGGAGATAGCGAAGGAGAGCTCGGGGTAGTGTTGTAGGGTGCAGCAGCAGCGGTCGGGGACAGCCGCAGCGAGGGTGAGGAAGACGGTGGTGGTGGTGCAAGGGGGTTGCAGTGCTGTCGATGGAGAGCAGGTCGCGCGATGAGGGGCTACAACAGTGCGCACGGGAGGGGAGTGGTTGACAGAGGGCGGCACTGGCAGAGGTCAGAGGCGCTCGGTGATGCAGGCATCGGGGATGCTTGGCGAAACAGCTAGGGGGTGAGACCGGGAGGCAGAAGTAGCGCTCGGTGGTGGTTGTCAACGGGGCACAGGAGGCAGTCGGGGGTGTATGCAAGGGCGGCGCTGAGCTCAGTCGAAGGTGGAAACAGGGGGTCGGGGTGTTGCGGAGGTGAAGGAGATGGTGGTGGAGGAAGGCGGTGCACGGGGTGAGGTGGGGATGGGTTGCATTTGTTGGTGAAGACGGTGGAGCAGGAGGTCGGTGGTCGATGGTGCTCTGGTGGTGCTCGGAGATGGCGGGGAGAGGAGGAAGGAGATGAAGTAGGGGCTGCTGCGATGGTGTTCGGCACTGTCGAGGAGGCTGGCATCGAGAAGGTCACGGTGGGACTGTGAGGGTGACGCTCGGGTGCTGCTTGGAGGAGAAGAAGGTGGTCACGAGGTTGAAGGTGGTTGCATGGTGGGGGGTGGCGGAGGCGTCGGTGTAGGCATCGAGATGGAGATGCCGCGAAGGGAAGGAGGGGTTGCGGATTTCACTCAGGAGGAAGAGAAGCGAGGTGCGGCAATGTGGGGGCTCGCAGGAAGTGGTGGCTGGTTGTCGACGGCAGTCAGGGCGGAGCAGCACTAGGTTGCTACGATGGGTGAAGGTGGTCGACGGGTAGAAGAAGAAGAAGGAGCAAGAAGAAGAAGAATTGGTGGTGGGGCCTAGGTTTGTTAGGGAGAAAGATAAGAAAATTTTGCCCGTACTATCCCACTTTTTGAAAATATTTTGGGCTCTGCCCCACTTCCGAAAACAATTAGCGTTCTACTTTCTGTTTAGAACACGTCAGCATAAACCGTTATTGGAAATAACGACATAGGTTATTCACGTACCGTTATTTTCAATAACGGCATCTATATTTAAAAAAAGTGTCATGCCGTTATTTGGAATAACGACATAGGTTATTTTGTTTTTCGACAACTTGTAGTCTCCATTTAGAGAAAAAATTGTAAGTGTGAAAACCTTATAACAGATGCCGTTATTTTAAATAACGGCATTCTCAATACTGATGCCGTTATTTGGAATAACGGCATCAGTTATAAATTTTTTTAAAATAAAAAAGTAACTTATTATTCATCCTCTCTGATGAATAAGTTAAAAAAAAAAAAATTTTAACTGATGCCGTTATTCCAAAAAAAAATAACGGCATCAGTTATAATTTTTTTGTTTAAAAACTTATTATTCATTCTCTCAGTTTCCAAACAACGGCAAGAGTTCATTTATATATAACTGATACCGTTTAACGGCATCAGTCATTCGAATGCCGTTATTCAGGATAACGACATTATTTATAAGTTTTTTTCACACTTGGAATTTTTTAAAGTGAGAAGATTCACACTTGTAAGAGAAATATACTGATGCCGTTATTCCAAATAACGACATGAAAAAAAAATGTAAAATAGATGCCGTTATTGAAAATAACGGCACGTAAATAACCTATGCCGTTATTTCTAATAACGGTTTATGCTGACGTGTCCTAAACATGGGTAGATCGCTAATTGTTTTCGGAAGTGGGGCAGAGCGCCAAATATTTTCAAAAAGTGGGGCAGTACGGCAAAATTTTCAAAAGATAAGGGATGGGAGATTTTTCTAATAGTTATATTATAATAATAGAGGAGTTGGGGCGGGGGGGGGGGGGGGGGGGGGGGGGGTTAAATAAGGAGGAGGCTGATGAGTTGGAATTATATATGTGGGTTTTGGATTGGATTGTATTGGACTCACAATAAAATAAGAAATTAAATAGTTATAGGATGAGCTAGGTTATTAAATAGGGCATGAATTAGAATTGGGTCTGGATTTCTTTTACAAAAATAAAATCATAATAATAAGCTTGGGTTGAACTAGGCTGAAGAACTTGGGCTTCAATAAATAATAAGATTTTAGAATGAGTTAGGATTTGAGATTGAGTTTTCACAAAATAATCATATAATCAAATAGAATGGACTAGAATATTTTGCTTTAAAAAATAATAATAGACACAATTGAAATTAATAATTGGAATGGATTTAATATTAAACAATAGTAACCTGAAATAAATAATACTAGTAAGATATGATAGAGTGGGTTGAAAATTTCTGGGTTCCACAAAATAATCAAATGAAAGCAAATTGGATTAAATAGAATGGCATAATTTATGTCAAATAATTGAAATACAAGAATTGAAAGAGATGAAAAAAATACAAATAAAACCAGTACAAATGGAAACATGGGTTACGATGTGACTTGCCGTTGGAAATGGAATTGGAATGATTAACATGTTATGTGACTTACCCATATACCAATTCATCTTGTTCATGTTCCCCAAAAAAATTCATCTTATTTTCCCAACAAATTAATAAAGAATCAACCTTTCATAATTAGCCCTAATATAAATTATATAATCATCGAGTGTATTGCATACTGCACAACTATGAAATAATTATTAATGTACTATTTTCCCCATGCTTGCCCAAATGTAAAAAAACTTTAAAATGATTCCCACACTCTCTGTATCCCTATATACATAAAAATAATTTATTAAATTACAAATTTCTGTATAACTTGTTCATTCAAACTGGAATGTTGAGTATTGATGTTGCTGTTTTTTGGGTGTAGGAGCAACAGATAGTGAGTTCTTTTGATGAAGAGAAAACTTAGATCTCAGCCATAGATTTAGCCCTGATGTGAGACTAGTATGAATGGAGTGTGTGGACACAACGACCGCCGAGGACACAACGACCGGCGAGGACCTGCAATAAAGTTTGAAACACCGGGAGGATTCCTGGTGACATACCCTCCGATGCTCAAGTCAGAAAGAGGGATTAGGTAGTGAAATTTTGATTACCCGGTAACTGTTGAGGTAAGGCTATATTTATAGACTAGTGGGGACCTGTTAAGAAAGATTCCCCAACTGTTAATATAGCCATTAGGCCCCCGATTTTGGGGGATTTGATGACTAGCTACGCAGGGCAAGTCAACTCCCTTAGATGGGCTGAACTTACGAGGTGGGCCAGCGGGCGGTCTGTGAGTCGTCATTGGGCCCGCTGATCTGGCCTTAGGAGTTTCATGATTTGTGCAGGGATCATGCGATGTGAATCGGTCCTGATTTTCACCCTCATCATAAGCCCCCCACTCTCTGAGGTGACCTTGCGGTATTCTTCGAGGAGTAGGTACTCTGTTGAGGGGATTGTGTAGGCAAGTACATCCTGCACGAGTCGAAGGACTAGTTTGGCAATGAGTTCGGGATCGGAGAGTCCCATTGGGGGAGCGAGCCTACAGGGTACTCGGGGCCGACCTGTAGGGCCGAGGCTCAAGCTTGCGAACGCCTTGGGGCTAAAAACCATGCTGAGGGGGGTGGAGCGAGGTGAGTCCTAGTTGAGGGAATCTTCCATGAGGCCTCGGAGTCGGGAACCACGCTGAGGGGCGAGGCACTAGGCGAGTTCTCGTTGTGAGATTTTCTCAGCGAGATCTCGGAGTCGGAAACCATGCCCAGGGGCGAGGCACGATGCGAGTTCTTATTGTGAAATTTTCTCAGTGAGATATCGGAGTCGGAAACCATGCCGAGGGGCGAGGCATGAGGCGATACCCTTATTATGGGGATTTTCCCAAAAGGTATCGTGGTTGGAAACCACACCGTTCGGCGAGGCACGTGCACAACAGTTTGGATGATCGTTTGTTAGATTTGGTAATCATGTGGCTTCACGGCAACTGGAGTGTAACACCCCACAAAATTTGAAATGGCAATTTTACCCCTCATGTGTTACGCGCGTGTATTTTGTAATGTACTTCAATACGTATTTTGGATTCCAACCATTTATGCATTTCCCGTCTTCTTTTATCCTATTTTGAGTCAACTCAAATATTAAATTTCAATCTCTGTATTTTTTTTACGTGTTTTATACGTATTATCGATGCACGTATCGATTACGTATTTTCCACCGCTACGTGTGATATTTTCTATGTGTATCGATTATTTATTTAATAACGTATTCGAATTCATTTTATAAACGGAAGTTTATTTTTCTCCTATTTCGATTTAAATATTTTTATATGTGCGGTGCACGTGTTTTTTATGTACATATTGATTACGTTGTGGAGTATATAAAAATTAATGAAATATTTTTTTTATATTGTATTTCAATTATTTATGAACATTTTTTCGTTGATAAAGTCGATTTTGTATTTTGATATTTTACGTGCGACGCACGTATTTGCGGTGCACGTATTTAAGCGTATTCGTTCTCAAAATAAAATTTTGAAGTGTGTGTGTGTTTATTTTATTTGTGTATGAAAAATCTAATTTATAATCAAACTAAACTTATTTAAACATTTACTCTATTTTATAATCTATATATATATATATATATATGGGTAAAAGGGATATGAGCAACTTGCTCATTTAGTAAATGAGCAATTGATTATGTGGCATGCATGTGATACATTGGACAACTAACCCTTTTAAGAATTTTTCAATCACATGTATGCCAAATCATCAATTGTTTATTTACTAAATGAGCAAGTTGCTCATACCCCTTTTTCCCTATATATATATATATGTATGTATGTATGTATGTATGTATGTATGTATGTATGTATGTATGTATGAATAAAGTGCGTGCAAGTGCGATGCACGTGCACGTGTAAGCACAAGAAGAAGAGGGCCGACTGTTTTGGGATGGAGGGAAAAAGTAAGCTTTTGAATTTAATGAGTGGAGTTAGTGGGTGATTAGTGGACAATTAGTTAATATAACTATCTCCTAATTACTTATATAATTACCAATACCCATTCACTCTCCTCATCTCTCCCTTCTTTCTCCTCTCTGCCCATTTCCGAAACCTCCAGCCAAGTCCCTGTTGCTTCCTCCACCTACTCACCATACATATAACTTATAAACTATTCACTATATATATATATATATATATATATATATATATATATATATATATATATTTAATTATGTCATGATGTGTTGAAATTCTATTGTGATTCAAATAAATTACTAGAACTTTGCTGATTAGAAAGAAAAAAATGAAAATAGTATCTAGTGAATTGTTGATGCATGTTAGAATATTTTTATAAGAGTCAAGACAATGTGACATGTATGAAAATAGTTTTAAAATGCTATTATAATAGAGAAATGTGGAAATGGTCTCATTAATATATATTTTATGAGTATACGGAAATTTTATAAAGAAGTTTTGATGAGAGACAACACTTTATTTGAAAATTGATAATATGTGTTCTTTAATACAATTTCGGAGAAATCTTGTTACATTGTCAAAAATGAGAGTTTTATAAAGTTTAAATATATGCACTATACTGCATTTTTGAAAGAAAAAGTTCTGGAAAAGAATTGGATTTTTGAATGGTACAAATTAGTTAAGTAATCGAAATTATTAAAGAAAAGTCATAAACAGACCAGTAGTATAAAGCAATTTTAACTCTGGGTTATAACAGAAAATGGAATTTGGCATACTTGTTTACGGTGTGGGTTTATATCGCTCTGAACAGTATAGGAGGTCCTGGGTTCGAGTCTTGAAGAGGCTCTGCTTTATTTAATTTTGAATTTTTATGAATACAGTACAGTACCTACATAAAGTAATTGAATGAACTCATATCGCTAACTGCCTTTGGCCTTTCTGGTCTTCGGGTGCACTTTGGGTCTGTTACTGTAACAGGGTGGAGGTTCAGGGGTTCAAACCTTGGCGTTGGCATTTTAAATAAATTTTGATTTTTTTTAGTATTTCTTGAGTTTTAAAGAGTATAAAAATTGGGAAAAAATTATAATATTCTTCTAAAATTATTTAGACTTCATAAATATTATTCCCATAATATTTTGATATATTTTTGTGAGTGAAAGGGGAATTTACATTAAATAATGTTGAAGAACTCGAATTTATCAATTAAAAATGTGACTCTTGTATAATTAAAGAGAGATGAAGTTGTGGAATGCAATTAGATTTCTTCTCGATGAGATTTTATGGTTATTAACTTTTGATTAAGAGAATATTTGAATTTGCACACAATGCTATAAGTGATTAAGTTGATAAAAGAAGTTGAAGTGAGTTACTTCATGTTATGAGATTATAAATAAATGTTTTTTTTGAGACAGAGTTTATGAATAAAGAAATTGAAATATTATTTTGAGATTGAATGTAACATATTGTTGATCTCTAGAAAGAGATGGTTGTTGGAATCAAGAGGCTAGGAAAGACCCTTAGAAACTGGCAGTTAATATTGTTCTTGTTATTATTATTATTGTTACTATCAGTATTATTTGTTAGTGTTATTATTTGCATTATTATTATTTTATTTTTGGCCTGAACATACTCTAATTTATCGATATTTTTATAATTACTTTTCTATTGGATTTAATACCCTAAACCCTATCCTATATTCCTTATTGGATTATTTTAAAAACCCATTTTAATCCTATACCCTATAAACCATCTGTTATCTATTAACCCAACCCCATTAAGCCCAACTAAATCCGTTACCCAATATCTAACCCTACCCGTTGCACCACCTAAACCCTAACCCTAATATCCCTAATACCTTATAGAACCTACCCTTTGTTTAACCCTATTACCACCTAAACCCAGCCGTTTCATCTTCTCCATCCCTTGCTTCCGAAACCTTAGTCCACCTTCAACCTGTGCTACACTCTTCAACCCATCCCGATCTCTCATCCCTGTCTCCCCTTCGTCCCGGTGTCGCTCTGCCCTAGCAGCCGTCGCCAGCTCCTGCTGCGACCCTCTGGCGCTCCCCTGCCTCCCTCGCGACCCAGCAGCCCCCGAAGCTGCCGCATCAGCAGTAGTGCCAGCCCGCAGCCCCCCTGCGCTGCCTCCCTGCTTCGACGTCAGCTAGCAGCGCCGTCCACCGCGCTGTCCCCGCTTTCTCCTGCAGTCAGCAGCTACTACAGCGGACGGCAGCCAGCGTGCCGCCCTGTCGCACACTCACCACCCTGCCTTGGTTGTGGGTGTAGGCTTTGATCCTCGACTGCTCCTCTCGGTGTGCCTGCGTTTGGATTAGTGATCGTGTGTTCGCGTGTTCGCAGTTCATTCGTTGAAGTACGTGCCTGGGAATCCGTTCCCGTTATTCTCGTCTTGCACCATTTCCATCGTCGGCTATAAGGCAAGTAGCTTGTATTTTTTTTTTTTTGTATAATACAAGTACTAAATACCACCTGTAGTGTAGGGTTGTTCTAAAGACAATTCTTGTGCAAAACTCTGTTATATCTTGTCTCATTATGTTGATTTGCCCGTAGTTATCTCATTACACACATAACATAAATTTAGGGTTAGAGATGATCAATTCTTGTATACATGCTTGTGTTCGTGAATTATGAGGTGTTGTATGATCTTGTATGCATGATGTGTTCGATGTAAGATAACTCGTAGTAGACGTGTTAAATACCCTATACCATGTTGCTTGGACATCTAGTACACCGTATTTCATGTTTGTTATGATTTGGATGTGTTTCATATGATCTATGTGGAAGTTACGCATGAGGAATATTTCTGTCTTTTTGTTACCCCATTTTTGTTCAGTATTTTAGACCCAATTAAGGCCAATATATGAAAATTATTTATGAATATGAATTATAGAAAATTTTGTCTACTTTCCAGATTTTCTGACTGATCTCAGTTTCGATTTATGAGTTGCGAGTTATGACTTTTTTACTACAGATGTGTTTAAGATTCCAGATCCAATTTTATATGAATTCTGTATGGTAATTTATTTTTCTACTGATGTTAAAGATAATATTTTGATCCAATATTGTGCTGGTTACAACTATACTTGATTGGGATTAACCCCTAATTTTTGTGAATTTAATTGATGACTTTTATAAACTATTATGCACTTGCAAACAACTACTATACTCGCAGAATTTTCTTGTTTTTCAGTAAAGAACCTTAATTTCGACCTGATTCTATTTGCCGTCTATAAAAACTTTGTGAATATAAATTGTAGCCTATTGTATCTATTTTATCATTCTTTTGATGGATCTGGATTTTGATTTATATTTTGCAATCTACTGTTGTTTTGGTACTGCTGTGTTTATGATTTTAGATTTTCAAAACTGCTGTATCTTGCTGTTTTCTGATTTTAATTGAGTGTACTATCTATGTTGGAAAATTATGAAACTTTATTTTCTATTACTAAACATACTAGGGAATCACCCATATTTTTCATGCATTTAATTAGTAAGTTTTTATGCTGTTTTCCTGTTTATGAATACAAACTTCTGATTTCTGGCTGAACACGTTTTCTGGATACAACTCTATTTTGAGGCCTGTTTTTGTGAAATAATATATGACTTATATATATTTGCTGGATTCGGTCGGGAGTATATTTTCTAGATTTTCTGACGGATCCAGATTTGCATATCCGTGGCAACGGGAATCCAGATTTGGTGCAGTACTGTCTTGTTGTCCAGAACTAGAATTTTTGTTGTCTTAGTCTATTTTGAGTCTTTCATCATCCGTTTGTGTCCTTTGTTCTACTTGTACTTTTCCCTTGTTCTCTCCATGTTTCTTGACTTGTTTGTACACGTCCATGCTTTCTTGAATAATAATAACAAGAAACTAAGCCGGGGTTTAAAGGGAAAGATCTAATAGTGGAAAATACAGAAATGTGTACTCGGAAGAGGATTCATAGATCATACTTGGTTATTTGGAGTTTGATATTTGGTTATTTGGAGCTTGACACATGATTACTTGACACTTGGAGCTTGATATTTGGTTACTTGGAGCTTGATACTTGATTACTTGGAGCTTGTCCCTGAGTACACTGCCCTATATGATCCACTATGAAATCTAAAACGTAATTGTTTGAATATAGAAACCATGTTGTAACACCCCGTGTTAAAAAATAAATAAATAATATAATATATATGTGTTGAAAAAAAGATAGTGCTGTTTGAAAAGTATTTGCATGATGGCTTAATAGTAAATGTGTATGTAATAATGATTTGGTGATGATGGGGGGCCCACATGAGATGATAACAGCAAAGCTTGCTTGTGCTGTTGATTTGGCCATGGGGTGACATGGCCAACACAAATGGGGCCCACCCGGGATAGTAATACTTCGGCTGTGCACTTCGGAAATCAGAGAGAAGGTAAGTAATTATATCCCACATCGGGAGTAAAATTAACTATAATAATATATAAATATAATAGCCTATGATCAAGAGTCACCTAATCGGTTAACCACCTTTTGAGAGGCAGCTGTGGTGAGCAGTTGTACTACATAGTATCTAATTGTCTTATAAATTGTATAAATTGTCTGAGCTAGGGGCAGGGGCGTTACAAATGGTAACAGAGCCGACTTTCGACACCGAGCGTGGGTAAGAGTGGGCGAGATATTTGCCTGAGATGGAGCTAGCAGATGTACGGGTATGCCTGAGAGGGAGCGAGGTGGCAACCTGAAATAGTGGACCACTCGCAGAATCAGGGTACGGTGCAGCTAGCAGAATCATGGTACTCCACTCCACATCGGCTAGAAAGGAGATCCTGCACTAGATTGTGCATGCCCGTACGCAGAGAGGACGTTGATTTCTGAAGGGGGGGTGTCTGTAACACCCCGTGTTAAAAAAAATAAAAATAAATAATATATATGTGTTGAAAAAAAGATAGTGCTGTTTGAAAAGTATTTGCATGATGGCTTAATAGTAAATGTGTATGGAATAATGATTTAGTGATGATGGGGGGCCCACATGAGATGATAACAGCAAAGCTTGCTTGTGCTGTTGATTTGGCCATGGGCATGGGCGTATCTGAGTTTCAGGAGGCACTAAGCAAATTTTCAAATGGGGCCTTTTGCAACTTTACAAAACAAGAATGACAATTATTTAAATGCAAACAAACTTGAAGCGTTGGAGAACAAACTATTTAAATGAAAACAAATTTATATATATGCTTCCAAAAAAAATTTAATTGATAATGTATGCTTTTTATATGAAATGTCTCGTGGCCAAAAGAATCTCGGACAAACTCTAATAACAAAAACGAAATATGTTATCTCAAAGAGGTAAATATGATATATTAGAGAACACGATTAGAATGAAATGATGATGAATATATATATATATATATATATATATATATATATATATATATATATATATATATATATATATATGAGAATACTAGTTAGAAATTTAAAATGAAGAATAACCATATGCACTTGAAGATTTAGTTAGAAATTTATCATAAAGAGGTAAATATTATATACCATAGAACATTAAAAAAATATCATGGAGTGATATACATGGGCTAAATGCCAAATAATATTAAATTCATAAAATGGTAAAATGACATGTAAGGCTATGTGAAAAATAATTAGTTTTAAAAATAAAAATGATTGGAAAATTAATTGGCTCATGCAAGTTTTGAACCTGCAACCTTAACATTATTAGCACAACACTCTAACCAATTAAGCTATTAAGAAAATTGTTAATATAATGTAATTATATCTAAAAATATTACTTTTTACTTTTTAACATTGTAAATACTTAAAAAATATGGGGCCCTATAAAATTTGGGGCCCAAAGCAGTTGTTTGGGCTGCTTGGGCCCAGATCCGCCCTAGCCATGGGGTGACGTGGCCAACACAAATGGGGCCCACCCGGGATAGTAATACTTCGGCTGTGCACTTCGGAAATCAGAGAGAAGGTAAGTAATTATATCCCACATCGGGAGTAAAATTAAATATAATAGTATATAAATATAATAGCCTATGATCAAGAGTCACCTAATCGATTAACCGCCTTTTGAGAGGTAGCCTGTGGTGGGTAGTTGTACTACATAGTATCTAATTTGTCTTATAAATTGTATAAATTGTCTGAGCTAGGGGCAGGGGCGTTACACATGTGGTAAAAACCTGTGACACATGAAGTGTTACCTAGATAGAACTAGATACAAGACTTGAACATGATCACTTGACACTCGACACTTGTTACTTGTACAAGTTACTTGATTTTTGACACTTGTTACTCATTACTCGTTTGCATGATACTTATTTACTTGACACTTGTTATATGCCACTTGCACTCGTTCATCTTGTCATGCTAGTTATTCTATTTTGTTGCCATGTCTATTTCGTGCTATGTTTGCTTCCACTGTTACTCTATTTTTGTTTCTCTTTTCGTGTACTTGTGCCTGCACTACAAGCGGCTCGTAACTTGCATTGACGGGAATTTTATTTCTCTTTCATTTTTTCTGCAATTTGTTAAATTGTAGATTTTGGAGATCAGCTTCCAGATGGAGTAGGTGATCTAAGATTCTAATTGCTGGAGTTTTTGCTGTATTTACTTTCATGCTATTTTGAATAATTGTACTTGGTTACTTGGATTATTTGTATGGGGCAATGTGACCCAGAATTATTAACTTGTTTAGATCTGATTTATTTGAGATTATCAAAAAAATTTTCAAGTAAATTCCTGTTGGTGTATTGATTCATATATACATGCGTGGTTGATTTCTCATTGTTATCTCTAGATTATTCCTGTGAAATGTTGTAAAGATCCTGACAGCTTATGGATGATGAAAATCATTTGCTGGACTTAGTCGCGTATCCGTATTCCGTATTTTCTTTTTGGGAAGAGGGGCGTGACAGGGTTTTTAGTGGTATCAGGGCCAAGTTTGGCTAATGTATTAGTTTGACTAATATGTTAGACAAGTTTGGGCTCGATCTAAGATCGGCACAGCAGTACACAGACCATGCATACATGAATGAATTATAATCAACTTGATCTGGATACTAGTCTTGTTCCGTTCATTTTGATCCCTTCTTATTCAATCCCTTGCTTCCTTGATTCTTCCGTCTTTTCAGTCGTCTTCTTTGATTGATTTCTTCTTGGGTATGAATTCATTCTTTTTATTTTCATATCTTTC
The DNA here is from genome assembly GCA_017893485.1 of Hemerocallis citrina. Lineage (NCBI taxonomy): Eukaryota > Viridiplantae > Streptophyta > Magnoliopsida > Asparagales > Asphodelaceae > Hemerocallis > Hemerocallis citrina. The sequence goes on from CM030358.1 coordinate 259,387,242, forward strand.
TAATTTTGGTGCCATCCATTCTTTTTATTTTCTGCTTAGTTCTTCGGTCGGCATCACTGGTTCTACTACAACTTGTCCGCGGCTTGGATCATCACCAGGAGAGGAAGTGTCGTCTCTTGCTCCGAGATGTGCATGCGGAGTCCCAGAATCTCAGGAAGTGTTCAGAATCTGAAGTTGCCAGGAGTTCGAACTTCATGCTAAGGATATGCCGTTTGGACGTGTCAAGGATATGGTGAGCCACGAAGCAGACTACTGGAGCTAATGGATGCTATTGGCAGAGTCTTCCCCGATCAGAGTGGCGCAGCGGAAGTGTTGTGGGCCCATAACCCACAGGTCCCAGGATTTCCTTGTTGCTTCTTCTTCTCTGTGCTGTTTGCTTCCTCCCATTGCTTGTATTCACATAGTGGAGGTTAGGGGTTCGAACCTTGGTGCTGGCTTTTTAAATGAATTTTGATTTTTTTTAGTATTTCTTGGGTTTTAAAGAGTATAAAATTTGGGAAAAAATTCTAACATTCTTCTAAAATTATATAGACTTCATAAAAATTATTTCCACAATATTTTGATATATTTTTGTGAGAATTAAAAGGGGAATTTACATTAAATAATGTTGAAGAACTCGAATTTATCAATTAAAAATATGCCTCTTGTATAATTAAAGAGAGATGAAGTTGTGGAATGCAATTAGATTTCTTCTCGATGAGATTTTATGGTTATTAACTTTTGATTAAGAGAATATTTGAATTTGCACACAATGTTATAAGTGATTAAGTTGATAAAAGAAGTTGAAGTGAGTTACTTCATGTTATGAGATTATAAAGAAATGTTTTCTTTGAGAAAGAATTTATGAATAAAGAAATTGAAATATTATTTTAAGATTGAATATAACATATTGTTGATCTCTAGAAAGAGATGGTTGTTGGAATCTAGAGGCTAGGCGAGACCCTTAAAAACCGGCAGTTGTTATTAATATGAATTTGAGAGCTAACCAGTGTGGGTTGAGCATCTCTTGAGAAGTAGCCAGTGTGGGCTGACTGTCTCTTTTATTTGGTTTAAGTCCGGTAGGATAAGCTAGCTCTTGGTTGTGATGATTTTCTTCTAAAAAAAATTAAAAAACTTAAGGACAAGCACTATAGTGGAGATGTGATGAAACTAAGAGAAAAACACAGGTATGAGGGCCTCAGATTCACGGTGTGAGAATTTTCACAGGCTGTCTACATGATGTGTCATGTCATGACGTGAATCTATCTCTGGAATTATCGGGATCGTGGCGACGCTTGTGGGGTGCTTGGTGACTACGTAGTGCCATCATTCCATAACGGAGGCGAATTGTCCATAGGTTGTCTGCATGATGCGTCATGTCATGATGTGGAATTCTCCTCCAGGCTGTCTGGACATGGGCTCGTAACTCATAAAACATCTAAGATACTTACCGTAGTTACCGTAGTAGTTAAGCTCATAACGAGGGATTCAACCCTATAAGATGAAGAACAGTTAAGAGTTTGCCCTCGGATTTATGTAGAATGGGATGCATAAGTTTGAAAAAGTGTGCATTAGTGTCATTAAATATAAATAACTGCATTAAGGTTATGTGCACAAGCACACACGACATCAATAGGATAGTCCCTCATCTTTGTTTGTGATCAAGTTGGTGTTTGTTAAAGTATTAATGAATCATTATATTTTCGGCATAGCGAGGATGGCCATGTATGATATTGCGTCGGTTGTAAGCAACTGACGTGCCCACAGTTTCATATGCAGGATTTGGAATTTACAAGAAGATATAAAGATGAATTTGAAGCTGATGATTACTTAAATGCTAAAGTTGTTACAATTGTATATTTACTATGTTGTAATTTATTCATTATTCCGCTGCGTGTTGATGTAAAAGACTTTGTTGTAATAAAAGTTTTAAATTCCTTGTAAAATTGTACGAAGTGAAGTGTGAAGATCCTGTGGAACTTCGAATTCAGACTTATTTGGAATTCGGGGTATTGTCATTGCCTGAGTTCTGTAGTTATCGAGGAGTCATCACGTGACTTCTGTCATTCGAGAAGTCACACTCCTCTTCTATAAGTTCATCCCCCTCCCCCCTTCATTGTTCAGTATCACTTTCTGTTTCTTAAGATAGTTTCTCTCTAGAACCCTTTGCTTTGAGCAAACATGTCTGGTGACTGGTTCAGTCATTCAGCCTCGGATTCATCTTCAGGATCATCTTCTCGGCCGTCCTCGCAAGCTAGTGAGCCTGAGGAGCCGAGGACTACCCACGTTCCTTCTTCGGAGGAGGACGTGGAGGTTGAGGTTTGTTGGAGCTCTGAGAAGACGAACCCTGTTCATGTAGCGCCTCAGATCCCACTACTGGAAATCCGTGACACAAACCAGATTCTTTTTCTTCAAATGCATCTCAACACAATAATAACACGGAAATTTAAAAACTTTTTATTGCCAAATGAAGTCATTACATCATTAGTTACAAATATTATCTTGTCCTTGAACAAACAATACAAATTTCATTATAGTATTACAAATATTATTCAAACATTTCGGCTGCCCTTCAGATCGGTAGACAACTGATCTTCCACTGGAACTCCACTGAGTGGTCAAACTGCTTCCCTGAGATGCGCCTTGTAACTCGAATCTTTTGCTGCGCTACTATGATATTCCTGCACCTGCTCGAATGGTAGATAGGTACATTGCTACTCCACTTGGATGCCCTGTTTGTCTTGAGTCCTCCTGCACTTGTGATGTAACATCGCGTATTTTTATTTTAATTAAAAATACATTTTTCAATTTTTACACGTACGATGCACGTGCTAATTTTTTCCATCTTTATTTTTCTTACTCTCATTTATTATTTTAGCATGCATGAGTCTTTTTTTAGCCTTTTATTAAACCCATGGACCTAAGAATAGACTCTAGCCCACTAGACTAATTAATTAATTAATTAAAAAGCAAGCTCACACGACAAGCCCATTAATTAAATCCATTTTTGTTGTGCATAGACTCACACATGACATGTAACAACTTTTAATACACATATTAGAATTATAGGGTTTGTATTTATTTTTGTGTGTGTGTGCACTAGTGCACAACACGTGCACGTGTAATAGAGAGAGAGAGGGCCGGTCGGTTATGGGATGAGAAAGGTCGGGAGTTAGAGAGTTGAAAAGGTGGGGTAGTGGGAAAGTGAAAGGTTGAGTGGGTAGTTATTAGGTGGATGAAATTTGCATTTTAGCCCTTCTTTTGTCCTATAAATACACCCTTCTTTTCTTCTCATTTCACACCAAAACAAACCAAGTTAGAGAGAGGAAAAAGAAAGAGAGTTAGAGAGTGTTCTTGTTGCATTGGAAGCTTTTTGGAGTGCTCTTGCTAGGAGGAGAAGGACTAGGTGTTGCTTGCTAGAGCTAGGACTTGTGTCCCATCATCTTTGTTTGCAAATTCTTCATAAGAGGTGGGTGATCTTGTGCTTTCTAAATGTAGGAAATGCATGCTAGTAATGTTAAATGAGTAGTATAGATCAATTTGATGTGATAATTGTTGAACAAATTCATGCTATTGTGTGTACCATGAATTGAAGAAATTTTGTTTTGATTAAGAAACTAATTGTCATCATGTTAGTAGAAATGAGAAAAAGAAACAATGAGTATTGCCATGAACAAATATGCATGTTAATTTACAAATGTCGAAATATATAATTGCATGAAAATTGTTGAGATTTCCCTTGTGTTTAAAATGAATTTTAGTGAAGTTAATTTGGTACACATAGATTCATTTTAATTGGTTGTAAGAGATACAAATTTCTTTTGATTAAATTAAATAAATGAAAATTCATGTTCATTAATGAGAAGAAATAATTTGAAATTTAGATATATTGTCTAAAATATGAATTATAAATTTGTGAGTTACTGTTTGAAAGTAAACTCAATTTAGATGAAATAATTACAGCCTAATGAAAGATTAGATCGAATGAAAAGTAGAGTTTTGTGAAGATAATTGAATAATTGTAAGATTGAACAAAAGCATATTAGTGTAACTTGATGTCGGTAATCAAACTTGGACTATTTTGGCTAGCGGGTGCGCCATAAGGCGGTCGCTGTGCTTGTCGGAGGTCTTGGGTTCGAAACTTGTTAGACCCATTTTATTTTGTTTTCGTTTAATTAAATCCGAAACCCAAGGGTTAGTATTTGGGGATTTCGAGATGGCATTATGACAACTAATTCACATGGACTTAGTGGCTTTCGGTGTGGACCTTAGGCCCTCACTGTGTTGGGCGGTTGGGCTTGGGCTCGAAACCTGGTGATCACATTTTGATTTTTTTAATGTTTTTAATATTTTGAAAGGGTTTTAATGTGAATAAAATTTGGGAAAAAATTCTAAAATTCCTATGAAATGATATAGAATTTATTAAAAAATAGTTTTGGAAATTTTCATGTATATTTTGAGAAATAAAAAAAAGAGGAATTGAGATAAAAAAAACGAGTTTTTGACTTCAAAATTACTTTTTTGAGAATATGACTTTTATTTTGAGAAGGACCTAATTAAAAGTGAAATGGAGATAATTAATAAATTGATGAATTTGAGAACTTATTCAAGAGTATGATCTTGATTATAAGAAGATTAAATTTTGGCAATGCAATTGATTTTTTTTTATCTAAATGAGATTCTCTGATTATTTTGGTTGAATAAGAATACTTGATGTGAGACGTTAATGAGATTGCAATCTATTATGTAGAACTTTTTGAAAGAATTGTGAATGAATAAATGAATCATGAAATATGCTAAAATAAGACATTGATTAAATTGTGAATAAGTTGAAGATAAGAATACATTTAGTTTAATACATGATTATTGAAGGGTATGAGTACCCATGGATTCTTGTACATGAAAGGTTGTTATCTAGAGTTTAGTGAGACCTCGGGTACCGGCATTGTTGAATTAAAAGATTGGAGTTATGGCCATGGAGCTATCTCGGTATTTGTGATTAAGTCCGGTAGGGGGGTAAAACTAACTTTAGGTATGATAATTTATTCATGTCTTGAACTTAAGATCTAGGCACATAAGTGAAGATGTGGTAAACCTGGGCAAACGTAAGTAGGGCATTCTATATAGTCGGGCGGTGTACTCCGGGACTATAGACCCAGTCGGGCGGTGTACTCCGGGACTAAGGTTGCTTCGATGGAGACAAGCTTTTTTTTAAAATTTGGGACTATGCGTAGTCAGGCGGATAGTTTGCCGTACTCTAGTGTATATACGTACTGGGGCTAAAGGGGCACTTGCGGGATGTTCGTACGATGAGGAGTCTGTTATAATAGTCGGGTGGTGTACTCCAGGGCTGGGATCCGTACTCGTGGAATGTCTAAACCTTGATTTTATTACTGGGTAGTTTTCATGACGGGGGATCGAACCCTTTAATGTGGAGTACGTAGGTGCTTGCCCTCGGACCTATGTAGTATGGAATGCATAGAATCCGAACAAGTATGCATTAGTGTCATCTTAGTATAAAATATCTACATTAGGCATTAAGACATTGCATACACTTACATGTTTAGAGTAGTCACATTTAACACTTTATTTGCATTCAAGTTTGAGGTTGTTAAAGTATTAAGATCGTTATAATTTCGGCATAGAGAGGATGGCCGTGTAAAACATTTTTGTCGGTTGTAAGCAACTGACGTGCCCACAATTTTATATGCAGGAGATGAATTTTCATGAAGATATAAAGTTGATATACTGCTGTTGATTTATTTAAAAGTTAAAGATGTGGCAATTGTATATTATTTCATTGTTGTACTTCATTTTATCTTCCGCTGTGTAAATAAATATAAAGGACTCTGTTGTATTATAAAAAGTTCAAATTTTCTTGTAAAATTGTACGAAGTGAAGTTTAAAGATTCTGTGGAACTTCAAATTCAGCCTTATTTAGAATTCGGGGCGTTACACGCGACCCGGTATCCAGCACCTAATTGAGTGGGCACGTCAGTAGATATACTGACACAATGCTGATAAGAAAATAGCAATCTCCAACTAGTAATCACAACCAGCCTTTAATGAAAACAGAAACGTGCATCCTCATTTTCTAGTGTTAGTGTACGCCACGACCTTGAAGTTTAATGCATAGTACACAATTTACAGAAAACAGATGAACTTAGTCTAATGACAGCAAGAATTTGGACATGCATGCATCCCATACTACATACGCTCCAAATCAAGCCGTTTTCTCCTGTTCCAGGGTTTCGAACCCTCACCATGCAATGCATTCTACTATCGTATTCAACTTGTTCCTGATAGATACATCGTGGTCGGTGAATCCTACAATTATCATTGCTAAACACAGTGGTGTCCCCGTTTGCCACTAGTGCCCCAATTCGGTCTGGATCACACCAAATGTCGTGAAGATCAAACTGATACACAATCGCATATCTATGTCGCCGAAGATCCATAGGACAGCAGCCCCATGGTCCGTTCATGTCCACTCAACATAAGAACATGACGGCCTCGATAGTCTAATCCCTTTATCTGACAGGAACTCTCCCGTTCTTACCACGATACTTTAGAAATTAACAGAGTGATATACGAGACCCTAGGGAAGTAAAGAAACTCGGTCTTTAAGCAGAAAGTAAAGAAACTTAATCAAATAACAGTTTACTGAAAATATGTTTGTTACCCAAAATCATGCACGAAGTTTAAACAAAAAATTGATCCCTGACCGGTCTATCAGATTAATAAACCGGCGAGTCGATATTCATTGGCTGCCATACCCCTGTTGGTCCTCGACCAAATCCCCGGCCCGTGACCCTAGGGAAGCCTTACACCCAGCAATAGTGGTAACATACATAAACATCAACACCTGACTTATTGACAGACATAGCGTACTAATACACCGATCATAAAATAGTTTCAGTAATACCTAGGTCAGAAATGGATCTGAACTGGTCAATTAACTCAAGCACTAGTGACCCGATCTCCATCGTTCACCATCATCTCTGACTTGGATCACATTCAGTATCCCGGCCCAAGATCAATTACCCATTGGGTAAGAGTTTTTCGGTACACGAGGGATGACTATCCAGTTCTCGAGGTGGAAGAATTCAATTATAATACTTGCTGACTGGGTTGATAGTCCTAAGGTATCAACAACCCTAGACTAGCTCCAAGCTATACTAGCTGCGTGCAACACAATACAACAAATCTACCATATAGATATTCTCCTAAATTTACTCATATGTCCACCATCAGTACTACGCACAAGAATCTTATATAAGTTCCAAATGAAATGCTTAATAGGGATAATTATTCAACATCTTAAAAACTCAAATCAACTCTTAGTCAAAATCCTGTAGCATGTAGAAAACTCCATATCAATTCATTTATTAACCCAAATTTGATTATTCCAGATCCTATAGCAAGGTATAATCCTCTACTTCACTTTTTTAGTTGACAACTATCCCAAATTATGCCAACTAAAGTGAGAAACCCCCTTAGCAATCTACTAATTATAAGCAGTTCAAAGAAATGCAGTTGCTGCACCTTGAAAAATTCATAACTTTCAAAATACAAATTGAAATTGCATGATCTTACCCATTCTGGAAAGCTAAGACTCTATACTACAAGTCTCGAGCTAACCATTTCTTCAGATTCAGCCATCTAGATGCTATAAAATCCCTAAATGTTCTCAGTTGTACACTTCTTCAATGCATTTGCTGCATCTTGCTAATGACATAAAATTTTTCTCACTTATCAGAATTACCTGATCTTGGATTCTATAGAAAGCTGGGAGTGTCTACTACAACTTCCCAGTTGATCACATCATCAAATTTATCCATTAAAGCACTCTAAAATCCCCTATTTTCATTAGTGTACACACCGAAAAATTAACTCCCATAACAAAACATGGTCTTCTACTAAGACTGGTTCTGTCTAGAACTTAGGAAAATAATATCTTTCAAACCACAAATGGAAATTGTATGATTCAAGATATTTTGGAAAGATAGGACTCTCTACTGCAAACCTCTAGTTGATCATTCTTCCAGATTCTCAACACACAAATCCAGAATTCCACAAATTCGCTGACTTGTTAAAATCTGAACTGAACTGAACACATTGTGTTCAAAAATTAATATCAATGCAACCATACCTCCATTTATAATGAAACTTACGATTCATGAACTAAACATATACATGTTCATTATTCCTAAAAATCTCATCAAGATTCAAAATACTCAGAGTTATACCCTTTTGAAATTAGTAGAAATCAGTTCTGCTTTCCAGGCAGTGTGCAAATACTTTTTTGCAATACAATTTTTAAAGAGCATCAAGGGATGTCTAACTGATATGGCTAAAAATGGGGTTAAATCGGAACCGTCCAGATTGGGCGCGAATCTTGAAGCTCGGGGGTAAAACGGTAATTTCACATACAAATGGGTCCGAAACGGGTACTGGATCTCCTTCTCACAGATCCAATAACCCACAAACGGGTCCACTCCAATTGGGTACGGGTCCCGACCCGAGGCGAACCCAGACCAACAAGAGGTAAATCAGGGTCACTGACCTGACCAAGTCAATGGGCCTGATTTGCTCTCACCGGGAATTAGGGATTAGTTTCCTAAACAGACTGTGAGGATTCTACTCCCGACAGTTACACAGGGAATCGGGCCCCTAATCACTCCCATGGCGACTATAAATACCTCTCCCCTACCACTGTGACCAGGTAATCATTCTTTTTCCACCTTAAAGCTCTTTCTTAATCACCACTGATTACTGACAAGAGCGTCGGAGGGTGCGTCGCCGGAATCAACCCCGGTGTATTGCACTTCCTTGCAGGTTGCGGCAGGAATCAGAAGGCTTGGATCCGCTGTTCAGGTTTTTCTCGAACTCACAAATCTCATCTGTTTACCCCTACACTGAAATCAGCAGTAACAGATTGGCGCCGTCTGTGGGAACCAACCACACGAACAGCCTCCGCCTCTTCCTCGTTAACTAGCCCTTCTCCAGCCCCTTTCCAACCATGCCTCCCAAGAAGGTCAGGTCTAGGGGGTCCAACTGTGGACCCAATCCCGCCGATCAGCCTGAGGAAGTCCCTGTCCATCCTGCTCCGCAGCCCGAACATCTTCCTCCCCCGGCCCAACAGGGCCAGCCTCCTCTTCCGAACCAACAACCCCCAAATGGTCCTGCTGGTCAGAACCAACGGAGGCAGAAGCAACCACTCTATACAGACCATGTCTCAATTCACAACGCCTCCTCCGACTCTATGGCTTCCCATCACCCCCGAGCCTCCGATCTCCGTAACACCGTCCTGAATCGCCAAAAAGAAGAGGACCTTCGCAACCACCTAGATGAGAGGCGGGCCCGAGAGGGAGCCTCCCGCCAGCATCATGGTGAGCGATCTCCTCATCGCCGAGACGGTAGGAGATCTCCGGACCGAAGGGGCCGGGCGGAATCTCCCGAGCGCCGCAGGAGGAGGCCACATTCCCCCGCGGATCGGCATCATCCGAGGAACAATGAAGCACCTATCACTCGTACCGAGTTCCTACAATTCCAGGAGACTGTGTTGCAGGCCCTCAACCTTCGCCCCAACAACCATAATGCCCAGAGGGTTCCAACACCCCCACGGGTTCCAAGTCCTCGCCACCGATCCAGAAGTCCTCTCCCGGCTCCCAGTCACCAGCAGCATCCCTATAGTCCTCGCCGATCCCAGGACTATCGACGCCGCAGTCCCCGCTCCCCTTCCTATGAAGAAGAGTCCAGGGGATCGTTTGATTACCAGCGGAGGGACGATGCCCTCTACCGTCGTCTCCACGAGGTGGAGAGGCGCATCGGTCACATGGACAAAGAGGAGGAGTCGAGAGCAGGGACTGTCCGTCCCAGCAGACCCCCCTTTTCTCGGACAATCATGGAGGCCCCCATACCGAGGGGTTTCAAACCTTCGCAGTTTGAAACGTACTCAGGGGAGTCCGACCCAGTTGATCACGTCGAAAGCTTCAAGACCTTAATGCTGATCCATCAAGCTTCCGACGCCATGCTCTGCAAGACCTTCCCCGCCACCCTCAGGGGGTCGGCTCGGGAATGGTACTCCAGGCTCGCTCCCTCTTCCATCTTCTCCTTCGAGCAGTTCGAAACGCTCTTTATAACTCACTTTGTGAGTAGCAGGCGAGCAGAGAAGACGAGCCTATCCCTACTCAACCTGCAACAGGAGAGGGGAAAAAAGCTGAGGGACTTTGTGAGGAGATTCACCACAGAGGTCAGGTCTATCGCCTCCCTAGACCAGTCAGTGGCGACCGTTGCGTTCCAGTCGAACGTCCTCAACTCCAACCTCCGGTCGTCCCTCGCCAAGAAGCCCCCGCACAACTTCGCCGATCTTCTCCTAAGGTGCGAGAAGTACATTCGAGCGGAGGAGGCCAAGTGCCTCCCGAATTTCGGGGGATCCGCCTCCGGATCAAAGAGGAAGGCGACAGAGGAGGAGGGGTCCAAGAAGATGCAGAAGGACAACGGCGGTCAGCGCCGTCCTCCCCCTAGGTTCGAGAAGTTCACTCCCCTCACCACCAATGTCTCCACCATCCTGATGGAAGTGGAGAAAGAAGAGGTCAGACCTCCGGCTCCGAGAATGAACACCCCGGCCAAGAGGAGGAATAAAGAGAAATGATGTCGTTACCACCGGGACCACGGCCATGACACCAACGACTGCCGGGCGTTGAAAAATGAGATAGAGGCCCTCATCCAGAGGGGGCAGTTGGCCAAATTTGTAAAGGCAAACGATCGGGCGGATCGCAACACTCCTCCGCCTCGGGGGGCTAACAAGCGCTCCGAGCGGCGCGATGAGACGCCCGAGTTCGAGGAAGAACGAGTTCTACACCTCATCCACGGAGGCCCCATGGGGGGCTCCTCCAACTCCTCTCGGAAAGCCTTCGTCCGAGAGGTCAACTCAGTTTACAGCGCCCCTCCTCCCAAAGGCCTCGGCGTCCCGGTGACTTTCTCAGATGAAGACCTCGAGGGGGTCCGAACTCCCCACTGCGACGCCCTCGTCATCGACCTTCGCATGGCAAACTTCAAGGTGCAGAGGGTCCTGGTGGACAACGGGAGCTCAGTGAATATCCTCTTCCTCTCGGCCTTTCGAGGGCTGCAGCTGTCCCGGGACCGTCTCAAGCCGGCCGGTTACACGCTCCACGGGTTCACGGGGGTACCAGTAACGGTCGAAGGGGTTATTACCCTGGACGTAACTGTTGGGAAGACCCCTACTACCCAGACCGAGCCGATGGACTTTATGGTCGTCGACGTTCCGGCCGCATATAATGTCATCCTAGGCCGACCCGGCCTAGCTGCCCTGGAAGCTGTCCCTTCAGCGTACCACCTTAAAATGAAGTTCCCCACTCGGTCGGGAGTGGGAGAAGTCAGGGGCAGCCAAGAGACGGCTCGGAAGTGCTATATGACTTCCACTGGGGGACCGGTGCTCTCCCTCGAGACTCTAGAAATCCCCGAGCCGAATGTCCGACCTACGTCCAAGCCGGCGGACGAGTTGGAAGAAGTGCTCTTCTCGGACGAGAACCCGAGTCGAAAGTTCCTCATCAGCAAGTCCTTGCCAACTGCCCTTTGTTCCGACTTGGTGCAGTTTATCCGGGAGAACCGCGACCTGTTTGCTTGGTCCGCAGCGGATATGCCCGGGATTTCCGAGGACCTTCTAGTGCACCGCCTCAGTGTTGAACTGGGGTGCAGACCGGTTCAGCAGAAGAGGCGTAAGTTCGCCCCCGAGCGGCAACAGGTCATCAAGGAGGAGGTCGACAAGCTCTTGAGAGCTCGGTTCACACAGGAGGTGAACTATCCCGAGTGGCTCTCCAATGTGGTCATGGTTAAGAAGTCCAATGGCTCTTGGAGGATATGCATCGACTTCACCGACCTGAATAAGGCATGTCCGAAGGATCCATTCCCTCTCCCAAATATCGACACCCTCATTGATGCCACCTCGGGCCATGAGCTCCTCAGCTTCATGGATGCCTTCTCTGGCTATAATCAGATCCGAATGTTCCCCCCCGGACATTCTGAAGACCTCCTTCATTACCGACCAGGGCCTCTACTGCAATAGAGTCATGCCGTTCGGGTTGAAGAACGCTGGAGCCACCTACCAGCGCCTCGTCAACAAGGTCTTCCAAAGCCAGATAGGCCGCAACATGGAAGTGTACGTCGACGACATGCTCGTCAAGAGCATCCGAGGTACCGACCACGTGGCCGACCTCCAGGAGGCATTCAGCGTATTGAGAAGGCACAACATGCGGCTTAACCCGAACAAGTGTGCGTTCGGGGTCTCATCGGGAAAGTTCCTCGGCTTCATGGTGAGCCAGCGAGGGATCGAAGCAAATCCCGAGAAGATCAAGGCCATACTGGACATGGCCCTGCCCCGGAGCGTCAAGGAGGTGCAGAAGTTAACGGGTCGACTCGCTGCTATTGGTCGGTTCCTCTCGAAGTCTGGGGAAAAGTGCCTCCCCTTCTTCAAGGCTCTCAGGGGGGCTAAGGGTTTCGAATGGGGCCAACCACAACAGGAGTCGTTCGACCAACTGAAGGCATACTTGGTGAACCCCCCTCTGCTCAGCAAACCCGTTCCGGGGGAAACCCTCTTCATCTACTTGGCTGCTTCTGAGCAGACCTTAAGTGCGGTTCTGGTGAGGGAAGAAGATCGGGCTCAGAAGCCCATCTACTATGTGAGCAAGGTGCTTCGGGACGCCGAGCTCCGCTATCCGAAGATAGAAAAGATGGCCTACGCCCTGATCATGGCGGCCAGGAAGCTCCGCTCGTACTTTCAATCCCACTCGGTTGTGGTCCTCACCGACCAACTGCTGAAGCAGATCCTCCACAAGCCCGAAACCTCGGGCCGGCTAATGAAGTGGTCCATAGAGCTGAGCCAACATGACATCTCCTACCAACCTCGGGCTGCAATCAAAGCTCAGGCCCTCGCCGACTTCATCCTCGAGTCCACCATTCCCGAGGTCAGCCACGTCCCGAACGGACCCCCCATTTGGACAGTTTTCGTGGACGGGTCCTCCTGCAACGAGGGTAGCGGTGCCGGTATCATCCTGAACGGACCTGATGACTTCGTCCTCCAGTATGCCCTCCGCATGAACTTCAAGGCCTCAAACAACGAGGCGGAGTATAAGGCACTAATCGCGGGCCTCGGACTTGCCCGAAGTGCCGGGGCGCAGCGCCTCCGAGTCCATAGTGACTCCCAGCTAGTTGTGAACCAGGTCCTGGGCGAGTACGAGGCGCAAGACGAGCGGATGGCGAAGTACCTCGCCAAGGTCCGAGCCCTCATGAGCCGGTTCGAAGAGGCACTCATTCAACGAGTCCCTCGTGAGGAGAATTCACAGGCCGATGCCCTTTCCAAGTTGGCCTCATCCTCCCTCCAAGGTCTCGAGCAGACCGTTTTGATCGAGGTCCTCTCAAGGCCGAGCATAGAAGACGAGACATCCGGCTCGGTGGAGTCATTGCCGGTCCTGCTGCAAGATAATTGGATGAAGCCGTTGGTGGAGTTCTTAAAGGACGGACTCCTCCCCGAGGACCCCAAAGAAGCACGCCGAGTCAGAACCAGGGCCGAGCGGTATGTCTTAATCGAGGGGATCTTGTACAAGCGCTCATTCTCGCAGATTGACGGTCGACCATACCTAAGGTGCCTCTCCCCGGAACAGGCTGACTATGCCTTACAGGAGCTCCACGAAGGCATCGGCAGAGCACATTCAGGATCTAGGTCCTTGGCCCGAAAAGCTTTGAATTATGGATACTTCTGGCCGATTCTCCTCCAAGATGCCGAGCGACATGTTCGGCAATGTGGCTCCTGTCAGAGACATTCCAACGTTCGTTGCCTCCTTCAAGCCAACCTTGCCTCCCTATCAAGTCCTATCCCCTTTGCAATGTGGGAAATGGATTTACTAGGGCCGTTCCCTCCGGCTCCCGGCCAGTTCAAGTTCTTGGTTGTAGCCATCGACTACTTCTCAAAGTGGATTGAGGCCGAGTCTTCGCCACTATCACCGAGAACAAGGTGCTTCAATTCTTCTGGAAGAACGTCATCTGTCGGTTCGGCGTCCCCCGTGTCGTCGTAACCAGTAATGGAACTCAGTTTACCGGGGCTGCATTCCGAGCTCTGTGCGAAGACCTTGCCATCCAACAGTGCTTCTCTTCCATCTCACATCCGCAGTCGAACGGCCAAGCAGAGAATGCCAACCGGCAGATCCTCTCCGGTATCAAGAAGAGACTAGACAAGTGTTCTAGGGGCCTATGGGTCGACCAGCTCCCCAATGTGCTGTGGAATTACCGCACGAACAAGCGGACGCCCACAGGAGAATCCCCTTTCAACCTCACCTATGGGTCCGAGGCAGTGATACCCCTCGAGGTCGGAATACCTTCCCCTCGCCTCGCAGCCTACAACGAGGAACAGAACGCCAGAGACCTCAGGGCGAACTTAGATCTGGTGGATGAGCTGAGGGAAAGAGCATCAATTCGGCAACAGAACTATCGAAGGAGAATCGAACTAGCATACAACAAGAAAGTCCGACCCACCGATCTCAAGGAAGGGGACTTGGTTCTCAGAAAGCTAGCCATCTCCTTCCCTAATCAGAGAAGTAAACTGGCCCCGAACTGGGAAGGACCCTACAAGATCACAAAGGTTGTTCGGCCCAGAGCATATCGTCTGGAAGATCAAGAGGGCAGAGAGATTCCGAGGACCTGGAATGCCGACCACCTCCTAAAATACCAAGAAAGCGCCCCGGCGCCTCTCTGAGTATCACGAGGTGTCGAACCATTCCTTTCCTAACTTGTAATCTATTCCATAAGTTGTAATATGTAAAAACGGTTTGCCGTCGAATATCAATGAAGAAAGCTCTTTCATACTTGTAAATTTGCTTGCGTCTCTCTGCCTTTATCTTTTGTTTTTTAATTTGATGTCAACCAATGGTTCGGAGTCCAATGTCCGGCTCGACTTTACCCCCTCGGCTCGCCCCCGAACGAGCTAGAGGTAGATCGCCATTCGGAACTGCTAACACAACCGTTGAACTACACCGATGGTTCGGAGTCCAACACTCGGCTCGACTTTACCTCCTCGGCTCGCCCCTGGACGAGCCAGAGGTAGATCGCCGTTCGGAACTGCTCCCACAACCGTTGAACTACACCGATGGTTCGGAGTCCAACACTCGGCTCGACTTTACCCCCTCGGCTCGCCCCCGAACGAGCCAGAGGTAGATCGCCGTTCGGAACTGCTCCCACAACCGTTGAACTACACCGATGGTTCGGAGTCCAACACTCGGCTCGACTTTACCTCCTCGGCTCGCCCCCGGACGAGCCAGAGGTAGATCGCCGTTCGGAACTGCTCCCACAACCGTTGAACTACACCGATGGTTCGGAGTCCAACACTCGGCTCGACTTTACCTCCTCGGCTCGCCCCCGGACGAGCCAGAGTTAGATCGCCGTTCGGAACTGCTCCCACAACCATTGAACTACACCGATGGTTCGGAGTCCAACACTCGGCTCGACTTTACCTCCTCGGCTCGCCCCCGAACGAGCCAGAGGTAGATCGCCGTTCGGAACTGCTCCCACAACCGTTGAACTACACCGATGGTTCGGAGTCCAACACTCGGCTCGACTTTACCTCCTCGGCTCGCCCCCGGACAAGCCAGAGGTAGATCGCCGTTCGGAGCTGCTCCCACAACCGTTGAACTACACCGATGGTTCGGAGTTCAACACTCGGCTCGACTTTACCTCCTCGGCTCGTCCCCCGGACGAGCCAGAGGTAGGTCGCCATTCGGAACTGCTCCCACAACCGTTGAACTACACCGATGGTTCGGAGTCCAACACTCGGCTCGACTTTACCTCCTCGGCTCGCCCCCGGACGAGCCAGAGGTAGATCGCCGTTCGGAACTGCTCCCACAACCGTTGAACTACACGATGGTTCCGGAGTCCAACACTTGGTTCAGTCCCACTCCCCAAGCTTGCTTCTCGGCGAGCTAGGAGTGGATCGCCATTCGGAATTGCTCCCACAACCGTCGAACACTCGCTATGATCGGCGAACCCCACCATGGGGAAGGGCTCGACTCAACCTTCGACTTCGCGTGAAGAGGGAGACCGAGGCACAGTTCGGCATCACTGGCCGAGTACTCTTGTCGCCGAGATGAAAGCGAACAAGAAGGAGGGTCAGATCATGCTGCCCCCGGTCGGCTAACCGAGCAAGTGCCAATCCGAGCTCGCAAACGGAGAAAACTCACTTTCTCCTCAACTTTCGTGTAGGATCTCAATCAGACGACCCAGATCTTCCCAACGATGCTAAACCACAAGATAGCATTTTCTTGGGAACTGAGCCGCCTCGAGATTCGTACCAGAATCCAACGGCCTAGATCTTGTCAGCGTCACTAAACGACAAGATAGCGTTGCCGTGGGGGGGGGGGGGGCTGGTTCACCTCGAGATCCGAACCTAACACCTACGCCTCAGAACGCGCCAAGTCGCCAAACCACGAACGAAAGAGGGTTCAGCTCGGAGACCTTGGCACGACGAACACAACTATGCAGAGCTACAAAAGACATGCTAGTTCATGAAAGAAATTTTATTAATGGTTGGGACATAATACAAAGCAATCCTTCCACGGTTACAAGGCATTAAAAAACAAAAAGTATAGTGCCGACCCACTACACTTGGTTTTTAAACGAAAAAATCATCACCGTCCCGCTCGGTCGCCAGTCCGGCCACTTCGACTGCTAGTTCATCCGCCTCCTTCTGAAGCTTCGCCTCCAGGGGCTGCAAGTGACGGATCTCAGAGAGCAAATCGTCCCGTTCGGCAATTATCTTCGACAAATTGTGCCGAATACACTGAACCCGAAGGGCGTTGCTAAAAGCAGTCTGCGAATCCTTGTCCTCTCCTATAGGGCTCGCCTCGGCAATCCTGTTCTCCAAGCGCTGGATCTCGACGTCTCGATGATCGAGGACGAGCTGAAGGTGGCCCCGCTCGCTTTTTGCTCGGCGTAATTCCAGCTCGACTTCATAAAGTCGCTCTCGGCACCTCGCCGAACGCGACCTCATCACCTCCGAGCCAACCTCGGTCCGAACATCGTTGTCCGAGCAGTTGGAATCGGCATCTTGAGCTACCACCACGAGCTGAAAAGAAGAAAAAACGAATAACAAAATTTCAAGACATTGCCGAAGTCCAACACTTGAAGAATTTTCCAAACAAACTCTCAGATTCGTATTCAGATATAGTAGCTCTACATACTACAAGACCGACCCTACAATAAAGTTTTACAACAGCTAGAAGAAACATTAAACGACATGTTCAGGGCCTCTTCGGAAGGGGTACGCTTCGGTTCAAGGAAGCGCGAGGACGACGAGGCCTGACCTCCGAGCTCGATTCCAAACCAACGAAGCGTGATCCCCCTTCGCCACTGACCCTAACTGTGGCGCCGACCGAGGCACCACTGGACGAGACGGCTACACTACTCTGAGCGTCAGCAGGGCTCCGCCTAGCCACAAGCAAACGTGTCGCAAGTTCGTAGAAGGTAATCCCTCTCTCGCTCTCTTCGCGAGTACACGATGTACTGCGGACGTTGGCCCTCTCAGGCAGAGGCTTGAGTGACGCGACCTCTTCCCCCAGTTCAATGATTCTGTCTCTCAAAGCGTCGTCCTTCGCCAACTTCTTCAAACGAGGAGGCCTTGACGAGCCCGAGGCATTGGCACTATCGGTCGCAAGCCATCGGTAGTGGGTGACCTCGATCCCCCTATCTATCGTGATCCTCCTAAGCTTGTTGACCTTGGCCAACAACTTTTTGCGCTCGGACGACGCCTTTTCCAGCTCGGAAGCAAGCTTCTCTTCTTCCGCCGAGCGACCTTGCTCCGCTATCTCCAAGTGTCGGATCTTGGCCGAGAGCTCGTCGTTCTTCCGCTCGGCGACGACAAGCTCTCTACGAAGCCGCTCGACCTCGCCTTCGGGACAAGGAGCTTGGGGTTGCTTCCGCAGTTGCTTCAACTCGCGACAATACCCCCTCACAGCTGCCTTTGTCTCCTCCAGCTTTAAGAACATGAAAAACCGCCTCTCTCGGCTATTGGAGAGCTCTCCCTTCGTTTTAGCCAGCTCCTTACGAAGGTGTGCAACCTCCGTGATCGGAACGAACTTCACCTGAAAAGCAGAGATAAATCCGAGGCCCAACACTTGGAGAATTTTACGCCTAATCAAACACAAAATCCGGAGACTAACACTTGGATAAATTTTGGCCAAACAAAGTGTTTTCATTCAAAACTCAGGAAAAAGTTTACAAGAGCGATGGCCAATCCGCAGTTAGGCTTACAAAAACAAAACAAAACAACAAAAGACTAAAAGAGGCAACCGAGTCAGGGGTCGACCTTTCTGTCGTTCGGGTCTGTCGACCCCTCGGCCTTGTCCTCGCCCTCGGCCTCGCCCTCGTCCTCGCCCTCGGCCTCGCCCTCGTCCTCGCCCTCGGCCTCGTCCTCGTCCTCGCTCCCGCTCTCCTCCTCAGAGTCGTCCTCCTCCTCATCCTCGGCCTCAGTCTCACCCGGGCCTTCGACATCGTCAGTCTGTCCCTCGGGGCCGAGCATCCCCTGGGGAAGATCCTTCTCCCCCTCCACGGGGTCGTAGAAACGGTAGGAGGATGTGTCGAAACCCAGATTCCGAGCGGCGACATGAAGAAGGGCTCGGCCATACGCGTCCTCCATTTTCTTGAACATGTGATGCTCGGCCTCGTCCTGGACGGCCTTCTTCGCCTTTGCCACCTTAGACCGGTGCCTGGCCATGATCTTCTCGGCCCTCTTCCGAGCCGTCTCCGCCTCTGACCGAGCATTGGCCAGCTCTTCCTTCAGCTCGGCATTCTCCTTCTCCGAGGCCTCGAGCTTGCCTGCCGTGTCCTTCGACCGCTGAACGGCGTCGGCCAGCTGCTTCTCCATCCCTACCACTTCGGCACCCCGTTTTGCCGAGAGGAGTTGCTCAGCATCGAGCAGCTTCGTAGCTTTGACACGCTCCGACCTCTCCCGGTCATACTCCTGTTCCTTGCTCGCAAATTCCTCGAGCAAGAAGTTGAAGTGGCAGAGGTTCTGAAAAGAGAACAAACCGTTAGAGTCCGAATCCAGGAACTTAGAAAATTTCAGAAACAGTTTCAATAGGAAAGTGTCGGTCCACTTACCGACATTGTGTTCCGAGCGATCTGCATTGTGGCGTCCCTAACCAGCCCGGCCTTAAGGGCCGCTCGATCCTTGGGGGTCGGCAAGTGCTTCACCGCTTCCATACAGATGTTGCCGTCGCCCAAAAAACCGTCGACATTCATCACTTGCCAGTCGGGGATGAAGATCTGCTTGTGCCTCTCGGTCAAGATCTTCTCCGCATCAGCAGTGAGGGGCAGAACTTGGAGGGATAGCACCTGTTTCACGCCGAATGCTCCGCTCGACGAGCAGGGGGCATCCCCCCCCGCCGTCGGTGCCGGTGCATTGGAAGCTGGAGGATCGGGGACTGCGGCCTTCTCCTGCTCGGGACTGGCCTCCGGGACAACGACCTTCTGCGGGTCGGCGGTCTTCGCGACCAAAGGCATCTTCTGGGCTCGGCCGCCCTGAGGCCCTGTCGAGGGTCTCTTCTTCCTTGACTCCTGTTCCTTCGCCTTGGCCTTCGCCATCAAAGCCCTGTAGTCCATCTTGGAAGATTCTGCGCAAGCCGAATAAAAAAACTTAGATGAATTTTTCAAGAACTTTACGCAAAGAAATAAAATACAAGAATCATACTAGGGTCGATCGGACTGAGACCCCCCGGAACAAAGCTTCCTCGGTAATGTCTTTCCAACTTAGCGTTGGCAGGGCAAGGAGCTTCTTGAGGACTTCCGCCTCCTCGTCACTCAATACCGGCTCCTTCTTCGCTCGCTTAGGCATGCCTTCCTTCCTCCAGGCTATCGGAATTGCCCAGGGTGTAGGAGCTCGGATAATGAAATACTTCTCCTTCCAATGTTTGATCGAGTCCGGGTTCTCGATCAACTTCACGCCCGTCCGTGGCGACAGGTAGAACCTCTGCTCATTCCTGTTTGGTTGGCAGGGGCGGTAGAGGCTCCGAAGGAGGAACAAGCTCGGCCGAGCTCCGATCTCTTGACACCGGAGAAAAAATGCCAGCACGTGCCTCCAAGTATTCGGCATCAACTGGGCGGGGCTCAAACCGTACCAAACGAGGACCTCTACAATAAATGGATGAAGCGAAAAACGAAGCCCGGCGTGCAAGGAGTCGAGGGGAAAAACACACGCGTCAGGCAAATACGACGTGGAGGCACGGAACCCCGGTCCGGGGAGAAGTAGACCGTACTCGGCTGGAATCTGGAACCCGGCTCGGATCCGGTGCAGATCAGCCTCGGTAAGAGACGAGATGGTATGATCCACCTCGGTTAACTCTCTCGGCTCATTCTCCTCTACGGACTTGGCGGTGCCCCGAGTCACCTTCTCCAACATCTCCTCGGAGTACTCCCGAACGCCTCCCACGCTCGACAGAACAATAGGCTGCCGACCAAACTCCCCCGCCGTCTTCGGCTTCTCGATGATCGTGACCACTCCTTTACCCTTCTGAGACTTCGCCACGACCTCCTGGGGTGGCTCGGCTACTTCGCCCTCCTTGCTCGGCCGAACAACGCTCTGATCGGTCGGATCTATCACCTCCATCCCTTTGCCCGCTCGGCCCACGACTTGGTCCGAGGCGGGGGTCTCATCCGAGGAAGTAATCTTAACCATTTTCTAAAGAGAAAGGAGAGAGACTGACCTTGAAGTGACAACTACGGTCGGAAAAGTTCACCGGAACCAAGGAACGCCTTGCCGCGACAGCTAGCAGCGCCACCCAGGAGCTAAAAACTTCGATGGTGAAAGTAAAAACTGGAGAGAGAGAGTGAAAGTGAATAATGAGACTTGGATTGAGGGGGGGGTGAAGATTTATAGTAAAAAAGAAAAGTCCCTTGGACTTCCAAACGTAAGGGCGTGACTTTTGGGCCGCTCTCGAAACGTCGCGAGGGCCCAAAACCACTTTGTCTTTTCACCAAGTCCAGTAGCTCGGCACAACAGGATCTAAACCCGAACTACATGCAATCCGAACCCAGCAGCGAAGGGCCCGGTCGGCAAACCGAGCAAGTGCCCATCCGAGCGTCAAAACAGAGAAAATTCACTTTCTCCTCAACTTTCGTGTATGATCTCGATCAGACGGCTCAGATCTTGCCAACGAAGCTAAACGACAAGATAGCGTTTTCTTGGGAACTGAGCCCGTCTCGAGATTCGCACCACCATCCAACGGCTCAGATTATGCCACGTCGCTCGAACAACCGTGCACTCAGATCTCCGGTCGGCCAACCGAGCTAGTGCCCATCCGACGGCCCAGAAAGTCGCTCGGACAACCGTGCCCTCAGATCTCCACCTCTGTCTGAAGAAACCAGAGAAAGTTTGGATTAAAATTTTTAAGGCACCGTCCTCGGCGAGCCCCCCGGGTCCCAGTTATCGGTCGGTGTCCCTCTCAACCGTGAGCAAATCGAAGCCTACGGCCTCGGAGCCGAAGCCACGAATCGTTCCGGGGTCAGAAAGGAATCACCAACTCGCGGGACCCGATCAAAAAGCAGATCGGCACTCCTCCCATCTCTAACTCCTTCGGGCTGACAACCATCAGGAGCCCTCAGCCCGGAAGGAAGACAGAGACCGGAAGTGACCCATCCTCCCGAAGCACATTGTCTCCCGGATCCGGACTCTGGTCATCACCTCTTCCACCATGATCTCCCCTGACCCTGAAACCCGCATCGGGGCCGTCAGAGTCAGGAGAAGATCATGGTGGAAGAACGACCACCCGTCCTTCCGAAGCAACTCGTCCCTCGGGTCCGAACCACGGTCGTCACCACTTCTGCCCTGTTCTCCCCCGACCCTGACACCCGCATCGGGGCCGTCAAGATCGGGAGAAGAACAAGGCAAAAGAGTGACCACCCCTCCGAACCTCTCGAGGTTAAAATTTCACAAGGCATGCATCCGCCTTGACTCCGGTCGTCACTTCCTCTGCTATGATCTCCCCCGACCCTGACATCCGCATCGGGGCCGTCAGAACCAGGAGAAGACCATAGCCGAAGTGCAACCACCCAAGGCAGACACCTCCGAGGTCTAGAACTCAACATTATCGCGACTGAAATGACAAGGGGAATGGGGTACTTATAACCTACCCTCCAAGAACCAGCCATTATGACCCACGGGAGTCGAAACGCCAAGGATTAATTGAAGGGCACCATTCTTAATGACCCCGGGAAGTGGGAACGCCACACAAACCCCGGGACACCATTAATGCCCGTGGGAGCAGAACCTTCTCGAAATTCGTTCCACCAGTCAACGGCCCAGACCGCCATACCACGCTCGGATCGTCGAATAGTCGGAGCTCCGGTCGGCCAACCGAGAAAGTGCCATTCTGAGCGTCAAAATGGAGAAAACTCACTTTCTCCTCAACATTCGTGTAAGATCTCAATCAGACGACCCAGATCTTGCCGGCGGCGCTAAACGACAAGATAGCATTTTCTTGGGAAACGCGCCCGTCTCGAGATTCGCGACACCATCCAATGGCTCAGATTGCACCACATTGTTCGACTAGCCGAACCCTCAGAGCTCCGGTCGGCCAACCGGGCGAATACATATCCGACGGCCCAGAAAGTTGTTCGACCAGCCGAACCCTCAGAGCTCCGGTCGGCCAACCGAGCTAATACATATCCGACGGCCCAGAAAGTTGTTCGACCAGCCGAACCCTCATGGCTCCGGTCGGCCAACTGAGCGAATACACATCCGACGGCTCAGAAGGTTGTTCGACCAGCCGAACCCTCAGAACTCCGGTCGGCTAACCGAGCGAGTACACATCCGGCGGCCCAGAAAGCTGCTCGGCCGACCGAACCCTCACCCCTCCGGTCGGCCAACCGAGCAAGTGCCATTCCGAGCTCACAAATGGAGAAAAAAATACCCGAACCACCACAACCGTTGGATCTTCCAGAAATTCACGCTCTCAGTGATGAACGGTCCAGATAGCGCCACGTGCGCTAAACGACAAGAAAGCGTTTTCTTGGGAAACGCGCCTGTCTCGAGATTTGTGCCACAATCCGATGGCTCAGATCGTGCCACGTCGCTCAGACTGCCGAACCCCTGTGTCTCCGGTAGGCTGCCGAGCAAGTGCCCATCCGAGCTCGCAAACGGAGAAAAAATCTTCCGAGCGATAACAACTGCCAGATCTCTCAGAAATTCGTGCCCGTCCATGATCAACGGCCCAGATCGAGCCACGTCATAAATATGTATTAAACGCCAGTTTTTATTTATTTAAATCGTTTTATTTATTTAAAAATTGCAAAAAATTGCCAAAAATTTGGGAAAATTAACTAAAAATTCTAGAAAATAATTATAAATTCGGGGGAATATTTTTAAGCCCCTGAACGAACAATTATTGCCTGGAATATACGGTTAAGGCCCTCGAACAATTGGCTAACA
Source organism: Hemerocallis citrina (assembly GCA_017893485.1). NCBI lineage: Eukaryota > Viridiplantae > Streptophyta > Magnoliopsida > Asparagales > Asphodelaceae > Hemerocallis > Hemerocallis citrina. Next base: position 259,410,712 of record CM030358.1, read on the forward strand.
CATCACAAAATTAAATAAATAATCCGAAAAAATAGATAAAAACCATCGAATATTCAACAAGGCTTCAGAACAGCTTACTGCTTCAAAAATCACCTCATTACCCCCTTCAAGGTTCAAAACTCTCCATTTGGACTCCGATACAACTCCACCAGCCACTAAAACAGTTAAACTACTCCTCAAAGGCTGATCACACATAGCCTTTAGGAGTGGGGGGCTCGTGATATGGCTAAAAATGGGGTTAAATCGGAACCGTCCAGATTAGGCGCGAATCTTGAAGCTCGGGGGTAAACGGTAATTTCACATACAAACGGGTCCGAAACGGGTACTGGATCTCCTTCTCACAGATCCAATAACCCACAAACGGGTCCACTCCAATTGGGTACGGGTCCCGATCCGAGGCGAACCCAGACCAACAAGAGGCAAATCAGGGTCACTGACCTGACCAAGTCAATGGGCCTGATTTGCTCTCACCGGGAATCAAGAATTAGTTTCCTAAACAGACTGTGAGGATTTTACTCCTGACAGTTACACAGGGAATCGGGCCCCTAATCACTCCCATGGCGACTATAAATACCTCCCCCCTACCACTGTGACCAGGTAATCATTCTTTTTCCACCTTAAAGCTCTTTCTTAATCACCACTGATTACTGACAAGAGCATCGGAGGGTGCGTCGCCGGAATCAACCCCGGTGTATTGCACTTCCTTGCAGGTTGCGGCAGGAATCAGAAGGCTTGGATCCGCTGTTCAGGTTTTTCTCGAACTCACAAATCTCATCTGTTTACCCCCACACCGAAATCAGCGGTAACACTAACAATTCTGAAACTTTATAAACATGATCTAGACACATAGAAGATGCTATAAAAAAATTCTCATTGTCAAATTCTATACCCAAAAAAAAAATTAAAATTGTTTGAACTTTAAATTGAAATCTGAACAGAGCCAGCTTGCCATCTCAACCAGTCGACCATATGAATTTTTGTAGAAATATCAAATAAATTCTGAAAAATATGATATTTGAAACTAAGGTTTTTAACACATTTAATAATCTCTACAAAAAGTTTGAGCTCAAGATACTACACCAATTCCAAGCTACAAATTTTCAAACATCATTCTAAAAACAGGATATAGTCAGTTTTTGTGTTGCTCACTCATTCGAAAAGAAGCACTTTGTTGAGCTACTAAATGAACCCAGAAAAATCTGAATTTTTTTAGGATGCTTTAAACTCATCCTAGAACATCCCATTAAAATTCTATGACTAGGTTCTAAGTCGTTTGCCCAGTAGAAAATCCTAAGTCAGCATACTCCATAAGTGTTCTTTAACATGAAACATGGTGTGAATTTCATTAACATACAAGTTTAATTTATCTAGCATATCAAACACTTATAAATGGTAATCATGCCCTCTTAGATACTACTACACACCAATTTTTATACAAAAAAAATTACTAATTTAGAGTTGAAAAACACCCACCCTTAGAAATTGAGATGATTAGAACAACTCCTTGACTTAAAGCTCCTCCTCCTTCTTGGCTTTCTCCTTCCTCGAACAACTTACAAAAGAGTGGAAGATGAAATGAAGGCTAACATTGTCACTTTCTTTTATTTTCCTTTTCTTTTGAGCTAGGAGTGAAGGAAAACAAAATGGAGAAAGAATGAAGTGTTAGAGTTTTTATAGAAATGGGTGAATAGGGATGTCGAGGGGGGGGGGGGGGGGGAGGGACGGAATTGATGGAGGGTGTGGATGAGGGTGCGTGGGTGATGTAGCGCCCCGATTTCCGATACTGAAAAACCGTGACACGAGCCAAGATCTTTTCTTCAATTAGTCACAATACACAGAAAAACAGGAGAATTTAAAACTTTTATTCAACACTCAATACATTGCAAGTCTGAACATTATACAACTGTAATGCCTTACAATAGGGTTACAATATTACCTTTACATTTCCAAGTATTACAACCTTCAACATCTTACATCAGAGTACAAAGAATGAAGAACAACACTTGGTAACTCTCACTTGAGTACTTCTCAACTAATAGACAATAAATACATATACTGCAGCGGAACTAAACATCACACTGCCTCCTTGCTTTCCTTGCCTTGAGTCCTCCTGAATCTCGCATTTGTACTTCGGCGATCCAGTACCTATGGAAGTGGGGACGTCAGTATTCACTGACGCTTAAAGGCTGATCATATAGCAGCGAATCTCCCAAACAACATACAATATATAGCAATGGTGTTGGTGTAGTTTAAGTGTTCGTGAGTGCTATGACTAGACTCTAATGCGATATTTAAATAGAACTGGGATGCTCCTATTCTAATGTCAGCAAATCTCCGAAGTCAACATGCAGCCCATACTACATGCGACCCTTCTCAACCGTTTCTTCATAAATGGGGATTTCAACCCGCATTATGAGTTCTAATTGTACACAACCTGTTCCTGACACTCACACGTGGCTAATGAGGTTGCAGATGTGGTCAAGTCCCACTAATGCAGTTCGCCAGTGGTGTCTATGTTTGCCACTGCGACCCGGCTGACCGGACCTCTCTCAAAACAGACGAACCCAATGTATCGGGCGTTATTTAAAAATTGAACTATAGGGTTTCGCAAGCGCAGGGTAGCGCGAAGCCTACGCTGTGGCACCCTCTGGGATTTCGCAAGCGCAGGACTGCACAATGCATCCTGTGGCACCCCAGCCACGGTAGTTCAGGAATTAACAGCGCGAGATACGCAACCCGTGTCCTCAACTTGTGAGACGGCACCGTACGTATCCCTTTGACGGGAAGGTAGAACTAGGATGCTTCCTATTCTAATGTCAGCAAGTCTCCGAAGTCAACATGCATCCCATACTACATGCGACCCTCATCTCAAGCCGTTTCTCCATATATAGGGATTTGAACCCACGTTACGAATTCTAATTGTACACAACCTGTTCCTGACAATACTCCATGACTCTGTGAGGTTGCAGAAGGGGTCAAGTCCCCCCTATGCAGTCTGCTTATGGTGTCTCCGTTTTCCACTACTACCCGGCACGCCGGACCTCACTCGATCCCAATGTATTGGGCCTCGTTCCAAAATCAAACTATAGGGTTTCGCAAGTCCAGGGCAGCACGAAGCCTATCCTGTGGCACCCTCTGGGGTCTAGCAAGCGCAGGACTGCACCATGCATCCTGTGGCACCCCACCCACGGTATTTCAGGAATTAACAGAGCGAGATACGCAACCCGTGCTCCCAACTTGTGAGACGCCACCGTACGTATCCCTTTGACGGGAAGGTACAACCCAATGTCACCACCTAAGGCCTCCCTCAAGGGACAAGTTGGTCGTAAGGTGCCCCCTACAACCCACTCCTCTCTCTTCGGCAAGGGTCTGAGCAAAATGACCTTTATAAGTCACTACCCTAATGATGTTCCTGACTCGACGATCCTAGGAACGATAATATTATAACATAACATGCTAGGCCTAAAATTAGGCTTCGCAAGACAACTCTACTAGGCTGCTCAACCTAGACTTACCGGAACCCCTCAGGATCCGGTTCGTGGCTCATCGATCCAAGACTTCGACCCTGCGAATATACATGCAAGTCGCTACCCTATGTCTTGATGGTCGATAGCCCTTAGGGTGGTAATATCACCCTAGACGAGCACAACGAACTGTGTACTAGCTAACAAGCTATACACGAGTAACAACCACGTACGAGCCAATAAGCTACGTACGAGACAATAACTACCTACGAGCCAGGCGGGCCTCGCAGGAGACAACAACATACATACCAGCCAAATAAGCCGCGTATGAGACCAACAGCTACGCACGGGCCGGTCGAGCCGCGTACGAGACAACAACCTTCATACGAGCCGAATAAGCTACGTATGAGACTCACAGCTACGTACGGGCCAGTCGAGCCGCGTACGAGATAACAACCTACATACGAGCCAAGTAAGCTACGTATGAGACCCACAGCTACATACGGGCCAGTCGAGCCACGTACGAGCACAACCATATGCAAACAACCATACAGGTAATCAATCTTAAAAGCAACCAAACATGCTACTAGCAAACTTGATCTCCTATTATTAGAAGCAACAGAAGAGTCTACTAATATTCTATGGTCGGTATTCTACTAAGGAAGAATCCGAAGGTGACATAACAGTCTTTATCGGACTAACTATCACTAGTGGTCTTCCCGATCTTATTACTTCGACCTATAGTGCCTTAAGTATGGCATACAATTACAAGCATCTTCCTACGACAATCTAATTGTATAACACAACCACTCATCATGATACTCCTAAGTATGAATATGATTCCGCTTGTGCTTACATCGAGCTTGAGCATAAAAATCACTACGACCTAGACATGAAGTCCACTATAGTCAAGCATAGGTTACAATTTGAGCATGAAAGCTTACTACTTATCATGACTAATCACCACAACCCAAGCATGGATAGATAACTAATATAAACATACAACCTTCCAAGGCATAGTAGGTATTCTAACATTACTCCTACAACGTTCTAAGCATGTATTTGAACTTAGCATGGTATAGAACATAACATAAAATCACTACAACTAACCATGGGTAGTTTCTTTAATCTAAGCATGAATATCATAGTATGGATATCGTTAACTTAACATGATCAATAACTAGCATGACCCCTACTTACTTGGCATGAATAATGATTAAGCATGATCATATACTAACATAGCATGAACAAGTACTTATCTAAGCATGGGTATCATGTAAACATGGGTATTCATCTAAACTAGCATGGCATACAACTTAATTACCATTAAGCTAGCATGGCATACAACTTACTTGTAATTAAGCTAGCATGGCATAGATAAAACTAGCATGGTATATCACTTGCCTACAATTGAACTTAGCATGGTATATCACATACCTACAATTAACTAGCATGGTATATTACATACCTACAATTAAACTAACATGGTAGGTAATTTTATTATGGATCCTACAACATCCCTAGCATAATGAAATTAATCCAAGCATGGTAGGAAACTCTTAGATTGCATCCTACAACATTCTAAGCATAAATAGATTAATCTAAGCATGGTAGGAATTTTAGAATTAATCCTACAACATCCTAAGCATAATGAAATTAATCCAAGCATGGTAGGAAACTCTTAGATTGCATCCTACAACATTCTAAGCATAATGAAATTAATCCAAGCATGGTAGGAAACTCTTAGATTGCATCCTACAACATTCTAAGCATAAATAGATTAATCTAAGCATGGTAGGAATTTTAGAATTAATCCTACAACATCCTAAGCATAATGAAATTAATCCAAGCATGGTAGGAAACTCTTAGATTGCATCCTACAACATTCTAAGCATAAATAGATTAATCTAAGCATGGTAGGAATTTTAGAATTAATCCTACAACATCCTAAGCATAATGAAATTAATCCAAGCATGGTAGGAAACTCTTAGATTGCATCCTACAACATTCTAAGCATAAATAGATTAATCTAAGCATGGTAGGAATTTTAGAATTAATCCTACAACATCCTAAGCATAATGAAATTAATCCAAGCATGGTAGGAAACTCTTAGATTGCATCCTACAACATTCTAAGCATAAATAGATTAATCTAAGCATGGTAGGAATTTTAGAATTAATCCTACAACATCCTAAGCATAAATAGGCTAATCTAAACATGGTAGGAACTTTAGAATTTGTCCTACATCATTCTAATCATGAAATAGTATTCCTAAAACATGATGGGTAATTTTTAGGAAGCATACTACAACATTTTAAGCTTAAAAATATGATAGGTAATCTTAGTAAGAAACCTACAACACATATGTCATTCCTACATATGATAGGCAATTTTAGAATTACTCCTCCAACATTCTAAACATCATTAAGTATGCTAGATATTATTAGAGCGAATAAAGCATGATAGGATATTTTTAGAAATAATCCTACAACTAACTAAGCATGAAAACATGGTAGGATATTTTTAGAAGACATCTTACAACTAATTAAGCATGAAAACATGGTAGGATATTTTTAGAAAAAGTCCTACAACATTCTAACATGAAATAGCATGATAGGATATTTTTTTAGAAATAATCCTACAACTAACTATGCATGAAAACATGGTAGGATATTTTTAGAAGACATCTTACAACTAATTAAGCATGAAAACATGGTAGGATATTTTTAGAAAAAGTCCTACAACATTCTAACATGAAATAGCATGATAGGATATTTTTTAGAAATAATCCTACAACTAACTAAGCATGAAAACATGGTAGGATATTTTTAGAAGACATCCTACAACTAATTAAGCATGAAAACATAGTAGGATATTTTTAGAAAAAGTCCTACAACATTCTAACATGAAATAGCATGATAGGATATTTTTTAGAAAACATCCTACAACTAATTAAGCATAAAACATAGTAGGATATTTTTAGAAGACATCTTACAACTAATTAAGCATGAAAACATGGTAGGATATTTTTAGAAAAAGTCCTACAACATTCTAACATGAAATAGCATGATAGGATATTTTTTAGAAATAATCCTACAACTAACTAAGCATGAAAACATGGTAGGATATTTTTAGAAGACATCCTACAACATTTCAAGTATAAAAGCATGATAGGAGATTTTTAGAAAACATCCTACAACTATCTAAGCATAAAAACATGAAGGGATATTTTTAGAAAATATCCTACAACATTCTACTACTACTACTACTCCTATTTTAATCAAAACATACACACAACTATCTACTACTACTACTACTTCATTCTTATCAAGAACACAACATACAACTTACTACTACTACTATTTTATGGACATAAAACATCTATAATTACTTACTACTACTTCTTCATTTTAACAACATACCACTACTACTTTATTTAATCAACCATACTACTACTACCTTATTTAATCAACCTACTACTTAATTGCCTATTGGTCTTTATTATCACTAGTGATAAAAGAAAAGATCATTTTTATTTTATTTCATTCTACAACTAGTAAATAATAAAAGAAAAGATCTTTTTATTATTTCTACAACTAGTGATTAACAAAAGAGAAGATCTTTTTATTTTCTACAACTAGTGATTAACAAAAGAGAAGATCTTTTTATTTTCTACAACTAGTGATTAACAAAAAGAAAAGATCTTTTTATTTTCTACAACTAGTGATTAACAAAAAGAAAAGATCTTTTTATTTCAAGGAAGAAAATTACAATGGAACATATGCTTATTATTATTAGTCCAATGTTCAATCAAAGTCCTACAACCAACATTGGTTGTAAAAATGTTCATATGCTTTATGTATACTAAGTCCTACAAGTCCTACAACCAACAATCGGTTGTATGTTCAAGTCATATGCCATATGCCTTTTTAGTCCAACAACATACATAAACAACAACTATAATCATAAAGGTTTGATCTTTATGTATTTTAGTAGGTACTACTACCACTTTCTTTCTTTTATTCATTATTCACAACAACCACAACACACCCATCAAACAAAAGAAACAAAACAAGAAGATAAGAAGAAGAAGTCAATCAAAACAAACAATTAAACAAACAAACAAACAATCAAACAATCAAATGGAGAACCCCCACCTTATTTTACTTGTAGGAAGAACTTGCTAGTAAAACTTCTCCTTCCCCTAAGCTTTTAGAAAGCTTCTAACACCCTACAAAACAAAACTCTGAAGTTAGCCTTTGTTCTCTCTTTCTTTTTCTTTCTTTCTTTCTTTCTTTTGATCTTTCTAAAATGAGAGAAGGAGGAGAAGGATGGGGTATTTATAGGTGGAGAGAAGGGTGGAAAGTGCAAAATGGCACTCACACATTTACACATAAGCCCTTCCCTATATTGGGGCCGGTTTCTATTAGGGGGAGGTGGGATGTGGTGGAGGCATGGTGTGGGTGAGGTTTGTTCTAGAAGAAATTTCCTAATCCCTTATGTTTTTGTAACCCTAGGTTTAACCTCCTAATCAAACCCTAACCATCCCTACTAGGTTTTGTCATAGCAGAAGTAAGTGTTGTCCAAAAATACACAACACACAATTCGTACAATGCGCTAATCGACATACTACTCGTACGTGCGCATATATGTCTGTATACCGAAAAATCTTCGCGTAATCCGCATAAAAATAATTAAATCTTGGAAATAATAATAAAATAAATTTTATTATCCGTTCGGAAGGTCGCGGTATCAATTTGATACAATACGGATATATATACTGACCGATATCTGGATACAGATAATGTCTATGGACAAACCGGGTAAAAATCACCAAAATATTCTAATTTTGGAATTAAAACAAAATAATAATAAAATAATAATAAAATAATAATTTATACACGGTAATATCCGTCCGGGATATTACAATACTCCCTCCTTAGAATAGTTCTGTCCTCAGAACTACGTTAAGTTAGGAAAACAGGCAAACATCCATACCCTAATAACTCGGGGAAAGAAAGCTTATGCTGCTTTTCGGCTCCCAAGTGGCTCATTCATGAACTGGTTCTCCAAAGAACCCAACCTTCGCAATTCGTTAGCTACTCCCTCCTTAGAATAGGTCATGACCTATGGACATTACTTCCGATTTCAAGGATTTTCTCCTGTAATTTGCTCGCTCTCCTCTATCAATACATCCTCAGTTAGGGTATCTTCGAATACCATCCTAAAATATACCTACTGGAATTAGTCCAGATATAGGATAATCATAAAACATATGAAAGGAACAACAATATGAATTACAATTGCCTACAACTAACTAAGACCCGACTCCTAAAGGGCATCCAAGTTTAATTTTCCTGCTGTGTTGGACTGTAAATTGAAGTTAGCTCTGATACCACTCTGTAGCGCCCCGATTTTCGATACTGGAAAACCGTGACACGAGCCAAGATCTTTTCTTCAATTACACTACAAGAATTTTGCCATATACCAACGGACACCTATAGCGACGGGTCACTAAAACCGTAGGTATAGCATCATATACCTACTGACGTGAAGTAAATTGTAGGTATAGGTATCCTATAGCTTTGGAGATTTTAATCTGTAACTATAAGTTTTACTAACGGAATAAAACACTGTGGGTATATTCCATAATTTATTTTCCCTCCAACTTTTTTATTTCCCCCCCAAATCCCAAATCCCCCCTTTATACCCTCTCTCTCATGCCCATCTCTCTCTCTCTTTTTCTCTCCTCTCTTTCTCTCACCCGAATTGCCGTCGTCTTCCCCCTTCCACCATCGCCGACGTCGTCCCCCTTCCACCATCGCCATTGCTCCTCCATCGCCAGCGCCGCCGCTGTCTTCATTTCCACCGTCACTGTCTTCCTCTGCCGCCACCAGCCGCCATCGCCCACCTCCTCCTCCACCAAAACCCTATCGCGGTTGTCCCCTGCCGTCTTCCACATCCGACCTCCCTCAATCTATCTCCGGCCCTCTCATTCCCGAACCCCGGACACCACTATCGCCCTTGCCGTCTCCCTCCCCCGCCGTCGTCCCTCGTCTTAGTTCTAAAACCCTAGCTCCTTCCTCATTCTATGGTTTTCGACGTCATCAATGGAAGATTTCAAGACCTCCACTCACCGCCATAAGTGGATCTTCACCCTTCAACACCTGGTAATTTCTCCCCCATTTTTCGCAATTTCAAAAATTCAAAAAGGGGATTTTTGTAAAGAATGCCCTAATCGAATATCTTTCAAATACGACATTGCAACCTCTATTTTTTTGTGTAATTAACTGCTAAGGTTTGGTAATTAGCATGTATTAGAAAGGGGATAAAAGCTGCTTCACTTATATTCGAATGTTTAGTTGCTACAAATGTATAAGCATTGAGTTTTATGACCTCGTCGTTACTAACTAATGGGGTTTGTCCTTCTTTGATTGCAGTTTGAGAAGCGCGAAGTGGCGATTCAAAGAGCTATGCAAATGCTGGAGCAGGTGAATTCCTGATCTATCTATCTTTAATGATATTGATGATAAGAAGTATTATATAATTCTAGTTAGCGGTCAGGATTTTAGATAATTAGATTGAAAGTTGGCCCTTGAGCTCTAGAATTCAAATTAGTAATTTTTTTAATAGTTTTTACATAATAATTTGGATGTGCAAAGTGCCATCAAATATCTTTCCAAATTATAGTTCCTTATTATCATTATGTTCGTGATTTTCTGTGCGTGTTGAATGGAGGGGATGTGAGTTTTTGGGGAAGATTCAACAGAAATACAGTGAGATGGCTGAACTGAAACAATTATCACTAATGCTGATTGAATGGAGGGGATGTGATTGAATTTCTAGTTTTGAGATGTGAGTTTTTAATATCACTAATGCTGAACTGAAACCTCAATTCACTTGGACTAATACATAACGATTTTTAAGGTTGAGAAAGCTTTTAAAAATTGGTCGTTCTAGCCTTCTGACAAGTTCCTCGAAGCCGCAATGGGTTTGTTTTAAGTTTCTGTGTTGTTTAAATGGTTCATTTTTCACTCCTGATTTCATTCAAGAGAATGATTAGGAGACCTGACCGTGCATTCTTAAGCCTCATAATCATGATAATAGCTTGTTGTCTTGAACAAATGTTAGTAGTTAAATACACACATTTTTTGATTTTTTAATTTTTAGTTTTTTTTAACATAGTTGAGTCACTAGATTTGACTAGGTTTGGAGAGTTTGTTAGCTTGTTTCGACACATACTCTTGTAATTATGCATGTCCTAACTTGCTGTTGGAATAAGAATAAAATTAGAAATGTTCGACCCGAAATACTAGTTTTGTCATTTCCTCTGTAGTCTGATCACATTTAATTAGTAGGATGTTGCATACATGTTGTTTCCAACTGCAATCTCCTATAGCAGTTTTTTTTACAGTTCAGTTTGCTAATCCGACCATGTATTATTGTCAGAGACATTTTATAGATTTAATTGAAATCATTTAGCCTATTCATTATACTATGCAAATGTCAACCTGCACCTTTCTGTGCATATAAAATTTTTAGTTGACATATAAACTTGCTTATAAACTACTTTCATACATTTACCTTATCACTTGTCTTTTGAAAGACGATACTCTATATATTAAGTTAGTGGTAACTTTTCTTTGATTTTTTCTTGAAACAATTTCAGTCACTTATTCTTTCTGAACTTCTTTGTAACCATTATCATGTTTTGCAGTATGGGCTTACACGGTTGGAAGTAGATGCAGATGGTTCACTATCATACTCTACTAAAAGCATGTAGTACGTCAGATACTTCAACCATCCTAAGTTACTACTTGTTATTCTTATGAAATTAGTGAAGAGGAAGTCTTAATTCTCATTGTTCTTCAATTTCTTTAGGAAGATGGGTATTATCTAATTGCTCCTTACCGTCGAAGTTGCTTTTTTCTCTTGCTGGAAGATAATCGTGACCATCTAGTTGTACTTGATGAGCTCTTTCTCTTTTTCACTGCATCACCTTCCAAGAACCTTTTTAGAAAACATCTGTATTTTCTTGTCAAAGATTGCATCAGAGCTCCTTTCTCATTCCTTCGCAAATATTTTTCAGAAGGTTTGTGATATTTTTGCTGTATGTTAATAATGTACATAGATTTAATATCATTCAGTATAGCAAAATTCACTGATGTGCATATTAGCTGATAGATCATACATTTTTCCTTTAGTTCATTTAATTGTCTTTCTCTGCTTCCTATTCAGCCTTTCCCTTCAAAATTCACCCTAGCATTTTTGTTTTAATTTTTTGAAAATGTCATTGGGATCATTCCTAGTTAGTGTTGTTCAATTCAATTTATTCTTGATTGTTCTGGCTAGAATCACTGATGAAAAGAAATGCTATTTTTTCATTATCCCCAGTCATCATCAGGTACCTTCTTTATGAAATTACAATTCCGTGTCTTACACCGTTGCATACATAAGTTAGTTATTTCTATTATGTTCCCCCCCCCCCCCCCCCCCCCCCAAACCCACACCCACACACACACACAAATCTCTTTCACCAAAGTTCTTATATAACTTTCTAATAAAAAGTGAAAAATTCCCTATGGGCACAGTGAATAGTTGAAACAATTATTATGTTCCCTGTTAAATCAGTCAGACTCTAATTTTGCATCCATGTACACTCTTGGGTTGAAATTTTAGTCATCTGTCTATTTATATGTTATTGAGCATTTGCACGCTTCTGTATAGGAGGTAATGTCCATAACATGTTCTGCTCATTTTATATACACACTAGGGATGAAATTTAAGCCATTTATGTATGTGTTGGTAAAAATACATGTTATTGAGAAATTGCCTGCTTTTATATAGAAGGCATAACAAGCTATGCTCATTTTATGTTTCTTTCAACATTTCCTCCTATACAGAAGCATACTCATTTTATGCTCATTTTACTGTACATTTACAAACATACCAAAAAAGAAAAAAATACAGTTTTTTGATATTTGCAGGAGTACTAGTTCCGTGTTTTGTATATTTTGGACTCTCTCTGTCTCTCGATATTCCTTATTTTGATTTTTTTATTGAGCAATGGCTAAATATAATTTGTTGAGGTATGTGAATAATTATAATTGCTAGGTTGTTTGCGTGGTATGTAAAGTTAATGTTATCCATGGACATACTTTGTCTATCTTATATCCCTTTATTTCTATGTAGTATTGTAGCAATATTTCTTGTCTATAGTTTGGATTTGACACTATATAAGCGAGGTTGACCTTAGGTTGCTTGGAGGGTTATACAATTTTTGCAACTCATTGCCCTTCATGCTCATATATTTTGTATGTGTGCGTGTAATCCTGCAATCATCAAAAATTCAACTTGCCACCAGTATATCAGAATATTGTAGTGTCAAGATAATTTCCATGCCCAAAAATGGAATACTACAATAATTTCATAACTCCACCTTGTTTGCATCTGTGTTTTTTTCCTTAATAGAACAATTTTGGTCTCCAGTTATGTGCATAGTTGGAGTTGACATTTTTGTTCTGTTTTACACCATAGGATCAACATCATTGTTGGTGGAGAGTTGCCTTTTATCCCCTGCAATGTAGGAGAGAAATTTCTCCTTTTGTACTGAGACCCCATATTCTCAATTCTCATATGTATGTGGTGTTTTCTCCGGCGGTTAGAACTCTCCATTAGATAGTTACCAAGGACATTAATTTTGATGAGAATCAACTAATATGAACATAATTCTGTTATCCCTTTCTACATGCAGTTCGTATCTCATAGTTCTGCCTATCATTGCCTGAAAACACAAATCCGTTGGCTATTTCATTTTAAACTTTCATAGAAACTACATGAGGTTGGTGAGTGTTATTGTCTCATCTTACAAATACAATATGGTTCTTCATTTCAATCTAGCACCTGTTTTTTTCTTCTGTACCTTTCTGCACAAATACTAGAACTTTTATAGGTTAATGAATTAATCAGTATAAATGTTTGAATAGTTCCAATCTCTTCAAGTTCTCTGTTCTGTTCTTTGGTGTGATTTACTTGTCTTTTTACAAAATAATGATATATTTGCATTTGGTTGCAGCTGTCATTTGCTGGTGGGCGCCTTATCATCTCAAGTGACGGCGTATGGGATGCTCTTACTGCTGAAAAAGCTCTAAGCTGTAGTCGAGGTTTGCCACCAGAAGCTGCAGCAAATCAAATTGTGAAGGTACTGCATGTTCTGAAAATTTCAGTTGCTTATATACTTGCATGATAACAAGCATTCTTGAGTATGATAATGAAGGATACATCTTATGTGCATAACTTTAGTACTTTGCATGTTACTAGGCTACTAGCTAAATCTTGATTCAACCTTATCATTTAATAATGTTAAGTTTCCTGGGATGTTCATTCATTTCTACTGAGACTGGATTAGCTAAGTGTGTATTGTTAAGGTTCTGTGTTCCTTAGAATTCATTATCCTAGTGCCCGTGTTGCACTTTCAATGACCTGTATCATCAGTATGTGAATACCGTGACAGTGCAACTAAAGAAGATGAAACATGCTACAATCGTTAGGAAATGTTAGATTATCTGAAGCAGAATTTTGGCTTTACTCCAAATAAAGTTGGCTTCCCACTTTGCTCAGTTGATTAATTAAACTTGATTTAGAAAAGTTTGATGGATGACAAACTATGGTCATGTTCGCATGGCAGTAAGGTTTTTCAGTAGGTTCTTCCAGCTCACATTACAAAGTTTTCTTGATTAATAATGTGATGTCTTTAATTTGCAGGACAATGAACAGTGATAATCAAGGATGCACTACTCTGCTTTGAGATTAGAGTCTGATTGATTCATTTTTTTTGTGTGGCTAAATACACTACTGTCCTGATAGGAAGGGATGAGAAGATGTAATAAGCTGTAAATTTGGCATTCTTTGTTTGTGTCAAAGTTTTAGTTGATCGATCAGTATCAGAATGTAACAAGCTGTAAATTTGATTACCTATATGAAACAATATCTCAATATTTCCAATTCTGAGTTGATTACTGTAATGGTTATGAATCTGTGATTAACATGATTGATGTTGATCTCTTGTAATGATTATATCTGATGATGAAGAACTAAACAAACACAATAATGAGGCTGGAACATCTCAATCAGTCAAAAATACACAAAAAGAACTATACCAACGGAATAAACACGGTGGGTATATATTCAAATAATTGGATGCGAAAACTATCGCTAAAACCTATAGTGATGGAGTTTCAACTGTGGGTATAGGAAAGCAAAAGGTGTCTTTAAAACCTATACCAACGGATACGAAACCGTGGGTATAACACCGAAATTTGTCCAACGGGTGAAAAAACCGTCGCTATAGGCTATAGTGACGGCATTTTGCCATGGGTATAGCTAATTAAAAACGACGGAAAAATATGTCCGTTGGTATAGGTTTTACGGGCTATACCTACGGTTTTTCGCCTTTTACCCACGGATTTTTGCTGTCACTATATGTCAAATTCCTTGTAGTGTTAGTCACAATACACAGAAAAACAGGAGAATTTAAAACTTTTATTCAACACTCAATACATTGCAAGTCTGAACATTATACAACTGTAATGCCTTACAATAGAGTTACAATATTACCTTTACATTTCCAAGTATTACAACCTTCAACATCTTACATCAGAGTACAAGGAATGAAGAACAACACTTGGTAACTCTCACTTGAGTACTTCTCAACTAATAGACAATAAATACATATACTGCAGCGGAACTAAACATCACACTGCCTCCTTGCTTTCCTTGCCTTGAGTCCTCCTGAATCTCGCATTTGTACTTCGGCGATCCAGTACCTATGGAAGTGGGGACGTCAGTATTCACTGACGCTTAAAGGCTGATCATATAGCAGCGAATCTCCCAAACAACATACAATATATAGCAATGGTGTTGGGATAGTTTAAGTGTTCGTGAGTTCTATGACTAGACTCTAATGCGATATTTAAATAGAACTAGGATGCTCCTATTCCAATGTCAGCAAATCTCCGAAGTCAACATGCAGCCCATACTACATGCGACCCTTCTCAACCGTTTCTTCATATATGGGGATTTCAACCCGCATTATGAGTTCTAATTGTACACAACCTGTTCCTGACACTCACACGTGGCTAATGAGGTTGCAGATGTGGTCAAGTCCCACTAATGCAGTTCGCCAGTGGTGTCTATGTTTGCCACTGCGACCCGGCTAACCGGACCTCTCTCAAAACAGACGAACCCAATGTATCGGGCGTTATTTAAAAATTGAACTGTAGGGTTTCGCAAGCGCAGGGTAGCGCGAAGCCTACGCTGTGGCACCCTCTGGGATTTCGCAAGCGCAGGACTGCACAATGCATCCTGTGGCACCCCAGCCACGGTAGTTCAGGAATTAACAGCGCGAGATACGCAACCCGTGTCCTCAACTTGTGAGACGGCACCGTACGTATCCCTTTGACGGGAAGGTAGAACTAGGACGCTTCCTATTCTAATGTCAGCAAGTCTCCGAAGTCAACATGCATCCCATACTACATGCGACCCCATCTCAAGCCGTTTCTCCATATATAGGGATTTGAACCCACGTTACGAATTCTAATTGTACACAACCTGTTCCTGACAATACTCCATGACTCTGTGAGGTTGCAGAAGGGGTCAAGTCTCCCCTATGCAGTCTGCTTATGGTGTCTCCGTTTTCCACTACTACCCGGCATGCCGGACCTCACTCGATCCCAATGTATTGGGCCTCGTTCCAAAATCAAACTACAGGGTTTCGCAAGCGCATGGCAGCGCGAAGCCTACCCTGTGGCACCCTCTGGGGTCTAGCAAGCGCAGGACTGCACCATGCATCCTGTGGCACCCCAGCCACGGTATTTCAGGAATTAACAGAGCGAGATACGCAACCCGTGCTCCCAACTTGTGAGACGCCACCGTACGTATCCCTTTGACGGGAAGGTACAACCCAATGTCACCACCTAAGGCCTCCCTCAAGGGACAAGTTGGTCGTAAGGTGCCCCCTACAACCCACTCCTCTCTCTTCGGCAAGGGTCTGAGCAAAATGACCTTTATAAGTCACTACCCTAATGATGTCCCTGACTCGACGATCCTAGGGACGATAATATTATAACATAACATGCTAGGCCTTAAATTAGGCTTCGCAAGACAACTCTACTAGGCTGCTCAACCTAGACTTACCGGAACCCCTCAGGATCCGGTTCGTGGCTCATCGATCCAAGACTTCGACCCTGCGAATATACATGCAAGTCGCTACCCTATGTCTTGATGGTCGATAGCCCTTAGGGTGGTAATATCACCCTAGACGAGCACAACGAACTGTGTACTAGCTAACAAGCTATACACGAGTAACAACCACGTACGAGCCAATAAGCTACGTACGAGACAATAACTACCTACGAGCCAGGCGGGCCTCGCAGGAGACAACAACGTACATACCAGCCAAATAAGCCGCGTATGAGACCAGCAGCTACGCACGGGCCGGTCGAGCCGCGTACGAGACAACAACCTTCATACGAGCCGAATAAGCTACGTATGAGACTCACAGCTACGTACGGGCCAGTCGAGCCGCGTACGAGACAACAACCTACATACGAGCCAAGTAAGCTACGTATGAGACCCACAGCTACATACGGGCCAGTCGAGCCACGTACGAGCACAACCATATGCAAACAACCATACAGGTAATCAATCTTAAAAGCAACCAAACATGCTACTAGCAAACTTGATCTCCTATTATTAGAAGCAACAGAAGAGTCTACTAATATTCTATGGTCGGTATTCTACTAAGGAAGAATCCGAAGGTGACATAACAGTCTTTATCGGACTAACTATCACTAGTGGTCTTCCCGATCTTATTACTTCGACCTATAGTGCCTTAAGTATGGCATACAATTACAAGCATCTTCCTACGACAATCTAATTGTATAACACAACCACTCATCATGATACTCCTAAGTATGAATATGATTCCGCTTGTGCTTACATCGAGCTTGAGCATAAAAATCACTACGACCTAGACATGAAGTCCACTATAGTCAAGCATAGGTTACAATTTGAGCATGAAAGCTTACTACTTATCATGACTAATCACCACAACCCAAGCATGGATAGATAACTAATATAAACATACAACCTTCCAAGGCATAGTAGGTATTCTAACATTACTCCTACAACGTTCTAAGCATGTATTTGAACTTAGCATGGTATAGAACATAACATAAAATCACTACAACTAACCATGGGTAGTTTCTTTAATCTAAGCATGAATATCATAGTATGGATATCGTTAACTTAACATGATCAATAACTAGCATGACCCCTACTTACTTGGCATGAATAATGATTAAGCATGATCATATACTAACATAGCATGAACAAGTACTTATCTAAGCATGGGTATCATGTAAACATGGGTATGCATCTAAACTAGCATGGCATACAACTTAATTACCATTAAGCTAGCATGGCATACAACTTACTTGTAATTAAGCTAGCATGGCATAGATAAAACTAGCATGGTATATCACTTGCCTACAATTGAACTTAGCATGGTATATCACATACCTACAATTAACTAGCATGGTATATTACATACCTACAATTAAACTAACATGGTAGGTAATTTTATTATGGATCCTACAACATCCCTAGCATAATGAAATTAATCCAAGCATGGTAGGAAACTCTTAGATTGCATCCTACAACATTCTAAGCATAAATAGATTAATCTAAGCATGGTAGGAATTTTAGAATTAATCCTACAACATCCTAAGCATAATGAAATTAATCCAAGCATGGTAGGAAACTCTTAGATTGCATCCTACAACATTCTAAGCATAATGAAATTAATCCAAGCATGGTAGGAAACTCTTAGATTGCATCCTACAACATTCTAAGCATAAATAGATTAATCTAAGCATGGTAGGAATTTTAGAATTAATCCTACAACATCCTAAGCATAATGAAATTAATCCAAGCATGGTAGGAAACTCTTAGATTGCATCCTACAACATTCTAAGCATAAATAGATTAATCTAAGCATGGTAGGAATTTTAGAATTAATCCTACAACATCCTAAGCATAATGAAATTAATCCAAGCATGGTAGGAAACTCTTAGATTGCATCCTACAACATTCTAAGCATAAATAGATTAATCTAAGCATGGTAGGAATTTTAGAATTAATCCTACAACATCCTAAGCATAATGAAATTAATCCAAGCATGGTAGGAAACTCTTAGATTGCATCCTACAACATTCTAAGCATAAATAGATTAATCTAAGCATGGTAGGAATTTTAGAATTAATCCTACAACATCCTAAGCATAAATAGGCTAATCTAAACATGGTAGGAACTTTAGAATTTGTCCTACATCATTCTAATCATGAAATAGTATTCCTAAAACATGATGGGTAATTTTTAGGAAGCATACTACAACATTTTAAGCTTAAAAATATGATAGGTAATCTTAGTAAGAAACCTACAACACATATGTCATTCCTACATATGATAGGCAATTTTAGAATTACTCCTCCAACATTCTAAATATCATTAAGTATGCTAGATATTATTAGAGCGAATAAAGCATGATAGGATATTTTTAGAAATAATCCTACAACTAACTAAGCATGAAAACATGGTAGGATATTTTTAGAAGACATCTTACAACTAATTAAGCATGAAAACATGGTAGGATATTTTTAGAAAAAGTCCTACAACATTCTAACATGAAATAGCATGATAGGATATTTTTTTAGAAATAATCCTACAACTAACTAAGCATGAAAACATGGTAGGATATTTTTAGAAGACATCTTACAACTAATTAAGCATGAAAACATGGTAGGATATTTTTAGAAAAAGTCCTACAACATTCTAACATGAAATAGCATGATAGGATATTTTTTAGAAATAATCCTACAACTAACTAAGCATGAAAACATGGTAGGATATTTTTAGAAGACATCCTACAACTAATTAAGCATGAAAACATAGTAGGATATTTTTAGAAAAAGTCCTACAACATTCTAACATGAAATAGCATGATAGGATATTTTTTAGAAAACATCCTACAACTAATTAAGCATAAAACATGGTAGGATATTTTTAGAAGACATCTTACAACTAATTAAGCATGAAAACATGGTAGGATATTTTTAGAAAAAGTCCTACAACATTCTAACATGAAATAGCATGATAGGATATTTTTTAGAAATAATCCTACAACTAACTAAGCATGAAAACATGGTAGGATATTTTTAGAAGACATCCTACAACATTTCAAGTATAAAAGCATGATAGGAGATTTTTAGAAAACATCCTACAACTATCTAAGCATAAAAACATGAAGGGATATTTTTAGAAAATATCCTACAACATTCTACTACTACTACTACTCCTATTTTAATCAAAACATACACACAACTATCTACTACTACTACTACTTCATTCTTATCAAGAACACAACATACAACTTACTACTACTACTATTTTATGGACATAAAACATCTATAATTACTTACCACTACTTCTTCATTTTAACAACATACCACTACTACTTTATTTAATCAACCATACTACTACTACCTTATTTAATCAACCTACTACTTAATTGCCTATTGGTCTTTATTATCACTAGTGATAAAAGAAAAGATCATTTTTATTTTATTTCATTCTACAACTAGTAAATAATAAAAGAAAAGATCTTTTTATTATTTCTACAACTAGTGATTAACAAAAGAGAAGATCTTTTTATTTTCTACAACTAGTGATTAACAAAAGAGAAGATCTTTTTATTTTCTACAACTAGTGATTAACAAAAAGAAAAGATCTTTTTATTTTCTACAACTAGTGATTAACAAAAAGAAAAGATCTTTTTATTTCAAGGAAGAAAATTACAATGGAACATATGCTTATTATTATTAGTCCAATGTTCAATCAAAGTCCTACAACCAACAATGGTTGTAAAAATGTTCATATGCTTTATGTATACTAAGTCCTACAAGTCCTACAACCAACAATCGGTTGTATGTTCAAGTCATATGCCATATGCCTTTTTAGTCCAACAACATACATAAACAACAACTATAATCATAAAGGTTTGATCTTTATGTATTTTAGTAGGTACTACTACCACTTTCTTTCTTTTATTCATTATTCACAACAACCACAACACACCCATCAAACAAAAGAAACAAAACAAGAAGATAAGAAGAAGAAGTCAATCAAAACAAACAAATAAACAAACAAACAAACAATCAAACAATCAAATGGAGAACCCCCACCTTATTTTACTTGTAGGAAGAACTTGCTAGTAAAACTTCTCCTTCCCCTAAGCTTTTAGAAAGCTTCTAACACCCTACAAAACAAAACTCTGAAGTTAGTCTTTGTTCTCTCTTTCTTTTCCTTTCTTTCTTTCTTTCTTTTGATCTTTCTAAAATGAGAGAAGGAGGAGAAGGAGGGGGTATTTATAGGTGGAGAGAAGGGTGGAAAGTGCAAAATGGCACTCACACATTTACACATAAGCCCTTCCCTATATTGGGGCCGGTTTCTATTAGGGGGAGGTGGGATGTGGTGGAGGCATGGTGTGGGTGAGGTTTGTTCTAGAAGAAATTTCCTAATCCCTTATGTCTTTGTAACCCTAGGTTTAACCTCCTAATCAAACCCTAACCATGTAGCGCCCCAAATTTCTATTATGAGAGCTTAGAAAATAAGTGGCAAAATCCCAGCAATCCACTTCAATAGAACAATAAACACCAACAACACCACTAAAATTTTTCTTTCTTTATTACAACAATTATTACATATCACAGCGGAAGTCTAATCATCTCAACACAAATGTTTCTTTTTGTTTACAACTCAAAATGATCTCAATTATACTTTACAGCTTTACACAAATCACTAAATAATCCAATATTCTCAAATTTCTCACTCAAGCCTCCAACCTTCGACCTAAGCAATAACCTGCAACAAGTGAGGCTAGAGTCGAACCCTAACCCCCAAACTAAAGGGGTCAGCCATCAAAATGGTGTGAGTGGCAACAAAACAACAAATAACATAAATGAGCTTAAAACATAATGTCCAACAATAATAATCAAACAATAAAGTATGGAGTAACGACAGAGAATGATGGGTGATACCAAAACCAAAAGCCAAGTGTGTAAAAACAGGAAATCCAAATGCGTAAGAGTGATTCAAGAAAACATCATGACTACATGCTGACAACGATGACTACTAAGAGATGAAGATACACTATGATAATTTGCCCATGCTTGATAATTCCGGAGATTGATCCCACATCACAGGTATTTTCCCTGGATAATTCAGGAGATCATCCCACATCTAAACATAGACTCCTCATCACAATAATACCCCAAAAGTGTCGCCTCGACTCCGATAATTCCGTAGTTCAATCCCACATCACAAGATAATTACTTGGATAATTCAGGAGAAATATCTCGCATCACAGGTTAACTACCTGGATAATTCCGGAGATAAATCACACATCACAAGTTAACTACTTGGATAATTCAGGAGATTAAATCCTACATCAAAAGCCATACTGAGGTGCATAACTTAAGTTCTCATTCGTCATGACACTACTAATGCCTGTCCTTATTAATTTGGGTCACTGAACAAATCTCCTAGAGTAGTGTACCCTACTGGACTAAAATCTAAATAACTGAAAATTTGCCTCGATGGGCCTCAACAAATAACTGAACAAACACCGGTATACTAGGGTCACTTACCTCTAGAGACTCAAAAACAAATATCTGAACAAATTCCACTTAACAAGCGGCTCAATAAAATATCTCAAAATCATGTTCTTAACTGAACATCTCAAAAACAAATACTTAACTGAACATCTTAAAATCAAACACTAAACAAAACATCTCACAATCAAATACAAAGATCCTTCAGGACCAGTCGGCTACACATCAGATCAGTCGACTGTCCAGAGGACATAATCCAACATTTCTCAAAAATAAACTAAGGCATAATCAGTCGTCTGGGAAGCCATCAGTCGACTGCCCCGAGACAAATACAAATAATTCTCATCAAAATATTCTAAGTATATAAGTCGACTGAAAGGTCATAGGTCGACTGTCCCGAAAGGACTGAACAAAATCACAAACAGAGGATCAGTCGACTGACCTCAGTCTAGGTCAACTGTCCCGAACAAATCTCAAGACTCAAAAAAATATACAGTAGTCTCGTACCAGTCGACTGCTACGCAAGACAGTCGGCTGTCGGCTACAGATTCCCAAAAGATAGGTCTGAACACAAAACTAAACTGGAGTTTTCTAAAGATTCACTGATCATAAAAATTTAATTGTTTCCAGGCTAATAAACAACTCTCAATAATCTCTATCATGGATACATTTCTCAATTAATCAAATACTCAAAACTCATATCCCCATGATCTAAACTCTTAATCCTTTGATTAGGGTTTTTCTCAACAAAACTGAATGTCTTCCTCAACACATAATCAAGATTGGTTTGCAATCACTAGATCCAGATGATTACTATCTGATCACAACATAATCAGTTCTTAATTTGTTTTCTAACAACAGGATCTCATAAATCAACATATCCTCAACAATCTAAATCTTTTTCTCATCATGGTCCAAATATCAATAAAAGTTCTCATCATCCATATCAAATTAAAGATCCATATCATACATACAACGAGCCTAACAAATAAATAGTATAACGATCACAAACAAGCGAAACAAAGGTCTCATGTCATTCATCAATCAAAACAAACAAACAAGACAAAACTAACAAACCACTCACTTTTGATTTGAAGAAAAGATCCACAAAAGCTCCTCCTTGCTAGATCCAAAGTCCTCCTTTTCGCTCTTCAAAATAAATCTCAAGAAATTCTGAATATATCAATGACGGCTGGGAAGAATTTCCCTTAAATATGCCGGGGTAAAATATTAGGGTTTTATTCCCACTTTGCAAAATAATCCTTTTAAGAATACAATTTTACATTCATAGGTTTAGTCTTGAAAATTCAATCAAATATCATTTAAATTAGGATCTAATAGAAAATATATTTCTAAACTCAGCAAATACTGATCGGAATGTCCAGCAAATACATTTTGCACTCTAAACCCTCAAAATGTCAATTTTGCAAATAAGTCCTTCTTTTCCCAAAAATTGCAAATAGTATCGATTTATTTCAGAAAAATCTGGAAAAATACTAAATAAATCCCAAATAATTAAATAATGATTTTTCATAAGGAAAACTAAAATTTTCAAACTTCTGAAAGGCCATTTGCACGTGTACAAAAGATAAATCTTTTAGAAAATATTTATTTAAATCCTCAAAATTATTTAAATTCATTTCCAAATAATTAAAATAATATTTGAAAATATGGGGTTCTACAAACCATCCCTACTAGGTTTTGTCATAGCAGAAGTAAGTGTTGTCCAAAAATACACAACACACAATTCGTACAATGCGCTAATCGACATACTACTCGTACGTGCGCATATATGTCTGTATACCGAAAAATCTTCGCGTAATCCGCATAAAAATAATTAAATCTTGGAAAAAATAATAAAATAAATTTTATTATCAGTTCGGAAGGTCGCGGTATTAATTTGATACAATACGGATATATATACTGACCGATATCTGGATACAGATAATGTCTATGGACAAACCGGGTGAAAATCACCAAAATATTCTAATTTTGGAATTAAAACAAAATAATAATAAAATAATAATTTATACACGGTAATATCCGTCCGGAATATTACAGGTGAGGAGGAGGGATGGAGGGTGGATATGAAGCCAACACAAAAAATTTACTAGAAGCTTCTTGTTGTTTCTCAATCTTTCATGAAAATCAAACATGGCATAATTCCAACCATTGGATCTCATTAAGATTCATCCAATCACAAATCATGAGGTAGGGTTCCTAACCCTAGGTTAGGCAACCCTACCCTAACCCTAATGCATATTATTAGGCAATGTTTACTTCGATCATATATTTAATCGATTCAACCATATACCTAATCAATTCAAGTGTGTGTGTGTGTGTGTGTGTGTGTGTGTGTGTGTGTGTGTGTGTGTGTATATATATATATATATATATATATATATATATATATATATATATATATATATATATATATATTGTATCGCCCCCCTCCAACCCCTCCAATACTCAGACAATTTTTTTATTATTTTTAGAAGACAAATTAATACTTATAGTATAACTGTCCACCAGAGGCTGCCTCTCAAAAGATGGTTAACCAATTAGATGAATCTTGATCATAGGCAATTTATATTTATATTAAATTATTCCTTGAATACTCCCGATATAGGATTACTTTCAATTACACCCACTGTCTCTCTCTTGCCTGCTGACGTCAGCACCCCCTATGGCCCTACCCGCCATCACACCAAGACAAAGACAACCCCCCTTCTCTCTGCACGTGGGATCCCCGCCACGTCGCCAGAGCGCACAAGCCACACCCCCTATGCACGTGGACCCCACGATGATGTCAGGCATCATCAGCAGCACAGTTGCTGCTGCTGTCTCTTCTGTGGGCCTCCACTGCACAGGGACTCCAAACAGCCACCTCCCTATAGCAATTTCTATTGGTCGAGCTCCAAATTTTTTCTTCTCTTATATTAGATATATATATTTATATCTCTGAAATTACGGGGTATTACATACACCCCACCTTTTAGAAATTAGTATCCTCGCTGAGTACGAGGCATGCCATCTAGCGCATGATTCTCTTTTCTAGCTGATGTGGGGTCGTCCTCGATCCTGATAATTTCGGAGATCAGTTCCACACCGTAGGTACACACTTCGATAATTCCGGAGACTATCTCACACCGCAGATCATACTTAGGCCCTCTCCCACACCCGATGTTGAAAGTCGGCTCTGATACTATTTGTAACGCCCCGCCCCAATACTCAGATATTTTTTATTATTTTTAGAAGACAAATTAATACTTATAGTACAACTGCCCACTACAGGTTGCCTCTCAAAAGGTGGTTAACCAATTAGGTGACTCTTGATCATAGACAATTTTTATTTATATTAAATTATTCCCTGAATACTCCTGATATGGGATTACTTTCAATTACACCCGCCGTCTCTCTCTTGCCTGCTGACGTCAGCACCCCCTATGGCCTTACCTGCCAGCACACCAAGACAGAGACAGTCCCCCTATCTCAGCACGTGGGACCCCCGCCACGTCGCCAGAGCACACAAGCCACACCCCCTGTGCCCCCCACGATGACGTCAGGCATCATCAACAACACAGTTGCTGCTGCTGTCTCTTCTGTTGGCCCCCATTGCACAGGCGAACTCCAAACCGCCCCCTCCTTATAGCTATTTCTATAGGTCGAGCTCCAATTTTTTCTCTTATATTATATATATATATATATATATATATATATATATATATATATATATATATATATATATATATATATATATATAGTTCATTTAATAGACACTATATGTATATAAAAAGTATATTTATCTTATATACTTAAAAATAAGATAATTTGAGTTTATAAAAATATATATGTTTTAAAAAAATTATTATTTTTTCGAAGATTCTTTTATCAAAATGATCGGGGCTAACATACAATTTTAATTGAGAAGATATCCCGAATCTATCTTATCGGGTTCAGAATAACTAAATATATCCGAAATTTCTCAATTAAAATTAATTATTATTAGAAAAACACATGACCGCGTGCAATTCTCAACTATGCACGGATTACAATGCAAAATAGCCATATACTATTTTACGGGGTGTTACAGTTCACCCTACGGGGGAAACTGTGGTTGGAGAGGTGAGTGGAGACCTTGCTAGCGAGGAGATTGAGAAAGAGATGGAGAGCCAGGAGCCACCGTTAAAGAAGGAGGTAGAATGGGAGATGAGTTACGTCAATGAGATTCTGAGGGAGGGGGGAAGAGGAGGAAATCCTTCTGTGTGAACAGCGGGGGGTCTCGCACCTTAATGATATTGTATTTTCCCCCCTCCTCGTGGTCACCGCCCTCCAAAGAGGAAAAAAAACCTTTCTCCAGATAAGGAGCTTGAACCGATGGAGTATGAGCACGAGAGGAGAGTGTTCCGACCGTCCATGGACCAGAAGCCCATTTGGTTGTACCCAGAGGCTTTATTGGACGTGGTGCGATATGGTGTGCAGTCGTCCTCGTCGAACAAGCTAAAGATAGACGTCTACAAATGCAGAACACCATGGCAGAGAGTGATCTCAACCATGTTCGGGAGTTGTACTTCCTTCCAAAGAAGTTCGTTTTGTTGCTTCCGAGTCTTAGGCTCCGACCGACTAAAAAACTTTAGCAAATAGTGAAAGAGGTTTTACATCTCCCCCTCCACCCATTTGTCAAAGAGGTTTTGAATTGGGCGGGGATGAGTCTCGTGCAGTACAGGCCGAACTCGTGGAAGCAGTTGACTAGCTTCATCATGCTTTACAAGAAAAAGATTGCCCCCCTTAAGCTCAAGTACTTCCGAGTGTGTTTGAGGTTGAGCGCTCTCCTGAAATATCAACCCTGATGGTATATCTCCCCTCGTCATGGGTTCCGTGTGGTGCATAATCACCCGGACTCCATAAAGGATTGGAAGGCAAAGTATTTCATCGTCTATAGTCCCAAGTCTTGGGATATTTTGATTGTGTGGTTGTTCGATTCCCCACCGAGGAAGTCTCTGAGACTTGCAGAGTTCACTTTCGAGGATGAGCTGAGTTTAAGAGCCTGTTTGAGGGAGGCAATAGTATAGACTGGGCTAGGGTGAAGGAGTAGTTGCTTGTGGTAGGCGGCCTGAGCCTTACGTCCCTCGCAAGTTATCAACCTTACTATTTTCTTTCCGAGTTTTTTTTCCAGGTTCTATTCTTATGCATTTCTTTCGCAATTGTGGTCGACGATGATATTGACGTTCTACCTATTGAGCAGACGGAACAGGGGGCCGTGGTGGACAGAAAAAGGAAAAAGGTGATGAATTCGGCCTCTGATGGGTCTCTGAAGGGATGACCAATGAAGATGCGGAAGTCGAAGGTCTTGACCACCCATGATCAAGAGGAGGAATCTTTGAGGATTTTGTCGAGCGAGAAATTGCTCAGAGCCATTGTCCGAGTGTCCCCTCCCCCCATACCATCCAATTGTGAGGACCTTCCTCTCCGAGGAAGTAGAGGAGACCTTTAAACCTGATTGGGTGGTGAAGGTGATTGACTCCGTCATGGAGTCCTGCGTGGCCCTCGAGGTGGTGAACAACATTGCCCTGTCGAGAGACAGGAAAAAACTCGCAAAGGAGATAACTGGCTCATACTATCTCAAGTATGTCCAGGCTTCCGTCGGGGAGTAGGAACTCGGTAGTGAGTAATTGTGTTTTTGCTTCTCTTCTCTTACTTTTGGTCATATTTTCCAACTGTTCCACATATTTCTGCAGGCCATGATTTACAGGGAAAAACTGAAGAGACAGTTCGATCATGCCATGAAGTTCACTATCCAGAGGATGCAGCAGCTCGAATAGAAGTGGTGTGATGAGAAAGATCGTGTTAAGGCACTGGAGAAGAGGGTGAAAGAGTTGGAGGGGGAGATTGATGATATAGCGAGACATATCATTTCAGCTCAGGATGAGGGCTACAAACTGGCCCTTCGGGACATCTGAGAGAGGCACCCTGGCATCAATCTCGACGGTCTTTGTTTTGAGCCGGATCCTGACAGTACTCCTCCGACTCCTAGGGAACTGCCTTCGGAGGGTGAGGAGGTTCACGCTACCCATGAGGTGGTCGGGACTGAGGTTCCACATTCTCTTTCTCGAGAGGTGCTCCCTTCTCCTTAGAAAAATTTCCCAATCTCTCTTCTTTTGTAAGGATGCATTGCGGACTGGCCACCGTGTTGTAACTATCTCCTTAGTGAAAATTCATCCAGTGTTTTTCTTTACGTTTTGTTTCTCATTCATCTAAGCTCTGATATTGTTGTTTTGTTGATCAGATTATGAAGTATGTGTCCCAGGAGGAGGCGCTAAGGATGAAGTGTAAATCCTCCGAGGCAAGTTGTGTTAGGCTGAGGGTGGCATTGCTCATCTTTGTAAAGAGGCGACTGACCGGAAAGCATTCATCTTCTCTATCCACCGTTCGTAGGAGGTGGCAAAGGAGTTGCCTCATTTAAAGGCGTTGTTTCCAGATGCTAACTTAGCCCTTGCCCGAACCGAGGGTGGTGGAGCTTCCCGTTCGGTTGACAAGCAATCATCCGATTTTATCGTGAGACGAATGCTTATGGAGAGTGACTTGGAGATTTATCGGCTGAAGGTCAGGCTCAAAGAAATGGGGCAGACCTCTACCTTTTGGAGCTCGTTCTCGAGGCTAGAATCCTACCCGGGGATTCAATCGATAGTGGGGGCTCTAGGGGACACCCAAAGTGGAGTAACAAGGTCTTCGAGTGTCACTAGTATTAGGGAAGGTCTGGAGATGCCAAGACTTGGTACCCGTCCTTCTGGGACTGATGTGATAAACTCAGGGTTAGAGTTTCCAGCAGAGGATCTAGAGGATCAGGCCTTAATGCCTTGAATCATGTAATCCCTATTGTAATCTTGGGAATGTAACTCTTGGTTTTTTGCACTAAAGATATTTGTGTGACTTTGGTTCAGAGTCGGATAATACGTCGATGGGGAGTCCTCATTGATAATTATGAGACTGATTTAGCGTTGGTTACCATCCTGAGGGGGGATCCTCAATGAGACGTGCATGACTGCCTCGAGGTCGGATACCACGCCGAGGGGGAATCCTTGGGGATTATGCAGCATGCTCGACATCGGATACCACCCCGAGGAAGGATCTTCAATGAGACTTCTAGAACTGAATCAGAGTCGGATACCACACAGAGGGGGAATCCTTATTGAGGATTATGCAACTGGCTCGGCGTCAGGTACCACCCCGAGGGCGAAGCCATGCTTTCTTAGAAATTTCGCATGTGTGCTCATGTATGTACTCACGTGTGTCATGGCATCACGTGTTCGGCACAATGATCAATGTTGTCTTTCTATATATATGTCCCCACATCTTCATCTTTGTTTACTGGTCTCATTTCCACTTCAGATCTCCTTCATTCATATTTTCCCCTTTGCATTCTCCCGACCAGTAAGGATGGTGGCCTACAAAATTGTTAAGGCGTAGTGTGCGGCCATGAGGGCCGAGGCTAGGGCCAAGGAAGGTGCTAAGGCAGAAGTGAAGGTCAAGGCCGATGAGGAGCATGGGCGAAGGCCGAGGAAAAGGTAAGTACGAAGGCTTCGGTGCACAAGCCGTCACAGAAGTGTCCTCCTCTCGAAACAGAGAAGCTTGCAAAAAATAAGGTCTAGGGGCACCAAGCCCCCAAGGACAAAGCCACCGAAGGGCTCATTAAAAAGGAGGGCAAGAAGCCTCCATCTCCGACAGCGTCAAATGTCGTAATTGTTCCCAAGCCACCTTCGCCTACGAAGGTGTGGGCACCTTCGTGGTCCGTGACCGAGGAAGATTTGCTAGCCGACCACCGAAATGCCTTGGAGTTGGTTACTCACCTCGCCATGCCCCGTGATGGGAAGGGTCTCAGCAAGTACTCTGAGGAGGACGTTTACACTTGATGGGTGCAGTCCTCTGTTATGGTGAGGTTCTCATTTTAGCTGTTATTAGTGTATCTTTGCCTTTTCTCCCCTTTCTTTGTTTAAGCATGCCTTGGTGTTTCTTGTTGGTGGCCATTCTCACGACCGAGCTTTAGAAGAGCAGGGAGCATCTCCTCCATCGTGCCCAGCGGGCTGAGGCTAGGGAGAAGGAGCTCCTTGATCGGAACACCGGCTACGGGAAGCAGGTGAGGGAGGCCCTGGAGGGGCTTTTGCAGGAGAGGGACAAGCTGGGCAGAGAGAGGCTGGCATGGTAGGCAAAGGAGAAGGAGATGGCGGCGTAGTACGAAGATTCCCTGGCCGACATTGTCCATGCCCAGGACCAGGGGTATGATTGTGCCCTTGAGCATATCAAGGCAACGTACCCGAATATCGATCTTCAGGGCTTCTCTTTCGAAGGGAATGAGAATGATGCGATCTATCCTGCTGTGGGAGAGTATCTGGCGAACCACGAGCCAATCGACCCCACCCCTGCAATTGTCGAAGAGTGTCCCGCTCCCGTCATTGAACATGGGTCTTCCTCCAAGCAATATGTCTCAGGCTCTGTTTTGTTTTTCTCCTTCCCACAAACTGGCCACTGCTCTTATACTTGGTTTCTATGAATGAATAAAGCTTTTTAAAATAAATCTGTATCCTTTCTTTTTTACGAAGCTTCTGACGGCTTTCGAGCCGAGATATGAGGACTAGGGGCATTCCCTCAGTGTTAGAGGCCTCACTTCTTCATGTTGCTCTTCATTTGTTGAAGCTTTAGGTGAGTCGACACATGTCGGCTTACGTCACTCATTTGAGGTATCCAATGTGTCTTGGAAGTTGTTGCGTTGACAGCAATAAATGGTGGAGTTTGAGACAATCGAGGAGTATCCTCCCAAAATGCCTATAAATTCTCCCATTCTTAGGTGACTGGCTCGCAAATTCCATCTTTCTATTCTGATGACTCCATTCTTGGTCTGACTTTTACTGAGCACCCTGAATGACAATCCGAGGGTCGAAGCTGAGGAGGACGAACCCTTAGTAGCCGAATCGGAAGGCCTTCAGTACGAGGTAGGGGAGTTCAATCCGATAGGGATTGGAGTCGGGCTGAGGAGCTTCGTTGGGCTTGTCCCGAGTTTTAAGATCTGAAGTTTCACTAATCGAGTCCCGAGAGACGATGATGTTACTTGATTGTGTCCCTTTAGGACTCGGTGGTATTTTTTTGAATGGGACTCCTTGTGCTGATGGAACCGGTTTAGAGGGGCTCGGATAGAACCGGGGTACTCCTCGTCGGACTTCATCAAATATATCCTCAGTTCCAAGATCTGATGCACCTCTCCAAATTTTCAGGGCCTGTCTGAACAAATTTATCCATATAGAGAATGTTAGTCCGCGTAGGCTACACTGATGTGGTTTCCGGGACGATGATTTGCGCTCGGGTCTATCGACCACTAACTTGCCACAGGAGATCGTGTATGATGCCTCTTCCTCCAGGGGGTTGCCGGCGATACCTAGCGTTCCGGGATACGAGACGACCATGTAAACTTAAGCATAACTTCTTTTGTTTAGTATTTGATTTGCCAACTGCGGACTGGCAACCGCACTTTTGTAATTGCTTTGCCTTAATAAAAAGATATTTGCTTTACTCTTCTTTAGTATTGACTTTCGTTGATTGAATAATTTGAGTCTTGATGGGACGTATGAGTCGTCTCGTAGCAGTTATGAGGGGAGATCCATGGATTTGAGTACAGGGCCCTGGAGTCAGATACCATGCTGAAGAGTATTTCCAAGGAGTGACCCAAAGACTTTTAGTGCACTGTCTCGGCATTGAATACCACACCGAGGGAGATCCAAGGACTTTAGTATGCAGTCTCGGTGTTGGATACCACACCGAGGGGTGGTTCTGATGAGAGATCCATGGACTTCAATGCACGTTTTTGGTGTCGGATGCCACATCGAGGGGCTAAGTCTGAGGAGAGATCCATGGACTTTACTGCATGATCTCGGTGTCAGATACTACACCGAGGAGTAGTTCCAGGGAGATATCCAAGGTCTTTAGTGCTCGTTCTCGGTATCGTATACCAAACTGTGGTGCTAAGTTCGAGGAGAGATCCAATGACTTTACTATACAATCTCGGTGTCAGATACTAGGCCGAGGAGTAGTTCCGAGGAGAGACCAAGGTCTTTAGTGCACGTCCTCGGTGTCGGATACCACGCCTAGGAGCTAGGTCAATGGAGAGATCAAGGACTTTGTTGCACGGTCTCGGTGTCGGATACTGAGCTGAAGGGCTAAGCCCGATGAGAGATATTTGTTGCAAGAGTACAAATTTGTTGAATTTGAAATGAAATTTATTCGTTGGCTGCCGATGGGCGAGAGCTAATTACATATGATGGATTTTATAGCTTCATTACAAGTACATGATGCTAAGGGCCTTCATGGAACTTTATCAAGTGTTTCGTATTCCAAGTCCTCTTGATTACCCTGGCCCTAGGTCTTCAACTCGGTAGGTGCGAGGGCGTACCACTTTGGAGACCCGGGCCTTCCCAGTTGGGAGCCAGCTTTCCTTTTTTGTTCGGCTTGGAGATACTTAGCCTACATAGTACTAGATCCCCCTCTTTGATGTTGGTTGGTCGGACCATTTTGTTGTAGAACCATTCTACTCGGTGCTGGTAGACATTCCTTCTGATGGTTGACCTCTCAAAAACTTCATTGAGCAGGTCTAGATTGGCCATGAGGCCATCTGAGTTCTCCACCTCATTGAAGCTCATGATCCATGGGGAAGGCAGTCCTACTTCCAGAGGAATTACAGCTTCGGTGCTGAATGTCAGGTTGAAGGGTGACTCGCTAGTAGGTATCCTCTTGGTCGTTCGGTAGGACCACATCACATTTGGCTGTTCATCGACCCATAATCCCTTTGGGAATTTATCCAATCACTTTTTGAGGCCATTGAGGATTTGCCAGTTGGCATTTTCTACTTGGCCATTGGATTGGGGTGCAAAATTGAAGAGAACCTCTACTGAATCCCCTCGCAGAACTTGCAGAGACCTTTGTCGGCGAACTTAGTGTCATTGTCGGTGATGAGGATCCGAGGGATCTCGAACTCGCAGACGATGTGTTCCAAAAGAATTGTTGGGATTTGTGCTCGGTGATGATAGCCAAGGGCTCTGCTTCGACCCATTTCATAAAGTAGTTGATAGCTACAATTAGGAATAGCCTTTGACCTATTGCCTTAGGGAATGGGCTAACCAAATCCATCCCTCACATGGAAAGGGAGGTAGACTTGCTAGAGAATTAAGCTTGGCATGTCGGACGTGTCTGAACAAAGAGAACCTTTGGCATGGGCCACATTTTCTGAAAAGATCCTGAGCATCATGGTGGAGGGTCGGCCAATAGTCACTGTGGTTGAGCACTTTTCTCGCAAGTGATATGTTGCCCATGTGACAACTTCCAATCCCCTCATGCATTTCTTCAAGGGATTACTTAGCCTCCTATGGAGTCAGGCATCGAAGGCAAGGTTTCTCATCAACTGTAGTGTATGACCTCTTGAAGAGCACGGACCTTTTGGCCCTCACTCGGACCTTCCTTGCTTCGGATGGATCCTGTGGTAGTTCACCATTTCTCAACTAATTCAAGAACGGGTTCATCAACGTTGCTACCTGCATAGGCGATTGAGGCATAGGACTTCAGGATTCTCAATGCTTGATCGGAAAAGAACCTCCACCAAGACTTTAACCCATTTGCCCCCTACCTTTCGAGCTAGAACGAGTCTGGCATTAGGAACTCATACTCCGCTTCGTTGTTGGATGCTTTAAAGCTGAAGCGCAAAGAGTATTGAAGGACGTGTTAGGGTTATATACTGAAAGCATCACTTTTGTATTAACTTTATTTCCTTATTTTTTTTGAATAAGAATCATATGGGCATATGTTTGCATATTGTGTTTATTATAATATTAATGCAAGTATCTGATATTCTATAAGGTTGATAATATGGTGTGAGGTGACACACAGAAGATCATATTATCAGTTCCCTATGGAATATATAAATAGTTCACAACCTAGACGGACTTGGATAATCCATTGGAAAGGTTGTAGTGTAATCTGGTATTAGTCTATCTTGACTATAGGTTTACACTAGTACACTTTGTGTGTATTGAACAGGACCACTAGAGGTTGTTCTCTTTGTACTGACTATAAAAGAGAACAAACACCTCTGTTATTATGGATGCTTATGCTCTTAATCCAGATATAATAATAGACATGTATATGCAGTGTGCATTACTTTGACTCATAAAAGAGTGAGATTCATTATGGATCAACAACCTCTATGAATTGGGTAATAGCATTGTATGTATGATGGGCTGTTGATTGTAAAAGAAATCCATGTCCCGATACGTCGGGTTGATGATGTCCCCTTAAGGAGTTCATAAGGATTGTCATGTAAACCCTGCAGGTGGATTACATCCGACATGACAAATAAAGTTGAGTGGTACTACTTAAGGATAAAAGATGTTGATCAATATAGTTGTCAGTAACTTAATTTGATCGACGGACATTCGATATCTTAACATGGGGAGCTCAACGAGCATATAATAAAAGGAGCCCATAAATATAATTTGGGATTAGGAAGGTAGTGCAACAATAGCTCCTTAGTGGACCGAGCTATTGTTAATGGGTCTGGGTTGTGTGTTCGGGCTGAACACGGGATACCCAGATTCGTTAGGAGACCTAACCCTAATTTCTTCTCATGGTCCATGCCGTAGCCTTATATATATCCTCTATTTCTCTGGCCGTCATTGATAATCTGAAATATAAGATTTTTTCTCAAAATTCGTGATTCACGTAAGGAGAGAAAGAGAGGTCAGCCAAGGAGAAGAAAGGTTGGGAGATCGTCGCCCACACGACGTCCAACTCGAGAAAGGAATACGTGCAGAAGATCTTGGGGTCGCTGTCGTCTTCTTCTCATCGCAGGTATAATTCGTGAACCCTAGATTCCACTATATAGGGTTAGATCACGTATTTAATCTATTAAATTTTTAACAATCGATACGCACACCAATTCGTAGTCCTGGGAATCATCTCAGTTCCATTAGGACGAAGATGTCCGGACCTCTCAATATGATTCCTTCCCCACTCCCTTCCTCACACGAACAAGCCATCTACGTAAAGCTCCCATATCAGCTTTTCTTCTTGAACCTCAGATGTTTCTGAGATGGTGCACTCAATTATGAATTCGGCGAGGGCTTGTCCCTTGATGGTGGTCCTGGGTTTGTAGCTGATGCCATGTTGACTAAGCTTAATGGACCACTTGATTAGGTGGCTGGAGTTCTCTGGCTTATCAAGGACCTGCTTGAGAGGTTGATTCGTAAGCACCTAAATGGAATGAGCCTGCAAATAGAGGCGGAGCTTTCTCGCAATCGTGACGAGGGTGTAGGCCACCTTCTCCATCCTAGTGTAGCGGAGCTCGGTGTCATAGAGGACCTTGCTGACATAGTAAATGGGTCTTTGGGTCCCATCGTCTTCCTTAATTAGGATGACACTAAGCACATGTTCTGATGCGGCCAAATAGAGGTAGAGAACCTCACCCGGCTCAGGTTTACTAAGGAGAGGGAGATTGGCGAGGTATTCCTTCAGCTGATCGAAGGCATGCAGGTGGGGATCTCCCCATTCAAAGCTCTTTGCTCCCCTAAGGGCTTTGAAGAAATGAAGGGATTTCTCCCTGACTTCAAGAGAAAACGGCCAATGGCGGCAAGACTGTAGCGCCCCGATTTCCAACACTGGAAAACCGTGACACGAGCCAAGACCTTTTCTTCAATTAGTCACAATACACAGAAAAAACAGGAGAATTTAAAACTTTTTATTCAATACACAATGTGTTACAAGTCTGAATACTGTACAACTGTAATACTTTACAATGGAGTTACCATATTGCCTTTACATTTCTAAGTATTACAACCTTCACATCTTACATCAGAGTACTTCTTAACTAATACAGAATCAATACATATTTTGCAGCGGAACTAAACTTAATACTGACTCCTTGCTTTCCTTGCCTTGAGTCCTCTTGAATCTCGCCTTTGTACTTCGGCGATCCAGTACCTATGGAAGTGGGGACGTCAGTATTCACTGACGCTTAAAGGCTGATCATATAGCAGCGAATCTTCCAAACAATATACAAAATATAGCAATGGTGCTGGTGTAGTTCAAGTGTTCGTGAGTGCTATGGCTAGACTCTAATGCAATATTTAAATAGAACTAATTATACACAACCCGTTCCTGACAATACTCCATGACTCTGTGAGGTTGCAGAAGGGGTCAAGTCCCCCTATGCAGTCTGCTTATGGTGTCTCCGTTTTCCACTACTACCCGGCATGCCGGACCTCACTCAAACAAGGTTGCAGGTGCGGTCTAGTTCCGCCACTGCAGTCATATAGTGGTGTCCATGTTTGCCACTATTGCCCAGTGTATCGGGCCTTAATCCAAAATCCAAATCATAGGGTTTCGCAAGCGCAGGGCAGCGCGAAGCCTACCCTGTGGCACCCTCTGGGGTATCGCAAGCGCAGGACTACACAATGCATCCTGTGGCACCCCAGCCACGGTATTTCAGGAATTAACAGTGCGAGATACGTAACCCGTGTCCTCAACCTGTGAGATGGCACCGTACGTATCCCTTTGACGGGACGCTTCCTATTCTAATGTCAGCAAGTCTCCGAAAGCAACATGCAGCCCATACTACATGCGACTCCATCTCAAGCCGTTTCTCCATGTATAGGGATTTGAACCCACGTTACGCATTCTAATTGTACACGACCTGTTCCTGACAATACTCCATGACTCTGTGAGGTTGCAGAAGGGGTCAAGTGCCCCTCATGCAGTCTGCTTATGGTGTCTCCGTTTTCCACTACTACCCGGCAAGCCGGACCTCACTCGATCCCAGTATATCGGGCATCGTTCCAAAATTAAACCATAGAGTTTCGCAAGCGCAGGGCAGCGCGAAGCCTACCCTGTGGCACTCTCTGGGGTATAGCAAGCGCAGGACTGCACCATGCATCCTGTGGCACCCCAGCCACGGTATTTCAGGAATTAACAGAGCGAGATACGCAACCCGTGTCCTCAACTTGTGAGACGGCACCGTACATATCCCTTTGACGGGAAGGTACAACCCAGTACACCACCTAAGGCCTCCCTCAAGGGACAAGTTGGTCGTAAGGTGCCCCCTACCACCAACTCCTCTCTCTTCGGTAAGGGTCCGAGCAAAATGACCTTTATAAGTCACTACCCTAATGATGTCCCTGACCCGACGATCCTAGGGACGATAATATTATAACATAACATGCTAGGCCTTAAATTAGGCTTCGCAAGACAACTCTACTAGGCTGCTCAACCTAGACTTACCAGAACCCCTCCGGATCTGGTTCGTGGCGCATCGATCCAAGACCTCGGTCGTGCGAATATACATGCATGCCGCTATGTCTTGATGGTCGATAGCCCACAACGAACTGTGTACTAGCTAACAGCTATACACGAGTAACAACCACATACGAGCCAATAAGCTACGTATGAAACAACAACTATCTACGAGCCAGGCGGGCCTCGTAGGAGATAACCACATACATACCAGCCAAATGAGCCGTGTATGAGACCAACAGCTACGCACGGGCCAGTCGGGCCGCGTACGAGACAATCACATACATACGAGCCAAATAAGCTACGTATGAGACCCACAGCTACATACGGGCCAGTCGAGCCACGTACGAGCACAACCGTGTGCAAACAACCATACAGGTAATCAATCCTAGAAGCAACCAAACGTGCTTACTAACAAACTTGGTCATCTAATATTAGAAGCAACAGAAGAGTCTACTAATATTCTATGGTCGGTATTCCACTAAGGAAGAATCCGAAGGCGACCTAACGGCCTTTATCGGACCAACTATCACTAGTGGTCTTCCCAATCCTTATTACCTCAACTTATGGCGCCTTAAGTACGGCACACAATTGCACGCATACTCCTACGACAATCTAATCATATAACACAACCACCATGATACTCCTAGGTATGAATGTGATTAATGCTTGTACTCATATCGAGCTTAAGCATAACGATCATTACGACCTAGACATGAAGTCCACTATAGTCAAGCGTAGGTTACGAATGAGCATAAAAGCCTACTACTTATCATCACCAATCACCACAAACCAAGCACGGATAGATACTAATATAACATACAACATTCCAAGGCATAGTATTACTCCTACAACGTCCTAAGCATATACTTGAAATTTAGCATGGTATATCACATACCTACAATTAACTAGCATGGTATATTACATACCTACAATTGAACTAACATGATATGCCACTTACCTATAATTAAGCTAACATGGTAAGAAATTTTATCATTGCTCCTACAACATCCTAACCATAGTAAAATTGATCCAAGCATGGTAGGAAACTCTTAGAATTTGTCCTACATCATTCTAACATCATTAGGCATGCTAGATATTTTTAGAATAAATCCTACCATTAACTAAGCATGAAACATGATAGGATACTTTTAGAATACATCCTACAACATTAGTAGTATAAAAATGGCTTCTAACTATTTTTAGGGATGATCCTACAACATTAGAAGCATGAATATAACTTCTAAATATTTTTAGAAGTAAGCCTACAATATTAGTAGCATGGAAATGGCTTCTAAACATTTTTAGAAATGATCCTACAACATGTGAAGCATGAATAAGTCTTCTAATCATTTTAGAAATGATCCTACAACATAAGTAGCATGAATATGGTTTCTAATTATTTTTAGAAGCAAAGCTACAACTAACTAAGCATGGATATGGCTTCTAATTATTTTTTTGAAGCAAAGCTACAACTAACTAAGCATGAATATGGCTTCTAATTATTTTTAGAAGCAAAGCTACAACTAACTAAGCCTGGATATGGCTTCTAATTATTTTTAGAAGCAAAGCTATAACTAACTAAGCATGGATATGGCTTCTAATCATTTTTAGAAGCAAAGCTACAACTAACTAAGCATGGATATGGCTTCTAATTATTTTTTTTGAAGCAAAGCTACAACTAACTAAGCATGGATATGGCTTCTAATTATTTTTAGAAGCAAAGCTACAACTAACTAAGCCTGGATATGGCTTCTAATTATTTTTAGAAGCAAAGCTACAACTAACTAAGCATGGATATGGCTTCTAATCATTTTTAGAAGCAAAGCTACAACTAACTAAGCATGGATATGGCTTCTAATTATTTTTTTGAAGCAAAGCTACAACTAACTAAGCATGGATATGGCTTCTAATTATTTTTAGAAGCAAAGCTACAACTAACTAAGCCTGGATATGGCTTCTAATTATTTTTAGAAGCAAAGCTACAACTAACTAAGCATGGATATGGCTTCTAATCATTTTTAGAAATGATACTACAATATTCTAAGCACAAAAACATAAAGGAATATTTTTAGAAAATATCCTACAACATTCTACTACTACTACTACTTCTATTTTGATCAACACATAACATACAACTTACTACTACTACTACTACTATTAAAAAAAATCACAACATACAACTTACTACTACCTTATTAATCAACATACAAGCTACTACTACTTCATTTTATTACATACTACTACTTATTGCTTTAGCTTACCACTACTTAGTTACTTACTAACCTCATTTATTACT
Source organism: Hemerocallis citrina (assembly GCA_017893485.1). Taxonomy (NCBI): domain Eukaryota; kingdom Viridiplantae; phylum Streptophyta; class Magnoliopsida; order Asparagales; family Asphodelaceae; genus Hemerocallis; species Hemerocallis citrina. Next base: position 259,450,524 of record CM030358.1, read on the forward strand.
AGTGATAAAGAAAAGATTATTTTATTTTACTTTACTTTACAAAAGAAAAGGTCTTTTTAATTAGCTACAACTAGTGATTAAAAATGAAAGAAAGATCCTTTTGATTAATAGCTACAACTAGTGATTTAGAATAAAAAGAAGATCTTTTTAATTTATTAGCTACAACTAGTGTTTAAAATAAAAGAAGATCTTTTTAATTTATTAGCTACGACTAGTGTTTAAAATAAAAGAAGATCTTTTTAATTAATAGCTACAACTAGTGATTAAAAATAAAAAGAAGATCTTTTTAATTAATAGCTACAACTAGTGATTAAAAATAAAAGAAGATCTTTTTATTTAATAGCTACAACTAGTGTTTAAGAATAAAAAGAAGATCTTTTTATTTATTAGCTACAACTAGTGATTAAGAATAAAAAGAAGATCTTTTTAATTTATTAGCTACAACTAGTGTTTTAAATAAAAGAAGATCTTTTTAATTAATAGCTACAACTAGTGATTAAAAATAAAAAGAAGATCTTTTTAATTAATAGCTACAAGTAGTGATTAAAACTAAAAAGAAGATCTTTTTAATTAATAGCTACAACTAGTGTTTAAGAATAAAAAGAAGATCTTTTTATTTATTAGCTACAACTAGTGATTAAAACAAAAGAAGATCTTTTTAATTATTTCTACCACTAGTGTTTAGTAAAGAAAGGAAAGATCTTTTTGATTATTACATTAGTTCAATCAAGTCCTACAACCAACAATGATTGTATTGTTCAACAATATGCAATATGTAAGTTTCTTTAGTCCAATAACATACAAACAACAACTACAATAATAAAGCTATGATCTTTATGTATTAGTAGCTACTACTACTACTTCTTCTTACTTTTTCTCATCATTCCCAACCATAGAAACACACCCATCAAACAAAAGAAAAACAAAACAAGAAGGTAAGGAGAAGAAGTCAAACAACAACAACAAACAAACAACAAACAACAAACAAAGAACATGAAGAAACCCCCACCTTTGCTCTTTGTAGGAAGGACTTGCCTATGCTAACCTTCTCCTTCCCCTAGCTTTTTAGAACTCCTAGGAAAGACCTAAAAGAAAAACTCTCATGTTAGTGTGATGTTCTCTCTTTCTTTTCCTTTCCTTTCTTTCTTTCTTTCTTTCTTTCTTTTGTTTTCTAAAATGAGAGAAGGAGGAGAAGGAAGGGTTATTTATAGGTGGAGAGAAGGGTGGAAAGTGTAAATGCACACACACTATTTCACAAAAACCCCTCCTTCTTTTCTTTTTTGGGGCCGGCCACACCTAGGAGAAGGGGGAAAAGTGGGGGAGGTGTTATGTGAGGGAAGGTTTGATGTGGGGGAGAAATTTTCTAGAAGGGTTCTTAACCCTCTTTTGTCTTGTAACCCTAGGTTTAGCTACCAAAAATCCCTAATCAAACCCTAACCATCCTACTAGGTTATAGGAAAATAAGTGTTGTCCAAAATATACAACACATAATTCGTATAATGCACTAATCGACATACTACTCGTATGTGCGCGTATATGTCCGTATACCGGGAAATCTTCGCATAATCCACATAAAATAATTAAATCTTGGAAATAATAATATAATAAATTTTATTATTAGTTCGGAAGATCACGGTATCAATTTGATACAATACGGATATATACTGGCCGATATCTGGATACAGATAATGTCTAGGAGAAAACCGGGTAAAAATCACCAAAATATTCTAATTTTGGAATTAAAACAGAATAATAATAAAATAATAATAAAATAATAATTTATACACGGTAATATCCGTCCGGGATATTACAAAGACAACCCGTGAGTCTCTGCATTTCCTTAACTTTCTTCGGAGGGGCCATGTTTAAAATGGCCTGAATCTTCTCAAGATTCCCCTTTATTCTTCAATGGCTGACCATGAAGCCGAGGAACTTGTCTGAGGTGACGCCGAAGGCGCACTTTGAGGGTTGAGCCTCATGTTGTTCTTTCTCAGGACCCCGAAGGTTTCCTCCATGTCCTTCACATGATCTCTTCCTCGGAGGCTTTTGAAGAGCATATCATCAACGTAGACCTCCATGTTTCGACCTATTTGCTCCTTGAAGACCCGTTTGATGAGCCTTTGATAGGTGGTACCTGCATTTTTTAGCCTGGAGAGCATGACCCGATAGCAGTAGAGCCCATGATCGGTCACAAAAGTTGTCTTTGAGATGTCAGAAGGGAACATCCAGATCTGGTTATAGCCTGAGAAGGCGTCCATGAAGCTAAGTAGCTTGTGGCTGGATGGTGCATCGATGAGGGTGTCGATGCTCGGGAGAAGAAATGGATCCTTTGGGCATGATTTGTTGAGATCGGTGAAATCGATGCATATCCACCACTTTCCATTGAACTTCTTCACCATCACAACGTTGGCATCCTTTGGGCATGATTTGTTGAGATTGGTGAAATCAATGCATATCCACCACTTGCCGTTGAACTTCTTCACCATCACAATGTTGGCCAACCACTCTGGGTAGTTGACCTCTTGGATGAAGCGGGTGGAGAGGAGCTTCTCCACTTCCTCTTTCACCGCCTGCTGCCTCCCAAGGGCAAATTTTTGACGCCTTTGTTGCATTGGCTTGGAGTCGAGATGGATGCTCAACTTATGCATAATGAGATCCTCCAAGATCCCGGGCATATCAGAGGGGGTCCAGGCAAATAGGTCCTTATTTTGCCGGATACAGTTGATGACGTCTTCTTTGAGGCCGGGGGGGGGGGACTTGCTAACTTGGAACCATTTAGTCGAGTGGACTTCGGAGAAGGGAGCCTCCTCTAGCTTGTCCACTGGATTGGAACCAATTGAACTCCAATTGGAAGGGAGTTCGACTGCATCGAGAGGGAGAACCGAGCCCCCTAATGTGGCCATGTAGTAGGCCTGTGCAGCCTCTTGGTTACCCTTGACAACCCCGACCTCCTGACTTGGTGGGGAACTTCATCCTCATGCGGTAGGCCAAGGGCATCACCTAGAGGGAAGCGAGACCAGAGCGACCTAGGATGGTATTGTAAGCAGCTTTAACAATGACCACCATGAAATCCATCGCATTGGTTCGGGATGTAAGGGATTTTTCGGGTAGTGATATCCAAGGTGATGATTCCCTCGATCTACACGGGGGCGCCTGAGAAGCCGTGGAGGGTGTAGCCTGCAGGCTTTATCCTCTCCCGAGAAAGTTTCAACCCCTCGAAAGTGGCAAGAAACAAGATATTGACCGAGCTCCCGTTGTCCACAAGAATGCAGCGGATCTCTTGGTTTTCCAAGCTGAGGCTAATGACTAGAGCTGGTATTGGGTCGGGTCCTCCACACCCCGGACCCGGTACCTCACAGGTCGAAAAATTATTGATTCGAACTTGCAAGAATCGGGTCCGGGTCCAGGTCCAGGCCCTAATTAAAAAACCTACCCATCGGGTTCGGTAATGGGGAATAAATATTTGTACTTAAGTATTTTTTCAGCTGATACCTACGGTTCCAACAACTTTTGCACTTACGTACATGAATAAATATTATATTTACACATATATATTCAACAATAACTATTTAAATGTATATCCCTATAACCTTATTATTCAAATTCCATATTTTTGGGGGTACTTTTTAACGGGTCTGGGTTCGGGTCTAGGTCCGGCCTATTTTAAGCAGACCCAGACCCGAACCCGAAAGTGCATATGGTCTTATTTTAGGACCCAGAATCGAACCCGTATGATTGGATCGGTTCTGGTCCAGGTCAGGTCCAGATATCGGGTTTCTGTACCAGCCCTACTAATGAACAAGGCATCACAGTGAGGAACCTAGACGCCTTCTTTATCCACGTCCGAGAAAGAGATCGACAACCCATGACCTTGAGGGGGAGGACAGTTGTGGATCGGGTTGACTTCTTAGATGAAGGCCTTGCGGGTGGAGTTTGAGTCTCCCCACATCGGTACACCGTGGATGTAGTGGATGATAGTAATCCTGTCAGAGTCCTGAGGTTCGGACTCCACTTCTGGGCACTTGTTCACACCTTGGGGAGGAGGAGAGGTTCTTGGGCATTTCGGATGAACTTAGTCAAGTACCCTCACCAGATGAGAGCCTCAATTTCATATTTAAGAGCCCGACAATTGTCGGTCTCATGGCCGAGATCTCGATGGAATCGACAATAGAACCTCCGAGCCCTTTTCTTGTTATTATTGTTGGGCCGAGGGGATGTCGGATCAACCCCTCTTCCTTCACCTCCATCAAGATGGCAGACACTCGCGTTAAGCGAAGTGAATTTGTTAAAGCGAGGAACAGGAGGGGGTCGCCTCTACCTGTAGGCGCCCTTCTGGGACTTCTTCGGGGTCTCGGAGTTGTCCATCTTTCTCTTCCTTTGGCTGGGGACTCTTTCTGGCCTTCTGGGTGCAAGGCCTCTTCGGCCCAGATATAATTCTCGCTCTGGAGAAGGAGGTCAGAAAAATCGGTGGGCGGCTTCTTAACCAAGGTGGCCTTCAGCGAGTCATGCCGAACATTGTGCCGGAAGGCAACCACCGCGATCCCAGAATCAAGGGAGGAAATTGATCGAGCCTCGGCTGTAAATCTCTCGACGAAGTACCAAAGAGACCTCCATCCTTCTGCTTAAGATCTAGCAAGGAAGCGCTCATCTTCTCAGCCTTACGGTTGGTCAAAAAATGAACGAGGAAAATCTCCTCGATCTGATCGAAGGAGAAGATCGAGTTGGAGGCGAGCTTGGAGTACCATTCTGATGCGGGCTCCTGCAGTGTGGCCTGGAAAGCGCAGCAGAGAAAGGGATCCAAGGTGCTTTGAATCATCATGAGGGTTTTGAACCCCTCAATGTGATCAGCATGATCCAACTCTCTGTAGTACGTCTCAAATGCCAGAAGCTTGAAGCTCCTCAGAATGAGAGCTTCTAGGATGTAGGGTGAAGAGGGTGGCCGAACCGGCTTGTACCCTCGGTCAGACTGCCCCCCATCTTCACCAATCCGGGCAAGGCAGGTCTTCAATTTTCTGTAGATGTTTGAGAACGTCACCTTCTCGTCCCACGGATCGGGTTAATCCGTGGGATTCTTCGTTAATGGTCCCTCCAGTGCGATGGTCGTAGGTATTATGCTCACTCCGTGCTTCACCTCGAAGAGCCTACAGGACTTCGTTCCTGAACTCCTAGAACTCGGCCCTCGTCACATGGCCTCCTTCTCTGCGACCGTTTGGTGGTCAGCTATCCCTCGGGGAGGGACTGTCCCCCTCTCCCGACCGTGGAAGGAATAACAGCTTTGTCTTGGCTGGTGGTTAGAAAGTGCCTCGTTTCTAGAGCAACTGAGGCAATTTCGAAGGTCGTCCTCATCCAGCCGGTTGTTTATGACGTTTCGGAGGTCGAGAACCACCTGGGCTCGGTCCTTCGTGCGACTGAGCGGGAGGCACTCAGAGCAGAAGCATGTGGTCACTCGACCTGATGCTTTTGCGACCCCTGAGTAGCCGCTCGGCTGCGCGATAGGTGAGGAGGAGGTGGAGGGTTGGCCTTGTAATACCCTGATTTTTCAATTAATGAAAAATTATTTTATTTTGCACATAGTGTGCACGTGCAATATTTTGATTGAATTAAATCCTATAATTATTTTATGAGGTGTATAAATATTTAAATATGTGTTCTCAAGTTATTTTATACAAAAGCCTTTTCTTTAAATAAATAGAAAGCCTTATTTTAAAGCCTTTTTCTTAAAGCCCAAAATGTATTTTATTTATTTTATTTTTAAATAACTATTTTGGCCCAAAACTAAAGCCCATGGATTAATCTATTTTTATTTAACTTGTCATGTAGAAGACTATTTAAATACTATTTTATTTTTATACAAAATTAAAATGTATAATTTTTTAGGCCTAGTTGCATGCACGTGCACTACACGTACACGTGCAATATGCACTTCTCCATGGAGGCCGGATTGCATCTTTTTGGGAGGGAAACTCAAAATTTGAGTGGTGATCATGGGGGTGGTTATTTAGATGTGGGTAGTTATTGCAACTCCTACTCTAATCTTGGCCCTCCATCCTACAACCAACTAGTCAATCCTAGCCCTTCATTCTACTTGATTTCTAGTATAAATACCCCCTCCTATGGCTAATATTCTTATGCAAATTATATCTTTCTAAACCTATAGTCTAATAGTATTATTTAGTAGTAAGTTGTGAGCTAAAAAGATTGAGAGATTGTGTGGGATTGTGTTGCATTCATCAAGGAGAAGGAGGCCGGTCATTCCAAGGAGAGGAGCTCGGTTGGTGTTGTGGAGCTTGTGCGCGCATCATCTAGGAGGAGGTGCATCTCGTCGCAAAGGGCTTTTGTTGCTAAATTTGTTTGTTCTCTCCATACAAGGTGGGTAACCTTTCCTATTTCTAATATAGGGATCCATGCTAGATTTAATTATCAAAACGATGCACGAAAAACATTAATAAGAATACACTTTAATTGAGAAGTTAGTTTATGAATTGATTGAAATGTTGTGATTAACTTGTATGTGTTCTAGTATTAATTTGAGTTGTGGGCAAATTCTCCCTATTTCTAGTTAGGAATATGCTAGTATTATATTGAACCATGAAGTATGAAAATGATTAATAAGCATGCACATTAAATTTGGAAAATGACCCCTAATTGATTGAATTGTTGACATGGAATTAGTATGTAGTTCTAAACGTTAAAATTATAAGTTGCATGTGTAATTAATTATGATTATAGATTGATGGAAGAAAATACATTTATCACCATCACAAATTATATGTAAAAGTTAGTACTTTGTTAATGCTAATTGATGTTTTGAAGAGATCTTTTTGAGTTATTGTGGGAATGGATACATTCAAAAATAGATGTGTATGTTGAATAAAAGATTAATAACAGAGAATTAATGCAAAAATTGTGGATAAAAAGATTAGAAGGTCAAGTTACTAAGAAATGTCGAAAAATGAGAAATATAGTAGTCGTAATGTAAAATTCATTGAATTGTGTGAAAAAATATATTTTTATTGGTACAAAAATTATTTTATTCATACTGATATGAAAATCATGTGAGGGAAAGTCAATCTGAAATTTTTCAGTAACTTCTATAAAAGCCATATGAAACAAAGATTAATTGAACATCGAGTCTTTTTAACAATAGTAGCAATTGATTCAAAAGGATTTTAATTTGTACTGTGACAACCTGAGCATGTAGCTCAAGTGGTCACTGTGTGCGGCTGTGTTCTCTGGGGTGACTGGTTCGAACCCTGCGGCATACACTTGTTTTCTTTTTTTTTGAAACATTAGAATCAGCGAACAGAGAATAATAAATACTTTCTGTCTCCTTCTTATATCGCCAGTAGCATTCGGCCTGTTGGTTGTGGCTTGCGGCTGTTTCCCTGTGGTGCTGGGTTCGAATCTTGCTATCGGCAAGATTGAAAAATTAACTTTTTTTGGGTTTTTAAGTGTCCAAAATTTATGAAAAAAATATGGTTATTCTCCTAAAAATGTAAGGGACTTTATAAAAATGATTTGGGGATTATTTGAATGAAATTAACTATGATTTGGAGTTAAAATACATAAATAGAAATATGGTTCTATATGTGTTATTGATGTGAAATTATAACTTAAAAGAATAAGTGAAATGAAGGATTAGAAGTTGATTTGGCAAAAGAAACTTGGTTGTGTGACATAATGCAATTTATTTCTCATTTGTGGAACAATATGAAGTATGCATAGTGTTTAGTAATGTGAATTGATATGATGTGATAATTGATAAAGTATATGCAAATTCATATACAGTTATGGACTTGTGAACGAATTAGAAGTCATGAATTGAAAAGAGAATATACACGTGTGTATGAGAACTCAACGTGTGGTATTTATGAGTTGGAAATTGTGAAATGAAAATTGAAATATAAGAGTAGCTAAGTCTCCCCGGCATTTGGAAATGAAATGAAATTAGACCAAGGTTGGTCATGTTGAAATGAATGAATAAGTCCGATTAGTGGAGAGGCTAACTCTAGAGATTTAATTTTTGTTCATGATTTTTGATAAAAGTAAGGTTTAGTACATAGTGGAGACGTGATGAAAGTAGAAGAAAAACACGAGTATGGGGGCCATCGGATAGCGGTGTGAGAGCGATCCACAGGCTGCCTGCTTGATGCGTCAAGACATGGCGTGGGCGCTACTCCAGAATTATCGTCCCGGTGGCGACGCTCGTGGGATGTTCGAGTGGCTATGGGTGGTGCCATTGTTTCATGGCGGAGGCTGAATTTTCCATAGGTTGCCTGCTCAATGCGTCGTGTCAGTGCGTGGGATTCCCCTCCAGGCTGCCTGGACATGGGCTCGTAGATCATAGGACATCTAAGATACTACTGTAATTACAATAGTAGAATAAGACATAACGGGGGATTGAACCCTACCAAGATGAAGAACGAATAAGGGCTTGCCCTCGGACCTATGTAGTATGGGATGCATAGAATCCGAACAAGTGCGCATTACTGTCATGTAACATAAATAAATGCATTAAGGACTAAGTGCACAATCACAACACGACATCAATAGGGTAGTCCCTTTAGTTTGAAATGTGACAAGTTTGTGTTTGCTAAATATGGAAAGGTGAGTTATACTATTTCCGGCATAGAGAGGATGACCGTGTATAATGTTCGTCGGTTGAATAAACAGACGTACCCACAGTCTTATATGCAGGTAAATGGCTTGTTAAAGGTTAAAGAGGAATGGACGCTTAAAGATTATACCATGTTGTTGTACATTTATTTAATTGTTGTAAATTTTACTTCCGCTGTGCAAATGTAATGTGTAATATTGATGTAAACTCTGATGTAAAGTGAAAAGTTTAAATTTCCTTGTAAAATTGTACTAAGAGAAGCGAAAAGATCCTGTAGAACATCTCGAATTCAGTGTATTTGGGATTCGGGGCGTTACAGGCCTGGCGACTCGTGGTAATGGTTTTCTTGGCCTTGGGGGCCATAGATGTATTCTTCAGAGTATGGTATGAGTCAGAGATTCGGATCAGCGTTTCCCACAGACGGCGCCAATATGATGTTGCTACTTTTCAGGTGTGGGAGCAACAGAAAATGAGTTCTTTTGATGGAGAGAACTCAGACCTCAGTCGTAGATCTAACCCTGATATGAGGCTAGTATGAGTGGAGTGTGTGGATACAGCGACCGCCAAGGACCTACAATAAAGTCTGAAACTCAGGGAGGGTTTCCGGCGATAGACTATCCGACGCTCAAGTCAGTAACTAGTGGTTGAAAGTGGGATTAGGTGGTGAAATTGCGATTACCTTGAGGTAAGGCTGTATTTATAGGCCAGTGGGAACATGTTAGGAAAGATACCCCTGTTAATCCAGCCATTAGTCCCCTGATTCTGGGGGATTTGATGACTGGTCACGCATGGCAAGTCAACTCCCTTAGATGGGCTGAACCTACGAGGTGGGCTCATCCCGTGAGTCGTCGTTGGGCCTGCTGATCTGGTCTTAGGAGTCTCAAGATTCATGCAGGGATCGTGCAGTGTAGATCGATCATGATTTTCACCCCCATCAAGTACCATCGACCCTTCACTCGAGTTTTCTACCTTGATCTCCCTCCCTATCTTCTGCAGCGCTGTCTTCATGAATTACCTCTCTCACAAATATATTATTTATTTCCAATTCCAAGTTTAATGTCTTTGAAATCATAGCAACAAAAAACTAATATTAGTTATGTTTTGTACAAATATGTAAACTATTTATTTTTCACTAACCTGCATATGTGCATAGTCTCTAAAACTTAAAAAGTTACATCACAAACAATCTTCTTATTAGAAAACAACCATCTAATGTACCAACTTTGCTGAACAAAAGGTACTTGTATAGTTTTATTCCTAAAGCAGAAATCGAACGGGAGACCCATTACAAAAGTCTAAGTTCCATCATGAACAGTACCATGAAAATCACAAAATTTGTTAAAATTCCTTGAGAACAGGAAACCTTATCTGAAGAGTTTAACAGAATTCTCAGGCCCATCAACTGGCCACCAGCTCTCCACTGTTACCATGTTCGGAGATGAGGGAGCTGGACTCGGTTCAATTGCAATTGCAGTATTTTCACTTGTTGAATTCCCCTTCAAGCATGTCGCTGGTATGGTCTCATTTTCTTCGGTCGCATTCAAAACTTCATAAATCCCATAGCACCTGAATGAAGATCCAGCAGTGCAAATATCAATTCCATTAAGCTGAACCCTATTATGGTAAAACTCTCTCCTTCCTCGATTCACTATTCTGAGCATATAATCTTGCTCATAAGTAGGATCAACAGTTCCTGTAAGGAACAGCTGAAGATCATCGAACGTAAGTGGAGAAGGGATTGAATGTCTCAGTATGAACTCAAGAACTTTGTTTTCAGGTGGTCAGGCTTTTGACAGAGCTCGATCACTTGGCATCAGGAAAGTTGTGTTAAAGGAGCATCACGAAGGTGAAGTAGATGGCCCGTTGCATATCTTGGATGGAGTGGTGAGATCTTGGTTTGAATCAGTCTCATTGTGGGCTGTAATAAGAGGAATTAAGGAGGTCAGGTATAAAGAAATAATTATTTTTGCCGTGATTTCCATTTTTTCTTAGAACAACTTTTATGATATGTTCTCTATATAATGATGCTTTCAGCTATAGGTTCATGCACTGCATCTTTTTCATTACCAGGGCTTGTAAGTGTGATTTATGGTTTCCTATAGTTCATGATATACGTATTAATTGGGTACTAAGGAGTAAGTGTTGCTGCTGCTGATTTGGTGTGGGAGCAAACAGATGAATTTGTGGATTCTTGAAGAAAACAATAAAGCAAACCTGTTGACCTTCACCAAGTTGTTGACCAGTTTCTTGCGGCTGACGTTGACCTGCAAAAGGTGCGAAACACCGGGATGGATCCTGGCGACGCACCCTCCGACGCTCTTGTCAGTAATCAGAATGATTAAGCAAGAACTTAAACTGGCAAAAGATTGATTACCTGGTAACAGTGGGGGGAGATGGGTTTTTATAGCCGCCTTTAGGGATCCGTTTCGAGATAAGCTGTAACTCTTATTTCTCCGTATTTGTATTTTATACTGTATTTTGCCTCATTGTACTCTCTCGTCTATTTGAGATCCTGTAGTTGTTTTAGATTGAATAAAATCGTTATTTTTGTCTCGACTCAATTTTTGGTCCTTTTATCGAATTCATTTGTGTGCACTTTGTGTCGTTCTTCATGGAGAATTGACCATTTCTTCTCATTTATCTCTTTAATCCCCATTTTATTGCATTTTGACCAATTCCCCTATTGGATCCTATTTGATTCGGGTACCCTAATACCCACTAAACCAAACCCTCACTATATAACCCTACCCTAACCCTAATCCCAACCCTAATCACTGTTTAGCCCTAACCCCGCCGCTATCACTAATCTCCTTCCTCCTTCGTCTCCATCTCCAGCGTCCCAAACCCCCCTTCGATCGCCCTCCGATCGTCCCTCCCACCATCACCTTCGATCTCCCTCACCATCGCCTTCGTCCACATCACCACCACAACACCAACCACCAACCACCGTCGTCCCCAACCATCGACTCCGAAACCCATTTCACCATCGAACCCATCGCCTTTACCACCTCCCGAACCCAATTTGCCATTACCCATCGCCTGTCACCACCCCGTCGCCTCGTCAACTCCACAACACCACCACCATCAATCGCCAACACCCCGAACCCAAACCCATTCCCTTCGCTCCTCCCCTGTTTCGAAACCACGACCAGAGCGCCATTTCCCTCGCTAGCTTCGCCGTCGCTGCGCTGCTATCGCCGTCGCAACCTCCTTCCGTCGTGTCACCGCAGACGCGCCGTCGACACGCCAGCCTGCGCCATCGTACCTTCCCTCGCTCTCACTCGCTGGTTCGTCGAAGAAGAGAACGAAGAAGAAGAAATGAGGAATTGGCGGGATTTGATCTCGACCATAGGATCGCGCCAAGATTCGTACCCTCCGATCGCCGCCCCGTGTTCACCCACAGCGAATCCTAGATCACTGTCCCCTGTTTGGATCAGATCCGCTGCGGAGGAGCTCACCCATTGGCTGCATTCGCTGTCCCGTGTTCTGGGCGCAGCGAATCTCGTCTCGCTGTTTGCTGTTCTGGCCGATCCGGTGTGGGAGAAAACTCGATCTACGGTTGATTTTCACACGTGCTTTTGGGAGACTTCTTCCGGGATTTTTCAACCCAATTTTCTACAACAAGTGGATCTAATCGTCGTCAAATTAAGGCAAGTATTCTACTTGTACACATTTTTGTTCTAGTACAAGTACCCTTTGAAAAATACTACAAATAGTTAGAAATTGTGACTCCTTCTTGACTATCGTTGTTGATCAATATTAAACCTCCGAAATTTTATAATTCTAAGAGTCACAATAATTTCATTGTATTAGACTATAACTACTTGGACTCATTTTATCCCCTAAATACATGGACACATGAGATTAAGGAGCCTAGATTTGTATGCACATGTTATATTTTATATTTGATGAACTTGCAACCATTTGACTTGAAAAATAATTATTACTTGCTGTTTTGATAACCAATATCATGTATTTATGTCACGCAATAACTTAGACGCCTAATAACAAAATTCCATGTAACCCATACTAGTGGGATATCCCCTCATGTTGCTGTCCTGAATCTTGATTTGCTGTTTTGATCCCTTTAACATCAGAATCTGAACCCAAGACCTGAATAGAAAATATAGCTCTAGATGTCGAGATGTCGATAGCCTCCGAAATTTTTGAATTCCGAGTTACAGTCTAGGAGTTATTGCAGTTTTACTGCAGCTGTGTCGGTAGACGCAGATTCGCAAAACTGCTGCACACCCTTACTTTGCAAATTAATTTAACTATGTAAACAGCAAGCGTTTGACTTAAAATTTTATATGTAGTTGCTGGACACCCTATAGAACATCCTCGATTTTTTTTAGAATTAATTTTCATTATTTCAACCCTGTTTCACATGTATAAACTCAAATACACAATTCTGCCTGAACAAATGTAACAAGCCGGGGTTTGAGGGAAGGACTACAGAGTGGACAACATAGGTAAGTGTATTCGGAAGGGGGTCCGTGTTTTCCATAATTTTATGTTAAATGGAACTAAGTGCCACGTCATGGGTGATGGGGGCCACCTCTAGAGCCTACGGGGGCCACCTCTAGAGCCCATTATATGATTACATGATATATACTTGAGATCACATGGAACTAAGTGCCACGTAGAACTAAGTGCCACGTCATGGGTGACGGGGGCCACCTCTAGAGCCTACGGGGACCACCTCTAGAGTCCATGGTTGATCACTTGCTTGATACTTGATACCTGAGTACGCCGCCCTATGGACTCCATTACTAGGCCTAAACGTAACTGATTTGACTGTAGCAACCATGTAGTAAAAAGATGGATGCATGAAGTGATACCTAGATAGTAATAACTACAAGACTTGAACATGATACCTGCTTACACGATACTTGACTACATAATACATGAAACTTGATACATGAAACCCGATACATGAAACTTGAACTGGATACATGTTACTTGATACTTTAAAACTTGTTACTTGATACTTGAGAACTTGATACTTGAGACCTGACAACTTGACACTAGACTTGAGACTTGATACCTGACACTTGAACTAGATGCCTGTCACTTGAGGTTAGATACCCTATGTGTTCACTTGTCACTTGTTTTACCACTAGTATTTGTTATCCAGCCTGTTTACTTGATTTATCCTTCTTGTTAGCTAGTTCTTGGTTCTTTCCACTACTTGTTATATCTCTGTTACATTCTTGATTCCAATTCCCCATTACTTGTACTCGTTTTTACTATTTGTAGCCCTAGCTTGCACTAAGGGCATTTTCTCTTGTTTTTCCCTATTTTTTCTTTTTACATTTATTAAGAAGACTTTGGAGACGAGCTACCTGCTGGGATTGGTGAGCAGAAATTTTAGCTTTCAAGTGGAGGCAGGACTTGTTTAGATTAATTGTTTTTCTTGAATTATTTCTTCTTGCTATTTAGGAACTTGTAACGGGATGATGTTCCCGAGTTTTAACTTGATCCAGACTTGAAACTATTTGGATGTTATTATTATATTTTCAATTGTTTCCGTTGCTAATAAATTATTCATGTATGCTTGGTTATATATATATCTCTCTTGTTATATTCTTGTTGTGATGCTGAGTTGATCCTACAGCTTATGAATGATGTTAAGATCATTCGCTGGGCTTCATCATGCACTCGTATTCCGTATTTTGGGAAGCGGGGCGTGACATAAGCACATATCTCTACTTTCTAGTGTGAATGGATAAAAGCGGTTAAGATCACTTCTTAGGGATAATTATGAATCTGAATTCTCCTTTATCCTTTTGAACTGATTTGTAATGGGTTGGGACCCATACCTAGTAAGACAGATCCGTTTATAAGTTATTGGGCTTTGAAGAAAGACCCAGTCCCCATTTCAGACCTGTTTGTAGGTGAAATTACCGTTTTACCCCTGAGCTTTAAGATTCGTGTCCGATTCGAACGGTCCCGATTTAATCCCATTTTTAGCCATATCAAGAGTCCCCCACTCCTGGAGACTGAGTTTTACAGTCTTTGAGGAGTAGTTTTGTTGTTCTAATGGCGTACGGAATTTTATCGGTATTCTTAAGGGAGTTCGGATCTTGTTCAAGGTGTAACGGTGTTATTCTAGGTTTGTAAAATGCCCAAAAATATCCTCAGAATTTTCTGGATTTTTTGTGATTTTTTCAGATTTTTCTGAATTTTTTCTCATTTTTTTTGAATTTTTTATTCATTTTCCGAATTAAATAATTAATTATCGAAAATTTTAATTCATTATTCTAATTTAATAATTATTATTTTCAGAATTTTAAAATAATTTTACGAATTAATAATTATTTTTAGAATTTTTTATTTTTTTTTTCGATTTTTAATTAAATTTTCGGATTTTTAAAAATAGTTAATTCAAATAAATAAATAAATTAATTAATTAAATATTACTTGGATACGTGGCATGTTTCTGGATGTCAATCAAGATCAGATGGCGTGCATCACAAAGTGGATCATTTTCTGAACACGTGGCGCATTTCTGAGCGTCGATCGTGTCGTGGCGCGAATTTTGAGATGATCGGACGCCTTGTGTAGCTCGACAGCATTTTTCTCCACATGTGGAGGTCGGTGCCCCGGTAGCTCGGCACCCGCCCTCGGATCTGGCCGAACGTCGAAGGTGACGCCACGTGGCATCGCCACGTGGCTTTCTCTCTCTCTCTCTCTCTCTCTCTCTCTCTCTCTCTCTCTCTCTCTCCTTCCTCGCTCTGTTCTTTCTTCTTTTCTGTGTCTTTTCTGCTTTGTCCCTCTCCTGCGTCTTCTTCATCTCCTTCCTTCGGTGCCTCCTCGATGGCGGAGAAGCTCGATCGTCAAAGCCTTTGACCCTGACCATACCTCCGACTCCGGCTCAGATGCAGAGTCATACAACGAGGGCATCACTAGAGCTCGAGGAGGAGGAGCTCGGGACAGGGAATGGAGCTCGACGTGGTGATGAGCGGTTCATCGAGGAGGTTGGCGAAGAGCTCAAAGATGAGGGAAGAGTTAGGGGTTCGACGAGGGAGACGTCGGAGCTCGGCGAGGGAGTGGCAGAGCTCAACTGTAGAAGAGGAGCAGAGGTGGTAGAGCTTAATGACAGGGAGCTTGGCGCTTCGGAGCTCGACGAAGGAGACTTCGGCTGTCATAGGGAGCTCCGACAGTGAGCTCGTCATGGGAGAGGAGCTCGTCGGAGTTTGGCAATGAGGGGGTCGACAGAGGAGCTCGGAGTCAGGCCATGGCGGAGCTTGGTGCTCGACTGTGGGGGAGCTCGGCATCGAAGCTCGATGTTGGATATGACTCAAGCTCGGAGTCGAGGAGAGCTCGAGCTTGTGAAGGAGGGAGAGCTCAGGCACGGTAGCTCGGCATCGAAGCTCGGCAGTAATGGCGAGGCAGTGGGATCCTCGACGAGGTGGCGTGCTCGGCCGTGAAGTGGTGGTCGGAGATGAGCGAGCTCGTCGACGGAGAGAGAGCTCGGCGGCGTGAGGAGCTCGACGCAGTGAAGAAAAGGAGTTTGGGTTTTGTTCTTCAGTTTTTAGGCACCAAAACTGTTGAAGAAGAGGAAGGGGAGGAAACAGGTGGTTCGGGTTTTTGGGTCCAAACGGGTTTGGATCCGACCCGTTAACCCTTCTCCACCTTCTCTTTATGTTCTGTTTTGTTTGTTCGGCAAATCCGAGCACAGATTTTAAGGTAATTTTTTTTTCATTTTGCAGTTCGGTAGCTCAGTAGCTCGGATTTCAGATTCGAGCTACGTGGCTCCATCTGGATGGTTGATCATGATCATGGTACGAATCACGAGGCAAGAGGCTCAGATCACGAGAAAACGTGATCTTGTTGTTTTGTGGAGACGTGATGAAATCTGAGTCATCCATCAGCCATTGGCACGAACATCTAGACAATCTGACGGTCCAAGGAGCTCGGGGGTGTTTTTTCCCCAATACGGAGGTCGGTGCCCCGGTAGCTTGGCATTATAGCTCGGTAGCTCGGCATAGCTGTGTTGCGGTCCACTTTTTTCTGTGCTACGGAGGTCCGATCGGGGCGTGCGACCTCTCAAGCTAACTCGAAGGTCTACAAGTTCTCTTCAGAAATGGGTTGAAGAATCACCCTTCTTAATGGTCAAAATAGTCCCGCAGCATCCTTGCCTTCATGAAGTTGAGGAGTGTTTTGGTCTTCGGAATCTTTGAAATGGAGCTCCACTCCTAGGGGCGAAGAAGATGGGCTAGGAAGATCCTCGTAAGAGCCATGAGAAGATCCATTCTTGGAGGTGAGTGCAAAGAGCAACCCTAGGGGAGAGTTTTGAGCTCCGAACTCGCTGAGAAAAGGTCCGCTTTGGAGGCGAGCGAAGTGAAGAGCTTGGCTCTAGGAGAGAGCCATATGGGAGATGAGTTTGAGGAGCAACTCTAGGAGAGAGTTGTGCTCCGAACTCGTTGAGAAGAAGTCCGCTTTGGAGGCGAGCGGAGTGAAGAGCTTGGCTCTAGGAGAGAGCCATTTGGGGAGACGAGTTTGAGGAGCAACTCTAGGAGAGAATTGTGCTTCAAACTCATTTAGAAGAGGCCCGCTTGGGGGGGGGGCGAGCGGAGCGAAGAGCTTGGCTCTAGGAGAGAGCCATTTGGGAGACAAGTTTGAGGAGCAACTCTAGGAGAGAGTTTTGAGATCCAAACTTGTTGAGAAGCAGTCCGCTTGGGAGGCGAGCAGAGCGAAGAGCTTGGCTCTAGGAGAGAGCCATTCGGGAGACAAGTTTGAGGAGCAACTCTAGGAAAGAGTTGTGCTCCGAACTTGTTGAGAAGAGGTCCCCTTTGGAGGCGAGCGGAACGAAGAGCTTGGCTCTAGGAGAGAGCCATTTGGGAAACAAGTTTGAGGAGCAACTCTAGGAGAGAGTTTTAAGCTCCAAACTTGTTGAGAAGAGGTTCACTTTGGGGGCGAGCGGAGCGAAGAGCTTGGCTCTAGGAGAGAGCCATTTGGGAGACAAGTTTAAGGAGCAACTCTAGGGGAGAGTTGTGCTCCGAACTTGTTGAGAAGAGGTTCGCTTTGCAGGTGAGCGGAGCGAAGAGCTTGGCTCTAGGAGAGAGCCATTTGGGGGACAAGTTTGAGGAACAACTCTAGGAGAGAGTTGTGAGCTCCGAACTCGTTGAGAAGATGTCCACTTTGGAGGCGAGCGGAGCGAAGAGCTTGACTCTAGGAGAGAGCCATTTGGGAGACAAGTTTGAGGAGCAACTCTAGGAGAGAGTTGTGAGCTCCGAACTTGTGGTTTAAATAAGAGAATCAACGGTTGTGGAAGCAGTTCCGAATGGCGAACCACTTCTTACCCGCTTATGAGTGAGTAATTTGAAGCGGAATCTAGCCAAGTATTGGACTCCGAACTCGTCGTTTAAGAGAGATTCAACGGTTGTGGGAGCAGTTCCGAATGGCGAACCACTTCTTACCCGCTAATGAGCGAATAATTTGAAGCGGAATCGAGCCAAGTATTGGACTCCGAACTCATCGTTTGAAAGAGAGAATCAACGGTTATGGGAGCAGTTCCGAATGGCGAACCACTTCTTACTCGCTTATGAGCAAGTAGTCGAAGCGGAGTCGAGCCAAGTGTTGGACTCCAAACTCATTGTTAGAGGGGGTTAACGAGTTGTAGAAGCAATTCCGAAGGGTGAGCTGCCCCGCTCTTGCTTATTTGCAAGCGGCTAAAGCAACATCGAACCAAGTATTGGACTCCAAACTCGTTTTTTGAGCTTAGTAAGTTGCAGGAGCAGCCATGTAGGAGAAGCTGACTCTGAACTCACCATTTAGCGAGTCGTTACTCGGAGAGATAGAGATGAAACATGAAAAATAATTTTCAATAAAAAATGTAAAGTTTTTTTTTGATATAAACTAAGTGGTCGCTTCAATAGGGTGAGCCATTATTACATGCTATTGGCCGGGTTACAAGTATCAGCCTTATTGAAAATCAATATCATAATTCTATGATAAGGTGAAGACCTCTTGGGAGGAGCTGGGTTCTCCCTCTATTGGACCTGCTTGGATGAGGTGGAAGATGGCCCCAGGTTCTGAGTCTTGAAGCTTGGTGGGCCTCTCTGTTCATTTGTACGCTCCTCAAGGGGGAAGCTCGGTCCCATCTTTTTGGACGAACTTGGTCAGGTGTCCCCGCTGTATGAGTTCTTCGATCTCCTCCTTGACAGCCTGACAATCATCCGTGTCGTGGCCGTGGTCCCTGTGAAAGCGGCACCACTTATCCTGTTCCTCTTCTTGCCAGGGAATATTTATTCTAGGGGGAGCGCGGAGTAGCCCTTCCTTGTCCACCTCCATAAGAACTTCTGATATATTAGCAATGAGGGGAGTGAACTTCTCAAAACGAGGAGTCGGGCGGCGCTAGCTATTGCCGTCCCTCTGGGATTTTTGGGACCCCTCTTCGCTCGTATTCTTCCGTTTGTTCCCGGAAGAAGATTCCTCAAGAGCAAGGAGGTTGAGAGCCTCTTCCACTCGTATGTACTTTTCCACCCTAAGTAGGAGTTCTGAGAAGTCCCGAAGAGGCTTCTTGGTAAGGGACGTCTTGAGGCGAGCGTTAGTGACATTGCGCTTGAATGCGGCAGAGGCTACTAATTGGTTGAGGAAGGGAATGGACCGGGTTTCGGCAGTGAAGCGTCGAACGTAATCTCTTAGGTGTTCACCCTTTTCTTGGTTGAGGGTCACCAGAGATACACTTATTTTCTCAGCCCGGTGGCAACTCACGAAATGAGTAAGGAGGAGCCCTTCGAACTGATCGAATGATAAGATGGAGGCCGGGGCGAGTCGAGAGTACCATTCTCTCGCAGGCCCCTTCAGCGTGGCAGGGAATATCTTGCAGAGGATGGCGTCTGAAGCACGGTGGATCATCATGAGAGTTTTGAAACTCTCTATGTGATCCGCGGGATCCGACTCCCCGGTATACGCCTCGAAGTGAGGCGGCTTGAAGTTCTCTGGGACGGGGCCTCCATGATGGTGCGGGAGAACGGAGGTCTGCTCGGACGGAAGTTTATCGCCCGTTGCTCTTCTTCTCTGTCAATTCGGCCGAGGCGCCTCTCCATCTCGTGGAGATGGCAGTAGACTGAGTCTTCTCTTTGATCATATCTTACCGAACCCCGGGACTCATCTTCGTACGAGGGTGGAATGGGGCTGTGGCGACGATAGGTTGGAGATGGAGGAGGACAGGGATTGTGTAGGCGGTGGCTCCTAGCTGGCTCATGAGTAGGTGGCCTCTGGTCGTTATTTGGGGCAATATTAAGAGCCCGTAAGGCTGCCGCTTGGAAGTCTTGAAGCTCTGCCCTTATGACTGGTGCCTCTCCAGCTTGACGGTCCCTATGTATGGCTTGGCTTACTGGAGAATGAGTTCTCCGCCGATGACGCTAAGGGGACTCTCTTTGCCTCCTTGGGGGTGTTGATCTTCTAGTCCTCGTTCGGCGGGGGGTTCGAACTCTTGAGGCCCCTAGGTGCTCAAGTTGATGGACTCCCCCAAGAGCTCACCATCCATTCAGGCGAGTTCTGAGGTCGACCCCCTTTTGGCGGTCGGCAATCACTTGAAGAAGATTCCGCTCAGGAGGGCTTTGAGAAGCCATAGATTCAACTGAAGGATTGGGACCCGCAACATGGTCATAAGGAGGATGTTGCTTCGGACGACTCCGATGGGAGCCCCCCCTGGGCAGCCCCACGAGACCCTGGATGGGCCTGTTGAAGAGGAGCACCTTGAGCTGGAGGGGGAGAGGAGGAAGAGAAGTGGTTCTTCGGCTGGAAACCGCTGCCTTCTCCTTCTGTTTTCGATGCATGGCTTGAAACTAGTCTCGCTGATGATGTTAGGTAGGGTTGCTTTTTCGTTTCCTACAGACGGCGCCAATATGTTGCTGCTGATTTTGGTGTGGGAGCAAACAGATGAATTTGTGGATTCTTGGAGAAAACAATAAAGCAAACCTGTTGACCTGTTGACCTTCACCAAGTTGTTGACCAGTTTCTTGCCGCTGCCGTTGACCTGCAAAAAGTGTAAAATACCGGGATGGATCCCGGTGATGCACCCTCCGACGCTCTTGTTAATAATCTGAATGATTAAGCAAGAACTTAAACTCGCAAAAGATTGATTACCTGGTAACAGTGAGGGGAGAGGGGTATTTATAGTCGCCTTTAGGGATCCGTTTCGAGATAAGAACATATCTATACTTCTCGGTGTGAATGGATAGAAGCGATTAAGATCACTTCTTAGGAATAATTATGAATCTGAATTCTTCTTTATCCTTATGAACTGGTTTTTAATGGGTTGGGATCCATACCCAGTAAGACAAATCCGTTTATGGTTTATTGGGGTTTGAAGAAAGACCCAGTCCCCATTTCAGACCCGTTTGTAGGTAAAATTACCGTTTTACCCCTGAGCTTTAAGATTCGTGTCTGATTCGAACAGTCCCGATTTAATCCCATTTTTAGCCATATCAGTAGGCGTATGAAGAAGTTCGTTGTTATATTAGAAATTCGGAAATAATTAACTGAGATGTCTGAGATTGGGTAATTCCTGATTTGTTAGTTAACATTATCCAACCCCAGAGACATACTAAATTAACTTAATGCTATATGCACAAGCTTTTTACACAAATTTTACTCCACAAACTAATGTAACACTATCTTCACCATATAAAAAGAATCTTTTACTATACATGGGGATTGGAGATTACACATGGGGTGGAAAGTATGCCGCAACATCTTGTAGAGTAAAATTTGTGCAAACATCATTTTCCATTAACTTATCTAAATATCTTATGGGAGATTCTTTTTTCCAAGTAAATATATATTGGGAAAATATTGGGAATTATTTTTTTTTGGCAAGATTTGTTGTTCTTTTTAAAAGAAATATATGGCCAAAAAAAATTGTGATATATATATATATATATATATATATATATATATATATATATATATATATATATATATATATATACTAGATTTGCCCGTGGCCACGTGCCTACGGCATGTCTACAGAACGATACATCATATGAAAAGTCTTGTAAATAGTAAATCAACAATTATGTAGCTGAAGTTTGAATAGTATGACAATAATTAATTGTAAATAAAATTCAATGTTTCCATTAGTATATGGGGAAAAATAATTATAAATTGGGGTATAAAAGTCCATGTTTCTATATATATATATATATATATATATATATATATATATATATATATATATATATATATATATGAGAGAGAGAGAGAGAGAGAGAGAGAGATAATTAAATAAATAAATGAGTTGTTTTTTTTTGGGGGGGGGGAGATTTTGAATTTGAGTTTTGGGGGGGAACTTTTGCGGGGGAAATGTATTTTGTGAGATTAGATCTGGGCCTCTGATTTTGGAGGGATTGAAGGAGAGCCACTTGATAGCTTTCTTTGTGTTTTATTATATATATACTAGATTTGCCCGTGGGCACGTGCCTACGGCACGTCTTCGGAACGATACAAAACACGAAAAGCCATGTAAACAGTAAAACAATAATTATGTAGCTCAAGTTTGAATAGTATAACAATAATTAGTTATAAATAAAAGTCTATGTTGAAAAATAATTATAAATGTGGGTATAAAATCTAACTTCTTAGAACTTTAAGAGTGGAAAATAATGAAATTTAATTGTTGAAGAGATATTTGCTATTAAAAATTCTGAAATTTTACAAAACCAAAATCTTAAAATCAAAATTTCTAAATAAAGAAAAAATGGGAGAGAGAAATATGAAAAAGTAAAGAGAGAAGAGAGAGATAGTAATAAAGTAATGAGTTTTTTAGGGGGGGGGGGGGGGGAATTTGGTTTTGGGGTTTGAAATTTTGGAGGAAAAATGTGTTTTCTGAGGTTTGATATGGACCTTTGATTTTAGGGGGATTGATTGTGAGCCACTTGATAGCTTTCTTTGTAATTTATTATATATATATATATATATATAAGGAGTGATCCAATGAGATACATCTTAAAATAAGATAATGAGATACATCAATTATGACCATTAGATATGAGGAAATTGAAATGAGTGGCTCTCATTTATTTCTACATATTATACTATATCTTAAGCTAATAGGCCTACCCCTCTTTCCTTTCTCCATTTTGAAATAGAGAATGGAGAGCAAAAGTAGGGATTCACACTTCCTAAACACGTGCACATCACATTTATTAACACGTGCAGTACGCACATTTTCATTAAAAAAATATAAAAGCCCCAAACCTATAAATATGAAACTTAATTACTAGAACTGTACTTTGCTTATTAAGTGTTCGATGAAATGTCTATGTAGCACGTAATGTGTTTGTGAAAAAATGGTTATGAAAAATTTTACTCAACTAAATCAATTGTATCGATGTATGGATGTACTAATTTTTGAAACTATAATTTACTACCTCATTTTCTTCCAATTTTTAATTTGTGTTTTTGAAATCGTGAAATTTAAATTTGGGGAAGAATACGGGTTGAAGATTGGGATGACTATAGTATCGAATCCAAGAATGAGATTTGGTATGGAAGTAGATGGTGGAGAGTAGGGTGAGGCGAACAGAGGGGTGGAGGAGGATATTGGAGAAGGGGACGTCGCTGCGGTCGAAGATAGTGGAGACACGGGAGATGAAGGATAAGGCATATGAATAGGGTGTGAAATTGGGAGGGGGAAGGGGAGGGGAGGGAGGGGGAGGTTGAGATGAGACGGACCAAGGCCTGACTATTGCCGGTCATGATATATACATAGGCCGGAACTATGAGGATATTTTTTAGGATAAATTTCACTAAACTATACACTTGAAGAATTAATTTCTCTCAATTCTCGCATACTTTTTAAAGTTCCATATAATTTTATGAGTTCATTAAAATTATTTTAGTCTGTGCAATTTGCGCAAGATAACGCTAGTCTATTATAAAAATAAATGAGATATCTATTATATCTATTATAAAAAAAACTTAATTTCTCTCTCACCGTTCCTCATCTCTCTGTGTTTGCCTTTTCAAAACCCAACCGCCCATCTCCCAAACCACCTTCCACCTTCCACCTTCACCATCATCCTCTTCACCAACCACTCTGCTGAATAACTATCCAAAAACACCCCTGCAGTCGATATTGGTTGTTGAGGGAGATGGAGGAGAAGGGGTGTTGTCCGAATGAGTGTACGTATAATACGTTGTTGATGGGGTTGAGTAAGGCTAGGTGTTTGGAGAAGGCTATGGAGTTGTAAGGGATGATGGTTAGAAAGGAAATGTATTTGGAGTCGCCTTCTTATGCCAGTTTTTTGAGGGCGCTGTGTCGGGCGAATAAGCTTGCAGAGGCGTACCAAGTTTTCAATTTTGCAATAGAGAGCAAGAGTTTGAGCGATGTGTCTGCATATTTAGCGTTGGAGAGGTCGCTCAAGATGGCCACTGAGGCTAGCACTTGACTTGTACCGTCCTTGTTGAGTGACCCTTTGCAACTAAGAATCGAGCTGGGATGGTGTAGAGAGTGTGCAGCATTTTCGTTATATAGGAATTATATAGCTCATTTAGAAATTAGCAATTAGCAATTAATTTTTTGTTGTTGAAGAGCTAAGAATTTGCAGTGTCTCACCATTTTGGCTCAGGGAAGGAAAAATTTGTTGAAGTTGGATGAGAATATTTATTTTTGCTACTTATTTTGCTCAGTGTGTTGAAGATACTATTATGTTTGATTTGATTTGATTAGCAAATGCATTTGATTGTTTTGTCGAAGACAGATGTTTAGATTTGAATTCAGTAGCAAGAAGTAGGAATTTGAACAGGTAATCTCTCTCACTCGACTGACTATTTGAAAGAGACGGAAAATTTTATGTAATGTATACATGGTTTGGATTTTCTTCCCTTTTCTGAAGCTATTCTGTTGGCAAAGTTCTGAAATCTGTTCGAGTTTTCCATTTAAATTGATTGAACAACAGAACTACATGATCTTCCCAAAAAAATGAAATAATGAAAAGTGCAATTAGAATGAACTGTTTACGTATGGGTATGGGCAACCGTTTTTTATGCCGATGACGGTGAAGGTAGAAGGTGGTCGGAGTTGGCAACGGGAGTTTGGGAGATGGGCGGTTGGGTTTTGAAAAGGGAAAAGAGAGAGAGATGAGAGATGAGGGACGGTGAGAGAGAAATTAGGTTTTTTTATAATAGATATGTAGAAATAAATGAGAGCCACTCATTTCAATTCCTTCAAATCTAATTGTCATAATTGATGTATATATATATATATATATATATATATATATATATATATATATATATATATATATATATATATATATATATATATTATATATATATATAAAAGAGTAAAAGGGTTATGAGCTACTAGCTCACTTATAAGGTGAGCAATGTGGTCATTAATTGCTCACCTAATAAGTGTGCTAGTAGCTCATAACCCTTTTCCCACACACACACACACACACACACACACACACACACACACACACACACACATATATATATATATATATATATATATATATATATTGCACAACAATTTTTTTTTATAATGACATGATGGGTGGGTAAATGAATTTCAAATGACTTTATTTTATATATTTAGACTAAATTAGACGTGTATATATATAATGATATTAATTGCACAACATTTTTTTATAATGACATGATGGGTGGGCAAATGAATTTTAAATGACTTGATTTTATATATTATGACTAATTTAAATGTGTAGATCAATATGAACGGTTCGGATCGTCGATACGAAGGTCCGAAGGCCGATTGCACACGGAGAGCACACCATGGCTAGTGCACACCAGAAGGGGACTATATATATATATATATATATATATATATATATATATATATATATATATATATATATAAAGAGTAGGGTTAATATGAGATATTTTTATGTGAGATGAGCGATTTGTATCATCTGAATTTCGATCACAACGTTCACATTACTCTAGATGTCATCTAGATGGTGTGTACAAAATTTCAAGTGATTTGAAGACGTCTAGTCTATGTATCAAAGCGTGCAACACATCGTGAAAATTGTGCGAAATACATATATATGCATTTATTTGAATGCCTTGATTCATAGGCTAGAGGACTCTGAACTGCTTGGAATTATGTACACAACATCTTAATGATGTGTAGAGTGATGTGAACGGTGTGATCGAGATTCGGATGAATCAAATCGCTAATATCTCAAAAAGCATTTTCATCTCACCCATCTCACCATCTCATAATAGCACAACTACATATATATATATATATATATATATATATATAACATTTAGAGTGATGTGAACGGTGTGATCGAGATTCGGAATACTCAAAACATTTAGAGTGATGTGAACGGTGTGATCGAGATTCGGAATACTCAAATCGCTTATCTCTCAAAAAAATATTTACACCTCATCCATCTCACCATCTCATATTAGCATTATATATATATACACACACACACATATATATTTTCTATTATAAAAGCAAGAATAAATCTGTCCAGAGCAAATCTGAGTCATTCATCTTAGTTTTATAATATCTTAGATCTAATCTGGACTATAGAAATCCTTCAAATATCTCAGCTCTAGACCGCTCATCTTATTCTTAGATATAATCTGGACCATACAAATTAATCTCTCATATATAATTCCTAATACCAAACCCTAACCCCCCAAATCTTCTTTCCCTACCAGTTCCCACGCCGTCCTTTCTTTCTCTCTCCTACAATCCCATCAAGTCACCGCCCTCCAATCCACCGCCAATCGACGATGACACTGCCTCTTCCTTCTCTTTCCCTCGCAGATCACCGGATTCCCGACAATTTTCACCACCAAACTCTCTATCTCTCTCTCACCGGACGATACCGAAACCTTATACCTCCATTCGAGCTCATTTGAAGCGCACAACACGAAAGAAGAAGCTAAGTTTCTCTTTCTTCCTCCTCTTCTAGGGTCTCCTCGTCTTTTCTAGGGTTTCACTCTTTTCCCGCTCGTTTTCTTGACGAACAGCCGTGCTCGAATCAATAGTGGAGAAAAAATCAGGTTGAGAAGGTTGATGTAAGTTTTCTTGTTTGTTGATTTACTGTCTTGCATGTCGTTTTGTGTACATTTTGTGTACATTAGCTATAATTTTTGTTAGTGTTTGTGTTTGAATAAGAAAGATTCTATACAATGCTTCTAGCTCGTTGTTTTGTATGTGGTTCACTTGATAAGTAAATCGAAGAAAAGTAGTTTGTATTGCTTCAAGTATGAATGTATATAGAAGAGTCATTGCAGAATGTAGTTCATGCACTTTAAGTGTTTGGTGTTTAGTCTCACAGAGAGAAGGAGACTGATATGTTAGATGAAGGAATGACACTGTAAAATAGTGTGGAGAAACCAGTCAAAGTAAGCACCTTGGAGGAACAACTACAGATCATGATTTAAACACTATACAACTAAAACATGATCTCCGTGCTATGACTACGAGGATCAGTGCCAACCCATAGGGTGGACCATACGGTGGAATTAAAACACAATCACAACTCAGAATCGAGATCTCCAAGTGAAAAGTAAACAATGTAACAAGAAATAAATTCTGAGAAGTAGATCACACAAGATTTACTTGGTTCCGTATCAATCCTAGATCTACATCTCTGAGTAATGGTCATATGAGATATTCATTGTTAAAAAGGGAGATACAAGTTCATGCCAAGCTTCAATAACCCAAGAAGAAGATGAGTTGCATCCAAAGATCGAAACATTTTACAATCCTCTGTATTATTTGAGGTACTGAGAAACTGATTGTTTGGATCAGAAATGCAGCTAATACATTAAGGAAAATAGCCTCATATATATAGCCAAAGTCTATGACAACTTTCAATATAGCCTCAACATTCTAATATAACACTCATACACTCAATACACAAAATTGAAGAGAAATTTCTTTTTTCTAAATCTTCTCCAGCTCCAGTAGAACTTACACAAGTGCCTATAGCCCTGAATAATGCTTTAGCTTTGTACACCATTTTTACCAGAACCTCCCAGGTCGAGAAACTTTTGTTAAAGAACTATGCAGTGGACTGTAAATTTAGTTGTAATAGGAACATTTGTGGTTGACCTTCAGTCTAGGATTACATTAAAGTGTGGTGACTTGTCACTTATTCACCTGCTCTTAGTTGGATAAGGGCTATTATGGTGTCAGAGCTTCTTCACCCTAATCCTATCGACCTCTGAATGTCTCGCGCATGACATGATTCATCTCAAAAACTACACGAACATTATCTTTATCCATTCCAACTCTTTGATGCCTCGTTCCAGTTTCTATTCATGATTTTCTGTCTATCTTCTGAAGTATCTGTTTGTTTTATGGTGCAAAGCTATCGTTCTCGTTGCACCATGGAGATGTACTAAGCAAAGCTTTTGTTATACTGTACTATTATTGCAGGAGTTGCATTTGTTTCGGTATGAAAAAAAATGCGTCTTCCTTCCTTTTTTTCCTTTGATATCGTTGCGTTCATTGTTAGCATGTACAATTTGGATATACAGGACAAAATTTTTGAATTGCAACTGAGATTTGATAGCCTTTCCAAATAAGTGATTCACATATATGTGCTTAAACTTTAAACTTCCCATATTCTCATGTATGTGCTTAAACTTTAAACTTCCCATATTTTATTTTGCTTTTGGTATCAAGTTGTTGCTCCTGAGAAGAGAAGATGACTCTATTTTGCTTAGATAGAAGGCTTTCATGCACAAACACATACTTTGTTTTGCTTTGCTTTCTTTTTCTCTATGACTAGAGAAGATACACACAACAATTTAGGAAATCAAACTACTGATGGGCATGGAGACAGTGGAAGCAACCGATGAAGGCGTACACTTCGGATTACACACTTAACTTTTTGTGATTTGTGCTTTTAAGCACTTGTACATATATGTAATTATTAGAATCAATTGAATTTATGGAAGATTTGAACTGCATTGTATAATTATTATGTTTGATTATTGGAATAAATTTGTGCTTGAAAGTACTTTTCTATTGTTTATTATGTTTGATTCATAGATTTGTGAAAAGATTATTAGAATGAATTCATGAAAGTGATTGTGGATTGAATTATAGATAATTTGATTTGATAAAATAAATAACAACAGCAATAACAACCACCCCACGAATATTTACACACACACACCCAAAAAAAATAAAATTAAGAATAAATAGCCTTTCCCAGCATTTTAAAATGCCGAGATAGGCTTTTTATTGGGGGAAAGTTTTAAAAAATAAAATTACTCTATCACGGCTTGATAGAAACAACAACACAGTATCAGCTACAAGCCAAGCTAACTACAACCAAAGAGAGTACACAGAGCAAATTGGTACAACTTTCACTTTCCATGAAAGGTCGAAAGAAGTAACAACCATCACTATGAGACTGTAACGCCCCGAATTCCAAATAAGACCGAATTCGAGATTTCACATGATCTTTACTTCACTTCGTACAATTTTACAAGGAAATTAAATTTTTTTCAACAACATCAGAGTTCTTTACATTTTGTTTACACAGTGGAAGAATAAAAGAAATACAACAATGAAATAAAATACAACTTATACAACTTTAACAATGTAAGTCATCAACTGCATCATAACATCTTTACTTCTTCACAAAAGTCCATTACCTGCATATTAAGATGTGGGCATGTCAGTCACTTACAACTGATGAAAATGTTATACTCGGCCATCCTCTCTATGTCGTACATATAACGATCTCAATACTTTAACAAACCACAAAAATTGAATAAACAATAAAGTGTCAAAAGTGATTATTCTAAACATATAAGTGTATGTGATGCCTTAATGCCTAATGCGCACATTTTATAATAGGATGACACTAATGCATACTTGTTCGGATTCTATGCATCCCATACTACATAGGTCCGAGGGCAAGCACCTACGTACTCCACAATAAAGGGTTGGATCCCTCGCCATGAAACTACCTAGTAATAAAGCAAGGTTTAGATAATTCCACGAATATGGATCCCAACCACGGAGTCCACCACCGACTGTTATAACAGATCCCTCATCGTGCGAATCATCCCGTAAGTGCCCCTCTAGCCCGTTATACGTATATATACTGAAGTATGGCAAACTATCCGTCCGACTACTCAAGATTTCGGAGTCCACCGCTGACCCATCCTCATAGTCCCAGATTTAAAAATAAAAGCTCGTCTCCCACGGAGCAACCACAGTCACAAAGATCCACCGCCGATTGGGTATATAGCCACGGAGATCCATTGCCGACTATATATAGGCAACCCACTTACGTTTGCCCAGGTTTACTGCATCTTCACTTATGTGCCTAATTATTTAGTTCAAGACATAAATAAATTTCCAAGCCTAGAATTAGTTTTACCTCCTATCGGACTTAATCAACATGACCATATCTCAAAATATAACTCAACTCTTTTCAATTCAATAGTACCGGTATCCGAGGTCTCACTAACTCTATGTCATAACTTTTTCATGTACAAGAATCCATGGGTACACATACCCTTTAATAAACATGTCTTAAACTTAGATTATTCTCATCTTATTCACAAATGTGATCAATGTCTCGTCTTAACTTTTATTCATGATGTCTTATTTTAATTCTACTCATAAGTCTTTTATTCACAATCTTTCAAAACCCAAAAACTATTTTTTTTATACTTCTTTAGTACTTTATATGAACACTAGAATTTTTCCTAATTTTATTTCGCATTAAAATATCCTTCAAAATCCTTAAAAACACCAAAAAAAAATATAAAAGAGCCACCAGGTTTCAAACCCAAGCTCAACACAGACGGCACCAAAGCCCACCGTGCCAACTAATAAGTCCATATGGATTTGGTGTCCAAATTCAACATCGAAAAGCTTATATACTCAGTCTCGGGATTTGAATTAATTAAAACAAAACAAAACAAAATGTAGGCCACGGGATTCGAACCAGGCCAAACAAGGAGACAACGCAATGCCAGACCACCAGGCCAGATGCGCCCAACGATATGAAGTTCCTTTATAGACTTTTGTTCCAACTCTCTGTTATTCTATTTTTTTATAAAAACTCGATTTCTCTATTTGTTCTAATCTTTTGTTAGACTGGAATTTATTGATAAAAACTGAATTTACTCAGTAACTCATAGATTTAATACTCATACTTTAGACAAATAATTAACTCTCAAATTATTTCTTTTTAAACATAAACATGCATTTTGTTAATTTAATCAAAGAAAGTCCATTGTATCTCTTACAAGCATTCAAACGAGTTCATAAACATCAAATTTCTCTTTACAAAAATTCATTTGCATGTTCTAAGAGGAAAGTTCAACAATTGTTCATATAATCAAAATCTCTACACTCTTGTACACTAGTTCATGACAAAATGATCTATTATTATTTTTCTCATTACCAACTAACATAATTGTTGATTAATTTACTAAACATAGCATTTTTCATTACATACAATGCATAGGTTTGTTCTATTTTATCAAATCAAATTCTACACTACTCATTTATTTTCTTATTAGCATGCACATTCTCTATAATTAGAAAGTAGAGAACACCCACCTCTAATGAAGGCTGAACAAAAGTGGAGGCACAACTCCTAGCTCCTAGCAAGAACTTCTCCTCCTAGAAAGAACACTCTACTCTCTTTCTTTTTCTTTCTCTCATTTTGATTTGTTTTTGGTGTAAAAGAGAAGGAGAATGGGGTGCTATTTATAGGATAATGTTAGAGTCTAATTTGCATAAATCTCCACCTAATTAGGGCCGGTCCTGAAATTTATAAGGCCTTATGCAAAAAGAAAAAAAGGGCCTTCTTTAAAACTTCTAATACTAATTTTACTTTATTTTGATTTGATATCATATATATATTATACGAATTCAGTTGAAAAATACGAGTATGGTACATTCTATATCTTAAAAATTTTATATGAATTCATTTGAAAAATACCTTTCAAATTTTATCATTAGAGGCTCCAATACCTCAGACGACTTAATCGATATCTTGAATTCTTCGTCTTATCAATTAAGATGAAATAGTATAAATGTGATTAAGGGTCTTCATATTATTGCAACGCAGGAAATACACGATTAAAAAAAACTTTACCTATTAAGCCAATCTCAATGATTAATAAAAGCAACAATATATAAATCATTAAAAAAAATTCTCTAAAAGTAAATATACATATAAGCTCAACAATTAATGAAAAAACATAGAAATCAATAAAAACTTTATATATATATATATATATATATATATATATATATAATATGAAAGCAAGGTTCGAACCTACACCCATTAAGATTTTAAGTCTATTCTCTTAAACCACTCAGACAAATTAACTTTTGAGCTAAAATTGAAATAAAAAATATATTAATTATAGATAATGTCCAATGGGCCTCCTCATTAATGGGCCATGTGCGACCGCACAGGTCGCACAGGCCCCAGGGCCGGCCCTGCACCTAATAACTCTCTCCTTTAAATTCTTCACCTTTTCACTTTCCTAACTCCTCCCTCAAACTCTCCAATATCCTAAATCCCAAACTCCCACCTCTTCCCCTCCCTACTAGCCCAAACCGGCCTCCCTCTTGGGTCCAACAGGCCAAACCCCCCCCCTTAGGTGCACAAGTGTAGACATGCACAAACAACATAAATACAATTTTCTATAGTTCTAAATGTGTACTAAAAGTTGTAACTTGTCATGTATTAGTCCAAGCTCAACTTAAATTAGGATTTTATTAATGGGCTTGTCCCATGGGCTCTCTTTTAATTAACTAATTTAATTATCCTAGTGGGCTCTCCCTTTTAATTAACCTAATGGGCTAGAATTTAACTTTAGGTCCATGGGTCAAAAGAAGGCTAATTAAAAACCTGTGCATGCTAAAATTCGTAAATGAGAGTAAGAAAAGAGATGGATAAATTAGCACGTGCATCATACGTGCAAAAATCAAAAAAAAAAATTTAATTTAAATAAAAATGTGGGGCGTTACAGAGACAACCCCCAGTATCTGAAAGCATGAGAAAAGTGTGCGATGAAGAGAGCCTTAACACCAATGGCTTCCATAAATATGAAAATGACCAAACTAAGAAGAAACAAATGTATTTGGTGAATTGCCTACATAAAACATCATGATAGAGGAGAAAGAAGAGATATACACTTGGAGTCTTGGATAACATAGTTTATATGTGTTTCCTATATAAGTATGTGAAACAATTGGTGGGGAAGCTTGCAATGTCGAGATGTTCCCAGAAATGAAGCCTATAGCAGCAAACACTAAGCTCAGAGGAGGCAGAAAGAGAGTACATTGAGTACAATGAACCCAATATGGAAGATAGCTAAATACATAATTCGCTCAATTATGCTATAAGTAACAATTTTCTATAATGCAAACTAAAATTATTATGTTATATGTTATATATTTCATGGAGAGGCTTGCAATGATCTAGGTTGCGAGTTTTGTGAACCATAATACCAGGAAAGAGTTTTCACCGAGAAGATAGCTTCCAGATGACTGTGAATGCAAATGAGCCTTAAGGGATTTAGTGTGTTATGATAATATGAGGCTAAACTAAAAAACTTATAATGTAAATTGATATTGTGACCATATTGATGATAGTAGTGTGTAGGTGATCCTCAGCTAAGGATGAACAAAATGTAAAGTGACTAAGGGTCTATCTAGGTGGACTTATTTTTAGCCTAAAATGGCTTTGGAGTCCAAAATAAAATATTGTTAAATTATTCAATTGGCACATTCATCAAGCAATGTGCACTTGGTGCACGGCAAATTTCAACTATATATATATATATATATATATATATATATATATAGCCACAATAAATTTGTCCATAGACGATCTCAGCCATTGATTTTGACAACTCAATCTTAACCATTCATTTAAACATCAATTAGCAAATCTAGACCTTTCGTTTTTTTTTCTTTCTGAACGACCATCATTGAGTTTGGATTATAATCAAAACCCAACTAAAAACCAGTGGCCCTCTTTAGAAATTCCTCATAATCCCACTCTCTTATTCTTCTCTCAAATTCGATCAATACATCTCAAACCCTAATCCCCAAAAACCAACCAACCATGTTAGTTATTAGGGTTTTGATCCCAATCTCAGTTCCACCAATGAGCAATAAATCTAAACCAAACTAACCCCAAACCCCTGCCGCCGCCTCCCATGCTGCCCCCTCCCACGCAGCTAGGGCTGCAATCGAGCTGAGCCGAGCCGAATACTTTTGATATGGCTAAAAATGGGATTAAATCGGGACTGTTCAAATCGGACACGAATCTTAAAGCTCACGGGTAAAACGGTAATTTCACCTGCAAACGGGTCTGAAATGGGAACTGGGTCTTTTTCAAAACCCAATAACCCATAAATAGATCTGCCTTACTGGGTACGGGTCCCAACCCGTTACAAACCAGTTCAGAAGGATAAAGAAGAATTCATATTCATAATTATCCCTAAGAAGTGATCTTAACCGCTTCTATCCATTCACACCAGGAAGTAGAGATATGTTCTTATCTCGAAACGGATTCCTAAGGCGACTATAAAAACCCCTCTCCCCCACCATAACAAGGTAATCAATCTTTTTCCAGTTAAAGCTCTTTCTTAATCATTCTGATTACTGACTTGAGCTTCGGAGGGTGCGTCGCCGGAATCCATCCCGGTGTCTCGCACTTTTTGCAGGTCAACGGTAGCGGTAAGAAACCAGTCAACACATTGGTAAAAGTCAACAGGTCAACAGGGTTGCTTTATTGTTTTCTCCAAGAATCCACAAATTCTTCTGTTTGCTCCCACACCAAAATCAGCAGAAACAGATTGGCGCCGTCTGTAGGAAATCGAAAAAGCAACCTGACCTAACTTCATCAGCGAGACTAGTTTCAAGCCATGCATCCAAAACAGAAGGGGAAGGCAGCGATCTCCAGCCGAAGAACCATTTCTCTTCCTCCTCCCTCTCCTCCAGCTCAAGGTGCTCCTCCTCAACAGGTCCATCCAGGATCTCGGAGGGCTGCCCAGGGGGGCTCCCGTCGGAGTCGTCCGAAGCAACATCCTCCTCATGACCATGTCGCAGGTCCCAATCCTTCAGTTGAATCTATGGCTTCTCAAAGCCCTCCCGAGCGGGATCTTCGTCAAGTGATTGCTGACCGCCAAAAAGGGGTCGACCCCAGAACTCGCCTGAATGGATGGCGAGCCCTTGGGAGAGTCCATCAACCTGAGCACCCAGGCGCCTCAAGAGTCCGGACCCCCCGCCGACCGAGGACTAGAAGATCCTCTCCCCTGAGGAGGCGAAGAGAGTCCCCTCAGCGTCATCGGCGGAGAACTCATTCTCCAGTAAGCCGAGCCACACATAGGGACCGCCAAGCTTGAGAGGCACCAGTCACAAGGGCAGAGCTTCAAGACTTCCAAGCGGCAGTCTTACGGGCCCTCAATATCGCCCCAAATAATGACCAGAGGCCACCTACTCATAAGCCAGCTAGGAGCCACCGCCTTCACAATCCCAGTCCTCCTCTATCTCTAAGCTACCATCGTCGCAGCCCCAGTCCACCCTCGTACGAAGATGAGTCCCGGGGCTCGACAAGATATGATCAAAGAGAAGACTCAGTCTACCGCCGTCTCCACGAGATGGAGAGGTGCCTCGGCCAAATTGACAGGGAAGAAGAGAAACGGGCTATAAACCTCCGCCCGAGCAGACCTCCATTCTCCCGCACCATCATGGAGGCCCCCGTCCCAGAGAACTTCAAGCTGCCTCACTTCGAGGCATATACCGGAGAGTCGGACCCTGCGGATCACATAAAGAGTTTCAAAACTCTCATATTGATCCACCATGCTTCAGACGCCCTCCTCTGCAAGATATTCCCTGCCACGCTGAAGGGGCCTGCGAGATAATGGTACTCTCGACTCGCCCCGACCTCCATCTTCTCTTTCGATCAGTTCGAAGGGCTCTTACTTACTCATTTTGTGAGTAACCGCCGGGCCGAGAAAACAAGTTTATCTCTAGTGACCCTCAACCAAGAAAAGGGTGAACGCCTAAGGGATTATGTTCGACGCTTCATTGCCGAAGCCCGGTCCATTACCTCCCTCAACCAATTAGTAACCTCTGCCGCATTCGAGCGCAACGTCACTAGCGCTCGCCTTAAGGCGTCCCTTGCGAAGAAGCCTCCTCGGGACTTCTCAGAACTCCTACTTAGGGTGGAGAAGTACATATGAGTGGAACAGGCTCTCAACCCCCCTACTCTTGAGGAATCATCTTCTAGGAACAAACAGAAAATACGAGCGAAGAGGGGTCCAGAAAATCCAAGAGGGACGGCAACAGCCAGCACCGCCCGACTCCTCGTTTTGAGAAGTTCATCCCCCTCATTGCTGATATATCAGAAGTTCTTATGGAAGTGGACAAGGAAGGGCTACTCCGCGCTCCCCTAGAATGAATACCCCTGGCAAGAAGAGGAACAAGGATAAGTGGTGCCGCTTTCACAGGGACCACGGCCACGACACGGATGATTGTCGGGCTCTCAAGGAGGAGATCGAAGAACTCATATAGTGGACACACCTGACCAAGTTCGTCCAAAAAGATGGGGCTGAGCTTCCCCCCTGAGGAGCGTACAAACGAACAGAGAGGCCCGCCAAGCTTCAAGACTCAGAACCTGGGGCCGTCTTCCACCCCATCCAAGGAACTCCAATGAAGGGAGAACCCAGCTCCTCCCAAGAGGTCTTCACCTTATCGTAGAAGCAGGATCTTGATTTTCAATAAGGCTGATGCTTGTAACT
Organism: Hemerocallis citrina; assembly: GCA_017893485.1. Lineage (NCBI taxonomy): Eukaryota > Viridiplantae > Streptophyta > Magnoliopsida > Asparagales > Asphodelaceae > Hemerocallis > Hemerocallis citrina. Next base: position 259,486,900 of record CM030358.1, read on the forward strand.
CGGCCAACAGGATGTAATAATGGCTCGCCCTATTGAAGCGGCCACTTAGTTTATCTCAATAAAACTTTACATTTTTTCATTGAAAATTGTTGCTCTTGCTTCATCTCTATCTCTCCGAGTCACATCTACGACTCGTTAAATGGTAAGTTCAGAATCTAGATTCTCCTACATGGCTGCTCCCGCAACTTACTTAGCTCAAAAAATGAGTTTGGATTCCAACGCTTGGTTCGACGTTGCTTTAGCCGCTTGCAAACAAGCAAGGGCGAGGCAGTTCACCATTCGGAATTGCTCCTACCTCTCGTTAACCCCCTCTAACAACGAGTTCAGAGTCCAACACTTGGCTCGATTCTGCTTCAAATTACTCGCTCATAAGCGAGTAAGAAGTGGTTTGCCATTCGGAACTGCTCCCAAAACTGTTGAATCTCTCTTAAATGACGAGTTCGGAGTCCAACACTTGGCTCGATTCCGCTTCAAATTACTCGCTCATAAGCGGGTAAGAAGTGGTTCGCCATTCGGAACTGCTCCCACAACCGTTGAATCTCTCTTAAACGACGAGTTTGGAGTCCAACACTTGGCTCGATTCCGCTTCAAATTACTCGCTCATAAGCGGGTAAGAAGTGGTTCGCCATTCGGAACTGCTACCACAACCGTTGAATCTCTCTTAAACGATGAGTTCGGAGTCCAACACTTGGCTCGATTCCGCTTCAAATTACTTGCTCATAAGCAGGTAAGAAGTGGTTCGCCATTCGGAACTGCTCCCACAACCGTTGAATCTCTCTTAGATGACGAGTTCAGAGTCCAACACTTGGCTCGATTCTGCTTCAAATTACTCACTCATAAGAGGGTAAGAAGTGGTTCGCTATTCGGAACTGCTCCCACTTCCGTTGAATCTCTCTTAAACGACGAGTTCGGAGCTCACAACTCTCTCCTAGAGTTGCTCCTCAAACTTGTCTCCCAAATAGCTATCTATTAGAGCCAAGCTCTTCGTTTCGTTCACTCCCAAAGCGGACCTCTTCTCAATAAGTTCGGAGCTAAAACTCTTCCCTAGAGTACCTCCTCACACTTGCCTCCCAAACGGCTCTCTCCTAGAGCTAAGCTCTTCGTTCTGCTCACTCCTAAAGCGGACCTCTTCTCAATGAGTTCGGAGCTAAAACTCTCCCCTAGAGTACCTTTTCACACTCGCCTCCCAAACGGATCTCTTCTAGAGTCAAGCTCTTCGCTCCGCTCGCCTCCAAAGCAGACCACTTCAGAACGAGTTCGGAGCACAACTCTCTCCTAGAGTTACTCCTCAAACTTGTCTCCTAAATGGCTCTCTCCTAGAGTCAAGCTCTTCGCTCCGCTCGCCTCCAAAGCGGACCTCTTCTCAACGAGTTCGGAGCACAACTCTCTCCTATAGATGCTCCTCAAACTTGTCTCCCAAATGGCTCTCTCCTAGATTCGAGCTCTTCACTCCGCTCGCCTCCAAAGCGGACCTCTTCTCAACGAGTTCGGAGCTACAACTCTCTCCTAGAGTTGCTCATCAAACTTGTCTCCCAAATGGTTCTCTCCTAGAGTCAAGCCCTTCGCTCCGCTCACCTCCAAAGCGAACCTCTTCTCAACGAGTTCGGAGCTAAAACTCTCCTTGAGAGGTGCTCCTCAAACTTGTCCTCCAAGAACGGACTTCCCCTAGAGCCATGCAAAGCTCTTCTCAACTCTACGAAGACGAAGATGTTACGAGACTATCTTGACCTTGAAGAAGGAGGATTCTCCAACTCATCTCTGAAAAGAACTTGTAGATGTTCGAAATAGCTTCAAAACAATGGGTCATACGCCCTGACCTCCATAGCACTGGGAACATCGAGAAGAACTCTCCCTAGACTTCTGCATACCTCGCCGAGCGTTCTTGCCACCGATGCTCAAACGGGAGAAAAACATCTCACTTGGACTTCGGCAACATGGGCCGAGCGTTCTTGCCACCGGTGCTCAAACGTAAGAAAAACATCTGACTTGGACATCGACACACCTCGCTGAGCATTCTTGCCACCGACGATCAAACGTGAGAAAAACATCTCACTTGGACTTCAGCACGCCTCGCCGAGCGTTCTTGCCACCGATGCTCAAACGTGAGAAAAACATCTCACTTGGACTTCGGCACGCCACGCCGAGCGTTTTTGCCACCGAAGCTCAAATTAGAGAAAAAATATGCCTCAAGAGCCACACTCAAATCAAAATCAACAGTGGTGATTAGAGCAAAAAGAGAAAGTCAACGGTCAACCGTTAACCGCCACGTGTCAAGTTGCCGAAGCCTTCTCCTGGTTCGGAAATGCAATCCGAGCGTTCTTGCCACCGATCATGTAATGACAGAAAAATTTATCCAAAAAAAAAAGAGTCAACGGGAGCTGTTGACTTTGCCACATGGTGCCTGATATGGCTTAAAATGGGGTTAAATCAGAACCGTCCAAATCAGGAACGAATCTTAAAGCCTAGGGGTAAAATGGTAATTTCACCTACCAATGGGTCCGAAGCGGGTACTGGTTCTCCTCCTCAAAGACCCATTAACCCACAAATGGACCCATCTCCAACCGGGTACGGGTTTTTACCCGCTGCAAACCCGGTCCAGCAGGATAGAATTAGGGTTTCTGATTAATCCTAATCGACGGCCCTGATTCATATCTATCCTTTTACTGGAAATTAGGGATTACATTCCTTATCTAAACACAGGGATTACATGCCTAGTTCGATCCCAGAGGCGGCTATAAATACCCCCCATCCATCACCATTAAGAGGTAATCAATCTTTTGCCAATTTACGCTCTCTCATAATCATTCCTGATTACTGACTTGAGCATCGGAGGGTGCGTCGCCGGGATCAACCCCGGTGTCTCGCACTTTTTGCAGGTGAACGGCGGGAGTCAACGGTCACACTCTGGTGGAACAGGTTTCAGGTTTGCTATTCAAGTTTTCCAAGAATCCACAAATACTATCTGTTTACCCCCACACCAGATTTAGCGGTAACAGATTGGCGCCGTCTGTGGGAAACACCACGAATAGCAGCCTTCCTCTTCCCGTAGGTCAGACCTTCCCCCGTCATGCCTCCAAGGAAACTTAGATCCAGGGGGTCCAACCGTGGGCCTACCCCTCCTCAACCACAACAGGAGGTCCCCCTCCAACCCGTTCAGCAGCAGGGCAACTTTCTCCTCAAGCAGAAGACCCACTGCGGCTGGACCAACTCCCTCCTCAGAATCTTCAACCCCCCCGGGATCCAACCGGGCCTCAGAATGCCGACGCGGGGGGCTCGCGTCCCAATTCTCAGAAGCAACCTCTCCAACAGGACCGCATCCCAATACACAACCCCTCTTCCGACTCTATGGCATCCCATAATCCCCGAGCTTCCGGCCTTCGAAATACCATCCTCAATCGGCAGAAGGAAGAGGATCTTCGCCGCCGTTTGGATGAAAGGCGGGCCTGAGAGGGAGCCTCCCGCCAACAACGTCCAAACGAGCTATCTCCTCATCGCCGAGACTACAAAAGGTTCCCTACTCAAAGAGGGCGAAGGGAGTCCCCTCAGCGTCATCGGCGGAGAACCCATTCTCCAGTAAGCCGAACCACACATAGGAACCGCCAAGTTAGAGAGGCACCAGTCACAAGGGCAGAGATCTTCAAGACTTCCAAGCGATAGTCTTACGGGCCCTCAATATCACCCCAAAGAATGACCAGAGGCCACCTACTCATGAGCCAACTAGGAGCCATCGCCTTCAAACTCTCAGTCCTTGTCCATCTCCAAGCTACCATCGCCGCAGCTCCAGTCCACCTTCGTACGAAGATGAGTCCCGGGGCTCGGCAAGGTATGATCAAAGAGAAGACTCGGTCTACCGCCGTCTCCACGAGATGGAGAGGCGCCTCGGCCGAATTGACAGGGAAGAAGAGCAACGAGCGATAAACCTCCGCCCGAGCAGACCTCCATTCTCCCGCACCATCATGGAGGCCCCCATCCCAGAGAACTTCAAGTCGCCTCACTTCGAGTCGTATACCGGGGAGTCAGACCCCGCGGATCACATAGAGATCCACCATGCTTTAGACGCCCTCCTCTGCAAGATCTTTCCTGCCACTTTGAAGGGGCCTGCAAGAGAATGGTACTCTCGACTCGCCCCGTCCTCCATCTTTTCATTCGATCAGTTCGAAGGGCTCTTCCTTACTCATTTCGTGGGTAGCCGTCGGGCCGAGAAAACAAGTGTATCCCTGGTGACCCTCAACCAAGAAAAGGGTGAACGCCTAAGGGATTACCTTCGATGCTTCACTGCCGAAGCCCGGTCCATTCCCTCCCTCAACCAATTAGTAGCCTCTGTAGCGTTCGAGCGCAACGTCACTAATGCCAACCTCAGGGCGTCCCTTGCCAAGAAGCCTCCTCGGGACTTCTCAGAACTCCTACTTAGGGTGGAGAAGTACATACGAGCGGAAGAGGCTCTCAACCCCCTTACTCTTGAAGAGACATCTTTCCGGAACAAATGGAAGAACACAAGCGAAGAGGGGTCCCAAAAATCCCAGAAAAACGGCAATGGCCAGCGCCGCCCGACTCCTCGTTTTGAAAAGTTCACCCCCCTCATTGCCAATATATCAGAAGTTCTTATGGAGGTGGACAAGAAAGGGCTACTCCGTGCTCCCCCTAGAATGAATACACCGGGCAAGAAGAAGAACAAGGATAATTGGTGCCACTTTCACAGGGACCACGACCACGACACGGATGATTGTCAGGCTCTCAAGGAGGAGATCGAAGAACTCATACAGCGGGGACACCTGACCAAGTTCGTCCAAAAAGATGGGGCCTAGCTTCCCCCTTGAGGAGCCAACAAACGAACAGAAAGGCCCGCCGAGCTTCAAGACTCAGAACCTCCCAGCTCCTCCCAAGAGGTCTTCACCTTATTGTAGAAGTATGATTTTGATTTTCAATAAGGCCGATGCTTGTAACCCAGCCAATAGCATGTAATAATGGCTCGCCCTATTGAAGCGGCCACTTAGTTTATCTCAATAAAACCTTACCTTTTTTCATTGAAAATTATTGTTCTTGCTTCTTTATCTTTCCGAGTCGCAACTCGCTAAATGGTAAGTTCGGAGTCCAGCTTCTCTTACATGGCTGCCCCCACAATTTACTAAGCTCTAACAACGAGGTCGGAGTCCAACACTTGGCTCGATTCCGCTTCAAATTACTCGCTCATAAGCGGGTAAGAAGTGGTTCGCCATTCGGAATTGCTCCTACACCTCGTTAACCCCCCTTAAACGATGAGTTTGGAGTCCAACACTTGGCTCGATTCTGCTTCGCAAGCTCGCTCTTAAGCGAGCTAGAAGTGGTTCGCCATTCGGAATTGCTCCCACAACCGTTGAACCTCTCTTAAACGACGAGTTTGGAGTCCAACACTTGGCTCGATTCTGCTTCAAATTACTCGCTCATAAGCGGGTAAGAAGTGGTTTGCCATTCGGAATTGCTCCCACAACCGTTGAATCCCTCTAACGAAGAGTTCGGAGTCCAACACTTGGCTCGATTCCGCTTCAAATAACTTGCTCGTAAGCGAGTTAGAAGTGGTTCACCATTCGGAACTGCTCCCACAACCATTGATTCTCTCACTTAAACAGTGAGTTCGGGGCACAACTCTCTCCTAGAGTTCCTCCTCACGCTCGTCTCTCAAATGGCTCTCTTCTAGAGTCAAGCTCTTCGCTCCGCCCACCTCCAAGGCGGACCTCTTCTCAACGAGTTCGGAGCTCGCAACTCTCTCCTGGAGTTGCTCCTCAAACTCGTCTCCCAAACGGCTCTCTTCCAGAGCCAAGCTCTTCGCTCCGCTCACCTCCAGGGCGGACCTCTTCTCAACAAGTTCGGAGCTCGCAACTCTCTCCTGGAGTTGCTCCTCAAACTAGTCTCCCAAACGGCTCTCTTCCAGAGCCAAGCTTTTCGCTCCGCTCACCTCCAGGGCGGACCTCTTCTCAACGAGTTCGGAGCTCACAACTCACTCCTAGAGTTGCTCTTCAAACTCGTCTCTCAAATGGCTCTCTCCTAGAGTCAAGCTCTTCGCTCCGCCCACCTCCAAGGCGGACCTCTTCTCAACGAGTTCGGAGCTCGCAACTCTCTCCTGGAGTTGCTCCTCAAACTCGTCTCCCAAACGGCTCTCTTCCAGAGCCAAGCTCTTCGCTCCGCTCACCTCCAGGGCGGACCTCTTCTCAACGAGTTCGGAGCTCACAACTCACTCCTAGAGTTGCTCCTCAAACTCGTCTCTCAAATGGCTCTCTCCTAGAGTCAAGTGCTTCGCTCCGCTCATCTCCAAAGCGGACCTCTTCTCAACGAGTTCGGAGCACAACTCTCTCCTAGAGTTCCTCCTCAAACTCGTCTCCCAAATGGCTCTCTCCTAGAGCCGAGCTCTTCGCTCCACTCGCCTCCAAGGCGGACCTCTTCTCAACGAGTTCGGAGCACAACTCTCTTCTAGAGTTCCTCCTCAAACTCGTCTCCCAAATGGCTCTCTCCTAGAGTCAAGCTTTTCGCTCTGCTCACCTCCAAGGCGGACCTCCTCTCAATGAGTTCGGAGCTCACAACTCTCTCCTAGAGTTGCTCCTCAAACTCGTCTCCCAAATGACTCTCCACGTCCCTCGGAACCAAAACCCGAGCGACAAGCGATATGAGCCTGATCACACAAGGAAGCCGCTTGGAATCCGAGCAAGTGCCAATCCGAGCTGCGAATTGGAGAAAAACGACTTTCTCCCCAAAATTCGTGTAAGATCTCGATCGAACGGCTCAGATCGCTCCAGCACCACTAAACGACAAGATAGTGTTTTCTTGAGAACCGAGCCTGCCTCGAGATCCGCGCCGAGATCCAACGGTTCAGATCGAGCTCACAACTCTCTCCTAGAATTGCTCCTCAAACTCGTCTCCCAAATGGCTCTCTCCTAGAGCCAAGCTCTTCGCTCCGCTCACCTCGAAGGTGGACCTCTTCTCAACAAGTTCGGAGCACGACTCTCTCCTAGAGTTTCTCCTCACACTTGTCTCACAAATGGCTCTCTCCTAGAGCCAAGCTCTTCGCTCCGCTCACCTCGAAGGCGGACCCCTTCTCAACAAGTTTGGAGCACAACTCTCTCCTAGAGTTCCTCCTCACACTTGTCTCACAAATGGCTCTCTCTTAGAGCCAAGCTCTTCGCTCCGCTCACCTCCAAGGCGGACCTTTTCTCAACGAGTTCGGAGCACAACTCTCTCCTAGAGTTCCTCCTCAAACTCGTCTCCCAAATGGCTCTCCCCTAGAGTCAAGCTCTTCGCTCCGCTCACCTCGAAGGCGGACCTCCTCTCAACAAGTTTGGAGCTCACAACTCTCTCCTAGAATTGCTCCTCAAACTCGTCTCACAAATGGCTCTCTCCCAGAGCCGAGCCCTTCACTCTGCTAGCCTCCAAAGCAGGCCTCTTCTAAGCAAGATCGGAGCTCAAAACTCTCCTACAGAGTTGCTCCTTGCACTCACCTCAAAGAATGGGTCTTCCCATGGCTCTTACGAGGGTCTTCCTAGCACATCTTCTCCGCCCCTAGGAGTGGAGCTCCTCTTCAAAAATCCCCAAGACCAAAACACTCCTCAATTTCATGAAGACAAGGATGTTGCGTGGCTATTTTGACCATGAAGGAGGGTGAATCTTCATCCCACTCCTAAAGAGAAGTTGTAGATCTTTGAATTAGCTTCGAAACAAGGGGTCGCATGCCCCGATCGGACCTCTGTAGCACTGGGAAAGTAGATCGTGACACAGTTGCGCCGAGCAAGAAAATGGCAAAAACTATCACCTCAGGATTCGCGCCATGATTGTGATCAACCGTCCAGATCCCCCCACGTAGCTCGGATCTACAAATCCGAGCAACTAGCCATCCGAGCTGCGAATTGGAGAAAAACGACTTTCTCCCCAAAATTCGTGTAAGATCTCGATCGAACGGCTCAGATCATGCCAGCGGCACTAAACGACAAGATAGTGTTTTCTTGGGAACTGAGCCAGCCTCGAGATCTGTGCCATCATCCAACGGCTCCGATCGCCCCACGTCCCACGGAACCAAAATCCGAGCGACAGGCGATCCGACCTCAACATCCAAGAGGATAGCTCGGATTCCGAGCAAGTGCCAATCCGAGCTGCAAATTGGAGAAAAACGACTTTCCCCTCAAAATTCGCGTAAGATTTCGATCGGACGGCCCAGATCGTGCCAGCACCACTACACGACAAGATAGTGTTTTCTTGGGAACTGTGCCCGCCTCGAGATTCGCGCCAAGATTCAACGGCTCAGATCGCTCCATGACGTTCGGCAGTCCGAGCCGAGCAACTGGCGATCCGAGCCAACAGTTCGACCGCCGAGCTATATGCTCGGTCTCGAGCTAACAGTTCGGCCACCGAGCTATATGCTCGGCCACCGAGCTAACAGTTCGGCCACTGAGCTATACGATCAGCTACTGAGCTACATCGCTCGGAGACCGAGCAAGTGCCAATCCGACCTGCAAAAGTGAAGAAAAATGCTACCGAGCATCTCCAACTGTTGGATTATTGCGAAAATCGCGCCTGAGATGATGGACGGTCCAGATTACGCCACGTCCACTAAACGACAAGATAGCATTTTCTTGGGAACTGAGCCTACCTCGAGATCCGCACTGAGATCCACGGCACAAATCGCTCCACGTCGCTCGGAATTCCGAGCTGAGCGACTAACTATCCGAGCAACTCGCGCGAGGGAAAAACCGAGCCACTTCGCTCGGATTCTGAGCAAGTGCCCATCCGACCCGCAAAAGCGGAGAAATTGCTGCCGAGCGACCCTGTCCATCCTATCTTTCAGAAATTCGCGCCCGCACAAGATCAACGGTCCAGATCGCGCCACGCAATAATTCGGTATTTTATTTATTAAAATCGTTTTATTTATTTAAAAATTGAGAAAAAATGATTAAAATTTTGGGAAAATTAATTAAAAATCCTAGAAAGTAATTATAAAGTCGGGGAAATATTTTTGAGCCCCCGAGTAAGTAATTATCGCCTAGGACAATTTATTAAGACCCCCGAACGACGAATCGACACTTCGCAAAATTAAGTAAATATTCCGAAAAAATAGATAAAAATCACCAAATGTCCAGAAGAGCTCAAGAACAACTCAGAGCACGCAACTAACTTAGAAAATTACCATACTGCCTCCTGCAAAGATTCAAAACCTTCTATTTGGACTCCGATACAACTCCGCCAGCCATTAAAACAGTAAAACTACTCCTTAAAGGCTGATCAAGCTCAGTCTTCGGGAGTGGGGGACTCGTGATATGGCTAAAAATGGGGTTAAATCAGAACCGTCCAAATCAGGAACGAATCTTAAAGTCTAGGGGTAAAATGGTAATTTTGCCTACCAATGGGTCCGAAGCGGGTACTGGTTCTCCTCTTCAAAGACCCATTAACCCGCGAACGGATCTATCTCCAACCGGGTACGGGTTTTTACCCGCTGCAAATCCGGTCCAGCAGGATAGAATTAGGATTTCTGATTAATCCTAATCGACGGCCCTAATTCATATCTATCCTTTCACTGGGAATTAGGGATTACATTCCTTATCTAAACACAGGGATTACATGCCTAATTTGATCCCAAAGGCGGCTATAAATACCCCCCATCCATCACCATTAAGAGGCAATCAATCTTTTGCCAATTTACGCTCTCTCATAATCATTCCTGATTACTGACTTGAGCATCGGAGGGTGCGTCGCTGGGATCAACCCCGGTGTCTCGCACTTTTTGCAGGTGAACGGCGGGAGTCACGGTCAAACTCCGGCAGAACAGGTTTCGGGTTTGCTATTCAAGTTTTCCAAGAATCCACAAATACTATCTGTTTACGCCCACACCAGATTTAGCGGTAACAGTGCCGACGTGGACTTTGGCAACTCTAGCCGAGAGTTCTTCGAACCGGAGCTCACATTGGAGAAAAAATGACCTCCTCCCGATACGCGCTTTCTTGATCGTGATCAACGCACACGATCGCTCCACATCACCAGGTATTTATTTATTTATTTATTTATTTATTTATTTAATCGAATTAATTATTAAAAAAAACTGAAAAAATATTTAAAAATCGGAAAAAATTAATAAAAAATTCTAAAAATAATTATTAATTCTGAAAATAATAATTATTAAATTAGAATAATTAATTAAATTTTTCGATAATTAATTATTTAAATTGGAAATTAAATAAAAATTTCGAAAAAAAATCAGAAAAATCTGGAAAAATCACAAAAAATCTAGAAAAATTTGAGAATAATTTTGGGTATTCTACAAGCTCAGAGTAACATCGTTACACCCCGAGCTAGATCCAACTCCCCGAGAACTCTGATAAAATCTCGTACGCCATTTGAACAACAAACTACTCCTCAAAGGTTGTTAAAATCAGTCTTCAGGAGTGGGGGGCTCATGATATGGCTAAAAATGAGATTAAATCGGGACCGTTCAAATCGGACACGAATCTTAAAGCTCAGGGGTAAAACGGTAATTTCACCTACAAACGGGTCTGAATGGGAACTTGGTCTTTTTTCAAAGCTCAATAACCCATAAACGGATCTGCCTTACTGGGTACGGGTCCCAACCCATTACAAACCAGTTCAGAAGGATAAAGAAGAATTCAAATTCATAATTATCCCTAAGAAGTGATCTTAACCGCTTCTATCCATTCACACCGGGAAGTAGAGATATGTTCTTATCTCGAAACGGATCCCTAAGGCGACTATAAAAACCCCTCTCCCCCCACCATAACAAGGTAATCAATCTTTTTCCAGTTAAATCTCTTTCTTAATCATTCTGATTACTGACTTGAGCGTCGGAGGGTGCGTCACCGGCATCCATCCCGGTGTCTCGCACTTTTTGCAGGTCAACGGCAGTGGCAAGAAACCAGTCAACACATTGGTGGAGGTCAACATGTCAACATGTTTGCTTTATTTTTCTCCAAGAATCCACAAATTCATCTGTTTGCTCCTACATCAAAATCAGCAGCAACAACCTTCAGGCTTGAGCTTGGCTCGTTTACGAAATGAGCTTAGTTTTAAGCTCGAGCTCGATTCGAGCTGAGCTTTGACCGTATTCGAGCCGAATAGCTCACGATTTGAGCCTAATAAAAAAACAAGCTCGAGCTCGGCTCGTTTACGAAACGAGCTTAGTTTTGAGCTCAAGCTCGGCTCAAGCTTGGTTCGAGCCGAATAGCTCGCTAATAGATCAATTCGTTTGTAGCTGTAACCCCTGTTTTTCATTTTTTGTATTTTTGAGTGTATTTTCTGTTTTGGTGTATTTACTCTCTTGTATTTTTTCTGAACCTTATATTGGAGTTTTTTTCGATATATATTCGTTTTATTTCTTTTTTTTAGCCCTTGTGGTTGATTGGTTGTTTCTTTATTTCGTTCTTCATTATTATTGTTCTTTCTTTCATTTGGTTCTTGTCTTTTTTATTTTGTGTTCTTGGGTGCTTGTGGTGGTGATTGGTTGCTTAACCTATTCTCAATCCTATTGTTTGATCCCTAATAAGATTACCAAAGCCAAATTAAATCTACAATCCTATTTGTTATCCTATGAAATTAATCCTTATCAATACCCATTAAACAAATCCTACTACTACTCCTAATTACCCACAACCCAATTACCCATTAACCCTAATCCCCTTATATATATATATATATATATATATATATATATATATATATATATATATATATATATATATATATCTAATCCCTCTCTCACAAAACCCTAACCCTAATTCTCTTCACCCTAACCCCCGGCCTCCTTCCTCCTTGCTTGCACCGCAACCCGACGCCCAGCCTACCCCCAGGCCGAGCCCCCTCTCTCCGGCCTGTACTCCAACCCGCAACACCCCAAACCTGAGACCCCCTCCCTTGGCCGATCTACTTCTTGGCCGACCATCTCCTTGCACCACATTGCTACCATATAATCCCTAGTCTCTCTCTCTCTTGGTGTTCTCTTGTGGTCGCAAGCCACTATTGTCATCATCTCTCTTGGATCATCTATCTTTTGGTAGAATTGTTTGTGTGGAGATTTTCGCCCAAGTTTGCTTGGATTCATTAGTTCGTAGATTTTCGTTCGTGGGTTTTGCTTGTTGTCGAGAATCTATTCCCGTTATTCTTAATTTTCTTCGTTCTTTATCTTCGGTTAAGGCAAGTAACTTATACTCAAATTCCTTTGTATGATACAAGTCAAAAATACCACCTATAGTGTATTGGGTCTAGAGATGACTCTTGTTTGTGTTATTGTTGATGGATTTTGTCTCTATAGTGCTATTTGACCATAGATGACTCATGACATATAATTTGACATAAAATAACTTAGGTTTTACCCGTTCTTGATTTGATCATGTATGTGGGACTTTTGTGAGAATTCGTGATTTTGTTGAGACCCATGTGATATACTTGGTGTGGACATGCTAGATACCCTAATTCATGATGTTTGGATACTTGGTAGACTCGATTTTATGTTTGGTTGTGTTTTGAACAAGTTTTGTACAATATATGTTGAGTTGTTGTTAAAGGGAAAAATCTGTATTTCGTCGCTGATTTGTTTTGTTTGCTGTTTTGGACTGTCTTGAAGTCAGTAACTTAATTTCAATATAAAACATGAGTTTTAGAGAAATTCGTCTTCTTTCCAACCCCTCTGACCTTGCTCGATTTCGTTTTCGTATGTGTGAGTTATGACTGTTTTACTACAGAGGTATAGATCATTTTCAGATTTCGTTTCTTGGTAATTTTGATGATTAAATTATTTTAATACTAGTTCTAAGCATGTTATTTTGATCCAAAACTTTGTTCAGTATTTCTTTATCTACTTAGGGATTACCCAGAATTTTGGTGAATTTTATTGATGAGTTTTATATATCATTTCATGCTCGTTTATGAAAACTATACTTGCTGTATTTTGCTCGTTGTTCTGTAAAGAATCGTATTTTCACCCTAATTCCTTTTACTGTATGAAAAATATTTGTGAAATATGAAAGTTAATATATTTTGTCGATTTTCATCTCCCTTTGGTGGTTTTGGATTTCGTTTCACTGGTTGCGAGATATTATAGTTTTCGTATAGCAGTGTTGGGAATTCCAGATTTGCCAAACTATAGTTTATTGATGTTTTCTTATTTTGATGACTGATCAAATTTTACTGAAAAATTATGAAACTTTACAATTAGATACTGGACATATAGGGGAATATCCCAGATTTTTCGTGGATTTATTTATTGAGTTTTCATGCTGTTTTCCCACGCTTGAATTCATTTTCCTGATTTCTGGCTAAACCTATTTTCTGTATTCAAATCAGTTTTGAGCTATATTTTTTGTGAATTAATATATGACTTATTTATACTCGCTGGATTCGGTTAGGAGTCTATTTTCTAGACGTTTCGACGGATTCAGATTTGCATGCTTGTAACACTGGGAATCACTGTTTTACTATAGTATGGTCTTGCTGTCCTGAACTTTAGATTTGTCTATTTTATTCCTTTATGAGATATCTTGCACTCGTACATGTTTATCTTGTAACTTGCACTTGTTACATGATCATGCCATGTTATTCTTGATATATTTTGCACATATAAATGTTTGTTTGCCATTTATAATAAATTAACCAAGCCGGGGTTTAAGGGACAGATCTAATAGTGGATAATTCAGAAACGTGTACTCGGAAGGGGATCCACTGATCCTACGTGATTACTTGAGACATGATACTTGACACGTGATTACTTGATACTTGCACACAAGACACGATACCTGCCACTTGCACAACTTGACACATGATTATATGATACATGATACTTGGAGCTTGGAGCCCGATTACTTAACTTGTCCTCGAGTATACTGCCCTCTATGGTCCATTATAAAATCTAAAGCGAAACTGTTTGTTGTAGAAACCATGTAAGGTGGGCTGCATGAAGTGCTACCTAGATAGTAATCACTACAAGACTTGAACATGATACTTTAACATGATACATGCTTGCTTGATACTTGACTACATGATACTTGAGACTTGAAACTTGATACTTGATACATGATTACATGATACTTGACACTTTATGCATGTTTACATGATACTTGATTACTTGACACTTGATTCATGCTATTTACACTTGTTCACTTTGCCATACTAGTAGTTTATTTTGACATTATGCTTATACTATGTTACTAGTTAATTTCTCCATGTACTTGTATCCTACATTATAAGTGACCCGTAACTTACAATTGACGGGTACTTGTTTTCTCTTTCCCTTTTCCCTGCAATCGTTGAATTACAGATTTTGGAGAACAGGTTCCAGACGGTATTAGTGACATGAAGTATTAGTGCTGGATTTTATTATTATTATTTCTTGTAGCTTGTTTGAACAATATTGTATTTTTGTACTTGGATTTATTCTTGTATTTGGGCAATGTGACCCAAGATATTTGTTTTATTCAGATCATGACTATTTGAGATTTATATAATTGGTTTCAAGTATTCTTGTTGGTATTTTGGTTCATATGTGCATGTGGTTGATTCTTTTGCTTCCGACTCTGATGATTCTTGTGGATATTGTAAAGATTCTTGAACAGCTTATGGATACTGAAAATTATTCGCTGGGATTTTGTCTCGTATCCGTATTTCGTATTCTTTTTGGGAAGCGGGGCGTGATAGCAGCCCTACACGTAGCCATCCACCTCGCCTTAGGTCGAAGCTGTCATCTGCATCCTCCGCTGCAACTTCCGGTCCCGACCTTGGCCGTCATCTCCGTCGTCCTCTGTAGGAACTTCTGTTCCCGAGCGTCGCCTTCATCTCAGTTGTTATAGATGCTACCCTCCTCCTCCTCTTTCCCTCATCTCTGGCTCACTCCAATCATGTCGCCCCTCTAATCCACCATTCTAGACCTCTTCCTTAATCAGTCTACTTTATCACGTGGCTGGATTTGAATGATCGAAGGGAAAGAAAGGTTGCCAACTGCGGTAATTTGCTTTTAACTATAGTTACTTTTTTTGTTGATTAAGTTTTATTGGGGATTGGTTTGGAATTATGTGGATTAGTGTTGGGTTTGGTTGGAAATTTGGGTGTTTTTTGTGTTATTATTGTAACAATTTGGACCGTGGAGTATTGTTTAGTTTAGAGTGAGTAACCAATATTTCTAGGGATTAGAATTAGTTATTAAAAAGTTTTGCAACTTAACAACTAGGAGACTTTGACAGCAATTGCTGTAACTAAACTTAAAAGATTTTTGCTATTCTCTACTACTATAATGGGAGAAGGTCTTTGTCCATAACCCAACCCGTGTAGCGCACGTGCAGATAAATTTTTTTTTCCCCTTTTCATTCCCCCAATTTTTCCCCACGTGCAGCGCACGTGTTGGTAGATTTTTTTTTTTTGTCTTTTTCATTCCCCCTCCCCATTTTCTCCACGTGCATCGCCCGTGCATTACACTAGTCAAAAGAATGTGATGATGTGTGGGCCCACTTGTTTAGGAGTAATTAATTATGATTAAGATCGTATAAGTGTGACATTTGTGATTCCAGAATTTATTTTTTTGATGGAAATTTTGGTTTGTGTTAAATGTTAGATTGACTATACGTTCTCGGCCTTTTAAATAATTTTGGTGTAATTGTAAAATTGAAACATAATGACTATTAATCTCAGTTTAGTAATGAAACCTAAACCTAATTTTACTGTCAGATTGATATTTTCTGTGAAGGATTTGTTTTGTTGAAGAGGTATGTAAATACATTTATTAACGATTTAATTTGTAAGTTTTGTTTATGGAGTACATGAGTGTGAGTGCTATGTTTATCCACTAAAATAATAATGATGAATTACTTATATCTCATATCACTCCTTAACGAAGGAGGGTTGTTGTGACAGGGATCGGCTTGATGACTCCATTAGGCCATGATCCTGATGTTTTTCAATAATAATCTTCTAGATGGTGTAAGATGCATCAGGGAAATAGAAAATTTTGACTATACCTGCTATTTGACGGTAAGTCTGCTTCATAAGCATCACTTCAAGTGTAAAAGTCTCATATTATAGCAATTCCCCAGTTTTAGACTTTTATAATATAAATAGATTTGACATATATACTCAATTGTTTTCAACCAAACATATTAAGAATTTTTGTTGACAATGACAGCTCTTAGTCTTGATGTTAGCCAAATTTAATGGTACTGCATAAGGTGAGGGGATGGGCTTCGTGACTCCATTAGGCCATGATCCTGATATTTTTCTATAATAATCTTCTTGAGAGTGTAAGCTGCATAAATTTGTATAGTTTGTTGATCCTGATCTTCTATATGTAGAGATTTGTAGGAGAGATTAAATCCTTTTCGGCTGATGGATGGGTGGCACCTAAGCTAAGCTAAGCTAAGCTAAGAGAATGGACAAGTTCATGCTTTGCATGCTCACTCCTGGTGAAAAAAGCTCTGGCAGATGCTAGAATTACTGAAGAGATCTTGAACGAGCTAAACAAGAAGAGGTGTGGTGTCCTTATTGGGTCTGCAATGGGAGGAATGAAGGTAAAATTTATTTTTAATCAATTCTGGATTTACGTATGTGTAGAGCTTAAGCTCTGTATGCGAAAGACAAGCCATCTTCTGTAAAGTTATGTTATTACCTTATGATAGTGTAGCTCTTTGCTTGCCAATGCTATGAACAAAAAGTGTTATGTGTGCTTATATCTTTATCACCTACATCTACATGAGATTTTAGTGGTAATTTTTATATAGGTGTTCAATGATGCTATTGAAGCTTTGAGGGTCTCCTACAAGAAGATGAAGCCCTTTTGTATACCCTTTGCAACAGCAAATATGGGTTCTGCAATGCTTGTGATGGATCTGGTATGCAAAAGAAACATTTCGTGATTAAAAACTAATTTCCATTTAAAGATACTTTATCACCTGAAGTTTACTGTAAATTTCATATTAGCTCTTCCTTTTCCTCCCTTTTTACTGTAGGGTTGGATGGGCCCAAACTATTCCATTTCAACTTCTTGCGCTACAAGTAACTTCTGTATTATGAATGCAGCTAACCTTATTATCAGAGGTGAAGCTGTAAGTTACACAAAATTTTTCCTCTCGCCTATATCCATAATTCCATATTTGAAGCAAATACTATTTTCTGGAGTCACTTTTGCCAAACTAATAAGTTGATATGCTTTGTATTAATCAGTTTACTTGATGTTATGTTCTTTCTTGACTGCTTTTGAGATTCATAGGTTTCTACTCCAGGTTAACAAAAGAAAATAGATTGAACATGCAGATGTCTTTACTGTTAAGAATGTCCAAGTACATGTTTTATTTTTCATTAGCAACTTTTGAACCTATCTACTAATTATATTTGTTGGCCGTATCTGCAGCTATTTGAGTTAACAATTGATTGTTGTTATTTTACTTGATAAATCGAATTTTTTCCCAAACCGACCTATTTTTTGAAAGTTTTTCCCAAACCGACCTACTTTTTTTTTAATTTCCAAACCACCCCGCTCGGTCTTTGAAAGACCGAGTTTAGTGAAAACTAACTCGGTTTTTCAAAGACTCTAAACTCGGTTTTTCAAAGACCGAGTGTGTGTTAGTATTGAATTTTTCGAATTCTAACACTCGGTCTTTGAAAAGTATTTTTCACTAAACTCGGTCTTTCAAAGACCGCACAGTCATTTTGGTAAATACTTTCGAAAGTGGGCCAGTTTGGTAAATACTTTCAAAAAGTGGATTATTTTGGTAAAAACTTTCAGAATTAACTATAATTATTATAGTGAATATTATTGACCAAGGTGAGTTCTTGTCCTTCATTTAGGTGCATATTTCTCTCCACTAGTCACTGAGAAATAATTGCATCTTGTTATTTGATTAACCGACTGAAATATTTGCTGCTGCAGATCCTATCTCTCAATTCTTATCTACTGGTGTGATGGGTGTTGTCCTAAATCTAGAAAGAAAAGCATTATTGGGTCTAAAATCATAACATGCACGTGTTTAAAATTTTCAAGATCGTCTGAGCTAATTTTCTTAGTAAAACTCTATACTTTGTATGGTCTTTTTATTTTTTCATCTTTTGTTGTTATCTATTTGCCTTTTTATTACCAGGTTAATAGCTAAAAAATAAGGATACAATGATGCAGGTTATTTATTTTTCTAGTTGTAATCTATACAAAATATTATTCTAACTCACTTTTGGTTCAAGTATTTTTCTAATTTTTTCTTTTTAAAACAAACAAAAAAAAAGGATAGCAATCCTTCTCCATCCAAATTTTGAAGTGCAATTATATTTCTTAATCAAACCTTAAAAAACATGTAATATTGTATATATGTTATCGGGAGAATTTTTTTTCAAAAATAGTTCTCATAATTGTTCACTTTTCAAAAATTATGTGCAATGTATTATTACATAGTGTTATATTTAAAAATTATGTGTAATACAGTGGTAATTATGGAATTTGAATCCTCTTGGTGAATAATTCACTAGAGACGTTCACTGGTCCATTTAACCATACATCTTGCATCAAAATGTGTGCCATCTGTTATGATCAACAAATGATCAACAAGATGTGTGGTTAGATGGGCGACTCTAGTGAATTAGTATTTCACTGGATAGGATTCAAATCCGTAATTGTGGTACATTAGTGCCATTGTTTCACATGTTCTTCAACATAATTTTCAATTTATATTATTTTGCTTGGTTAGTTAAAACTTAAAAGTGGCCATTTTGAATATCAGTATTGCTGCTTTATTTTCTTTATTATTAAGCCACTATTACCTACACTTTCCTATATTTTTATTTTGCAAGTGTTATTTTCAGGGTCATAATATTGTGTTCTCTTGAATAGAAAATTTTGCCGTACTGACCCACTTTTTGAATTATTCACCAAGAGTGTATGGTTAAAGAAGATGACTACACATACATGAGTTTTTATTCCAAACATACATTATAAATGTATTCGGCCCACTTCTCACTAAAAGACAAGGTTTTAACATTGTCCTTTAGTGAGAAGTGTCCCCCATTACATTTATAATGTATGTTTGGGGTAAAAACTCATGTATGTTTAGCATTTTGTATGGTTAAATGGGCCAGTGAACGTCTCTAGTGAATTATTCACCAAGAGAATTTAAATTCCATAATTACCACTGTATTACACATAATTTTTAAATATAACACTATGCAATAATACATTGCACATAATTTTTGAAAAGTGAACAATTATGAGGACTATTTTTGAAAAAAAAAAATTCTCACCATAACATATATACAATATTGCATGTTTTTTAAGGTTTGATTAAGAAATAAAATTGCACTTCAAAATTTGGATGGAGAAGGAGTGGGAAGTTGCCTCCTATATTTGCTATCCTTTTTTTTTTGTTTGTTTTAAAAGAAAAAATTAGAAAAATACTTGAACCAAAAGTGAGTTAGAATAATATATTGTATAGATTACAACTAGAAAAATAAATAACCCGCATCATTGTATCCTTATTTTTCAGCTATTAACCTGGTGATAAAAAGGCAAATAGAAACAACAAAAGATGAAAAAATAAAAAGACCATACAAAGTATAGAGTTTTAGTAAGGAAATTAGCTCAGACGATCTTGAAAATTTTAAACACGTGCATATTATGATTTTAGACCCAATAATGCTTTTTTTTCTAGATTTAGGACAACACCCATCACACCAGTAGATAAGAATTGAGAGATAGAATCTGCAACAGTAAATATTTCAGTCGGTTAATCAAAGAACAAGATGCAATTATTTCTCAGTGACTAGTGGAGAGAAATATACACCTAAATGAAGGACAAGAACTCATCTTGGTCAATAATATTCACTATAATAATTATAGTTAATTCTGAAAGTTGTTACCAAAATAACCCACTTTTTAAAAGTATTTACCAAACTGGCCCACTTTCGAAAGTATTTACCAAAATGACTGCACGGTCTTTGAAAGACCGAGTTTAGTGAAAAATAACTTGGTTTTTCAAAGATCGAGTGTTAGAATTTGAAAAATTCGAAAAATTCAATACTAACACTCGGTCTTTGAAAAACCGAGTTAGTTTTCATTAAACTCGGTATTTCAAAGACCGAGTGGGTTACTTTGGGAATTAAAAAAAGTAGGTCGGTTTGAGAAAAATTTTCAAAAAATAGGTCGGTTTGGGAAGAACTTTCAAAAAATAGGTCAGTTTGGGGAAAAAATCTGATAAATCATGAATAGTTAGTATTTCCTATGTACTTCTTCAATTCTAATACTATTTCCAGTTCAAATTATAATTTTTTTGCACAACAAAATACAAAAATTATATATCTAACAAAATTATATTCCTTGATATGACCACTTGTATATGACCTCAATATTCAACTTTATATTGATACCAAGCAAAACATTTTTCGAGTGTAGGTGTTCGCCTCTGATTCCTTGGTAGGTGGAGAGACTTGAGGGATGCAATAGATGTATAAAATATCAAATCATATGAAAAGTACATTTGATTTACATGTATGTTATCAATTTGTTTTTTTTGATTTATATGTATGTTATCAATTTGTTATACTGATTATAAATAGAACGATTGATGCATATTTTAGATGATATATTCTCAATAAATTTTTGGCTTCTCCCAAGTAGTCTCCCACACCTGCGAATCTGATGTTCCAATGAAAGTGAGAAGTGAGGGTCTTGCCATTGAAATACACTCAGGTAATTGATTATAGATCGGATCCAAATCACTTAGCATAAAATGACAAAGACCCTCCCAAATCGACCTGTATCCAAATCCACACCCATTACCCTTACCAACCCTAATCCTAACCCCATCTCTTCTTCCCCTTCACTGTTTGCTACTACCGACCACTGTTCGTCCCCGCTGTTGACCGCCGCCCGTCGTCATCAAAAAAAAAAATTCTAATTTTTTTATTCTTGCACGTACTTGTGTTTTCCATGGAACCCCAATTCCTTTAGTATCTTCCAATCTCCACCGATTTCCCTCTTTCCTCTGCCAAAGATTGGATTGATTGGGTTGCCTCTGTTGAGGCCACTCTTCTTGGACATTCCTTACGGAGTCACGTTGATGGCTTCAATGCTCGTCCCAAAAATCCTTTCAATATCACTTAAGAAGCTGACAAGAAACACACACACACGTCCTAGGCCACTTGGGATGACCATGATCATCGTATCATTGCCTTTATCATCTCCTCCATCGATCACTCTCTTCATGCTGATCTACTCCGTATTCGTCCCGCTCAGGATCTTTGGCTTCAGTTGACCACTCAGTATGTTCAGGCTAGCGGAGCCCGTGAGTACCTGCTTCTTATTCAGTCTGTTCTTGACTGTCAGGATAATCGCAGCATTCGGGATCATTACACAGCCATGCATCATATCTGGCGCGAATTACAACAACTGGAAGATAGTGATGTCAATGTTACTCGTGAACGTCATCAGTTTATGTTCTTTATAATGGGTCTTCGTTCAGAGTATCAGTCCCTATGCAGTCAGTTCATTCACCGAGATCCAGTTCCTCATCTTGAAGATGCTATAGCTGAACTTGTTGATGAAGAAACCCAGCTGCGCGCTCTATCAACTCCAGTTTCTACCCCGTCATTCGGTAATGAGAGTGTTTTGGCTGTTGTCTCTCATTCCTCCTCCCAAAAACTTCGCTCCGACCCCATGCCTACTTCTTTTGACCATCGCAGTGTCCTTGATTGTTGTCTCCGTTTTTGCCCCCACTGTCAACGGAATGCCCATACTGATAATGAGTGTTTCATTCTGCACCCACATCTCCTGGTTCAGGCATAGCAGCGCAAGAAACAGCAAGGTTTACCTCCTCTCAAAATTCCTTCTCGTACACCGCGTGCAATAGCTGTTACTCCACCTATGCCTTCTCCTGCTCTTTATGATATTCCTAAGTGACATCTCGCTCAGCTGGACCTTCAGAACTCGAGTCAGTCCATCAATACTGGCTCCTCTGCTCCCGCTTCTTCTACTACTCCTATTATGAATTCTTCCTGACTTTTAGATTTTGGTGCATCACATCATCTTACTAGCAATTATACACTCCTCACCACTCGCACTGCACTTACCTCTCATTCACCGTCACTATATACTGCCGATGGCTCACTGCTCCCCACTACACACTTAGGATCTATTCACACTTCCACCCTCACATTGCCTTTCGTCATTTATGTGCCTCATTTATCTATGAACCTTATTTTCATTAGTGCACTATATGATAGTGGCCTTACTGTTACTTTTACTTCTTTTGGATGTACCATACAGGATCCTCAGACTGATAATATGATTGGATGAGCTAGCAGACATTGACGCCTATATCATTTAGATTTCCTTCATGCTCATGATTCTACTTCTAGCTTTGTTGGTGTCGTCAGTTCTGATGCCGACTTGTGGCACAAATGCTTCGGTCTTGTTAGTGAGTCTCATTTAAAAATTTTAGTTTGTAGTGGTGTTCTTGGGAATTTTAATTTCACTTCGTTATCTATTTTTCAGGGTCACATAGCCCTCCCTTTTAGCAATAAAAGTATTTCTCGGTCCTCTTATGCATTTCAACTTAATCATTCTGACATATGAGGACCATCTCCTACCCCTTCTCACTAAAGGTTAAATCTATTATGTTAGTTTCATAAATGACTTTACTAGACAGACATAGGTAATCCTTATGCGCCAACACTCTGAGATCTCGAACATTTACTGGTTCTTTACGAACATGATTCACAAGTACACTTCCGTTGCTATGAGATCAATCATTCAATCTCATGGTACACTCTTTCAGCAATCATTCTCTCACACACATGAGCAAAATGGTGTAGTCTGAGGATCCTTGAAACGGCTTGCGCTCTTCTACTCTCATCTTCTGTTCCTTGTTCTTTCTGGGCTAAAGCTATCATGATGTCTGTCAATCTCATTAATGTCACCCCCTCGTCTACCCTATCTGGCACAACACCTTATGAGGCTCTTCACCACTCACCACTGGACCACAATATGCTCTTACTTTTGGATGCACCTGTTATGTCCTTCTTCCTCCCACTGAGCGCACGAAGCTCACAGACTGAGCTGCTAAGTGTGTTCACCTAGGTCTCAGTCTAGGGCATAAAGAATATCGTTTTTAATCCTGTGGCAGATCGTGTTCATATTTCCGAATATGTCTGCTTTGTGGAAGACTATCCCTTCTACTTGACCTCTCCTAATGATGCTAGTTTTCTCGATTCTCCAGTTGTTGGGCCTACCTCCCCAGACATACCTTCATGTATTCCATACGATCCCACTCCGGCTTCTTTCCCATCTCATACTGACGTTCCACCTATTGTTCGTCCTACGGAGACACCACCTGCATCCCCACAGCTGCATGCACCCACACCACCTAACTCACCCCCACACACTGCCCATCCACCACCGGTCCGTCAGTACACGTTCTACCTCGGGCATCCCACCGGCACGTTACACACATGATTTCACTGATCCTTCTGACCAGTTTGGCTTTGCCACCCTAGTCTCCTACTCACCATAGTTTTATGCATATCTCATTACTATACACTCCACATGTGAGTGCAGAACCTATCAGGAAGTTATTCAATATCCCGAGTAGTAGGAAGCTATTGCAGAGGAGTTCTGTGCATTTGATCAGACTGACACTTGAAATGTTGTTCCGCTGCCTGTGGGTGTCCAGCCTGTTAGCTGCAAGTGGATCTTCAAGGTCAAATATCAACATGATAGATCCATTGAGTGGCACAAGCCTCATCTAGTCGCCCGAGAATTTATTCAGGAGCATGGTATTGATTATGATTAGACATTTGTCCCCGGTTGCACTGATGACTATAGTTCGCACTCTCCTTATCATTGCTGTCGTTCGTCAATGGTCGTTATACCAGATGGACGTAAAGAATGTATTTTTTCATGGTACCTTAGCTGAGGATGTTTACATGCATCCTCCTCCTGGCCTTACCACTCATCCTCATCATGTTTGCTGTCTGCGTCCAGCCATATATGGATGAAATAGACCTTTTGAGCCTAGTTTGAGTGTTTTCACTGTGTTATCACTCAGGCTGATTTCAGTCAGAGTTCACAGGACCAACCTATGTTTATATAGTCATCATTACAGAGGAGGGTCCTACTATTATATATTGATGATACGATTATTACTAGAGATGACTCTGCAGGCATTGCATCCATATAGAACTACCTTCACAGTAGTTCCATATGAAAGATCTTGGTAGACTACGCTACTTTCTGAGTCTAGATATTGCCCATGGATCTCAGGAGATACTCATTTTTCAACAGAAATACACATCGAATATTATCTTTGCTGCATGTCTCTCTGAAAGTCGATCAGCCGATACTCCTTTAGAGCTTCATGTGAAGCTTCGTCCCACAGATGGTGAACTCCTTCCCGATTCCACTAGATACAGGCAGATTGTTGGAAGACTTGTCTACTTATGCATGACCAGACCCGATATTTCTCATGTCTTCAATATTGTTAGTCGGTTTATTTCCGCTTCTACATCAGTTCACTACGGTGTTCTTTTTCGGATTCTCAGATATCTTCGAGGTACTATCACTCGCTCATTATTCATGCCTTCTATATCCAAACTGGAATTCAGTGCATATTCTGATTCAGATTGGGCGGCTGATCCTATTAGCAGATGGTCTACCATAGCTTTATATCTATTTCTTGGTGATTCACTGATTTCAAGGCGAAGCAAGAAATAGGCAATTGTTGCATGTTCTTCCACAAAAGCTGAGTACAGAGCAATGTCAGCTACTACTAGAAAGATTGTTCATATTCATTAGCTGTTATCATATATGCGTGTCACTCTCACATGAGCTACTCCTCTTCTTTGTAATAACCGGAGTGTGTTTTACATTGCAAACAACCTGATATTTCATGAGCGAACGAAGCACATAGAGATAGATTGTCACCATGTTTGTGAGTGTTTTGAAGCAGGGATCATTTCACTCCATTATGTTACCTCTTCATAGCAGACAAATGACTTCTTCACCAATTCTCACACTGTTCAGAGGTTTCGTTAGTTGGTGGGCAAACTCGCACTGTTCGACCCACCATGAGTTCGAGAGGGGGAGTTAGGAATTTTATTATATATTTAGTCCCATAATGGGATATGTATCAGATAAGTATATATATATAAATATATGTATGAGACATTGTACTCAATTATAATCAATCCAATAATATTTTCAGTCTCTCTGTTAGTTTTGTCAACTATTAAGGTTTTGACTAATGACTTCTACAATTACAACAGTATATCTTAATTTAAAACACAAACTAGAACACATACGTTTCAGGAGTGTACTTTCTAGGCATAAACACTAGAATATAAGTTATATGATATAGAATTCCTTTATTTTTGAATTTTTGAACAATTTTTGTTGTTCCAAGTTTAGAAGTAGTCATTAACATGTTTTTTTATAGGTGAGGAAGCGTGTTCTAGAATTGGTGATAAAGAGGATTAAGATAAGGAGGGCCTCTCCAAGCTCAAATAATGACATGCTTGATAGTCCTTCACAAACTTAGGAATGATACAAAATTGAAATTAAATGATGAGTAGACAACTGATTTGAGTTTGGTTTTGGATTGGTTTAGTTGATGTTCGGATTAGGTTTTGTTGTGATTGGAATGGAGATATTGGTGGCCTTGACTTATGAGTTTCTTGTAGACATTCAAGCTATTATAATTACATGATTGGCTCCTGTGGCATGGTCTCCCTCTCTCTAAATTCTCTTTGTGAGGAAAGCTTACGAGGTAAAGATCAAAGAACTCAAGGCATGGACAATCCTCAATTTCAGTGCTATAAATTTATTTGGAAAATGAGAGTTGGGCAAGGGTTAAATTGTGGTTGCGAAAATTATTTCATGATATCATTACTACGAAAGCTCTTATTTAGAAGATGGTTGCTTTCATTTATGAGATACCCAAGATGTTCTCAGGTTGATGAAAGATTCTTTTCACTTTTTAAATGAATGTGCTCCATCTCATGTGTTATGTAATGGAGTGACAAAATATAATATTTTGAGGTGTTTTGAGTCACTAAACTTTTGAAGTTTTGAACTTGTAGCCATTCGCAATGTTTTTATTCTTATGAATGATGGTTGTGACTATATGATCCAAATGCTTTTTATGTCATGTCTATGGTAAATTCTTTAATGAATCTCCGATTTCTTTCTAAAATAAGCATGTTTTTTCAACTATATCCCATAAGGGAACACATGACAAACTTATTCCACGAGTGGAATAGCTTATGCCACAACAGCTAAAGCCGTAGGTGGGCTATTGCCAACTAAGGCAACAATATAAATGTAGGTCATAATAGGCAATAACGACTGAGACTATGACTTTGACCAGACAACAAGAGCTCTCCGGTTGAAATTGTTCAAACAGAGTCTGCAATTCCCAACTGCGACCCTCTATGTGTAGGCCGGAAGTGCAATACTTGAAATTCCACTTTGTCTCTCACTCTGTGGCTTATCAGTAATACTAATTATTATTTTTCCTCTGTGGCTTCAATGCTCTTATTATTTGCAATTGACAACTCAATTTGTGTCATATGGTTATTTACCTATTCTATAAAGGTCCCATTTATCTTACTCTTCTATACTATAAATTGCTACCTTGAAGTTTATTACATTAATTTTCCCTAATGATTTTACAGGGGTTTGAATGTTTATACATAGTTCTTGTTGAAGCAAGAGCGTGTAAATACAAACAAAATTATCAAGGAAGCAAAGGTGAATGATAGATGTTGATAATGGCTAAACAAGTATTAAATGTAGATTGTGGCCATACAAGTATTACCTTTACTAAGGAGATGTCAAACTCTTTTTTATTATTTGATGTGAAGCCTTAATCTATTATGTAATTGTTTTGGTTAAAAGTACCACTAAATTGTGCTCTAACAATTATTTTGATGAAATCATATGGATAATGGTGAATGTAAGCTATGAGTTATTTGGAGTAGTGAAAAATGAGTTGGTCATTGAAATTTAAGTGAATGGAAGTCTTTTCAAGGGTCTTTCATGGTAAATTTTGTGTAAGCATATTTAGCTCTTACAAGTCTTTAATTAAAAAATCGTAACATATATTTATTGCTCAACTTTGGTTGCAAAAATTTGCACGATGATTTTTGCAGGGTTTCCATTTGTTACATAACTAACTGATGATGAAAATTCAAAATTGAATGTGGTTTGAATGTGATTGCTTTAATACATGTCTATAAAAAAAAAGATAATATAGTTGCTTGAGTAAAACTTTTTAACCCATTCCGTGAACCTTTAATATGGATCCTTGGATGTATTCTTAAATAAATGATATTGTAAACACATATATCTTATGCCTCATTTAAACAAGTATTTTACAAATAGCATACTACATCCTCTTTATGTCTAAACCTAATAGAACTACCACCATAGTCTTTCAGCTATTGTTTGCAAGGAATATGGAATCATTTACTAGAACATCAGCTTTGATGACACCTTGACTGGAGTATTATTCGGAAAATGATTATTGATATTATGAAAAATACGATGATATCAGTTTAAGATTTACTAATTTGTTTTTTTTTTAAATATATATATTATTTATCTT